>CM056993.1:160900297-162101547 GCA_029891345.1 Dryococelus australis | reverse complement strand
AAAATAAATAAATTCTCTATTTATAAATGTTTACATAATACTTTTCATTCAATGTTAAGCCATGGAACTACTTTCCCTTCGCCGTTACCAACTTAACAGGGCATAAGACAACCAGTGTGTAAGTTAAAATACATGCAGACAGGGGCAGTGATATTTTTCAAAGGTTGATTTCATAAGTCCTTATTTCACCTTAGTAGATGCGTATTGCGGATATAAGCGCAACACACTAAGTTAGATAAAATTCAAGCAAATTAAAGCCTAAATCTAGAAAATCTGTCTTTTCCTGTAAAATATTTCAAATTGTAGCTCAGAACAGAGAACATTTAAGGCCAAAATCAAACAAATTTCAACACGTCTCGGGCTCCTTGAGCAGGGTATTTTTTAAGCCTAATCTGCAAGCTTAATCATTCTATCTTGATAAAATTTCAGCACCATTTTTTTCTTCTTAATAAATTTTTCTCTTTATAAATCAAAATGGAATCTCTCCTATAGAAGTTGAACAATTCGTTTGAATTCACTAACCTACGAGATCTATAAAAAAAATGAACAGTTTTCTGCTACAGATTTTGAAATTTATGAATCTAATTATGGTAAAGAAGTTAATTGTGTTCTAGATGGCAAGTTTAAACATTCATTACCAGAGCTATGTGTGAAAATATTTGATAAAAATGCTTTGAAACTAATAAATGAGGAAGAAGTTCTTATAACATATAATGTCTTAAAAGAAATGAATAATGGTAAATTTATCCATGATCTACAATTCTGTTAAGAATCTTCATCTAATTTTGTGATTTTTTTTTTTTTTTTTTTTTTACTTATTGATTTTGCTTGCAGATTTAGAGTCAATTTGGCTTATTTGACCGGAAAAAGGACCCTGCTCAGCAGGGTTTTAAAAAAGAAATTACTTGATTTAGATTGCAGATATGGATTATATTAGCTTGATTTTGAGAACAAAATTGAAAAAATAAATTATGTCCCTAGAAGATTTTTAAAAAGTTGCCGGAAAATGAGAAATTTAGTCGATTTTTAATATAATTATTGCCCTGCTCTTGGTTCCGCATTAAACCTCTACTCACCTTGAACAGCTTCTAATAATTTAGGATGCTCTCAGAACATTGAGTGATTGATCACACAAATATCTCAAGTCCAGAGCTTCCCGCTGCCGATATCTGATCGAGTGTGTTTACGTCGAAAGCTCTACCACCTCATTTCATTTCACTACACTAACCTCTTCTGTGTAGCAGGTAAGTACACATACACGAACAGGTGTGACAGTTTCTTTGAAAGGGTGTGGCGTTTTGTTATGAAAACCACAAATATTGAACATGTGAATATCTATTCAAGTCAGGTCCGAGGCATTTCTCAATTAAACGTGAATTTAGAAACATGTTAACCATCAAATAATCAATTATAATAATTACAAAACTTGATAAGGATCGGGCCGTAATAATAAAAAAATGATTACCTTGCCCATTTGCCCAAGTAATAGTGAAACTATTCAAAAATAGTTTACAAAAAATACTGGTGGGATTATACAATTTCATAAAAATCTCACCCACAAATTGTAACCTCTATAGAACATTTAAAACAATATAAAAAAAAAACTTCACAAACACTAGCGCTGAGCTGCCTCTTTCAAAATATGAAGGCCAAAACAAAGCCGACAATGGTAAAAATACAACAATCAATGAATAATATTTTGATTTGCTCAACCACACGATATATTATAAAATATGTATACTTGGGATCGGGTGGCCTCGGTTAAAAAACGCGGCCCTTCCACAGCCGGTGACAATCATATATATTAGGACAAAACTTAACGTAACAATAGCTCGCCAGTTCCAGATAAAAAAAAAAAAAGATAAAATTACACGGGGCATGGCGTGAAAGAAATTCAATAGGTATACAAAATATTGGCTGGGGGGGGGGGGGCAGACACGAACTATCACAGGCGCAGGTGACCAACACGTACGCACCTAACAAAAGTCTCAAACATGCGTTCAAGAAAAATTAGTATGTAAGCGGGTGGAGAACCAGCGGAGCTCGACGTCAGCCCGAACATAATTTGGAAAGGCGACCGAGCTCAAATTCGTGCAAATACACCGCCGCCAAACTACAGTATCGTTAATTAGCTACACTACTTTCACATGCTAAAAAAAAAAACACGATGTCGAACAGGCGAAGAAACACGGAGGTCAGGTATAATGCGAGAGTCCGAATGTGCAGTATGTGTGCCGAGAGCGTAGAGAGGATAATCTTAATACACCGTCAGACGACTCTACGCAAACGTTGGTAGGTGGGGGTGGGGGGTTGGTGTGTTAAAATTCAAGTTAGTTTGACACCTCTACTTGTAGTGCTGTAGAAATCATCTAGGTAACTGGTTTCCAAATAATTGTTTTTATAAATGCACCAATTTTTTTACATTACGTGGGTCCAGCTAACCACTGCACGATGGCGAACGAGCGGGGTTCTTTCAATTCTCAGTTCTCATTTGCGATGCGACTCAGGGCACAAAGCCGCCCGCGGACTATGCGAAGTGCTGACTTAGACTAAAGATGAGGTAGACCGATTGTGGTCTTCTACGCATGTGCGCGACATCGACTCGTCCATCGCCTATGCAATTGAGAAAAAAAAAAACACATGGTCGTTGGCGATGAATGTTTTCGTTTACACTTGAATTTTCAACAGACTTGCTCTTTTATAGGAATGAAATACTGAAACTGACTTGAATTTTTTCTGTTGAAATAAAACTACGCTGGAGGAATTGTGCAAAAAATCTCGAAGCATTATCTTCCAAAATAAAAGTTTTAACCTCAAATACCATTTATGTTGTTTCTGACGGTGCTATTGGCAGAAAAGCGGCTCAGCGCTGGAACACAAAGAGATGATACTGCACTTCTCGCTCGCATGAGCACTAAGTGCAGCAGCGGTCTGGCAGCGAGCTTCCGCCGAGACGAACCGATCGCCTTCCGCCGAGACGAACCGATCGCTTCTCGCCGAGACGAACCGATCGATTCCCAGCGGGGTCACTTCTGGCTTTCGCACGTGGGTATCGTGCCAGACGATGCCACTGGTCGGCGGGTTTTCTCGGGGATCTCCCGTTTTCCCCGTCCTGGCGTTCCAGTGCTGCTACGTACTCAGCTCGTTTCACACTTATCGGTTCTCAAGACCACGTTTTCAAGAGCCGCGGCAACATCTCCACTCCACTGTCTTCAGTATAAATCTACGAATAAGATGTTTGCTCTTCAAGATAGACTAACTCTAGCATAAAGTAATAAGTGAACTACAGTGGAATCCGTACAGCCCTATCTGCGTGACTCTCGACGAATAATGCACATTTCCTAACGGCACGGTCGAAGTACGCTCACTCCACTCAGCACCCAATAAATAAACGATAAAAACGTGAACATAAACAGGACTACAGTGTAGGTAGACATTAGAACCTTTCACAGACTCTAGCGCAGCCAACATTATTACGTATCTGTATATCTATCCACTCTGTGGGTATCCCACACGTATCTACTAAAGCCTGCAATCTGCAAAACACTTGTGTGAGTACCACTTAGCAGTTTTGCTGCCTGTATCGTAATATTCTTGATGTTATTAACCTACACACCTTATTGCCTGCCAACAAACTGAAGTTATTTGTAACCACGAATGTTTTTTATAGTCGCCAGTATATACTGAAATGACAACATATTTGTTGGTGCCAGAAACTATTTGTGAGATCTATATTGATAAAATAATTTTGTGGCTATCAAAAAACCCTTTTTGTTCAGCGTAGAACTGTTTTTATTTTAAGTGCAGCATCTTCGATCACAAAATCATATCGATGAATGTATCTAGACAGAAAGTTCCACTGTTTGGCTGATCTATATGAGGGCAGAGTTCCCAGTCGTTCGTTTGTACTTTCATACAGATGTCAGCTGCTCGTTCATTGCTCGCTAACACAGTTGGTGACATTTTTGAGCCTGGATGTTTCGGCATGATATTTTACAATTCCAAAGTCTAACAGGAAGTAGCAAATACGTAGCGAAGGAATTGCAGGAATAACACAAACTTACGAGTGTTTGTTTGAAGTCTGGCTTGTACCCAGAACAAACCGCGAATGTTCCTGGTCACCACAAATGTGCCGGTCTTTGAAAGCCATACGTATACATTTATAGCTGGAAGCATGTCTCCTGATTCTTTTATAGCTTCCCAGGAAACGATCTAATAATCCAGGATCTTTTATGAAAATTCGATTTATAATCTAATAAATAATAACTTCGACTTCCCAGGTCTGAAGTCATGAGTTCATTGGCTGGTGACAACATGAGGAATCGTTTATAATATGTGCTGGGTGGCCTGTAAATATTTCGTCCTTTTGTTGTTGCGAAGTTCATCGTTAGCGCACAGGACAGAACGGGGAACTTCGCTAGCTCAGTGGCCTACAGGCTATATCTTTCAGTCTCTTTATACTCAAGCAAATTTCATCTACAAATATGCTGAGCAATTGTTATTGGCCTAGCATTTTACCTCCTGTTAATTATTGGATTGGCTGCATCCAGGACGTTCCAAAGTAAATCGTGGACCAGCTACTAATGTAACAGGTACAGTAGCACGCGTATTTGATGTCACGCTTGTCCGCAAATGAATCCGGGAGCCCACCCACCAGGTGTCGCACACAGAGGGGCGCCACTGTGGTGTAGTGGTCAGACTACTTACCTCTTACCAAGGCAAACTGGGTTCAATTGTCGGCAGGGTCACCCGGATTTCCACGTGTGGTGAACGGAGAGGACGTCACCGTTGGCCAGCCTGGTTTCCTCGGAGTGCTCCTGTCTTCCCCGCTCCCCTTGCATCCACAAGCTGCTTCATCTTCAACTGAGTTCACCCTCACCGTAGCTCAACACAGCGCTGAACATCAACTCATCTCTTAACACAAAGTCTTCCGGGACGTGCCCTAAAAGTCAATCATCTCATCACAAAGTATATAAGTACACACATACGAAATTTCGTAGCGGTCCCTTTGATGTGGGTGTACCCATTCTCTGATTGGCTGGGCGAAACTCTGGGAACGTTCCTTGTGTCTGGTGCGGAAGGTTCGCTACTGGCTGAACTTCAGGGTGGCTGTTAAGTTACCAGGCGCTGATTGGCGAACGACGTTCGAACACGTTGGTGGCGTGTGCGACAAGAGCTCGAGGAATAAGCGGCTATTTCCACCTCAGTACATTTAAGAACTCTCTAGTCTGTTTTCGAAGGTAGCTGAAAGTAATTGAAGTGCGGTGTGAACCTTAAAGAGTTAATAACAAAACTTTTATGTTAGGAAATAATGTATTTACTCTTTCGCTATTGGTGTACATTAAATATATGCATATTGCAGTTTCAGTTTATTGTGTCTTCTTTACACCGCAGATAGTCCCCAACCAAATGCCCTGATTATCTATGACATAAAGAATAAAGATTGCTTATGATTGATGTTTAGGGTCACCCTATTTTTGCGGAAAAAGTATTCTTACCTAGACATATTTAATTTTCAAATCACTTTAGCTTGGATCTACATCTATTAGATTATTATAAACCTTTAGAGTCCTATGCGTCTGCAGGTAAATAATGGACTTTAAGTAGCTAAGTGCCCTTCATATTGATTTTAACAGTTAATCGCAACAATTTCTCCTTACAATACACTCGACCATCGACTACAGACAAAATTTCTGGTGTACATGTAAGATATTTAAATCTAGCCTGCGTGGAACGATTTCCCAGAATATCAGGGGCCCCTTCTAGTATCTCCCTTCAGCTACTTTATTGTGTACTGAAATATTAACGTTACAGCAAAGAGGTTTTTCACTGGCTTTGAGCGTGTGGCATCCCCTATACCATTGGGACACCAAAGGGCGGCCTTAACCGGCCTTTTAGTAAGAAAACCTACTTTGAAGCAAACGTGGATAGTGCAAATCAACATCATCCAACATATATAACATACAAAGGATAAAGGATACGTGGATATGTATTTTCATAAAAGTGAACCATGTTTATTGATATTTTATTACCCTCTCACAGTGTCTCAATATTTTGTTTTACGCTATATATATATATATATATATATATATATATATATAGAGAGAGAGAGAGAGAGAGAGAGAGAGAGAGAGAGAGAGAGAGAGAGATTTGCTTTGTTTATATCCATAGAAAAACCACCCGATTGATCCCAAAGAAAATTATGTTGACAAAAAAAAAGGTTAATAATAAATCTAATTGCACCCAAACAAACTAGTCAACAAAATACACGATAATCATTCTAAGGATTTAAATTTTCCTAAGATTTCTACACTAGTGGCAACAATGATGCAATGTTAAGAAAAGCCACACCTGGAATAATTATTATTATATGCTTTTAACTATCGCAAAATCCACCTGTCATATTAACAGGACAACAAAAATGGCAGCAATAGCACATTATAAAAGCCACGTTAAATATTTCTGGCTGCTTCACTAGAGTGAAAGCCATATTTCATTATATTAACAAAAAAAAAAAAAAAAAAAAAGTGGCAGAAATAGCTCATTATAAAAGACCCATTAAATATTACTGTCTGTTTGACTAAAGCAAAAGCCATTTTTCATATTAACAACCCAATAAATGTGGCAGAAATAGCACATTATAAAAGCCACATTAAATCTTATTGGCTGTTTAACTAGAGCGAAGGCCATCAATACATAACAACATTTCAATTGAATAATAATATTTACAAGGAAAATCTATGACCTGCTTGGAAGTGTTTTCTCTTTCTCTGGCCATTCAAAGTAGTACAAGGCCATTCATGCAAATATCATAATTGAAATTATACATTTAACTTTTTTACATTCAACTTTTTTCTTTTTTAATTTTCTGACAAGAACAACGTAATACGTTATAAAACAGATAATCAAGATTCATGATGAACATTTTTAAAGTTTCCTATAAGGACGAAAATATTGTCCTTTCTCAAACAATCTCAAGGGCATACCCATTTTATAATTATTTAAATTTGTTCATTGCTTAGTTTCTAATACAGGTGGTCCATCGGGGAACAGCCTTTCTCCTCGACTGGCTGCTCCGCCGATCTTAAATTCAGAATATATTCAAAATGTTTCATTCATGGTCAGTCAATAAGAAACTGCCGAAACGTGCAGATGGTTTCAGCAAGGGGCTGAAGGTTCTTCCGCACTAACGCTGTTACGGCGTCCGCACATTTACCCGAGACAGTTACAAAAGGCGCCGCTTGAGAGCGCTAGGTACGCCCCCACCAGTTTCTTCAGCTCTCCTATCTAGTTGACTAGGAAGCTATGATCATGTCGGACATGTCGCTGAATTGTTCTGGCCAGTAACGGGATGACGAAAGAAAACTCCCTCGGCGAGCAACACAAAATAGCACAATACTAGTAAGTGCTGAAGTTTGTGTAGTTATTATAGAAGTAGTCTGTATTTACATGATAACTGATTACTTTATACCCCATGGTTGGGAAAAAGTTTGGTTACGTCTGCTGTTTGAACGGGACTAATCACTCACACAGAATCAATGTCATAATACTTTTTATTCCTGTACTATTGATAACGTGTTGCATAAATTGAAAACCATAGTTGAAAAAATGATGAACCTTCAAGTATATATATATTTTCCCCGTTTAAGTAACTTCACGTACAGTTCATTACAACCGTGACTCTCGTGTAAGACTGTTCCAAGTGAAGAGTTGATCGTAATAGTGGACAGTATGTATGATGACAAGATACTGTGATAAAAGGCGAAAATGCTTTTCGTAATCTGTGTATTTCTTGTTAAATTAAGTCTCGTTACTTTTTTGACAGAACGATACATTTTTACGCAGCTCAACTGGCTGCTTAATACACTAATGGCATTAAAGTTGCAACATCGAGAAGGATGTTACCTATCACAACCATAAATATTGGACAGTATAAACATCATACACAGATGACATCGGTATGACGTACAGAACATGGAGAAATCAGTTCCGGGTGGCCCCAGCACGTGCTGCAATAACTGCTTGCCTCACGATGCGGCATTGAGTGGAAATTACTTTTGATGCCCGTCTATGGTATCTCAGCCGACGCTGCTTCGATGCACGCCCGAAGTTCATTTGTTGTGGCCGCAGGTGTTCTGTGGCAGGCCAGTCATCATGCGACAATGGACCGCACATTTGCGATAGGCAAGATATCAGGTAAATGTGAAGGCCACAGAAGCAGTGTGGCATGGTGATCATCCAGAACTATCGGACAATGTGTGCCACACTATCCTGATTGCAAAGGGCCCCAAGCTGGCCAATAAGATACGGGACAACAACAGGCTCAAATACCTACTTCATGTATTGGTTTCAGATCCGCATTCAAGTGATACTGATTAGGTGTGAGCAGGACTGGAATCCAATGGCACTTCAAAACATAACTCCAGGTACCAGTTCGGTATAACAGTACATAATGCAGGACTCGAACTGGCGTGTATCATGGTGTCGCCAGACATGGGAGGGAACATCGTTATATTGCAAAGAGAAGTGGGACTCGTCAGAGAAGACGATAACATGCCATTCGATCCTCCAGTCCTGAGGTTCCATGCACTGCTGCATCTGCAGGCGCCTGTGTTGATAAGGCAGTGTCAGCACCGCAGTAATGGATGCCTGGACATGATTTCCCGATGCTGCAGTCAACGGGGTAGTGGTGGCTGAGTAGCTAGCCTGCTCGCCTTCCACCAAGGTGAACCGTGTTCAATCTCCGACTGGGTCACTCCCAGAGATTTTCGCACGTGGGAATCGTGCCAGATGGTGCCACTAGTCAGTGGGTTTTCTCGGGGATCTCCCATTTCCCCACCCTTTCATTCTGGTGCTGCTCCATACTCACCTCAATCACCCTCATTTGCTCTCAAGACCTCGCTGTAAACAGCTGCCCAGATCTCTTCTCTCACTCATGCTGCAGACAACAATGCATGGGAATACATTTTTATGTGCCACATGCCTGAACTCCTGAACATGGATATCTGATGTGGCTGAACAGTCCGTAATCTCCATGCACACCAAGTGTCTGTACTTGCGCTCGTAGGTACGATGGCACCATTATCTTCCTGCACAATCTGATCCGTCTCTAATGAACTTGCTGTCGACGAGACATTAAGCCTTACCTGCCTTCCTGTCTAACTTCCTGCACATCGCTCAGCTCGTCTATCCTCAGTCCAACGATCCCATAATTGCTTCACTATGTTTGCATTACTTCCAAAGCGACAACCAATTTCGCAGTAGCATACTACATAATCCTGATAGGCCATGATTATTCTGTGATAAAATGCGGAAACCTGTTCGTACGGTTGTCGTGTTCTTCGATGCGGCATCCTCACTCCATCCGTGCATACTTATGGTGGGGAAACACAATGCCACCACCTCTTAGTGGTTTCTGAACTTCACTTATATACCACTTAATCAGTGTCGTCATTGGCACACGTGCTGCGCAACTCTGCTGAACAACAAATTGATTAAAATCATTGTAATACACTGCCCTACACATTCTCCCAATGCTGGGTCCTTCAGGTGCGTCCTTTAATGGTCTGCAGTGTAATAGCAGACTCTCATTAGCTCAGATTATTCCACTCGAGCCAGCCTGTATTTTGTTGCATGATTACGATTGGCATATTGTCTCTTTGGACATGTCAAGTATGTCGAGGACGAGTTGTGAGAGTGATACAAACGTATGAGTAATGCCTAGCTTGCACCCAAAGGAATCTGCAAATTTTGAAGTCCCTTTTGGAAGCGGTATAATGTTACACTACGTAATACTCGAAAGTCCAGAAGGCTAAGAGGAATATGGTATTATTTTCTTGCTACTTGTATACCAATCTAATATGTGCTTCCTAGCGAAAAGACGGACCTTGCACGCCTGTCTGTGGAGGCGGACCGATGGTCGCGCACGACAAAGTGCAGCAGATACCCCAGCCCACCGTGTGTCGTCGACGACGGGAGGGGAAAGGGTCAGGAACGAAAATAACGCCACATTCCTGGGAAAGTTACAGATGGCGGTGGCAATTCCGGGAAGGCATTTCGCGAGTTTGGGGTGCGGGCTATAAGCCGGACGCTGATAAAGGATGTGGCGGTATGAGAGAAGGGGTTTTTCGGCTCGGGAGACGTAAAGTGAAGAGAAAGGTGATTTCCCCGAAAGTACACAAGGAATCCTTGCAATAACGCCTTTGACGTGAACTACGTTCCCCGCATACGTAACCTGTTGCGTATTAGAATAGCTGTTTCACTTTTTAATGCATGACTGAATGAGTGAAGAGATTTGGGCGGCTCTTAACAGCGCGGTTTTGAGAACTGATGTGGGTGATTGAGGTGAGTATGGAGCGACGCCGGCATGAAGGGGCAGGGAAACGAGAGATCCCCGATGAAAACCCGTCGGACAACGGCATCGTCCGGCACGATTCCTGGACAAGGATTGAACCCGGATCACCTTGGTGGAGGAGGCGAGTAGGCTAACAGCTCAGCCACCGCGTCTCCTGTGGGTGCGCGAATTTTAACGTAAATGCTGACTGAGGTATCGACAGTGAATTATGTAAATCATTTATATTTCTGGACGTTCCAATGCAAGAGTAGTGCCACCTGCTGCAGTGAAACAGATGTTTATGTAGTTTCACTGCAGCAGCACACGAGGGGCGGTACAGAGGGTAGATCACAGACGTCATTACACCTCCTTCCCCCCACGTAGATGCCTTCAACACACGGACATAAAACCGTCGGGCGAATTTTTTTAAAACTGAAATTAAATAATGCCAGAATTGTTTAATGCACTGACTTTATTATATTTAGTTAATACCTACAGTTTCCAAAAGTAATGAATGACTGAATAGTGAGGGGAGAGATTCGGGTGACTCTTAATATCAAGGTATTGAGAGCCGATGATGATGACGTGAGGTGAGAACTGAGCAGGGTCGGAATGAAAGGGCGTGGGAAACGGGATATTCCCGAGAAAACATGCCGACCAGCAGTATTGTCCGGCATTATTCCCACTTGCGAAATCCAAAAGTTATGATGAGACTATGCGCCTTTCCCATTCCACGAATTGTTAACGCTAGATCAAATCTCCACAATGACAATGTGACTCCTTCACCAAACCGAAAGTCCAGATTCATTGTTGGGGCCGCGGTGGTGTAGTGGTCAGACTACCCGCCTCACACCCAGGCGAACCGGGTTCGATTCCCAGCGGGATGGCTCCCGGATTTTCGCATGTGGTAAAGACCTCGATGTTGAGAGCCGCCGAAACGTCTCCACTCCATATACGCTTCTGCGCACGCGCCAGCAAGATGCTTTCACTGGCCAGCTACATGTCACCTGGCAGCCCAACTATTACTGAAACATCACACAGTAGCCAATCAGGCAAGAGGCCCATCCTGGAGCCTCGCGCAACCAATCACAGAACGGGGCGGCCAGCGCCAAAGGAACCACAACAATAACTCACGTGTGTTTGTAACACTTCTACATCGTCACTTTATCAAGGCATTGTTGTGTAGGGTATTGTACATTTCTCGGATTGATTTGGCAATTTGTTAGTCGCCTAACACTTTGTGTACTCGAGCTTTAGTTATTCATTGGCTGATGATTGAGTTTCTACCCCAGACCAGGTAGCACGGATTTCCGTCCTCATTAACCTGCACGTCAGTTATTGGCTCAAATATGCCCAGGGCGTGGCTTACAAACTGCGCTCCAATTGAAAAAGAAAGTCAAAAGTACATGTGTCTGTAGTTCATCTTGTTTTCGTATGAATCCGCGGAACTTCTGGGTCTCTATTGATGGCCGATGGATTATTTAGCTATAGTAATCTTTACTCGTAGTGGAAATGGAATTGAAATTTATAAGGAAGACACAAACTGCACGGTCAGGTATTAATTTATTATAGTAGTTAAACATTTTGAGACACCGCTTCAATTCATTACTTCAGGTGTAGAAAATAAGACATTTTCGACGCGTGCTGTATTTAAGCCGAGAGTACTCTTTTGGCTATCACAACCATTGAGCAATAGGCTTTGTAATTAGTTATAGGGGTTCTCAAGGGATGTGCCGCAGCTTGATAACGTTCCTTGAATACTCCTGGGGGTTCCGCAAAACTTTTAGGGCATGCAATTCCATGATGATTTAAGCTCATGAAACCAGTCATTTAATACGATGTTTTCTCCAGCGAAAACTCTATTTGTGCATTAAGTGACTTACAACGTTATTTTAATTTGGGGACTCGAGGTAGAAATCCAATTGTTACATTAGTAAATTACGAACACATAAAATCAGTAATGTGGGTAAAATATAGGTAGTAATGTTATTTAATAACTTTAATCAACTGCCAAAAATGTAATATAAACAGAAAAACTAAGATTTTTTTGTCAAAAAAATCACTCTATCGTTACAATTCAGTATGAAATGTGCCTTATTGGCTTTTGCTTAATTGTTCAGTACGCGGAGGAGTTGCAGACAGACATATCGGTAATTCTTAGCCAACAGAATTCAATCACTTACAATCATTATTCTTAATGTTTGCCACTGCCGAAAATACCTGTTTGCACATGTACGTTGTTGAAAGCTGACATTCTATTCATAGGGCATGTTTTGATAACGCTAAATCTCTCTGTTTACTGGAATCTGTAGAAATGAATTAGTGAGGCTTCCCTAAACTTGGGCTTCAAAGTTCGATAAGCCTTAAAAGTTCAGCCAACGGTCCTGCCTCTTCAAATGGTACACGTGTTGTCTCTTCAGTAGTAACGGCAAAGGGACTGCGAATCCAGTCGCATTCGTCTACACTGAGGGAAGGAAATTATTGTTGCAATCTATCATGCAAAACAGAAAGATTGTCTAAAATTAGACGGGAATTAATACCAGCACCGCCTTTGAAAGGAAACATTTCAAGAACACTCTTTTCAACACTCTATTTCCGGTTTTTTATTTTTATTGCCAAGATGTTAATCGGTGTAAGGTATATACTAACAAGAATTTACGTGTAAAAATGTCACTCACTCTCAGACGTCGCATTTCTGCTTTCTGGAAGAACCGGCGTAAAAAAATATATATTTTGGTATAGGCTGGTCACGGTAAACTGAGCACATTTGAAAACCCTGTTTAAAATCTACTTGTATACACGTTGTGTATTCTTCCGCCTCATGTAAAATTAACATTGTTATGAGCTCGTCGGTCAAGTGATAATGTGGATTTATTACAAAACAAAACATTATGCAAATCTGCTCATTTTATACTTCGATGTATTAGAAAAAAAACAAAAAGGTAAATAAATAATTTACGTTATCACAAATGGTTACCTAACACTTTTTATTCGATGTTGAGATATGGAACTACTTTCCTTCCATCTTTACCAACTTTAATGGCTGAATGTCACTCAATGCGCCTGTTGAAATATGTGCAGGGAGGAGAAGTGACTTTTTTATAAGGCTGATTACAAAAGTGCTTATTTTAACGTGAACAGCCTTTATACAAAAACACGGAAGAAAACGAGGTAAGTGTCGGTGATCGGGACCGCGGGAACGGATCACGTGTTGGTGGAGGGGAGGGATGGGGAGAAATATGAGCTGGATGACTCGGGAAATAGTCGCGGCGTGGTCATGGTCGGGTGATGGTCAGCTAGCAGCAGGGGAGGGGGGTAAGGTAGCAGGGGGAGAAGCCATCATGTGGCCACACGGCGTTGATGGGAACAGCGGGAGCCGGCCGCCATTTGTCAGCCCCTTGCGGACCCCGCGGTTCGTTGTGATGGTGGGCTTTGCGCCAAGAGGGTGGGGCGAGATGTCGATAACCTCGCACAGATGTACGCCCGCCCAGGGGGGGGGGACAGCTGCCCCCTCCTCTATCAGCGCGAGACGTCCCGGCTGATGGACTACGGCCCCGTTTCCCCCGGACCAACCCCGGGCCGCAGAATCGGGCCGCCAGATTCATTTCCCCCGACGTAATGCCCGGGGATCTCCTTCCATTTCCCAGCCGACGCTGACGAATATCTCACATATCTGCGTGTCCCCACATTTCTCATGTCAGCCGACGGACCTTGCTCGCGCGTCGATCAAGAATGGGGAATAAATTATTTTTTCGCCCACGATAAAACGGTGGCTACGCTCTACCACAGAGTACACAAATACCAAAGCACGACCTGGCGTGGCGGCTCGCTTTGATGAGGGCCTGGCTGCGCGAGGCTCCGAAAACGAGACCTGTGTCTGATTGGCTAGTGTGCCCTTCCAATAGGCTGGGCTGCAGTTTGATACAGACTGTTCGCGGTATACTGAGCACATTTGAATGCCCTACTTATGATCTACTTGTACGAACGTTTTGCATTCTTACACCATGTATAAAATTACCATTGGCATATGCCTGGTCATTCTATTTATGCGCCGGTCAAGCAAAACTGTTGCAACATTAAAAAAGTAACTATTGTACGAATTTGATAATTTTTAATCTTATGCGCATAAAAACAGAGAGCGAAATAATTAATTTTAGTATTCACGAATGTTTACACAACACATTCAATTCGACGTTAAGTTTGCGTGCTCGTTAAAATATATACAGGTTGGGGCAGTGACATTTTCTAAACGTTGATTCAAAATGTTCTCATATAACCTTGCGCCGGCTACCACACACTGATTGGCGAATGGCGTTCCCACCGCTCCTGCCAGTTCGGGAAGTTTTCTGTCCATTTCAGTATAATATCGGTTTCTGTCTCGAGTTGACGAAACTCGCAAGTGAATATCGCATCTCTCTGGTGTATGCACAATTACACGAATCTTTACGCAGTTAAGTATTTCTACAGACCTGCGAGATTCGCGTTAATTGACATAAAGCTATACTTCACAGTGCTGTATACACTCGAGCCGACATCGTTTCTCCATTGGCTGCTGCATGGAAGTGAAGTGAAACACTTTCTGACTGGACTGCACGTGACTGGACTACACAATTGTGAAGTGTTCATTTACTGGCTCAGAGTTATCCGGGGTGTGTCAGATGACAATCTTATAGCAAAGGTACGTGTGTACGTCCGCAAATAATAACGCGAATTTTGCAGGTTTGTTAGTATTACTGTTTAAATTTTGTACTTCGTGATTTGGCACAATTTTAATTATTCTGCCTTTTTAAAATACAATGATTAATTGGGGTTTATCAACTAACACAACCCAAGGAACACTCGTGGTAAATAATAAACGTTCGTCACATAGGTTGTGGTGCAGTTTCAGCTTAAGTGCAATTTTCCCGCTCCCTTATTATTTACAGAAAATAAATACGGCATAAGAATAATTATTATTGGCAAAGAATGTACTGCATTCGCAAAACATCTCAGTGTAATTGTATAATGTTTTTTAAGTTGTATTTAATATTTACGAAAAACCACGTTTACATTAACTACAAGCGTCATAACCAACAGTAAGTGTACCATTTATGAAAAGTACTTTGGAAATATTTCTTTGTTTACATAAAACCAAATATGCATGCTTTTTTTTCTGATCTTAATGACTATCTATACTAATATAATAAATAGATAATGTGAGTTTGTTTGTTTGATTATTTGTTTGTATGTAATGGCTAATCTCGGAAACTAGAAGACCGATTCGTATAAATATTTCACTGTTAGAAAACTTCGTTCAAATTTAAAAAATAAATAAATTCCTTGAGAAATTTCAAAATTTGTGAACCAAGTCGGAGAAAAATGAGCTACTTGGCTGCTTTCTAAGCATACTCTACCAAAACTACATTGCCGATTATTATAATTATTTCACTGTTAAAAAGCTACATTATTCAATATTTACGTAGGCATTATCAAGCAGGGTCTCACAGGCCCAGTGGGTAGAATAATACAAAGTGGAGCAGTAGTGGCCCAGGGGGTAGACCGATTTCAAATGGGGGCGCAGTGACTCAGGGCCATGAACAATCTTAAATAGGGCCGCAGTGGTTCAATGGATAGACATATATCACGTGTGGCCACAGAGGTACAGTGGGTAGAATAATGCCAAGTGGTGGCGTATTGGCTCTGTGGATAGAAATATATTAAGTAGGGCTACAGTGACTCAGAGGGTACAGTAATTCCTAGTGGGGCCGCAGTGGTTCAATGGATAGAGGGGTCACAAGTGGGACAACAGTGGCTCAGTAATCAGAGCAATCCCAAGTGGGGTCGCAATGGCCCAGTGGCTAGAACGATCCCAAGTAGTGGAGCAGTGGCCCAGTGGGTACAGCACTCTCAAGTGGTGCCACAGTGACCCAGTGGCTAGAGCGATTCCAAGCAGAGCCCCAGTGGCCCAATGGCTAGAGCAATCTCAAGTGAGGACGCAGTGGCTCAGTGGATAGAAATATTTCAAGAGTGGACGCAGTGGCCGAGTGGCTAGAGCGATACCAAGTAGGGCCGCAGCGGCTCAATGAATAGAAAGATCTCATGTGGGGCCTCAATGGTCCAGTGGCTACAGCGATCCTAAGTGGGTACGCGGTGGCTCAATGGATATAAATATATTAAGTGGAGCCACAGAGGCCTAGTGGCTAGAGTGATCCCAAAAGGGGCCACAGTGGCCCAGTGGCTAGAGCGATCCCAAGTGGGGCCACAGCGGCTCGATGGCTAGAATGATCTCTAGTGGGGCCGCAGTGGCTCAGTGGCTAGATCGATCCCAAGTGGGCCTTAGTGGCTCTGTGGATAGAGAGATCTCAAGTGGGGCCACAGAAGCACAGGGGGTTGAGTAATGACAAGTAGGGCTGCAGTGACCCAGTGGCTAGAGCGATCCCAAGTGGGGCCACAGCGGCTCAATGGATATAAAGATCTCAAATGGGGCTGCAGTGGCCCAGTGGGTAGAGCGATCCCAAGTGGGGACGCAGTGGCTCAGTGGCTAGAGAGATTCCAAATAGGGACGCAGTGGCCCTGTGGCTAGAGTGATCCCAAGTGGGGCCACAGAGGCACAGGTGGTAGAGTAATGACAAGTAGGGCTGCGGTGACCCAGTGGCTAGAGCACTCTCTAGTGAGGCCAAAGTGGCCCATTGGCTAGAGCGATCCCAAATGGGTCCACAGCGACTTAATGGATAGAAAGATCTCTAGTGGGGCCGCAGTGGCCCAGTGGCTATAGCGATCCCAAATGGGGACGCAGTGGCTCAGTGGCTAGATAGATTCCAAATGGGTACGCAGTGGCTCAGTGGATAGAAATATATAAATTGGGGCCACAAAGACCCAGTGGCTAGAGCACTCTCAAGCTGGGCCACAGTGGCTGAGAAGATATAAATATATCAAGTGGGGACGCAGTGGCCCAGTAGCTATAGCTAACCCAAGTGGGGCCGCAGCAGCTCAATGGATAGAAATATCTCACGTGGGACCACAGTGGCTCAGCGGATAGTAATATATCAAGTGGGGCTACAGAGGCACAGTGGGTAGAGTAATGCTAATAAGGCCACAGTGGCCTAGTGGCTAGAACACTTTCAATTGAGGCTGCAGTGGCCCAGAGACCAGAGCGATCCCAAGTGGTGACGCAGTGGCCCAGTGGCTAGAGCACTCTCAAGTGGGGCCGCAGTGGCTCAGTGAATATTAATTTTATCTTAATGTTATAAATTCGCACGTAGTCGGAAGTTGTGGCAGAGAGTCGCAAGGAGTCACGGGTAGTCATGGTTAGTCACATGTAGCCACGGGTAGTCAGATGTATTCGCAGGTAGTCACAAGTACTCACGGGTATTTACGGGTAGTCGCAGATAGTGACGGGTAGTCGCAGGTAGTCAATTGTGGTCAAGGGTAGACGTAGATAGTCATGGGTTGTCACGGGTAGTCGCAGATAGTCACGGCTAGTTATGGGTAGTCGCGGGTAGTCGCAAGTAATCACAGGTATTCACACTTAGTCGCAGGTAATCACGAGTAGTCGCATATATAGTTTTATATTTCAATAACTCTATAACACCTGAGCGAAGCAATGGCCGGCTGTTATTAGAGAGTAAGAGTTTCCTTGATTTAATCATAAAGGTTATAAACATGTCGAATTCGTAAGTGATAATAATTGCAGCAATATTTATCATATTATTTTGCAAGATTTTCTTCTAATACCACTATTTTAATGTTTGTGGCGGCAGAAAATAAACCGAACAATTAATAATAAACTAATTCGGGGAGTTTTAAAGGTATTATTTTAGGGTATTTTTAAAAACCCTTTATTGAAAGGAACTTTAATATCACAAATAACAACACTTATACACTATTCACGGTAATGTGAGAACTTTTTAAAGCCCTCTCATTTGGAATAATAGTCAATAAATTTATTTTATTTTATCCTTAACCTTGACTCCCGAGTGCGGTGGAATATATACACTGTGTTTATTACTTAAATGATAGTATTTATTTAAAAATGTGGTTAAAGGATAAAAAAATGGCTGAAAGAAAAAAAAAACTAAGCCACAAAATTGCTCACTTTACAGTGAAGAGCCTATTTTGTTTTACACACTAAGCAATTCGCATCCTTAGAAGAAGACAATCTGGTTATCGGTGCTCCAGATTCACTTTTAGTTTCATCGTACATTTTGTACAAAACTCATTTCGATGACAGCCACACATTAAATACTCCCAACTATTTTTATGTAGGAAAAGAAATTGCCAAAAAAGTTTTCTGCGTGATTCTATAGATGTCTGAGATAACGCATGACGCTGTATTTCCGAACGTAAAATATCTATTTTCAGCACGTAAGTTAGTTTGTATAACTGTTAAATGTTTTGCATTATTTTTAAGCACTAAAAAAAATTGTGACTTTGGTAAGCAAATTCGCAAAAATAGCATATTTTTTAAAAGTTTACTTTAAATTATGTTAGATAATTATGATGTCTCCAAGCTGACCGTTTCCAGTACTAATATAAAGCTATGATTTAGTTTTTCAATACAGCACAGTTAAAGATTTTAATGAAACACTTAAATTTGCGATGCAGGAATGAAAATCTTTAAAATGGCTCACTTCTTACTACATAAAATTTCCAAAATGTATTCCGGTGAACTAAGTGGCAGTATTGAATGGCTATGTTGGGGTATTCATATTTTTTCTATTCAGTACATTTAAATACTATTGTGATCTCGACAAAAATTTGATAAGTAATGAAAAATGTGGAAAAGTGCCAAATTAATATTCAATTAAAAATGAAGTAACAAAGTACAAATAATTCTTACAAACTTGTCACAAAATAACTAAAAACATGCATAATTATAATAACTTCATGCAGCTTAAATAAATGTCTATTACCACAAAATTCCACGAAAAAATTTGAGGAATATTCATTGGGTGGTTTGCCCATGTCTTAATTTTAATTTTAAAATAATGCAAAGATATTTGAGTTAAACGTAAAAAATTAATTGCAGGCGAAAAAAATTGACAAATCTTAGATAAATAGTTATTTTGTTGCATTGCAATGGTGTCATGTAAACTTTAGCTAATATTATAGATTGTTTTAAAAATTAATTCACAAAATTTGTTTCGTTTTTATATCAAAAATATTGGTCGAAACTAATTTTTAAAATGATATGTTATTTTGATTATATTACTGTATCATGTTACAAAAGTGTAAAACATCCTCAAAATACATTTAAAAAATTACACTTTAAAGTCTTTCAATTCGGCCACGGAAGGGGGTCAGAAAGACTAAACAATTCAGTATGGAATATTTAAATGTCATGCACGCTCTCTGGAGCGGGGAGGGGAAGTAATAAGGGTGGACTTTCAGTAAACCATCGCGTTTTTGTCCGTCCGTCCATCGTACGACCGTCACTCACGTGAACAACAGGCAATCAGGTATCTCTAGTAATTCTAACCGTCTGTCTAGTCAGGTTCCTTATGTCAATAAAATAATTTTCGTTCAACATACACGGAACTTTAGTAAGTGACACATTGAACTTTAGTAAGTGACACATTTTTAGAAAGCTTGTAACATCAGGAATGTAAAATTCGATGTATACATTTGCGCAAACTCTTTCATGACCGCCTTTTTGAAATTTCAAAATGGCCAACCTAAAGTAAGGGCTTCCTTAAAGTCGGCTTAATTAAAATTTAAATAGAAAATTAATTTTAAATTACAGAAGTTTATAGTCATCTTCAAGAAAACCAAAAATGATAACAAGTTAGTGATAAAGAACACCGTAAAGCAATATAAACTGTAAATGCCTAGGGAAAACGAAACAAATATGATACACCAAAAGAGTAAATTATTTTATTTGAAATTTTCAAATATTCGGAATGATAGTTTTTGTAACTTAATGAACAGATCATCTTCATTATATTATAATTAATCTTCTTCATCATCACTGTCAGCAATATCAGTTTTACAGTCATCGTATTCGCAAAGCGTTTCGCACAAGCAGAGATCACTGCAAGGTAGCTTATTCTTTCTGTATGAACATCTATGAGTGAAACAGTTCGTATTGCATTGGTATTTGACCATCTCGATAGTGACCTGTGGTGCGAGAATTACTGTCGTAGTAAGAGGGAGCATCCGTCCAACTGTGTCTTTGTAATAACCGAATTGCACTGGGTCAAAAGACTGCTGCGGCACGACTGTGGTTTGGCACCACACCCAGCTTAAGGTAGTAACTTGTTGCTTTCAGCAAGTAGTTTGCAGAACAGATGCCACCTTAGATCCGGAATACTGTTAATCCAATATCTTCGGACAGTACGCTGAGCAAACAAACTTTTCCATTTCGTCTTTCACCACCATTGTTAGGTCTTCTTCCTCAGGTAGTTTCACTATAGCTCTGGGTAATTCAAAGCTGGCTTTAATGTACTGTTCAAACCATTTTGTTTTACCTATTCCTGAGAATTTTTCAATGTTTTCCGCTCCACTGAAATTGTCGAATATAAGTAGAGCTTGTGTTTTTCTTTGCCGAAAGCTCTCCAGATGGGACGTATGTCTACCATTGAAAGCTAAGTATTTTTGCTAAGCCTAGCATAGTGTGTCAGGGCTAGGACCAACATATTTATATCAGGAGTGAAGAATACTCTTTGTGCATCAGGATTCTTGTGCGATGTCTCTGCTGCCAGACAGATCATGAGCGAGTCGTCATCTACTTCATGATTGTTATCTCCATAGTATTTGTTTCTTTTTATTCCAGTAAAACCTGATACTGATGTGATGATTGTGTCTGGTAAGGTTTTTTCTTGTTGTCGAGAATTCCTCTAGCAAGGTCCTCTGACAGGTCAGATTTTATTCTTTCGTGTGATAGAAAACTTGTAAGCGGGATGCCTTCAATCATTATATCATCTGTAATGTGATGTTGTAGAGGAGGTTTTTCTTTTCTGCGCTTCTGTCCAGTTAGCTCTTTCAGTGAGTCGGGTTTGTGTGTATCAAAGACAAGAATTGCATGGCTGAATCCTGCAGTAAAATTTGTGAGCCTGACAATAAAACTAGGTGCTAGATGTCTTACTGTTGTCAATGTCCCTGTTTTTTTTTTTTTTTTTTTTTGACAAGAGCCATTCCATCAACAATCGAAATTTTCGGAGTTGTTGACAATGGACAATTAGCATTGCCAGCTGTAGTTTATAGCTGTCCATTATTTTCATTTCTGTTTGCTAAGTTCTGCAGGTTGTATATTAGTTTAGATTTGTCAGAGCGTAGCGATATTGAACCATCTGGTGCAAAATGTGCTCTTGGAGTAGAGTGAACCTGAAAATTGCATTCTTTTGGTCAATGTTCCTAGTCGATCTACACAAAACCGTAAGACCTAAATAAGCTGCCAGTTCGATTCTTTTGATACTGGAGTGGTGTGCGAAGAAAAATTCAAGAGTTTTACGTGATGAAAAAAACCCTACCCACCCTAAAAAAAACTTGCGGGTAGTATTGAAAAAAATATATTAATTTCAGAGGTAGTAGGCAAACATTGTGAAAATTAATCAAGCATGTATTTCAAGTTCAACAGAATAAAAAATAATCCGTTATTCTTATGGAAAGAAACGAGATCATCGCGTGGCGAGCGAAATACCTACGAGCTCTAAGGGAAATTGACAGCCAAGGCGAAAGTAAATTACCTGTAATATTTGTTAATGATACATGGAAGTATCCTAATTACATTCTAAACAAGTGTTGGCAGTATGATCACGTAGCAGAGGTGTAAAATACAACCATCCAGGCCAGCGATGAATTATTGTTCACATAGGTAGTGAAAATGGCTTCATCAAGGGAATCGAGTAATTTTTAAAGCAAAAACTGAAAGCGAAGAACACATGATGAAATAAAAGCAACACTTTCATGAAATGGTGTGAAACACAGCTACTTCCCAACATTTCATCTACAAGCATTATTGTTCTTGATAATGCTCCATATCATAGTGTGTGTGAGAACAAACCTCCAACTATGTCTCTTACTATTGCCAAATGAGAAATTGCCTGGTAAATAACAACATTATTTTTTCTGCCGACGACAAAAAATCCGAGCTGCTTGTAAAGGTTGGGTTACATCAGAAAACTCCCATTTATAACGCCGATAGACTGTTTACGTCTCAAGGACACAAAATTATCCGATTACCGCCATACCATTGAGATCTAAACTCAATAAAGTACACCTGGAGCACGGTAAAATACCGCGTTGGTAACAAAAATGTTAACGTTGTGAACCCAGACATTTTGTAAATTACTCATTCAGCAATAGACAGTATTTCACCAGCAGACTGGAAAATACAATGCGATCATGTGAGAGAAACTGTAAAACGATTATTGGGGAAATGACGGGCTGATGGAGGAGGAGATTCCGTAAGTTATGTTGAACGTACACAATAGTATCCGCACCAGTAACAAGTGTGGTGTGACAGTGACACCACAAGTGACATAACATGTGCCAAATGCACCTACGATGTCAACATTTCTGAAGTGGAGGAACTGATGTTATGTTTCTAAAGGCTGTTCACGATAAACTGAGCACTTTTAAATTCGACCTTAGAAACATGTCACTGGCCCTGCCTGCATATATTTTAACGGGCGCACTGAATGACTTGCGCCCAGTAGAGTTGGTAAATATGGGGGGGGGGGGGGGGATGTAGTTCCATGGCTAAACGTCGAACAAAACGTGTTAGGTAACCATTTGCGATAATTCAAATTATTATTTTTCCCTTTCTGCTATTTTAATGTATAGAAGTGTAAAAATGAGCAGGTTTTTAAAATATTTACTTTACTAATAATTTTACAGGTTCACTTGACCGACGCATGAATAAAGTGCTGAGGCCCATGGCAATGTTAATTTTACGTAAGGCGGATGAACAACGCGCATACAAGTAGACCTTAAGCAGGGCTTTCAAAAGTGCTCATTCAACCGTGAACAGCCTATAGCAATGTTGCACAATAACAGTTGTTAAAGAAGAAATAAAATGGTTCATACATGTTATATTCGACAATAATATATATACTGTGCATTTGTGTTAAAGTAAACCCCGCGTCTTTTCGGCTGGTACAGACGGCCTCCTGCATTTTGAACGACGTGTCTGCCGATAAAGCTCCCACACTTCAAGAGGCGACCTTGCAACATTAGCGCTCATACCACTTGATTTTGCCGCACAGTATTATACTTCATTCACAGTCCTCTGTATATTAACGCTATATAAGTTTACTCATTATCTGCTGCCATCATAAAGAAAAAAAAATTATATAGTTGTTAATGAATTAAAGTTTCTTCAGGGAGTGGAAAAATAGATCGATATTCTATGAAAAAGTAAGCACAAGTTTGTTATTGTGACACGAAATTAATACAAGAAATCTATGGGTGAATCACATAGTCCAACAGTGCTTTTCCTGCAACAAAACGGTGCTGCCTGACAAAAGCTATCCATTTTTATTTTTTCTAGTTATGACTTTGGAATAAATGTTGTTATGAAAGTATTATTATATGTTGGCAGTGCACGCTTGCCATCACTCCCAATTATTTTTTAATAACGGAAGTCATTTTTGTAACAAGAAACATTAGCCTACATTAAGTAAAGGTAACCCAGAAACAAAGAGAAAAATGTTCAAACCATATACTTTGTGTCGAAGTGAACATGAAAACTATGTATCAATTGAACGTAGATAACAACAAAATTAATTGAGTTTTAAAACTGATAATTTTACTTTTTTGCGATTCGTCTGACAATTTTAAGGCAAGCCAGTCTGGCTTCTGGATACGGTAACATTCCTAACACAAGCTTTCATCTTAAGTATATATTTTAGTTTTTTAGTTTGATGACTGTTCATTTTTTTTTAGCTAATATCTAGTTATTTCTTCTTCCGGGGCAGTTAAAAAGGGTTTGCCAACCTTTGGTACTTGGGAAATATTTCATTTGCGGTAAAGAAAAATACTATGTACCATTCTGAGTGCGCTTGTGTAATGTCCGACGATCGTTCAGGCTATCGTACGTGCTGCGTTTTTAAGCCACGCAGCTGACACTGTTGGATTGCCATACCGTCAGGAGGAGGATAAAGAGGGAGGGGAATGTTGAGGAGAAGGGGAAATGGCCCGATGACCGGCAAAGGGTGAGATGGGCTGGGTATTGCAGGCAGGAAGGGGCAGAATGCAATCAGCGTTCCGCGACGCGCGTGTATGTGTGACGGAGTAATTGTTTCCATGAGGGTAACGCCCGGCAGTGATTCATTACCGTCTATTACCACCCGATACCTGCCACCCCGAATTCCCACCCCACCCCTTCCCCTCGAACACCCCGTCCACCGAGGTCAGGCACTGATGTATCTGCATATAGGGAGAAGGGGGTGGAAATAGGGGTGGGTGTAGGGTGCGTAGAGGGGAAGGAGGTGGGTGAAGTGGGTGATGGTTGAATTGGGAGGGGGGGTGGGGACTATTTCACGCGTGGATGCGCGTCGACATTATTTATCAATGTGCTTGACGTCGCTGTACTGCTAGCGCGAAATGGCAGTTCCCGTTCTGTCTCGTTTACGCTCAGCACAGCTCGTGGATCGTGCACGCACCATGGAACGTCTGGCAAATACCCGAGGACCGTGCAATTCCGGGAGCTGACTCACTTTAGCTACCTTTCTCGCCTTGAAAAGCTTGCAAGTTTGTGCTACTTCTAGAGTTGAAGGGGCCGCGCCGCGGTGATTTGGTGGTTTGACGACTCACCTCCCATTTTCGCATTCGGGAATCGCGCCGGACGATGCCGCTGGTCGGCGGGTTTTCTCGGGGATCCCCTGTTTCCCCCGCCATTTCATTCCGGCGCTGCTCCATACATATCTCGCTTCACCATCATAGCGCTCTCAAGACCGCGCTGATAAGAGCCGCCAAAACCTCTTCACCCACTCACTCATTCTACAGTTGTACGACGTTGCAGTTGAACTCTTGAGTCAGTGGATATACTAACAAAAGGAAAACCTCATCTCAAACAACCGATCTATGGATAAAGCCCCTGTCACACTGTAAAATTATTGCATTCAACTATTTTTGACAATAAATTTTGAGGACCAAATACGGCCATCAAAATTTTCCTTCCAACAAATTTTATTTAATAATCTTGAATGAGTTTGAATATGTCAAATTTTTTATTCGGAGAATCTAATTTCAAATATTATAAATAGTAGTTTCGTAGTTTAGTAGTTTCGTAAATATGTCGTGTTTTACAAGCCTTTTATATTTGTGTTAATATAATAATACAATATTTTTGGTTAAATTTAACTCAATTTGTAACTCGTGTGAATATAAACAGGGCGAAAACAGGTGCGCTGGTAGTGCCTAATAAGAAATATGTAATCCTAATGCAAAATGTTGTTAAAATAAATACGCAAGAATGAGATGCTTTGTCCCTTTGATGCAATTTTCTAGACTCGGTTAAACTTCGCTTACACGAGGCGGGGGAATATCCTGGAAGTAGAACTTTCGCAGTGCTTCAGAAATTTTGAAAGTCGCCGTGAATGGACTATACTTTGTGTTACAAAGGAAAGTCGTGTCTATAGCTATATTTTCCGACGTATTCGCCAAATTTTAGCGTATCCAGTCATTGCTTGATAAAAAAAAAAAAAACTATTTTCATTGTCTCGTGAGATTAACATTTTGAATGAGGTACGGATTTACTGGGCGATCAGAACAAACTGTAAGTGAGTCGTCTATGCTCGCGATTGCATGTCCGTCAGTTGTGTTGATCTCCGTATTCCCATGTAAAACCTTCCTGTTGGTTCTCACACCAGGCACGCTTACTATACTGAACAGTGGCGTGTAGTGAGTTTTTTCTAACATGGTAAACGATTTCTTCTAACAAACGCGACTTCCAGCTTTGCTTACCCTTCACGTTTATTTACCGTTTTATAATATCTAACATTAGTGATAAAAACGGACACGAAATGAATGTATTAATAATTAAACTGAATATTTTTTTTAGATATCATATAACAAATTATAAGAAAACTCCCGTTTTCCCGAATGCTTTCATCCACATTCCAAGGAAAAAGTAAGGACTGCATGATACAAACAGAACGACTGCTTACCCTGCCGATGGAACGCGGTTGAACGTTGGGCGCGTTGTTGCTTGCGAGTTCGATTAATCGCTAGTCGCTTCCGTCTGAGGAAATAAATACTAGATAGCAGCACTATGCGTGTACAGTACGGAAGTTACGAAAACTCTGCTTGTTGAATCGGAAACGGGAAACTCAGAGTTAAATATGTTTAAAGTCAAGGCGAAAACTATAAAAGGTCAATCATTTCCAATATGTATAGGGTAAGCATTGCTTACTGTGCGTCTATGGAATAAATACCACTGATAGTAAACAATCTTCCTCACTGAGCCAGCTGTCTGCCAGTATCATGCCGAGTTGAAATGTCCCGATCATATGTTTTCTCATACGCAGAATAATGTGCAATCAATCATATACGTTGAGCCATTACTCTGTGAGTGTTGCTGCTATAATATTACATTAAATACCTAGCCTTCGAATATTAAATTTTCTGCTTCACTAAAAATATACGCAATTTTAAAGCAATGCATCCATTTCAGGCTCAATAAAATAATTTTTTCATTAACGCCTCGGAAGGCTCCCAACCCAACAGAGTGCAAGGCTAGCTATAGTTACTAAATAATTGCAATTTCAAACGAGTTTGCTAACTAAAAGTTGTCCATAATATCCGCAATAAAATTCTAAATAACAATTAGCATTAAAACTGTATGTCCATTGTAGGCAATTGTCTATATGTTGCACAGTAAGTCCTAACTGAACGGTACATTGCGAGATCTAGTGTCCAACTATCTCCCCTGGGAACTGTGATAATTCTCTACGTTATGACTGCTTCATATCACTGATCACCAAACGCAGAACCTACAGCTTCTTGGTTGTGATAACTAGAGGCCAGAGAATTTCGCGGGTTCATCTCTAGACAAGTTGGAATTCACACAGATGTACAGTACATTCATGTTACGTTTGTAATTGGTCGACGTGTTTTTTGACACATCCTGATGATAAATAAGCCAATAATAAACATGCAATATTTTGTGCGCCAAACTCCCGCCTTTTACTACTACAACAAACAACCAATAAACAGTTTATATCTGTATGAGAGTATGTGAGACTGTGGAGTCTAGCCTACAGGTCATTGAACTCACGAATTTCTCGGGCCTCTAGTGATAACAAATCAAGTTCTTTGCCAACTGATGTGCAGTTTTCATCTAACAACTTTTCATTTGCAACACCAGAAACCTTAAACGAATGCAGGAACGAAAGGATCAAGATTACGGAATGACGCACTCATGGCCCAAGAGGTGAAGATACTTCACTCATCATTATGCCGTCACTGGTCGTCTCTGGTATGCAAAACCCCTGCAAGTTATTACATATATAGGGACCTCCCATTATCTACCGACCCGCAACGGCCATGGGTTGTGATAAGTAGATAATGGCAGCAGTGTGGCAAAGAACAAACGAGAAACATCACGCAAGTAGAGTAATTTCTGCCAATCACTAAGGCAAAGACAACATCCGACCCCTGGATGCTGAGAGAGCGACGCACGCTCCATTGCTCTCGCATCCGACGCTGTCAACACGAGCACGTAGTTGCAACAGCGGGCGTCCCGATAACATAGGAGCGTGACATAACTGGCACGGTATTGGCTCCCGTATTCAAAACAGCCAGTAGAATGTAGGAGGAGCGAAAGTTGCCCAAGATAAGCTGAAGGCTAGGCGAGGGTGCCCTCGCGACGTATGCAGCAAATGCGCCAGGTCTGACGTCTTTGAGCGCCAGCAACCTGTAGGCTGTTCACGGTAAAATGAGCAATTTCGTAAGCTCTGCTTTAGGTCTACTTGAATGCACATCGTGAATTCTTCCGTCTTATGTAAAATTAACATTGTCGTGGGCCTCTTCACTTTATGCATGCGTCGGTCAAGGGAAACTGCGAAATTCTTAGAACAGTTAATATTTTACAATTCTGCTAATTTCTACACTTCGATGTATAAAATACTAAAAGCGAAAGAAATTACTTAAGTTATCACAAATTACTACATAATACTTTTTATTCGACGTTATGATATGGAACTACTTCCCATCCATCGTTACCAACTTTACTGGGCGTATGTAATTCAGTTCGCCCGTTAAAATATACGCAGGTAGGGGAAGTGACTATTTTTAAGGTTGATTTCAAAAGTGCTCACTTGATCGTGAACACCCCTTAGAGAATACGGCATATGTTGGAACGCCGTTCTCCAATCAGCGCCTGGCAACCTACTTACCAGCTGGCAGCCAGCCCAGCCAGTGGGCAATATGTCGCACCAGGCAGTAGACCATCAGACACAATACTAATTTACGAAGCCTTGTGCAACACGTCAGAAAATGCGCCGTAACAATTTTTTTTTCATTAAACTTCCTAAACTGCAGTGCGTGTTTTGATCTGATGCCTACAAATCCGGGAATTCCGCGAATTTATTTCAGGACTAATTAAACAACAACATGCATGCATTCCATTTATAAGTTATATGAGTAAAATGAGTGATAAAATATGCTTGTTGGTAATATCTAGTAAGAAATAATTCTCATGCATTATATAATTAACGTGAGTGCGCACGTATACGCTACGTTGTCCGTTGGCGTAGTTTCCTAGACTCGGTTAAGCTTTGTTTGCACGACATGGATGAATATCTGGGAAGTATAACTTCAGCGGCGCTTCAAAGTAGTTTGAATTAACCGTGAATAAACTATAACTGAGGCTCGAGTACAAAACAATATCGCGGAGTGTATAGCCCATTCCCCATTGGAAGCAACTTTCTCAGAGCTCTGCTAAATATCTACTTGCCGGCCCGTTTCGTATCCTTCCGCCAAACGTAAACAAACATTGCCATGTGACTGCCATGTAGTATCTGTCAAAATAAATATTTACATTCTATTGCGTGTGTACATATGTTCGTATACTTTCGTTACGCCTAAAAATAAACATTGAAATGTGACTTCTACTTTTATACCTGTCAAATGTGTTGTTTACTGTTTACAGCTTTTCAAAGAATTCTGTTATACTCCAAAAAACATTCCGTACGAATATTCACAGTTTAGGCTTCTAGCATTATTTAGGTCAGCTTTATGACGTTTTAAAAATGCCTGAATTGACGACAGTTCTTACGGTTATTTGACATTAACATATTTGTTTTCCACAACATAGCTCAATACATGTAATGCACGTTAGTATTTTGCCGCGACTGTGTTTAACACTGTTACAACTGCATAAAGGACTGTACTAATTATCCTTTTGTTATTGATAAGGGTTGGGTCATTTCTTTAAAAGGACGGCCTCAGTTGGAAAAATTTTAAAACGAAGGAACGACCAGTCAAACAAAAAAGGCACATTGAATTCGAGCACGCAACTCGTGTTTCTCATTTTTGTCATAAAAGATAGTGGTGAACATGCACACAAATAAGCCTACGATAACTTTTATTCCGCTCATATTTCTACGTATTGCTACTTACTGTTTATTAGGTTTATTGAAATTTATCGGGCTGAACTTAGTATTTTTCTTCTGGGATTGTGGCAAATTACGTTACACGACTGTGTATCAAACCCCTTAGGGCAAAGGTACAACGTTGTAATAAATAAACAGACGTGTATGTAAATAATTAACTTCGTCATAAAAACAGTTCACAGTTAAAACGTATAAATAGTGCTAATCAAATATTTGAAATCACGCACACACAGGGCCAGCGTATCGACCACGATGTACAAAGGCACGCCATTTCACAGACGCAATAATTAACGAAACACACGTCACAGTATATTTATTACTGCCATGGAAACACAGATTTATCACAACATCGTAAATTGCCTAGGTAGGTTTAAAAAACACAACGTCTATAAACGTGATGTGGTAATTTGAAGTATTTTTCGGAGTAAGAATAATTTACGTTTCGTTTGACAAAAAGTAACACACCAAGTCATGGTTCGCCATGTCTGCCAACTTAACTTGGTAACTGCCCCGCCATCATATCTAAATACATTAAATTAAGTATTCAAACATTAAAGTCTCTTTTCAATTGTAAATTACAAATTCAAAAATCATTATTTTGCTGTAATAAGTTTGATATATGCTACAATTGAAAACATTGATCATTTCCTTGATTACCAGCGAAGTGAAACTTCCCGAGTCTGAACGAGACAAAGAAAGAGAGAGAAAGCGACAAGCTTCACCCAGCAAACAGTTTTTCAGATGCTTTCTCGCTCGATAAAACAACACCGTACCATTACGGCCTACTCATGATATTTTCTGCTGTTATTTTAAACTGTAAAAATGTTACATGTTGTCATCGGGGCTACCTAAATGTTTAAATATTTCAAAAGGTACCCTTCAATTTACAAATGATATTATAAAAAACTAGGTGAAAATAAAATATTTACTGTGAACTATTTCTCACCGGTCGTTGCCAACATGTCGCTGCTCTCGCTGTTGTTAATTAATATTTAAAAAGAAATAAATATTACAAGTTATAGAAGATATTAATGTAAAGTTTCATTTATTCAATAATAGAGTACTTTAAAGTTAACCGCAGTGTTATATATTTGTGGAATACAGGTTATTGAAGAAGCAAATTGAAATGTTATGCCTAGAGTATTTTCTCAAAGGGTGATTTTCATAAGTCGCTTCCAATCGGGAATGGACTATAATTAAGTGAACATTTAAATTATTTACTTCTGAAATATTTGTCTCAATGTACACAAGACTCACTATAAACACTATTAAATACGTTGTAATTTCAAGTGAATTACCCGCCCTAATCAAAATTATCCATCACCATGCTACACTTGTGTTTACTCCTTGTTCTGACTCAATGATTCACAATGATTAAAAAACTTGTCATTACATCCAGCTGTGCCAAAAAATGTACGGTAAAAATACAACCACATAATGTATTATATTTAATTATCACAAATAACTATTACATTAATAATTAATTATTTAAGGTGCTCATAAATATAGAGGCTATAAGGGCCCAATAAACTATGTCCAAAAATTTGTATTACCGTATTTTGGCGTGTATAGGCCGAACTAGAAGTTTTTGATGAAAAATTAGGAATAATTAATATGTCATGTATAGGCTGCACTGAATTTTTGTAATCCTGCAAGTATTCACTATTCCATTAAAAAAACATAAACAATTCACACTTAATTTTCTCCACAAAATATTTGAGATAAAAAATTTATATTAATAATTGCACTTTTTTCTTTGTTTCCTTTCCATTCCCTTCCCTTTCTTCCTTCCAATTTCCTTCGAAACTATATTAAAACATTAAAATGTAGTACGTTAACACATTTATAAACATGTTTTGGGGGTCAATTTTTTTGCCAATATCTCGTATATAAGCCGCACCCCACTTTTCGTGGTCATTTTTTTTGTAAAAATGTGCGGCCTACATACGCCGAAATACGGTATATGTAAATAGATTACTCCAGGAAAATACAAACCATGAAGTGGCAGCATGCCCATGAAAGCACTTCATGAATTAAAAGAAACATTCTAAAATATGCTTAAATCCTACTACAATTTTCATTGAATTAGTAGCAGCTGAAATATTAACAACCCGCACAAAGTACTCAATCATAAAACATAACTATACAGACACAAAAAAAATACCTTTCGTCAGTAAGCCGTGATGATGTGAACAAAATTAATATACTCGCCTCAGGCAAGACCAAGTGAGGAGCAGATTGCGGTGCTAATCCTGTGCTGTGATTGGTTGTTGGTTGTGGCAGAACATCAATTATGAGTTTAAGCCCTTTTGTAAATATAGTCATTTCCGAACCATTGAAACATTGCTCATCAAATTCATAACATAAACACCGTACCCGACATACAACATAATGGTAAGGTCATTTAGGCCCTAAACCCTTTCTGGCTAAGGTTTAATTTGAGTTAAGCCCTATTGTAAAATGTAGTCATAATTTCCGAACCGTTGAAGATATAGTAATCAAATTCATAACATAAGCATAAAGGCATCATACCCAATATCCATCACGGTGCAAACGTCATTTAAGCCCTAAGACCTTTCTGAAAGGGTCAATTATGTATTTAAGCCCTTTTGTAGAATGTAGTCGTAATTTACGAACCATTGAAGATATAGTGATCAAATTCATAACGTAGGCATCATACCCAACATCCATCAAGATGCTAAGGCCATTTAAGCCCTAATACCTTCCTGACAAGGTCAATTATACATTTAAACTCTTTTATGATCATACTCATAATTTCCGAACCGTTGAGGATATAGTGATAAAGTTCATAACGTAGGCATTGTATTCGATATCCAACATAATGGTAAAGACATTTAGGCCTTAAGCCCTTTCTGACAAGGCCAATTATGCCTTAATACCTTTTATAAGCATACTAACTCATAATACTCGTCTACCAAAGCTACAAACATCATATTCATAACATACACATTAACGCCAACAACAAACAAGACTACAAGGTCAAATACACCAAAAGCCCTTTTATAAGAATAGTAGCTCATAATTTCCCATCTATTGAAGCTATAGTCATTAAACTCGGAATCTAACGACTGGTGAGCAGATTGCTACTGAACTCGATTCCCATTCAGGATACTTACATTATATTCAGTTTCATTAGTTTGTACTTTAAACAGTGAATGACGAGCGAAACCCATCAAGATAAATAGATCGGTGTAATAAGCAATGGATAACTATATAAAATAGAATTTTCGTATTGGTTCGAGACTCATACCTTACATTCCGATACAAAATGTATAACAAGTAATAACACCTTGCGAACATTGCTCAGGGAACAGCTTCGCTTGTGAGGCGAGTTCACACTTATGCAAAGACTCCACAGACTCCACATGCTCCACACCCCAAGGCAGCACTGCAAGCAGCACCACATCCTATGCCAGCAACACAAACACATACCCACAAACACACACATACACACATACAATCTCTCAGCTCAACTACACTTACCAGCCAACTGAAAAAAAAAATTACTTTACAAATATATAAATATATCAACTTACCATACATCTCAAATTAACCAAAACAAACACGATCATATTACGGTACCATTTCCGCTTATAATACTAACATTAAACCAACAGACTTATTTTCCAAAACATTCCAACCACCTAAGCTAACATTACCTTTAATTCGTATATCTTCTCCATCACATCGTGGAAGTCATTTCATTCACCTTATACTCAACAACAGATATTACTAAAATATTTACATTAAAAACACCGATATTTTTTCCATATAATGTTAGGATATTCGAATAACTTTCGCATATAGAAATAAGCACAGTACTCAATTTCACAATATTAGAGATACATATTTCATTTTAAAAAAGATACGACCTCCCACGCCCTATCTAGTGTCAAAGTGAATGCTACTGGAAAGTGGATAAGATTTGAGAATTTATTGAAGTCATGCAATTCTTTCTATATTCACAACATGTAATAATAAGTAGGAGGTAAAAACCTTAAATAATTAATTAACACAAGTTTTCCTTTCTATTCTTTATTTACTGGAAAAAAAAATACTTCCATCATGAAGTCGCATATATCTTTTCTAAATACCATTTAAATTGCCAGAGAACTCCATCTCAATAGATATATAAATCTTAGCTTACAATTAATTTATAAGTATCACAACACTCTTTACAACTATCAGAATTTTTTTTTATTTGATGATGACATCTTCAATTCACCTAACTCAGATTAGACATAAAACGTTTCTCCCAACCAGTTAATAAAAGGAAGGAATAAATGAAAACAATGGTATTCCATACACTTCTAATTTTATTTCACAAAATAGTCAAAATTACATACATAAATACACTCAATCATTTTCTCCACTCAACAATACATTTGTGTAAACAATCCAAACATAAATATTACAACCTTAAAACAATGAACAACCAAAAATAACTTTGCTGCATTACATTGTGTTTACATTTACTATATGTTTGTCTAAAATAGACTTCTTGGTAAATATTCGTTCACACATCATACACCAATGTACTACACATTCAGGATTTTTTAAACAATTGCTCGTCATGTGACTATACATATTATTACGGAATGTAAATAACTTCAGACAAAAGCGGCACTGATTTCCAGAAACCATTGAGTTATCCACCCCATCACTTCCATCGCAAGTTAAAAAATGTTTTTCAAGTTGGGTATGATCACTAAACACCGAATTACATTTACTACATGAATATTTCTTTCTAAGTATGTTTCCTAAACAATTATTTTTGTTTTGATGTCTTCTCATATTACGTTGTGAAGTAAATTCCTCCTCACAAATTTTACACTGGTAACGAGCTTGTGTACTCTCTTCCGAAGTAGTTGCCAATTATATAATCAATTCGCTTGATTGCAAGGAAATTTTACATTCTTTCTCATGCTTCTTTAATGCATTCTCTTACTTAAACAAACGTGGACCTATTCCACATCGGTATACTTTCAAAGTAGGATTCTTGGAACATGCTATTTTTTCATGACGATGAACGTAACGATATTCGGTAAATGTTTCTCCACAGAAACGACATATATGTTGTATTCCCGTTGATGTATTGTATTTACATACTGCTATGTGCCTTGCTAATGCATGTTGTCTTGTAAATATATGTCCACAAATTGTACAGCAATACCTAACACACTCAGGATTCATTCCACAATTACTTCTTTCATGGCGCCGCATACAGCGAATATGCTTAAAGTTTCTATAGCAGTGCTGACAGTGTAATCCAGGGGATGGTTCACCCATTGCATGAGTAAAGCCACAGCAGCTCATAACATGTAGGTCTAATTTATCACTAGTACCAAACAAAGACCGCCATTTCAAACATCTATGTAGATGGAGAGTAGGTTTACTGTGGCAGTATCGTTCACGAGAACACAACTTTCCCTCATCGAAATACTCCTCAGCACAATCACAACACTTATGCCTCATATCCAATGCTTGTACTTGGCGCGAGGTTTCTTCTGAAGAATGCAGAGCCGATGTGATCACCTCTAGCATCCTAAAAAGACTGAGCTAAGTACCTTAGCTTTTGTACCTTTCGTAAGTGTAGTAATATATGAGGGAAAAAAACAACCGATTGTTAGAGATACAATCTACCGGTGAACTATTGAATGAAATAATGACAAACATAGTTTATCAATCACAATGCCTATACTGTTCGGAGCTCATTCGATCTTCAACCACCGAAATGTAAACATCTCTTCACGATCTTATAATATTACTCTAAACACAAACATATCTTTATACTTGCTCATAAATTAACTATCATACAAAGAGATAAAATGATATATGAAAAATATATCTTTAAAGTTTGTAAATATTTTAAAACTGTTTGCTTCAAATAATTGTAAACCAGAAACGCTTCTGTAGGGTATATGGTTTAAATGTTATCACCCCCTCAAACGAATGTTAACATATAGTGATGTGTCTAAGTTAAAGGTTTAAATATATAATACATGTTAGGAATACTTAATTCTTTTTTCCAGCTTACATGTAGACAGAATGGCATCAAAACCTGTTCACATGAACCTTTTAGACATTTCATGATGTTAGTATTGTACGGGAAACGAATTTCGCAATCATACATTACATCACCACTATTTATGTGCATTATTTAAGTATGATTCCTAATCAAGAAAATATGAATCGAACATTCCCTATCATGATTGTGGAATCAGCGAACAAACCATTTAACTCCTATCAAAATCATGTAATATTAGTCAATTCATCATATGCATTTACATTCATATATAACTCTACTTAACACTCATCTAAACAAAACCAAGGCTAGAGTGTGCCAGAACTCTCTCCCTCTTATACCGCACATGGTATTTCCACAAGAGAGTCAAAATATAAGAGATTCCCTGGTGTAAAAGGTTTCTCAAACTATTGAAAGTGAATATAATTTAACATTTTCTTTGTACGCAACATAAATATCTGCTTTATATGCAACACACATACATATTTGTTAAACTATTAACCAGATGGGATAAATGACATTGTTATAGATTCCTTTAAATATCCCAATTTATCCCTCCTAGTAAACAATTTAGCTGCTTATCACAAAAATGTATCCCAAATAGCAAACAGTAGACCCACTCCCAGAAAAAATGTTATTATACTTACAAACAATTACTGTCAAACAGATATATTTACGAACAAACAAACAACCGTACAAGGAACCTAAAATATTCCGAGTGGCAAACGCACGCCACCCAAGACTTGCTCCTAATGAACCAAATTAACCCAAAACAACCCAAATCAACCCAAAATTAACCCAAAATGACCCAAATCTACTCCAAAAGACACACACTCACAAACACAACTCATTTGCACATACCAAAACAGGTAACTGCAAAACCTCATAATATCAAACTTTACAAGCAAAACTATATACCTGTAAACTATATCAACATATCATACATCACAAATGAACAAATCTCCATTATCTGTCTTCCAATACACATTATCGCACATATTTAATCTAAAGTATAATGATATACAAAAAGAAAAAACCTTACCAATATTCCATTTTTCTAATTTTCTATATAACATCATTTAAAACCAAATTAAGATCCAAATAAAACACTCGTCTCACTCAAATCGTGTTATGCAATACTACATATAGCTATCAAAACTTGTTTATTTCATAAAAATCCCTTAATGAAAGAATGTTTGTCAATATCTACTCTTTTTAACACTTGAATCGATCCTTCTAGGATACTTAGGTCGTATCTCCATAGCAAGTATTTAAATTAAACCATTAAAAAAACCTACAAATTCAAGAATACATACTGATTTAGTCAAAACTTAAACCTAAACACAGGCATGGACAGTTGTATTAACTTATTCATTGTTTCAATTCCCAAAGAGGTAAATCCGCATATATGAATTACTGTGCGCGATATTTGCTTAAACCCGCTCATCTTAAACATTAAATATTAAATATTCCTTTAAAGTTATCATTCCTTTTATCTGTCTCAAGGGATGCTAATTTAATATAGTGTAATAACACAAATGCTAGGTACTCATTACACAACAAACATCAATTTTACATAATGCAAGTCGATGCATTACCTAACACATCCTATTATAATCAAAAACATTTTTTATATTTTTAATTATTCTAGGAAGACTGTTTCTGAAAGGCTGACAAATTCTCGTAAACTTCCGAAGAACGTTATGTTTAACTGTTATCTATAGAGCTTAAAATTTTAAGAAACTTTAAAAAATGGTATGTATCGCTCATGATAGGTTAAAATTACATTGGGAGAATTGAGCACAAACGTTATCAATCATCAGAAGCAAAATATGTATATTTCCATAATAAAAATATATATTTAGTGAGAATATTTACATATAAGTAGTATATACAAAGCGATTCAAGAACAATACAGGGTAAGTAGAGATTTCTTTAAATTACATATCAAGTAAATTAACAAAAGTATTGGCGTAATGAATATCCAACTGCAAGTAGTATGGATGTAACGAGATGAAACCAAATACACATCGACCAATGAAAAGAAAGAAAAAAAAACAAGAAAGGAATACAACTATAGGTTTGAGATCATATTCAGTGTTTCATTGCAAGTCAGACTCACTTTTTACTACTAGAATTTACATATTGAATAACTATCATGATTATTTTCACTCTAAGTAAACATATTACTATAACCAATGCTAACATCCGACTAACATATGTTTGATATTATGCATAACTTACATACACTCCATCTTACAACACACTACACAACCACCACCTAAACAATATGCCTTTCCGTTAACTATCTCACTCTATATTCAACTCCCATACAGCATTCATCATCTCTCTACACCAATCTATCACAGCTCATCGACAACAAAGAACCACATATACACACCCACACAGGTCTCCAGCAGTCACGCGTCATCTCTGGTAGGTGAACAACAGTCTCGCGGAAAAGATGCAAGTGAGTGATTTATCTAGGAAGGCTATACAACCACAAACTGCATAACGTATATATATGTGTGTAATTAAAGCATATTGTTATAAAAATCTTTTCCAAAAATCCATACACTTTAGAAATGACACATTCAACACAAACATGTATAAAATTACTACTCTACATATCAACCTTCATTCCTTACTCCTCATTCATCAAAAATCATTCATTATGCCTCAAAAATTATTCCTTACTTAAAAACTTCATTCATTATTCCTCTAAAATAGTTCCTTAGTTAAAAAATTAATTCCTTATTCCTCAAAAATCGTTCCTTATTCTCCAAAGAACACGTCTAACAAGCTACCGCTATACAAAAAAGCATACATAGATATATTCCAACACTCAGAATAACTCAAACTCACACACGAAGAACCTAAAATATCACTACACACACAAGACTTGCTCCTAATGAACCAAAATAACCCAAAACCACCCAAAATGACTAAAATATACTCCAAAATACACACACAAATGCATATACGTTTTCAAATTTAAGTCCATTCGGATGTTCCAACAGCGACATAATAACATAACTTTTTTCCACATGTAGAAGGACCGCTTTTGTACAACGTATATTTGATTGTAAAAGAGTGCCATGTTCCTGTTCAATTACGTTTTCTTCCTTATTAACAATTACCGACAGATGTGCATTTCGTTTTATAACCTTCATTTGTACATAAATAGACAGTATAACGTATTGTAACGTACTAACGTAATGTTAGTAATGTATCGTAATGTATCAACGTAACGTTAGTAATGCACCATAACGTATTGCAGCGTTATATTACATTGCAATACGTTACGTTAGTACGTTAGATTGGTACATTACGATATTATTCATAGTCCGTATATAGAGCAATATAGTAAATTTACGAAACATTTCTCAGAGTTGGATATGTCCACATGAAAGGAAACGCCACGCCATTTGACCTCCTATCTGTGCTTTTCTATCTGTGCTGCGATGTCAACCATCAACATGAGGTTATTGAATTAACTACTGGGCTTACTTTCTTCTACATGGGTGCAAATACTTTCTAATGAAGTTCCTAATAGCTTAGAAAGTAGGCAGGCCTTGGCATTTCGATGACGGTAATATTATTAGAGATAAAACCAGACACATGCAACAGTAGTGATACGATTACAAATATACACGGGCCTTTCACGCGACTCGCACCCAGAAATCCTCTTACCATAAGCTAGCGTGCAATAAAATGCATAATGGAGGTAGGATTCAAAGCACCAACTTCGGATAAAATCTGTTTAATGTTTTGAATTATATTGTTAACTAACCTGAAATATTTACAGTGCCATCATTAATTTGAAAATAAGTTTCTCATACACTTTATATATATATATATATATATATATATATATATATATATATATATATATATATATATATATATATATATATATATATATATATATATATACACACACACACACGCTTGGACTACTGTAGCAAAATTTGTGTGACGAATTTGATGGAAATTGGATTATTTATTCCCAAGGCATGGCTTAAAATTTTTATTTAGTGCTATCTCATAAAATAACCTGAAAAAGAGGTTTATTGCAAGTTGAATATTTCTTTAACGTACCAAATTAGGTTGAATTTGGTTATATGGTTTAATCGTTAACGTAAAAAAATGTATCTAAATTATTGACATGGCCACTGTTTTTAAAATCAGTGTCTAACGACAAATGTCCTTCTGTTGCACTATTGTTGTACGAAATTTGGTGGAAAAAGGCAGGCGAAACACCCTTTCACGTATAATTGCTGCTTCTAGCTGCTTGTAATGAATACTTTAAAAGTACAACATTTTGTTGGTGTTAAATCTAAAGAAATTAAATTAAAACTTTTTAAAAAATGAAAGTCTGTCTAACCTAAAACATGTATGATTACATGCTGTACTGTAGCACTACTTGCCCGGGAATTGATTGACTGGTCCTCAATATAGGGCATTTAAGCTCTATTATTTTCACACGACAATCTTCATTAATTGTATTACAAAAACTTAATCTATAAGCATATTTCAGGATTGTCATGGGAACTACCAGAATATAAATTTATGTTATAATCGGTTTCATAGTTCCATAGATACAGCATACTAAGATATAATATTTATTTAGCAGCTATGCTGGAAATAAGTGTCTGACGCACTTAGAAAATATAAATAATATGACCTACAACAATAAAACTTCTTCGCCAAATTTAGTAGGGATCGTCTGAATGTTTTCCGAGATATGACACAAAATTTTTTTTTTTCATGTAGGTCTGTCTTACAAAATGACGGTGAAATGAAGCCCTGTGTAGATATATTTGATGATTTTAATAGATAATGTCAGTACGCAAAGATAATTTGCGTTTTGTTTAGTAGTTTCGTAGATATAGCATGCTAAGTTATAATGTTTATATAGCTGCCATTTCGAAAATAAGTGTAACCCACTCAAACATACCAGGCTACATTACCTGCTACATTGCTTCTTCTTTGCCATTTTAGATACTAATACTTCTTTATTTCCGGAGATATGACTAAAAATTTTTCATTCAAGGCTATTTTACAAAATGGCAGACAAAATACACTTTTTTGTATATAGGGGCCTACATTTAATATTTGTAATATAAACTGTCAGCATAAAAAGTTCAGTAATAATTCATTACATGGTTTAGACGATAAGCATACTAATCCAAAATAACTATACTGCCACCATTTTGAAAGTAAGTGGACCAATAAAATCATACCAGTTTACATCACCTGTCGCAATATTATTTGTTTCCAAATGTATTAATACTCGGTCAATTGTTCCCCGAGATGTGACAGAAAACTTAATTTTTTCAAGTGGCGTTATCTTATAAAATGACGTACAGAAATGGATAATTGTTGACATGTGGCGCGTGTAATAGATACCTTCAATATACAATATATGGCCGAAATTAGCGGAACGAAATGATAGATACACCCAATAAACATAAATCACTAGTTGTATAGTCGCCATTTTGAAAATAAGTGCCCAATTAACTTACATAGAATATGGTTACATTGACTGCCATAATAATACGTGCCAAATTTGGTGAGAGTTTGCTAAGCAGTTTTCGAGTTATATCATAAAAGCTATATTTCTTCCTGTGGTGCTATCTTCCAAAATGGCAGACTAAAACAACATTTATGTCTAAAATATTGGTCTTAATTCGGTTGAATGGTTCCATAAATTTTAAAATGGCCGCTATTTGGAAAATATGCATCTAGCATTCAGTTTACACCAAAAAATAGTACTCTCGCACGATAAACTCCTATGGTATTTGGTGGTGATTGTGTACCGTTTGCCAGTGCTAGAAACATAATAACCATTTTTAGGGTACAAAAGGCACACATGTGCATCCACTTGTAGCGAAAGGTTTCGTAAACATATCGCGTAAAAGGCGAATTCGGTATGAAAACGCTACAGTAATTCGCTTTGTAGATGTCGTGAATAATGCCGCCACCCGATGATACAAAGGCTATTTTACTTTTTTATTTTTTCGAGGGACGTCAAGCTGCTTTCTGTCGGCCGACAAAGTCCATGGACGCAGGTGCACTGACCTTTATCCCCCGTTCTGCCGCGAGCAAATGAAGCTCTGTGAGCAACTTTCTAGTTTTAATCAGAGCGCAGACCCGATGGTAGTCAGCAGAATGCTGCTCCTTATCCTCTCCCCTTGCAATTCCTCCTAAAAATAAAAATAAAAATATTAAAAAAAATAATAAAAATAAAAAACAGAGACAGTTTTCCTATAGCTATATTACATTTCCAGATTGCTCCACGGAATTCATAAAATGTTTCACTGTAAAACCAAGCCACAGTTTTTTTTTTTTTTTTTTATATGAAAAAATTTCTTATTCAACCGGAAAGATGTTACACTTCAAATACTCACATATTTGTGTTGCCTCCACGATTAATCCACGACTTATTAGACTAAAAGAATGACTGGGAAAATAAACACACGCTGAAAATAACGTTGATTCATATGCAGCACAGCTGAGAATGATCTCACTATGGCAGCAGCAGATTAACAAACAACAGAGTGTAGAGTATGCAGGTGTCTTTGAAGACTACCCTTATTGTATAACCACTATTTTTTTTGTGTCGACAAATAAGAAATAATAATAAACCTTTTACTATCAACACAACTTGAAGAATGCAGACGGTCTATTATTTACATCAATCTGAAATGCTATTGCTTTATTAAACGCGTCTTCACACGATTTTGCAATCTTTTTAACAATCACAGTTTCCCTTGTATTTATTTTATATATATATAATCTCATTATATTTTTGTAAGGGTCAAAACTATTTCTTTAAGTTCTTATTATGTATCAGGAAAATGCGCAATTCATTGAGCATGTAGAGAAAGCATTCCATGAGATGTTACTCGCAAAAATTAAAACTCAGAAAAAAAAATGGTTTGTTGTCATCGCGAAACGGAAATTAATCGTACCTTTAGTCATAGAATACCTAAATATACAGAAATAACATTGATGCCTGCGTCATGCACTCCGACCACGCACTACTATAAGTAGAGCTCCCTGTTTTAGCGCGAAAATGTTTCGGGGCTAATTGTAATCCAAAACACTAGAGCTCAGATCCACTTTCGTGATTGGATGATTTTAATCGTCACATACCGCAGGTGTTTGCCGGCGAATCACTGACACTCATTGACGGAGTAACGTCATTCTGATTGGCCCAGTCAGGTAAGGCACTGTCTCCCGACAAAGACACATAGCCAAAGGGAAACTGCACGTATGCCACAGGACATTGGAATCTAGCCATCGCGTCACTTTTTCGCGAAAAACAGGTGACACTACCGAAGTCATCACTAGAGACCTGCAGAATTCGCGTTATTATTCAAGGACATACTAAACTACAAGCTACTCTGTGCGTTTGACAGACTACAGCCATTGGCTGGAAAAATATCTACCACGCCTAAAGAGCTCTTGAGCCAATAAGATAACATCAGCGTTGGGGTGGCCAATATCTTTTAATGAGGTTAAGCAATTAGATGACGTTGATTAAAGTGCATCGGCCAATGAAATCACATGCTACTCTCACTTGTATATACAGCACTGGAATCTATCCTGTCACCGAAAGATAACGCGAATTTTGCACGTCTCTAGTCATCACGTTTTGGCAACATGATAAGGACAATCTGCGCCTTGGGGCACGTCAGTTGAATGCCAGCAGAACTTACAGGAAACGATAGGCTGTTAAGGGTAAAATGAGCACTTTTGAAAGCCCTGCTCAGTATCTACTTGTATACACATTGTATATTCTTCCGCCTTATGTAATATTAACATTGTCATGGATCTCACCACTTTATTCATGCGCCGGCGAAGCGAATCTGCGAAATTATTAGAAAAGTAAATATGTAACATCTGCTAATTTTTACACTTCCATGCATTAAAAAATCAGAAAGCCAAAGAAATAGTTTATGTTGTCAAATGGTTACCCAACACTTTTTATTCGACATTAAGATACTTCCCATCCATCGTTACCAACTTTACTGGGCGCATGTCTCTCGGTGAGCCCGTTAAAATATATGCAGGCAGGAGGTTAATTTCAAAAGTGCTCACTTTATCGTGAACAGCCTTTATCAGGAAATACCATGACAGTCTTCTGTAATGGTCTATTATATTAATATGGCAATAGAAATAAAAAAAATAGGAGCGGGAAGAAGTTTACATGCCCAGTAAAAACAATTATTAAAATAGCAAACTTGTGTTACGCTGTTTGGTTCCGAATTCATTTACATGCTCAGGTGTAATACAGTCAAGAAATACTGTTCTCTGTACTTCTTAAAACCATGAACAGCGTTCTACATGCCCGGTGTAATCAGCAATGACCATTCTAAACAAGAGGTGCAAAGATTTTAGAAAATTATCTTAAACTGAAGGATGACACTTAAAAATTCAGGCACTGATTCATTACTACAGAACCGATCGACAACTTCCTGTTTTAAAACGCCACCATTTTAGGATGTGCAATCATTTAATTACCACTAGTACGTCACGAAATTAAAACACGAATTTATACGAGTCACTATTCCTTACCGTGTACAGTTCCGTTCAAATGTCCTTCGTTTGCAAAATGTCCACGATCGTGGGGCCGCGGAGATGTAGGGGTTAGGCATTTTTTTATTAACCCTACTTAACAGTACAGCCATCCAGGGTGTTCAATTCTATCATGATTTTTACGATTTAACAAACAGTATATTAATTATATAGATTCACAATTTTTTTTTGGGGGGGGGGGGCGCTTTTCGTCTGGGTGCCCGTAATTTAAGCTACAAATTCTATATCTATTCAAAAGCATCATTCACACTTCCTAGGAAGGTGGTGAACTATTCTGCCCCTACCGAGACAGGTCTTGGACGGGTATCCTTTTAGCCGCCCTCCGTTTCGCCGCCCCCGCCAGAACAGACCAGGGACCGGGATTCCCACGAATCCGCCCGCGCGACCAGACGCCGTCGGGTCCGCACACAGCTAACTAGCCTTTCGGCCGGTCAGTAATGGCACCCAACTGTCGAATGGTCCCGCCCACGAACCCGAAGGCCCCCAGTCCCCTCTCTATCTGTAATATTCTATTTTGTTCTTTTTATTTTCCCCCGCCCACCGTTCGCTCCAACCTAAGCATCATCCAGGACATCGAAGTACCCCTTATGGACACCCAGGCCTTCGTTTCCCGCTGGACGAGGGAATGGAACTTCGCTCCTACGGGTGCCCCTTTTTTTACACAGACACATACACATACATAAACCAACATATTGTCACAAATCACATCTTTACCTCATTTAAATGTTCTTCTTTGCAGTTCCTTCCGTTCTTCTTTCATCCGTTTCAGATCTTGTCTTTCTTCTTCTCTTTCTTGCTGTTTCTCCACATCTTTTTCTTTCTTCTGTTCTTCTACTTTCCTTCTCTGTTATCCTCCCCATTTTCTTTCCTCTTCTTTCTCTTATTTTTCTTCTCTTCCTCCTGGTTCTTATATTTTTCTCCACATTTCCATCAATTCTTCTTGCATTCATTTCTGATCTTGTGTTCTTTTTTATAACTTTTTCGTGTTTGAAGCTTTTCAATATTTAATATTTACTGAAAATTCTGTTTCTTATCTAATATATTTAATTCAAACCATAAAACACTACACAAATACAAACACTCACTCAATAAAGCTCTTAGTTCCAGCACACTCTCATCCGCTCCCTAGACTACTCAGTTAAATCATCATTCATAGTTTTTACCAAATCATATATTTTACTAACACTTTCATTTATTATTTCTACAATTTCCTTGTCACATATATATTATGTTTGTGTAGTGGCCATTTGCCATTAAAAGGTTTTAATTTCTGTTCAAATTCTTTCCTTTCTTCTTTAAACATGTCACACAAGTACAGAATACGGTATACCGTCTGAGCTCCCTTTTCACATTGACAACTGTCATCTTCTATTTTATTTATTTTAGCTAAATATTCTTTAATTTGCCAGTGTCCAGTTAGACTACTCGCCTCCCACATAGGCGAACCGGGCTTCATTTCATGCGGGGTCGCTACCGGATTTTCGCATGTGGGACTCTTGCCGGACTATGCCGCTGGTCGGTGGTTTTTCTCAGGGATCTTCCGTTTCTCCCACTCTTCCATTCCGGCGTTGCTCCATACTCAAGTCGTTTCACCTGCCTCGGCTCTCAATACCTCGATGTTAAGAGCCACCTTAATCTCTCCATCATACTCCACTTTTGAGACTACATTCCGTAGTCTCATAAACAGTCACGTGATGCAGAAGCTTAAATTTTATTGGTCCAGATATATGGCAGAGCATCATGCCGATTAAGCAATATATGTTATTTCCGTACGAAGCCGTTTGTTTGTTGAAACGCCTAAAATTGCAGGGCTGTGACCTAATTGTTTATATAACTAGCAATATTTGCATGTATAGGCAATAGGCCTGGGGATCTCGTGGGCCTGTCACGTGGCCTTACGAAATAAGACTTCTGTCAAGAGTAATTTGTATTTTGAAAATTAAAGAAAATGTAAACAAGTAATAATATGAAGAGTGTGCATGTCTCATATGTTGTGGTTTTTACAGATCTTGAGATTTGCAGGAAAACATGCCAAAAAAAATCGAAGTCTCTGAGTACATTACATTTGGGAAAATTTAGTATTCATAAAAAATATAATTTGAATAAGTTGCTTTTAAGTTGTTAGCAATATGATACGAAATAATGTTTATCGATACCATTTCGTTTATGAAATGATGTGTAAATTATGAGAAAACATTAACTAACATATATTATTCAAGAAGGATTCACGAGTAGTTACCGCCGCTCACATAACTTATTCCTCAAGTTATTTGGAGCAAAAACTGTCATATGTATGCGGGTCCTATTCCCAATATTTACAGACCAATGCGAAATATTGGAAACGCAATAGAGTGAACAGCTCTACTAGATGATTTGCGTGTGGGGATGGATGAAATTATTTTCTGTAGCAAAGGACTGCACAGACACGTGAGGAGCTACTTGCATGTAACATGCATGCCACTACAGAGACAGTCGTGTGCAGCTACATAGAGCGACACGTGTACTATGCATGCCGCTACAGAGACAGCCGTGTGCAGCTACGTAGAGCGACACGTGTATCATGCATGTTGTTACAGAACCAGCCGTGTGCAGCTACGTAAAGCGACACGTGAATCATGCATGCCGCCACAGAGACAGTCGTGTGCAGCTACGGAAAGCTACACGTGCGGTTCATAGGCGTGCCGCCAAGTGTATGGAAGTAGACGGAACGTGTTTTGTAAATTTGTTAGACTAAATTTTGATGCTTAACTGTAAACAATAGAGTCTGTCATTATATAAAACTAGTTAATTCGACAAGCGTTATTCTTTTTTCTTCGCCTTTCCAATTTGTCGAAATTCTCTGTAAATATTAGGAACTGGACCGACATTCATATGGCCCTTTTTGCTCCAAATGACTCGAGGAATAAGCCCTGTTAGTGACGGTAACTCCTCGTGAATTATCCAGTATGTTAAAATGTTTGTAATATTAAAATTTTTCTGCATTCTCGACGTTTGTGATTATTTATAATGTCTGGGAATATCAGTTGTTTGGCTATAATTTTGGGGTATATATAACTTACTAGGCGGATTTAGGGTTCAGTATTTAAAGGCGGACATAACTTCGGAACATTTGTTTCTTTAACATGTACACTTTTGAATGTTTTTACTACTTAACGTCATGTAAATAATACGTTATGTTAGTAAGGCTGTCGTCATTCCCACACATACGTGAATGGGATACATTCTTAACATGCCGTAATTTACAGTCTGTAATTAAAATACTAAAACAATCATATAAACATCCTTATCAGGTAAGGAGGCAAGATTTCGACAGTTAGAGGAAAGTAGTGCCGATAGAGTGGCTAGATTACCGATGGTGTCACGGTGTCTCAATGGCCAGACTACCCAAGGTGCCGCAGTGCCTCAGGCTACAATACGCAAGGTGCGGTGTCTCAGTGACTAGACAACCCAAGGTTCCGCGGTGTTTCAGTGGCTAGACAACCTAAAGGTACCGTGGTGATTCAGTGGCTAGACTGCCCAAGTTGCCGTGGTGATTCAGTGGCTAGACTACCCAAGGTGCCGCGACGTCTCAGTGGCCAGATTACCCTAGGTGCCGCGGTGATTCATTGGCACGACTAACCAAGGTGCCGCGGTGTCTCATTAGCTAGATTACCCAAGGTACCGCGATGTCTCAGTGGCTAGAAAACCCGAGGTGCCACGGAGATTCGGTAGCTAAAATACCAAAGCTGCCGCGGTGTCACAGTGGCTAGAAAACCTAGAAAACAAAGGTACCAGAGGTGCTGCGGTGTCTCAGTGGCTAGATTACGAGAAGTGCCGCGATTTCTCAGTGGCGAGAATAACCATGGTTCCTCGTGTATCAGTGGCTACAGTGCCCGAGGTGACGCGATGTCTCAGTGGATAGACTGCTCATAGTGCTACGGTGTCTAGGTGGCCAGACTACCCAAGGTGCCGCGGTGATTCATTGGCTAGACAACCAGAAGGTCTCGCTGTGACTCGAGGGCTACACTATACAAGATTCCGGGGTGATTCAGTGGATAAACTAACCAAGGTTCCACGGTGTCTCAGTGGATAGATTACCCAAGGTGCCGCGATGATTCAGTAACTAGAAATCCAAAAGGTGCCGCGGTGACTCGGGGTCTAGACTTCCCAAGGTGCCGTGGTGATTCAGTGGCTAGGCAACCAAAAGGTGCCACGGTGATTCAGTGGATAGACAACGCAAATTTGCCACGGTGTCTCAGTGGCCAGACTACCAAGGTGTCGCGGTGTCTCAGTGGCTAGACTACCCAAACTACCGCGGTATCACAGTGGCTAGACTACACAAGGTGCCGCGGTGATTCATTGGCTTCACAAACCAAGTTGCAGCGGCGTTTCAGCGGCTAGACTAACCAAGTTGCCGCGGTGTCTCAGTGGCAAACAACCTAAAGTTGCCCGGGTTATTCAGTGGATAGACTACCCAAGGTACCGCGGTGACTCTGTGGCTAGACTACTCGAATTGCCACGATGTCTCAGTGTATTGACTATCCAAGGTGCCGCGGGGATTTAGTAACTAGATTGCCAGTTTAGCCGCGGTGATTTAATAGTTAGACTACGCAAGGTGCCTCGTTGACTCAGTGGCTAGACTACCCGAGGTGCCGCGGTGTCTCAATGGATCGACTATCCAAGGTGCGGCGGGGATTGAGTAGCTAGACTACCCAAGGTGCAGCGGTGATTCAGTTGCTAGACTTACCGAGGGGCCGCGGTGATTCAGTGTCTAGAATTACCGATGTACCGCAGTGACTCAGTTTATAGACTATCCGGAGGACCACAGTGATTCAGTGGATAGACTACCCAATGTGCCACAGTATCTCTGTAGCTAGACTACCTCAGGTGCTGCAGTGATTCAGTGGCTAGACTACCTGGGGTGCTGCGGTGATTCAGTGGCTAACTAAACTAATCGGGGGGGGGGGGGGGGGGGGGTTGATTCAGTGCCAGACTAACTGAGAGGCTGGGTTGATTCAGTGGCTAGCCTTACCGATGTGCCGCGGTGACTCAATTGATAGTCATCCCGAGGTGTCGCGGTAATTATGTGTCTGAGTTCCGTGTGTCTCAGCCACATTGAAGATGTTTCAGTCGCAACGAGGCCAACATGTTGTTACGTCATCGTCCGCCATCTTGGACGTCATTTATCATGACCAATTACTTTTGGCCCGTTACCTTGACCTTGACCCCGGTGACCTTTACCCGCATAAACTTAAAAAATCACGAAAAACTAAAAAAAAACATATATAATTGTATTAAGAAATTGTTATAGAGAATTATAAAATTATAAAAAAATTAAAAAGAAATCCAAGAACTGACCACCCGACATCATGCTCTGTCATTCCGATGCCCATCCACCATATTTTACCCATATGACCTATGGCCTTAGCCTTTGACCCCAAAAATAAAAACCAAACAAATTTTCACAAAAAATTCCAAAAAAAACCAAAAAATGTATTAGTAAGAAATTATTACGATACTTATTAATAATATATTATAAATTATTATAAAATTATTAAACAGTTATTTAGAAATTTTAGTCCCCGACAACCATTTTCCTTACAATTTCCATTTTCCCTATAAAATTTCTCTTAAAATGTCACGTTTTTCAAGAAAAAATTTTGAACTCTTAAAAAATCTATTTTAAAAAAAACATGCATTTCTGAAGGTTCTCCCAGCACCACCAATTATTCACATCCGTTTGTTCAGCCAACATACTGCGCAGTTCCGAGATGATGTCATTACCAGTTTCGAGGACTAAATGTGTGACGCATCACAGGGAGAAATTACGTCTTTTCTTGCTTGAAAAATTTACCGCTTATAATCACGAAAAGTTGCAATTTACCTACCCGAAAATTGTGAGGAAGACTTGGTCTCTACAACATGCTGGCTGCATGTACATGATTACAACACAGCGCTGGGGTGGGCTGCTGCATTCGATCGCGCCGTCACCTGGGTGGACTACAGCAGCAGTTCGGAGTATCAACTTTTCACTAGCTCGCTTCCAGCAGCGCTTCCAGCAGCGCTTCGAGGAACTATCCCTGTGCCGTCAGCGACAGCATGCTTGTGACATCACATCCTGCAATCTGCTTGATCACCGGGAATTTTGTGATGTGAGATCACGTGTACACACCTTATATGGACATGTTTTTGCTTCAAACCAAATTGTTGGACAGTAATAAAGGAACCCCTATAAGGGCAATACTTACCTTCAACGGACATTGCCATTTAATGTCGTCTATTTTATCATTGGCCAAATGTATTTGAGTACCCCTCACAGGGGAATCGGTGTTGTAATGGTATATAACGTGGGTGCAATCTCTGGCTCGGGGTCGATTACCACTGCCCCAGAAAGAGATCACCCAGTCAGTTAAGTAATGAAATACAAGTAAACTCTCAGTAATGCCCTTATGGCAAAAAGGAAACAGGCACATTTGGTATCCTGAGTTTAGAAGTCAGGCGTCATTTTGCCAAGAAAAGTTTTAATAATTTAAAAGTTGAAAGTATTTCAGAACACTTAAGTAACACTTGGAATATTTTTTAAATGATCTTTAAAGATTGCTAGCCATGTGGTAAGTAAAGTGACTTGTAAACAGGAGTGTTTCGTTTTCTAAGAGGTTTTACATGGCAGTTTAATTTCCATTCAGCCATCAAATTTTAAAGAATTTCTTGTTTTCTTGCTAGAATTAATATTATAGTCAATTTCGAATAAAATATATTAATATCATGTAATTTTTGGAAATTATCGAATATTATTCCGCCTGTAAGTGTGTGTGTGTATATATATACACACTTGTGTAACCTTTGAATATGTTGCCAGAGACAGAAAATATTTTGGTAATAACAGTAAAGTGTTAACCTTTCGCCATTATTTTGGTGGAACTTTATGCTATTTCAGCTGTATAAACTACGATATTACTCAAATAAGTATTGCACCTATTTTGCGCACTGCTGGAGACATGGAGAATTGCCATTTTGGGCGGATTGCTTTTCAAATGTTTTACTGTGCATTTTCTCCAATAAATCATGGTGGAGGCTTTTAGTGCCATATATAAATATACTTTTGGTCAATGTAAAGATTAAATGTAATTTAGCTTTTCTTTGAATATTATTCACGATTGTATTTTTGAAATATAATACAGTATTTTTATATGCCATTCTTAAATAATGGTTATTTGGTACGAAGATATATTGATGTTATAAGTGAATTAATAAAAGTTGTTGTTAGTGCAAACAAAACAAGAAACTAAATATGAGAAACTAAATATTTTACAAATACTCTTGAAACTACTCGTGAATTTTTACTTGTTTAAAGTCAACTTTGATTTTAAGTACACTTTTGAATTATGGTATTCAAAATGTTTCTGCTTCAACTAGGGGTTTTTCCTTGTTCCTCTTGGGAGTTATTGTCTGTGAACTTTCTTGCGCACATTGCCACGTCCTTGGGCCACGAGTGTTGCAAGAAGTTAGTCTGCACACTCTGCTCTCTTGGGGCAGGGTATTTGAACCTCATATAAGTTAAAAATTCATGAGTCCAATGGGTCTCTACTCCTAATGTTGAAGGAAGAAGGGGTGGAACTGGTATAAACGGAGTCCGTTGATGACTTGGGCGTAAAAGCGAGGGCCCTGGCATCGGGAAGATGCGGCAGGAGCCAGCTCAGTTGTCGTATCGAGTGAGTCCACTCCATTATTTAAAGTTTTGAAATCTATCCCAACTGAATTAGTTACAAAAATTCCTACATTGACGATTTTGAGCCTGGAATCATCAGTGCAGTTTATTATACTATTAAATTTAGTACTTTCCCTAAAGTACTGTGAGAAATGTACAATTTTTGCTGTAGCCACTTTTAGAGTGGCAGACGAGTTGTAGGCCATATTCAGTCAAGCCCGGGAAGAAAATTGGGAATATTACACACTAGTAAAGGATTGTATTAAATAAGTTTCTAGTGACATTGCTGTAACCAAGTTTCGTTTGCGTTTACAAGAACAAAAGGAAAGGTTAGATCAATTGATGCAAGAGTTAGTTAAGGAAATAATAGACATTGTAAATGTGGTAGGTTTTCCATGTTCCGATGGTTACTTTATGCAAATAGTTTTTTATGACCTTCATTCCCGCAATAGTAGATATTTTTGCTTTACTGCTAAACCAGATATTTTGAAGAAATGTTTGGATGTAGTTGTGGAGGTAGAGAGAACATTGAGGGATTCCTAAGGAGAAGGAAAATGTAATACAATTAGTCATCTTGAAGGGGGGAAAGTAAAAACATCTGAGAAGCAAAAGTCAAAATGTTCAATGTATTTTGTAATTTTTGGGAAAGTGAACCATCTTGCAAAGGATTGTTTTCATGGAAAGTCTCTTTTTAATATTGCTCTAGTGAGCAGCCCCGATCTAGTAAGACGCCGACTCGGTCTTGGTATTTTCAAACCCAGAATAATTCTAAAAATAGTAATTCAACTCAAAAAGTTTAGGGTGGTGCAAGAAATTTGAATAGGTTCGAAGAGGTTATTTGTTTTCTTTGGAAACAAAAGGGAATAATTAAATCAGGTTGTCCTGTTAACCCTTTAAATAATACTATTTTAGGATAATCTTCAATAAATGTGTTAGGGTATGAGAGGAAACATGGGTTATTACACATTCGTGTAGTAATTTCAGACCAGGTAGTTGTAGCAGCCTTGTTAGACTCTGGCGACTCTTGTTCTTTAATCAACCAGGATTTTTGTAATTATTTACGTCTCCATTTGTCCTGCAGAAGAGTTAGGGTTTTCCCTTGCAAATAGATAAATTACTAACTCAAAGGGTACTGTCATTTTTAAAGTTAGAATAGATCAGTTTATCTGGAAATTTCAGTTCTGGATCCTGCCAGAACTTATTCATGGCTTACTATAGGGTGTGTATTTATTGGAAAAAACTCAGGCTCCTTTAGATGCGAGTCAAAATAAATAAGTATTTGCTTTTTGTTAATCTCAGCCAGTTGTATATTTGAAATATAATATTTTTATATGTCCTTTTTAAATAATGGTTATTTGGCACAAAGAGATATTAATGTTTTAAGTGAATTATTCCAACTTGTTGTTAGTGAAAACAAAACACGAAAGAAAATATTAGAAACAACATATTTTATAAATTCCCTTGAAACTACTCATGAACTTTTACTTGTTTAAAGTCAACTTTGATGATAAGTACACATCTGAATTAAGGTTTCAAAATGTTTCTGCTTCAGTGAGGGTTTTTTTCTTCTTCCTTTTGGAAGCTATTGATCTGTAAACTTTCTTACTCACCTTGCCACGTCCTTGGGGGTACGAGCGTTGCAAATGTTTAGTAGCAGCATCCCCGTATCGTTCAGGTTCGCCAAAATTTCGAATTATTCTTCTACCAGCATCATACATTTCATCATTTCCTAGTATGAGACAACCTCCAGCTTCGTCATTGCGAGGACGCAGCTTGAGGATACTTTGCCCAAATTTTGACTCATTGTCGACAGCTTGTGATGAATGATCGAACCCGCATGTGTACCTTAAATTGTATAAGGGACAGTCCTCTACGATCGTCAAAAATCTGTATTTCTCTTTCCAGCACAAGGCACACATGGTTGAAATATGGTAGCGTCATGTCCGTATTGACTTAATAGTCGTAAACGTGGCATAAATTAGTGTCATTTATGCGAAACAGCACCAACACATTAGCATTAATGCGAAGCATCTGTTTGGGTATGCGCGAATAAGACTGTTCGAGATACACACAGTCGACGTATGAATGTCGTTCCATGCTAAAATATTCCTGAATACAAGTTTGTTTCTCGCTGGCAATGTCTTCGAAGACAGATATCCAGTTTGATAGTGCTTCGCTCGGAGGTACGAAGGCTTCATAACCACAGCGTGGGAAATATCCCATGCGCTCTATGGCCTGTAGTACTCGTGCCAATCGTCAGTATTCCGGTTGCTGAAGAGATTTATAATATATGTATACATTCTCGAACCCGAGACCATTCTTTTCTTCCAGCAGTCTCAGTAGGATGCACATTTTCCTGCAATTTGATGGTCCACAGATGGTGCATCACACTGTATCCGGAAAAAGGCATCCATGTCGCTATTCTTGGGAGATAGCTTCATCTTCGACATGAATTTGTATGGGCAGAGAAACATCTTGCTTGACTATCTTCATACTGTTTTCTTCTGCTTGGTTTATGTCATACATTGGAGGAGGAGGAAAATGAGAAGGTGGAGGAAGAATATGAGGAGGAAGCTGAGGAGGATGAATATGAAGAGGAGGAGAGGAAGATGAGGAGGCGGAGATAGTATATACAGCCCTCTTGATGACATTAATAACATTTTAGAATGTCTCTTCAAACTATCACTCAGAGTAAACCGTCTCTGGCAGAATTCGCACTGAAATGCCATATTGAAATATGCGATATGTCCGTACTGTTCCAAGTCTGGAATGGTACTGAAACGAAAATGAATAAAAGGGTCATATTTAGAGTTTTCTCACTTAGTTTACCGCGATGCCTCGAATAGGTAAGACTATAGCTGCAAGTGGGGTCATCGATACACTGATCAAAAATATACCATTCGAGCTGCACATTACTGGATAAAGGTTCTGCGGGCCAGGAACCAAGTTAGCTAAAAGGCTGTCACGCAACAAGATGAGCATAAACGCCCTGGACAAGGTATGCAAGCAGCACCACATCTCCTATTGCCAGCACAAGGATCTGCAAGTCAGACACTGAGTAGACAAGAGACTTGCACAGAATAGGGACGAAATAAGAAAATCATTATATGCCAGGCTCGGAGAAAAAATTGTAACGCGGGTTGTTTCCAACTTGATGAACGCCAAAGTAGAGCCTGGTATGGGTAATAAGAGCAAAAGAAAAGCTGTTACAAAATGAAGGCAATCCAGCTAGACTAAGAAGATATCTACCGGTGGATTATTTCCACTGATATTGCCTGCACTCGGGGCCCTCGGAGGCCTAATCGGATCCACGAGTGGTATCGTCCGAGGTGTCACACAGCATCGAACGAACGGAAGCAGTTGTCCATGGTACAAAGACATAATGCAAACATGGAAAATATCGCCATTGGTAAAAAAACCTGGCAAGCCCTCTACCTAAGGCCACACCCAGTAGAAGGCCGAACTGTTCAAAACCGATGTAGCATAAAGAGGCAATAATGAAATCTCTACCGAAATGAGCTCTCGCGAATGTGGATTTGGAACTGTTTGCACGCAAATTGAAAATACCTCATTTTAGAGGTGTTTTATGAGAGATGTTTTGCCTGTTAATCCCAAAAGACACGAAAGTGCCGTAATAAATCTGGATACTACAGCAGGGTCCAGCACGCACTGGATAGCGTATTTTAAAAAAGGATAAACAAGGAGACTCTTGTGATAGTTCTGGGAATTTGCATCTTCCGCCCGAAATCCAAAAGTATTTGAAATATACCAAAATAAAATAGAATTACGAAATGGCGCACCTCGACAACATATGGAACTGCGGACATGTGTGCCTTCACTTCCTGGTTCGCTCGTACAAATGATTGTATAAAAAGGCTATACACATTGAGGAAACGATCAGTCATGTCGATAATTCTTACCTTGACCATAGCTCCGTGCTGAGTGCGGTAAATTTTCCGCCACTCGACCTGGAGGGGAATGGAGCATAGGTATTGTCGATTTTCAAACCTACAATGCGATACCGAACTTTGATGAAAAAAAACTGCAAACTACACCTTATAAAAAGTAGTCATGGTTTCAATGTAGTATCGCTGTCCATCGCCTCTTATGAAATAGACGACATTTCAACGTACATAGAAGATTCGCTTTCCCCCAACATAGAATTCGAACTACATGGGAACCCCAATATTCTTAAGAGTGTTATCAGATGCACCAAAGATATCGACTTTACTAAACCGGATACTATTGGATCTATGCTAGGGTTCAAGCTACACATCTACAAAGCTGGTAAAACACACATGTTGTCGCAGTCTGTAAACATTTTGCCAGGAAATATGATACGAATAACCTGCAATTTGGCGAGCGGCATGTACCTCAATGGCAGGCCAAGCAATATGCTGCACGAATTTTCGCCTATGGTCCTTCCAGGTTATAAACTGGTCGTGGCCCACCAAGCATCATTTACTTTCCGGTCGTCGCGAAGAGAGCACACGAGGTGGTCGTGACAGTCGTCGACCAGCGTGGAGAGTTGGCGAACTTTTGAAACGAATAAATCACCATACACCTGCATTTGAGAAGTTGCGAATAATATTTACGCTGGCCAGAAGCTATGAAAGCACGAGTCGTGCAAAACCTACAATCAGTAAGTCACAAGTCTCCAAGGATTTAACACTGATAGCGAGATTATCCTCTGCAATCTCGGCTACAAGGTCGATCCTCATGGAAGATTCCCTAAACTACAAAGAGCCAATCATTTTCGAAGACAGTATAACAAAGGTGGAACTTATTGCATACCTGCCTTTCCTGATCGGGCCGTACAGACTACCATCGGAAGTTCGGATATCAGTCCAACATCAAGATATCTGCACTCTTCCTTGCCAATCTTTCTTGTGGATCAAGGGGACTCCAACGAAAGAAGATGGGTCCAATCCAGCATTGATGAAAATAACGAGCAATGTAATTCTGCACCTGATCGATCGCATCGCCTACTTTCCTCACGGTGCCGAGGTGTACCAGTCGTGAGATGCGGGCATAACCTCAACGATCAAACATTACCTTTCTCTCATGCCGAATGAGCCTTCTGCATCCAAGATAGCAGGCTGGGGAATCGAAGATGGCTACAGTGTTCTCATTTATGCTGAAGGCAGGTTCGAAGTATGTGTTCTACTCTCCATGGTACTGAGATTTGCCGAATACTACAAATGAATTATCTTCATTTTGAAGCAGGAGCTGGTGATAATGCTCACCAATATGTGTGTCGATACCATCGTGGGTATTGGAGAAAACCTGGAGGCAGTGGAACTGAAACTATAGTCTATCGAATGGATGCTGCCTCATGTGCCGTTGAGTACTGCAGAATGCATACACATGTTGCAGAATGTGAAAGATGGTAAACACATTGATGTGGTTTTCATTTCGTGGAGTCTGGAGTCACACCCCAGACTGCCAGCAAGCCAGTGCATCAACTGGATGGTGAAATTCGGCTCTGCTTCTGAGAAACTGAGGTACATTATTGTTGGGGCTACAGACCAGAAGACAGCACAATGTAAGAGTGAGCCATTCGCAGTTCGACACATGCCAAATAGAAAATGTCGAAATATTTTTGAATAGCGAAAGCTACCCATGCTTAGACATGAACACGAACATTGTAGATAGCTAGTACATGCAGACATATCAGATGTACACTCAATTCCAAACTGCATATTTTGGGATCTCCCAATCCCCGATGTTGAACCCATGATATATTCAAGAGTTTGGCCCCGCTCATTGTATTCGTTGTGAGTAAACAGGATGAGCGTATTACCTCCAATGTGAGCGACTGCAGGATCGAATTCACTACACATGGAAATATTCCTGCCACTACATACGAATTCTGCCTGATACATCACGACCGTCTTGTATATTACAATTGCCGAGAAAAGACAATCAAAATACTGTCATGAGCACAGCTGACTGTATGCACACTATAATTGTTTAGTCGTATTCGAATATCGCCTGCTTCAAGGTTCGAAAATGTGCCGAAACGTTACAGGTGGTGGTGGTTCCCTGCCCGCTTCAATTCCTGGGTCGTCGGGCAGATATCAAGCAGTGAACATCGAAGCAGATGAACAAACCTATATATTTTATTGTATGCACAATAAATTTTATTTAAAAAAATATACTGTGTTTTATTTCAAGAAACCTCCCGCCTTATAGATCAGAAAAATTCTAATAAAAAGATATTTCTAATCAAAATACTCGCATTTAAGAATAAACAAAAAATAAATTATTTAAGTTAAGTACTTTTCAGGGATGGTTAATATCATCATTCCATACAGGCAGATAGCAGGTCGCATAATCGATAAGAGTGTTGAGAATAGAATGCAATGTGGATGGTGTGGAACGAATGTAGCTAATTAGCAAATGAAAAACAATGGTGGGTGCTGTCAGCGCAACCTATACTTAAAACACATAAACAAATATGACTGTCACCTGGTCATACATAGATGATGAAACCATGAAATCTAATATGGCTGTCGCAGGAAGGTGAGATACCAACTATAAAACAAATGACAGTGAAAAAAACCTGGAGGACTGTACCTAGCAATATGGCTGCTTCCCAACATGGCAGCCTCCAGTAACACATACACAAATTATGTACAAAAAACAAAAATGGTGGCATACTATAGAATGAGTTAAGGAGGGAGAAGTGGGGGTGAGGTAGTTTGTCGTCTGCTGGAGTCGAACGGATGTGAGCAATTGGTAGTGTTGGGTAGTGACCTCCGAAAATTTAAGTTTACTTAAAATAAATTTAACCTAATTTTCCATAAATTTTTCGGGAAAAAGTGGCATTTTAAGGGAAAAAAGATAAATTGTTTGTAAAAATGATCGAGGGGGACTAGAGTATTTAAATTATTCTTAATATTTTTAAATAATTTTATAATATGTTTTTAATAAATTTCTTAATATTTTTAGTAATGTGCTTTTGTTATTTTGAGATTTTTTCGTTTCTAGGTCAAAGGTCTTGCATGTCGAAGATGGTGGACAGGTCATTGGAATGACAGAGCATGATTTCGGCAGCTGGCTCCTAGCTTTTTTTAAATAAATTTTTTAACAATTTTTAAACTAATTCTAAATAATAAATCTTTTATACATTTTTTAAGGATTTTTAAAATTTTTAAAGGATTTTTTAATACAGTGTTTTGTAGGACATTTTAAAATAATTAAAAAAAATTGTTTTGCCATCTTTTGGGTTATTGTGGCCAAGAGGTCCCCGAGATCAAAGTCAAGGTCTCAGGTCAAAGATCATGGGTCAGGGTCAATGACATCCAAAATGGCGGACAGTGACGTAACAACATGGCGGGGGCCGAGTCCTGCTGTCCTGCGGCCCACGCCCTTGGCCGCCAAGGAACCAAACACACTTCTACTCTAATGCACTCTTTAAAATTTATCTGTATACTTTCAAAACATTTAAAATATAAATTAAATGCATTTCAATGTTAGGCCTAGGAACATGTACTGCTGTCACTTCTAGCTACACTACATTTCATTTGTTTATTTGAGAGGTGATTGAAAAAAGTATGTAATTAGGAACAGATGAACACAGAGTAACGATCTGGTAATTAACCTGTGAGGTAACTATTGCCCGGTCCTCTACAGGCTGTAGGCAGCTGGCACTCAGATGAGTTACAAACCTCGTATAAGCTCTGCCGGTGCGCATAACATTTGCATGTGAGCTGAAATAACAACTTAATTGTAGTCACTTTAGGAAAAACATATTTGCCATTGAACAGAGAGGAAGGGGGTGAAGCGACTACGTATTATAAAAACGTAACTCATCACGTTTGTTTCCAGCATCAAGAATTTTAATGAAATCGATATTTTCCAGCATTCAGTTCTCTAATACTGGAATGAAATTGAGCTTGAACACCCTGGATGGCAATATCAACTAGGAAATTCATAAAAATGCTGAACTGCCGTTGGATAGTGGTCGTTCTGAAATGCACCATACCCATAAAAAAATGTGTATAACATGAAAAATATTTATAGCGCATAGCTCACAGTAAGATTAAGAATTTCAAAATTTTACTGTTTCTGGATCAATCTTTAAGATATTGCATCAATGTACTTCGTTAAACTCAGGGAAAACATTTAACTCTTTAACTCTTTCTTAGGGTTTCCGAAGTTAAAGACTGCTGGAAATCGTGTTCCTGACGCTTTTCAAAATGACTCCGTTCCAGACCTTCCAGAACAAAAAAATTCTACGGGTTTAGCCATTACTGAAGTGAAAAACACAAATATTTCTTATCTTTAGTAGGTTTATGCTCTCCTGGGAATAAAATTTACTAGGCAGGAACAGGATATGATGCAGTCTTCTCCCACTGCAGATACAAATCAGTGTCTAGGGCGGTTTAATACGTGAACCGCCCGTTCACGGACCAGCGTCTTTACCAATACTAGATACCTCCTAATTCTACTACACGAAAGGGGCTCTTCATGGCAACTCATCTTAATAGCGGATTGCACTTAATCTCAGAAGGAAACAGGGGGAGTATCGGACACCCTAACAACTAATTTCACACCTAAGCTTCTCCCACTTAGGGCGAGCGTCCTGCTACTGATCCTACCTCTTCGAATGGTGATGGCGGAGAGAGCGATCTCCCTTACTGACTGGCGCTTGCTAACCATATCCTTCATAGTAAGCCAATCCTAGCGCAGGGTTTAAAACTGCCTGCCAATCAGAAGGCTTCCAATTTAAAATTACCTAAAACGATCTGCTCCAATGGCCTTACTTACTACAAACCATATACTATGTCTCGAAACGGAGGTACAAATATAAATATTCCCTGAAACATTGACAATAGAGACCAAAAATATAAAAGAAAATAAATAGCATCTAAATATAAATACAAAAATTCAAATTCAAATCTAGCTGACTAACACATTCAAACATTTTGTATCGCCATCGGAACGTCTAAAGTTAAAAATCCTGCAATAAAAAAATAATAAATAAAACAAAAATACGAAAAAAAATTGAAATTTACATACATAAAAATATTATATGTGAGAAGTGTGAAAAATACATAAATTAATTATACATTCACGCAGACGTGAAAAATGTGGCTACTACGTTACCTTGTAAGATGGACTAAAAATGTAATCTAAAATGTCCTATGAACTTGCTTTCTGAGACACCTTTCTTGCAAACATCTTGTATCTCACTACACATCACAGTAACATTAATAGCCTTTGTAGTCTTCACGAGTCAGCAGTTTTTCAGCTTTACACACTATTCAAATACATACCGGGTAGGCTTTCCCTGCATTGTAAAACGCCACCGATGATATATTGCTGTAAATATATTACTAGACAATATAAAGAGTTATTTACTTTAAATTACCTTTATAATAATCCAAGCAGATGTATGAATTTTATAAATTTTTATAACCGAACTGTAAAGAATGTTAGCTATTCCGTTGACCGTTCTGCCGCCCTTGGCTTCTGGGCGCCCTAGTTCGCCTTGTTTCCTGCTTGTTAATCATATTTCAATCCGAAACAGAAAAATTACTTTTTATATTAAAAATAAATATAGTGCTGTACGTCATTTCTTTAAAGAAAGTGTTTTATATTTAGTGAGAATTTGACTACAACTGATAAAAAATCATCGGCCTGCAATATCTTCAGAGTCATATTTAATTGTTTAATTTATAAATTTTCAAGTTAATTCGAGCGTGTTCTAGTAATGGAGCCCATAGTAAATATCAGTATATTCTAATTTGGCACATACAAGTATAGAAACCAGTATAATATTGACACACTTGGATGAATAAAGACTTGCGTGGATATTTTGTATGAAATATAACATATATTCGTGATTTCGAAAATATAACTTAGAATCTCATAAAAAACCATGATTCCGAACCCGACTTTCATTGGTTGATGAGTTTATTATTGATTTAATATTTATACACAATAAAAATAGTTTTCATGTGAAAGATTTTAATTGAATTTTGATTGGGTTTCATTTTATGCTATTAATTAAACACCGAAGTTGTATATCATCAATGTCATCTTGCAGCTTTCCAGTCATTTGCATTCGCAGAATGTTGGAATATTTAATTACATTTATTAAACAATTTGTTAATCGATTATATAATATCGGAGACAAGGTAAGCTCATGCGTGACACCTGATCACAGCTAGTAGATAATCTAATATATGTTTGTAACTTTAACCATTAAATAACGTTCGCTCAAAGAACTATCGAAACAATTTACGCAGCTCATTGAAATACTAAAATCAATACTCATATAGGTAGAAGAAAATGTGAAAAATATAAGAAGCCTTACTAGAGTAAAATGGCATCACTCTGTTAGCTTATTGTAGCATTTACATAACATCGGTTCATTAAAGTAAGTGGTTTGTAGATTTATTCCTGTCTCTTGTAAGTCTGTGCTGAAATTTAGAAATTTTTTAATGAAATAAAATTTTAAAATGTTATGTTATTGTTTTTCTCGTATTTTGGAAAATCACCTAGTAAACATTTAAACATTGGCGGTAATTTGAAATTTTCTGTGATAAAACATGTAAAATCTGAAACGCAGATTTTCCATTGTAGAGATACCACAAAATAAATTTTTTTGGACAGTTCAGTAACAAATCATGCATGCCTATATCATATTCTTTATATATAAAATCCATTGTGCGTAAGTAAACCGCATCATCACTGACCAACCGCTGGACCAATTGAGACAATATTCAAACCATATATTATTGAGACGGCGAGTAATGTTTTTAATTATATTTCATTCCGATAGGAGGCGCTGTAGTCTAAGTTCTATATTTATGTGCCAATTTTGCTCAAACTTGAAGGAAATGTTTGTTGATCTAAAAGAAATGGTTTTATTGTGATTTATATTCGGTAGGTTAGGTTCCGATAGGTGGCGCTGAAGTCCAATTTCTATATTTATGGGCTGATTTAGCTTATACTTGCAGCAAATGTTTGTTGATCTATTGAGACCATATTCACGCCACATGTTATTGCGATGGCGGGTAAGGTTTTTTTTAGCAATGTTTCATTCCGATAGATGGTACTGGAGTCAATTTTTCTCATAAGTGAAGGAAATGTTTGTTGATCGAAAAGAAATTGTTTTATTGTGCTTTGCATTTTGTAGGTTAGGTTCCGATAGGTGGCGCTGGAGTCTAACATACATATATATATATATTTTGCATTATATATTTTGCATATATATATATATTTTATCGATTTTGCATATACTTGCAGGAAATGTTTGTTGATTTAAAAGAGAAAATATTCTAGCGGTACCACTGTCAAACATCGGTCGACATACCAGACGTAATAGAGAGGACGCATTGAGAAAGGAAAATAGAACGTGAAAAAGACGGAACAACGTTCGCCGGGATCAGATCAGTTAGCAATATTATACAAAAAATGCACATTTAGGCTACTGGATATTACTTCTTATAACAACAGGTCGCACAATATTTTAAAAGCCTGTCTCAATATGATACAGAATCGAGTCACATAATACATGCATTATTAGGATAATAGAGCGGAAGATTTTCATACTTAAATGTGATCAAGTGTCTGTGTGTTTAGTTATCATAACTGATATGTGTATATTATCGTGTCAGATCAATGGAGCATCGTTGTCTAGATTACTCAGCCCTTACTTGCAGCCAATTTTGCATCTTCAATCTCCAAATTGCCATGTATTGTCAAGTGTGCAGTTTCATAACAAAGCGCCTCCTGTACTTCCTCTGCATTAATAAAAAAACCAACAATAAAAAGTATATTTAATTAATTTCGCAGGGAATTTATCATAAATATACGTGCATATAATTAAATAGATTTTATACCAAAAAAATCCCAAGTTTTCATGAAAGCACTCATTAACTACATGTGTTGAATCACACTGGTTCTCGTGTATTGTAATTATAAACTATGTTGACAGAAGAATTATACAAAAAGAATATTGAGCTGTCCCTAACAAAGTCCCCGGTGGAACGGGTGCTGGCCTCTCCATCCTCCCCTTCAGGTGGCCGATACCTGTTAAAAGGTCATACCTAGAGCACTACTTGCTAACCGTTACGTTAACTCCGGCAAAAACAAAAGCTAAATAGGCTCTTTGATCTTCAGGGTCCACCGGGAACTTTAAAATTTTGAAACCGCCGTGCTGTTCGAAAGGGAAAAAGAAACACTACACTATTCTATTCACTCACACACTAACTACCGCGATCCGCGCTTAGTCATACACTATTGAATTTAATCATTACGGTATCCCCATTGACAGCATTCGCGGCCCAATACGTTCGAATACATACGGACTCAGTTTTGAGGGATGCCCGGTAACCAGAAACATCCCCCGCCACCTCGCTCTCGAACGCAAAGGACGTAGCCATTCCACACTGCAGACTTTCAAAGACGGTACTCATACACACACACATTCCTTCCATACATATTCTCTTGATCCTACATAGGATCCATGTCCATCATTCTCAGGTTCTTTCTGTTGTTCTCATTCCGGTGCCAATTCTGTTAGTCATCATCGCAGTTTCGCCAGGGACATTTCTGTTCAGGGAAAGGTCGTCACATCCGGTGCCTTGTCTAGATCGGTGAATGATTGACAGAGGATGGGTGGGAGGGAGATCATCTTTCACAGTGTTTTCTTCCTTTTTCGTGTTCTTCCTTCCTGAGTTCGGCGCAGCAGGGAGAAGGGGGGGGGGGGGCTATGGACTCATTTTCGATCCCCCTCCCCCCATGTTTTTCCTCCTATAATCTGGATTCCCTCGAGGGGAATCTCTTGTCAAAATCGGGGAATGGTATAGACTTGGTTTAGGATGCCGACCGAGTAGAAGTACTAATACCTAACCACAGTGTACCCCATGAAGGGCTTACTGTAGTCAAAAGTACGTCTCCCGTATATACGGACGGCATCCTTAAAGATGTCCGATTCCATGAATCGTTTACTTATATGCCAGTAGAACTCTATGGGCAGGCTCAGGAGTGCTTCCTGCTGGCAGACCCGTCTGGGCGACGAAGAGCCTGTCAACTGCCTCCATTCGTGAGAAGAGAATTCTGTCTCCCCCCCCCCCTCCATTAACCTAACTACCAGGGCGAGAGCTGCCATTAACGTGGTTGGGTCTTCCAACCAAGAGAGATGTGCTCCTTGTATTATCTCGGCACACAGTGGGTCCTTATGGTGCGCCCCCACAGGCCAAGCCTGTATGGCCGCATTCACCATGTTCTTTTCGTCCGGCCAGTCTATTGCCACTGTTCGTTCCATGGCTGGGGTTGCTTCAGTTTTCCTAACTAACTGTTCATGGAGAAAGATCTCCCTATAAACCTCGGTTTCCATCGGTTGTTCAGTTCGAACCTCCTCCAACGGTACCCCCGTTTCCCATACCTTACTGGCACGGTTCCTGGCGCAGACTGTTCTCCGTCTGTTGTCTCGTTTGAGCTTGCTCATTCTACAAGTAGCACCCGCGAAACCCTCCCGAATGAACATCACTGGGTTCTAGGCACATGGCCATCCATCTCTGACACTCTCACTTTCCTCGCCCTTATCGTGGGGTTCTTGTTGGTCCAGGTCTACAACTCTCGTTATAGACCTGAAGTTTGGCAATTCCAGCCCCTTTTCTTGTTCTTTCTTGTCTTTGTTAGGCTTTGCGAAGGGGGGTTCCAGGACCCTTGTATTCCCAGTCTATTTTCCTTACTGGAGGCTTCCAGCTTACTCTTCTGTCCATGCACAAGTACCTGGCACTGTAGTCTTGGAGAGTGAGAGGCGAGAGGGCCCTCCTCACACTCATTCAACACCAGCACTCTTGGATAGATGTGATCACCCATCATGAACACTCACATCATCCCCATCTTCCAGACTGTCAATGAACTAGTCGCTCAACTGGCGACTTGCCCATCAGACATCGAACTCTTCCCTTCTCTTACCCACTCTGGTAAGGTAACTCAATGCCTCTCTGGCCAGGCCCCTGTCCCGGAGCATCTCCCCGAGTAGTAGAGGTCCATGTTTCCCCTCGAATTCAGTTCTAAGGTCTTCCACCTCGGGGTACTTCAGAGTGTAGGTGGGAGTGTGACACTCCACACACCACGCAGTTGAGGTCGTCCATCAGGCCCAGGAAGGACAGCTTGTCTCAAGTTCCCCTACCCAGTCAGAAACCGCGCAGAATAGTGGTTCTCTTCGAGTCACTTCTCCAGACGCAGGCTCCCCCAGACACTTGGGAATATCTCATAGGTGGCTCTTCCTTTCTCCGAGTTGTCCCATCTGATCTGCCATGTTGACATTGTGGCTTCCTTACTAGCTCGGGATTCCTAAGGAGATATATCTCCCCGTTTCCGTCCGGCTATTTCCCCTCTTTCGATCATCAGCAGATCCAGTGGGATCTCTCCGGCCACTAGCTGCAGCGCCTCATTCGAGGTTGTCCTGTAAGCCTTCGTGACGCCCAACAGTGCGGATCTCTATGCACTTATGATTTTCATTTTGCCGTGGACACTCTCCGCCTCGGAGAACCATACCCCACTCGCATACGTGAATATGGGAAGGAACACTGACATACACATGAGTTTCAATGCCCCATAGCCAAGTCCCCAGTTTGCAGGAGCCACTGCCCTGGGCCTCTGGAACGACACCACGGCTTTATTCGCCGCATAGCGAACGTGAGCATGGAACGCGAGACGGCTGCCCAAGATCACTCCAAGATACTTCATTTCTGTGACCATCTTGATCACTCTGTTCCGAAACATGATCACTGGATTCCGCTTCAAGTTGCCTTTCAGTAAAATTCAATTTATCTTTTCCACCGAGAAATCCAATTTAAATCACTCGGCCAAATCCTTATTTTTCGACTTGTCTTGGTAGTGCAAATGGTTAGGCAATGGCCTAAAAGCGAAGTGGAATGGGTATTGTGAGTTCAATCCTGGCATTTTCCAAAAACTGTTTCACTTTTTTAAATTACTATAAATTGCGCAGTATAAATAGTAAACTATCGTAAATATGTTTATTTCAAGTAATTAATTGGCTACATTCAATAAATACCATATTTATTTCGCCACTACAGTCGGCCATCACCTATTCAAACAGTGAAATTGTTTCACGTTACTAATTCAATGAATGAGAATTTTTCACTGAAAGAATCAGAGGTTTTTCACTGATTCTATGTGGAGCCATTTTCACTGATTCGAATTGCTGTATTTCACTGCGAATCAGTGTTTTGTCACTGATTCGAATTTAGAGTGTAGGTACACTTCAGCCGACATATCAGCCAATAGGCGTCTTTTGCAGCAAGCAGTAGCCAATCAGGAGAAAGACCCGTTCCCATAGCCTCGCGCAGCCAAACAGAGAATGGGTACATCCACATCAAAGAAATATAACCACGTTTTGTCTGCCCCGATACATCTGATGACACTGCAGGAAGCAGATCCTCCTATAGCCAGAAGCAGAAGGGTTAAAGGAATGTTTGGCACAGCTGGAAAAAATGTAAATTGCTAACGAACTGTAGCTGGACATGGTACTTGCTGTTATTTTAATCTCAACTGCTGAGCCAAGTGAACGCAATCTATATTTGAAGTATTGTGAGCATGCTGCTCGTTCCATCAGTTACGTCCCTGGAGCACTGCGTAATACTCAGAGGCGAAATGGCGCGGTGGTTCTTTCATGTGGGCGTGCCCTTTCTTTGATTGGCAACGTGCGGCACTGAAAAAGGTCCTTCTGTTTTACTGGCTGCTGTGTGCTGCGAAGTATACCTTACTGGCTGAGTTGAATGCCGGCAGGCAGGTTAAATGCTGTCCACGGTAAAATGAGCACTTTTGAAAGCCCTGCTTGAGATCTAATTGTATGCACATAGTGTATTCTTCCGCCTTATTTAAAATTTACACTGCCGTGGACCTCGTAACCTTATTCATGCGTCGGTCAAGTGAAACTGTGAAATTATTAGAAAAGAAAAAATTTTACAAATCGTGTTATGTTTAATCTTCCGACGAATTGGGGGAAAAAAAAGAAGGAAAGGTGAAAGAAATATTTTAAGTTATCACAAATGGTTACCTGACACTTTTTATTCGACGTTAAATATGTAACTACTTACCATCCATCATTACCAACTTTACTGGGCGCGTGCCAACCGGTGACCCTGTTAAGAAATACGCAGGTAGGGGCAGTGATATTTCTCTAAGGTTGATTTCAAAAGTGCTCACTTTATCGCGAACAGCCTCTATCAGGCACTGATTGGCAAACGGCGTTCAGAAGCTTAGCTGGCCAGTGACGCCATTTCGCTGGCGTGTGCGGCTGCAGTTCGCGAAGAAGGGGGCTGTTTCACCTCTGTACGCATGCCAGCTCTGTACCAGCATACCACGCGAGTGCTAGCTTGTGTGCAGACACCGTTGCTGTCGACTCGTGCATAATAAAGGGTCGCCTGTGCTCCACAATAACCGTGTCGTGTTCAAACACGCGCCGTTCAATTCCGAGCTATTGAGCGCGGCGTCAAAGAGGTCGGCTTTTTGTCACGCACTTATGCCGAGTGGAATGAAAACTAACTCCGCAGAAAATAGAAACGAGTTTTAGGGCGGTTCGTCGATCCGAGTTTTACCGCTGTGATGGGCAACACCAGGCTATAGGGAGCAATAATATTATTTCTGTTTCTTTTTTTCTCTCCCCGTAACAACGCTATGTAGTACCATATGCAGTATTTCGCACGATTTTAAACTATCCGCCTTTACGTTTCGTACTAGTTTCTTTCTGCGGTTTCGTCCGTTTCACATTCCTTTGGGGTGAGTTTCAAAATTCTAAAATTAGTTTTTAGGTGACCAGCATTTTGAAGGACGCAAGGAAAAGAACATAGCACGATGTATTTCACTGACCACGCAGTCTATGAAAATGGGTAATTTAGTTTTTGTTCCTGCTCGGTTATGACACATTTTTCTGCGGCTGTACGGGAAATGAAAAATTTTCTCATAGACACAATCTACATTTATATTCATACTTTTCCGCGTGGGAAGTTTTTTTTCAAAATCAAGTTTTTTTTATCGTTACGGGCGTATAAACGATGTAATATAGGTGCATAATAAACAAAAACCCTTTCGAACATTTTTCACTTTCACTGAGATTTGTATTTATAAAAATCCTGAAATACGTACAGTATGCAGGCGTTTCTAAAGCCAAATTTTCAAGCAAAGTGCATTACGATATCTAGGAGGGTTGCGCTGAAGAATCTTTGAAAAATCCATTTTACATATTTTGACTCTTTATTGGTTGAATGTAGATTCTTAGTATTTCTATAGGTAAAATTTAAAGTATAGAGCATAACGTTATCTTATCGGGGTAATAATATACCAAGGAATCCTCGAAAACACTCTTTATTCCTTTTCACAATCTTAGGGTTTGAATTTCGAATAAATACTCTAACTAGAGTTTAAGCATTTCTATAAGTAATATTTAAAAGCAAAGAGCTAAATGGTTCGTTATAGGGTTTATAAGCTATTGATGAGTCCCCTAAATAAGTTTTATCGATTTTCACCGTATTAGGGGCATAATTTAAAAATATTGAAATAAATTTTAAGGAATTTCTATACGCTACTTTTTGAATCTAAGAGCACAACGGTATCTTATCGGGTTCACGAGTTATTGAGAAGTCCTCAAAAATACATTTTACCCAGTTTCATGCTCTTAGGGGTTGAATATCAAAAAAATTCCGGTACTCTTTTTTGGGAACTTCTTATAGGTAGTCTTTTAAGCAGAGAGCACAAAGATATTTCGTCGGGTTAATGGTCTATCGAATATTCCTCGAAAGCACATTTTACCCCCTTTCACATTCTTTGGGATCGATATTTAAAAAATTCCTTCTTAGTGAGTGCCTAAACTCTAAGGAGAAGCCATACGTAGATTGTCTAGATTTCCTCCCACCAGTGGTTCGGGCTGTGCGTTGATAAGTGAGTGAATGAGTTAGTCAATCACCAGTTGGTGGAGACACTTAATTTTATACATAACTATTTGTATTTTGTTTTTCATTGCATGAAACATTTTTAACAATGTACAAAATTTCAAATTTTATGCATTACCTACATTTAATTGAAAAAAAACATTAACAAACATTATTTTTCTCTTTGCAACATACATATTTGTTAAACTTAATGTTTCATGTCATGTATCTTGACTCCGAACTTTTCGAGAACATAATTTTATAAACAGACACACAAAATTCCTCAGAAAAGTCTCTTCACTTACAAATTATTCGTAGGAAAACTTGAGTATTAAAAAACTTTTTTTGTGTTCTTCGATGTATGTTATCGTTACAAATAAATAGCTGGGGGTTTACAGCCGACAATTAATAAGTTTCCAAGTTTTCCAACTTAGTTATTTGATATTATGCAAAAATTTGCTAATAATTTTAAGTATATATACCTCCTCGTAGATTCATAAAACGGGAATTTGAAATATTTTCGATTTCTTGTATAATGGCTAAAGCGAGTTTCACTTCGCTATTTGCATGCGCTTACGACGTCCGTTTAAATATATCTTGATTTTGCGTATATGCAATATTGCAACAGACTCATGTGTAAAGGATTTACAATTCAGTATTTTTTAATAATCACAATGCTCGTCTTCATAGTATTGTGGATACTGGACTATCTGTCAACCACATTTATTAGTTGCTGATTCTATTGGTAGCTATCCAACTTTTCCAATGACATCGCAAATTTTGGCAGCTTGGCTGTTGTTTTTAGCCTACATTCCGAAGGCTTATGAGATCACTTTCCTGTTTGTGTTTGTACGTGTATGCGTGCGGTTTGTGTGTCCACTCCTTTCAATTTTCGAACACGTGAGGACACCTAATAATTTGTATAATTTTCAATCACGCAGGGCGCTTACTTTCATAATTGCGGCCATTTTAAAATTTAAGGTGATATGTAATATATCAGAAACCATTCAACCACCATTTGTCCGCCATTTTGGAAGATAACACCACATGAAAAAATTAAGCTTATTTGTTATATCTGGAAAACTACGCAACCAATTTTCTTAAAATTTGCCAAGTAAGTATTACTTTGATAGGTCAAGTATATATAAGAAAATACGTAAGAAACTTATTTTCAAAATGGCAACCATACAAATATTTTAGGTATATTTGGTATAAATACCATATAATTTGACCAATATTAACCAAATTTTAGCATAGTATGCTATGTCTTCGAAGCCACTTAATCAATTCCAACTTTACTTTGTATGCGGGAAGTCTATATAACAAACCTAAAATTTGTCTACCCGGAGCCTATATTATCCTCCAGTTTGTAAGATAGTACCATACGTATAAATAATGTTTTTGTCATATCTCGAGAAACAGTTGGTCGATTTCTACAAAATATGGCTAACAAGTAGTACTGCGGTGGGGTATCTACTGATATGTTTTAGGTATGTCACAAACATATTTTCGAAATGGCGGCCATATAACTATTCTAGTTTTGTATGTTGTATCGTCGAAGCCATGTAATTAAATTGCAATGATATTTCTTATGATGGTTGTATGTATTACAACAATAAAATTGTGTACACGCAAAATCTCTTTTATCCATCATTTTGTAAAATATTATCATTCGCCATATTAAAAATTAGTGATCTCCGAAAAATAACAGTTTTAAACAATATTTGGCAAAAACATATCATTATGGCAAGCTATATAAACTGAAATTTTGAGGGGATCAGGCACATATATTTCCCAAATTTCGATTAAATAAATATTTTAGCTCCTAATTTTTTATCTACGAAACTGCACAACAAATTTCAACTTAACTTCGTATGCTGACAGTATCAGTTATATCCAGTATGCAGAGCCTCATTTTTCCACCATTTTGTAAGCCATTCATATAACTAATAACCTAAACGTACCTTATTTTTGGGTCAATTAATAATTAACTTATATATAACATTTAAATTATAATAATTCTTTTATTCCTAATAAGAATAATAAAATTGGGAAAACAGGTGTGTTAGTAAAGCCTGGTAAGAAATAGTTCTCATGGAAAATATTATTACACCGACTGCGCGCGAATTAGGTGCATTGGCCCTATTGTGTAATTTTCTAAGCTTTGCTTGAGTAAGACGGACGAATATTCCAGAAGTTGAACTTCAGCAGGTCTTCATAAAAGTTGAAAGTTAATCGTGAATATACTATACAATGCTTTATCGTAGGAGATTTTGACATATTGATAGCACGCAATGTTCTTTGTAGGTATCTTAATTTTTTTTTTTTTAAATTCAGAGGCCGTGGTTGGCGCAGCGGACAGAGCTCTCACTTCCGACCAAGTGGAACCGTGTTCAATACCCAGCGGAGCTTCTCCGGGGTTTTCTGACGTGGGAATCGTGTCGGACGGTGCCGCTGGTCGGCATTTTCCTCGCGGATATCTCCCGTTTCCCCCACCCTTGCAATCCGGCGCTGGTCCATACGTAGCTTTACCCTCATCACCCCTACAGACCTCGTTGTTAAGGGTCGCTCAGACCTCTGCACTTCGATCTTTTGTTATTTTATGTGGTTTGTGTGTGAATGAGTTTCATAATTTCGCTCCACTAGTGAGAATTATGTTCCTCTCAACCTTAAAACTGTTTTTAGCCTACATTATGAAGGAAATGTAGGCTTATTCACTCACCCGAATGTCTGTGTAGAATGTATACCCCCTGCTAACCCCCTCTTCCTAACAACCAACAGAATTTCACCAAACTACGTCCAGTTTTTTATTTACTAATGACATCGGACTTTTATAGTTTTCGATTACGCCCGATACTTATTTTTAAAATAGCGGCAATATTTTAAAATTAGGGCACTGTCTTATATCTTGCAAACCAATAGACTGAATTAAGACAAATTTGATAGTTATTGGTCAGCCATTACGGAACATACAGTAATGCAAATTGACAAAATAAAGGTTTTCTTTAAGTATATGTCGCGATTAATTTAACGGATTATAATCAAATTTGGTACGGTGACAGTGCGAAATGTAAGCATTTAATTCCTAAACTCATACTTTTATTAGTCAGCCATTTTATAAAGTAGTGGAAATTATTAAAATGAAGCTTATACGTTATACATCGGGAACTATTTCACCGATTTAAACCAGATTATGGTATGTAGACAGATCATGGAGTAATAATTGAATTTAGAAAATATTAATGTCATTAATATGCTAATTGGAAAATAGTGCACAACGAGAAGCATTATTTTTACAATATATCTCGTTAACTACAATACCAATTAGGCCTACTACTGTCAAATTTGGCATAAATAATATTGGCATAGGCCATATTCATATATGCAATTTAATAAGATGAAACAATTGTTTTCAAAATAACTGTAAATAAATATTTTACGTTCAATGTCATACCGCTTGACCAATTACAGCCCAACTTTATACACTGAAAGTATTCAAGTTTGAATGTTGTCTCGGGAAGAAATCAACACATGCCTATCAACTTTGGAACTCAGTTAATATTGCGGTAAGTGATGTAAACTGACATGTTTCAGTGAGTCAGACTATTATTTTCAAGATGGCAGTCATATAAATATATTAGGCTATTGTGCTATATCGGCAAAACAATGTTACAAACTTCATCTTAACTATGTATACAGGCAGTTTCTATTATAATAATCGAAAGCACCTACCCAGAGCATCTTTTGCCTACCATTTTGTAAGATAATGCAACACGAATAAATCAAATTTTGTCATATCTCGGCAAACAATCAACCGATTATTGAGAGATTTTGCTAACAATAAGTACTACAAGTAGGCCATGTAAACTAACATGTTTTAAGTAGACGGGACACTTATTTTCAAAATGGTGTCAAAATATTTATTAGTTTTCTATGTCTATGAAACCATATAGTCAATTTCAACTAAACTTTAATGATGGAAATTTATTTTACAACAATAACATGTCTACACAGAGATTGTTTCGTCCACCATTTTGTACGATAATGCAACATTAATGAATGCAGTTTTGTGCTAACTTGGGATCCCATAAACCGATTCCTACCAAATTTTGCAAACACGTAGTACCTACCACAGTATACCATGTAAACTGACATGTTTTAAGTGAGCCATACACATATTTTAGAAATGGTGGTGATATAAATACATTATTTTAGAATTATATACTTATGAAATCAAGTAACTAAACTCAACTTTGTAGGCTGGTAGTATCTATTACAGCAATCAAATATTGCTACACAGGGATTCTTTTGTCAATTGTTTCGTATGATAGTGTTATATGAATATACTGTATACAGTTTTGTTATATCTAGGGAAACAATCGACCAAATCCGATCTACGTTAGCAAATAAATAGTACTGTGGTAGTCCATGTAAATTGACGGGCTATGTTTTAAGAGGACCAGACACTTATTTACAAAATTGGGTCTTTATGAAGATTTTAGCCTAATATTCTATATCCACGGAACTGGGCAACCAATTTCAAATTAACTATGGACGATGGCAGTATTTGTGAAATCATAATATGAAATAGTGTACATAAACTCATGTGGCCACCTCCTTTGCTAGATAGCACCACATGATAAATTAAAATTTGTGTAATAGCTCGGGAAACAATCAACAGATACCTATCAAAATCAGGCAACTTGTTACACTTTTGAGCCCATCATAATAAATTTTACTTAAGAGATAGTAATACATTTTCAAATAACAGCTATGTAAATAAATGTGTGTATGCCATAAGTGCTAAACAATTTAAACCGACTTTAATATGTAGCAGTATTTATGACAAAACATAGAATGGGAAAATACATGACCGTTTTGTTCTCCAGTAATGAAGACAGCTCTGAATGGGAGAATGTAGCTTTTATGCCATATTCTGGGATCAATTAAACGACTCCCACCGAACTTCATACACAGGTAGTGCTGCAGTAAACTATGTTTTAAGTGCGTCTGGCTTTATTTACAGTAAGGCACCCATAACAATAATTGACATAAGCGTATTATTTTTACTAAACAATTCCAATTAAACTAAGTGTGCATAGACTACTCATTAGAAAAAAATGAAATATACTTATATAGAACATATTTTGCTGCCCTTTGAAAGTTAGTGTAAGGTTATAAAATGCAACATTTATGCAATATCTCGGTAACCAATACTCTAATACCCACTATTTTTTTCCCACAAGTAGTACTACAGTAGGATATGCAAATTTACATAAATTAATTATTTGAAAATGTTATAATATAAATTATTTAGATAATTTTTATCATGTAAGTAGTAGGGGCGTAGGGGTTTCAACACACTATTGATTAATCAGATTATGAATTTGATATCAAATTAAATGAACATGTTAATAAAAAGTGCAAATCCTTAATCATATTTTAATCCGATCAAAAAATTATTATCCGATCATAATCAAATTAAAAATTTCTTAATCCAATATTAATCCGATCAATATTGAAAGAGTTACATTTATTGAAAGTGTTCAATGTATGGAAAGGGTTAATTATTTTTCGTGATTTTCATAATTTTTTTCTTTTTGGGTGGGGGTAGCAGAAGTTCTGTACTATGTTGATGGTGTGGTGTCATGGAGGCGATTGACCAGAGTGGTGGATTGCAATGTCATATAGATGTAGAGATTAATGCAAGAGTATGCTAAGGGTCATTTTTCTAATTTTTCTAATTTGAGGTTTTTGTAGGTATATTGGTGGTATATAGGTGATTTTCACGAATAGATTTAACACACGAGAGAATTCGAGAGTGTTTAAACAATTTCTAAGAGTGATCTAAGTATAACTTTTATGTTTTTTTGGGGGATATTGCTCGTAAATGGTGATGGGAGATAGGCGACTATAAAAGATGTGATTTACATTTTAGTAATGACAAACAATCTGTTTTACAAATGCAATTAAACATTAGATCAATTCAGAGTGGTCTAAATATGAATAAATTACATACATCAAATAGCAAATTTCAAATGACTACATGAATTATAAGTGCAAATATGTGAGTCTCGAACTTTGACATATAAATTAACACGAGAGATAATTTTAACTACGTGAATAACATCTGGTGTCGACAAGTGCTAAATTATAATAATTATGTGAGTGTGGAATTGATGATCTACAAGAAAGTAATTAATGATAGAAAATCATACCACAAATGATATTCAAATAAATCTGTTCGATGTATGAATGAATAGCCCTTATGTGGATTTGTGAGTAGATACATCTAGCATTGTAGATATACAACTGTGTTTAAATTATGGTATGTTTATGAAATTCACTGAACTTGTTAACACAATATGCATTTTTAAACTGTTAGGAATTATACCTCCATCCACCTCAGAAGTCACTTGAATAATGGGTGGATGCTATAACATGTGCCTGCATATATACGCAGAGCATGTTCGGAGGCTGACAAGCAACTAAGTTGAAATTTACAACTACCATAAAATCTACAAAGCTACTATTAATGCGTTACTATCTGTGAACAATTTAATTATGTCTTCCTGAATGTTAATAATTTCACATTATATTTAAAAAAACTTACCCAGCAACCATGTTTGAAGTTTACTTCGTTGGGAAAAATAAATTTATGTTTCACTCGCATTATTAATGACATATCCAGAGAACTGGTTTACCGTTGTGAATAAATCATTGTTTCGTAAGAAGCCGTATTTTAGAATAATTATTTTATAACAAGAAATAAAACATTCCGTTCAAGATGAGCATCAGATTTGTGTCGATGCCGACATTATATCGGTTTCATTATGACGAAGATTAACTTAAAAATGGAAATCTCACATACGAGAAAATATAATCACAGTGTATCCGAACAATATGAGTATTCAATATTCTTCGAAGAAAAACGATGAAATCAATGTTAAGTTACTTAAAAAAACAGTATATTGATCCGAAAAGAAAAATAACTTAACACAAAAATTTTTTTTTTCCTGATTAAATACTTTTATATTAAAATGCAAATCGCGGCTAGCGGTAGAGATGGTCACCGATCCACAGTTGAGGTAACCCCCAATTGTAGCCTCATTGTCTGCCATGTTCTAGAGGTGTGGTGTAGATGAGATGTAGAGTTGGGTAGCTGAGGTCACTTTGCTCCAGAGCTCCCTACACCACCTCCCTTTCCCTTGCCACACTGCGAACCTGAGCTGCACTAAGGCAAGATGGTGTCAACTGCCTAGCTGCGTTCCAATCGGGAGGACCGAGCCTACTACCCCCTCCCTCCCAATCACCTACCCTTACCCTGAACCACTCATCCTCAGAGATGGCCCGACTCCCCGATGCCAGCCACCATGCACCCCTTCCCACCAAGCAGTGTCTGCGAGGTCCTGGGGGTCATTCTCCCATATACTCATGATTGTTAATTTTTCAGCACTAAAGCAAGATGGGGACAACTGCCTACTTGTGTTCAGATCGGGAGGAATCTTCCTAACCCCCTCCCATCCCAACCACCCAACTGCTACCCTGCACCCCTCGTCCTCAGATCCTGCTCAAGTCCAGGATGCCAGCCGCCCCCTACACCCCTCGGAACTAGCCCGAGTCTAGAGGAACTTACACCCTGTCCAAGCACCCTCCCGAAGCACACTTTTCTGAAGAGCTCTTCTATCGTTCGAGGCTGATGTTCACAAAAATCTGTTTTACGCACAGCAGCATCAGCCCTGAGAACCTTTTTCCTTTTTTTTCGTGAGTTCATACCCCTGCAGTATTCATTTCATGGCAACGCATCCATCCCCTGCTGTAGTATTCAGAACGTGTTTTTCTATTGTTAGCTTCCCTGGTTCACCTCGATCTCCCTTCACCCCAGAGTGCTCATTCTGCTACACGAAAATTTCCGCCGCGAGGAATGGAGGTTGCTTCAAGACCTAATCAATGGTTTCCTTATAAAGCATTAGCAGATTTTGAGCTAACCCGGACTAATTCCCCTCTCCCCTACCAACTGTTATTTTCTCTTGGCCACTGAAGCTTCCTCCTATATTTCGGAAGGTAAGAGCCTGGTATATTCGCACTTACATAAAATTTCACAATTAATGCGGATAAAACTTTATTTTTCCCATTACAAGTAATACGTGCTTAATGTTTTTAACATGCAATAAATTCAATTCCTAATATAAACCATTTTCCACCAAACGTACCCCCCCCCCCCCTTGCATGTTCCAGCAATCTTTATACCTGTTTCCAATAATCTTAAAAAAACATTGTTTGTTTATTCCCATTTTCAAAGAACTTTTAACTAATCAGTAATTAATTTCCATAATAAAAATACTGCTATAAGACATATTTTTTAAGTAATAAAATGAGTACACATCTTTATTCAAGTTCGAACTATTACAATTCAAAACAAAACATGTGCTTACATAATCAATCTGTTTTGAAATATTTGTGCATATTATATTATATAGGAAAATATAATATATAATCCCACTAAAGTTTAATATTTATATTTTTACAATAGATAAGGGGAACGAGTTATTTTAAAACCTCGTGTACAATACCAGCTAACAGATAGCCAAGAATCGAGTGTATGTGGGAGCGAGCGAAACTTAGGTCTGTAGAGTAAATCAAGGTGACCCATGCACGGGAGATGGCATAGCGAACAAACTTCGCACGCACAGGCCGGACCAGGTCGCAACCGGGCGGAACATGTGCACAGCTCGAAGCGGACGAGGAAATGAGATAATGCTTCAGTAAATTAACGCTGGCCACATAGTGCACCATCATCAGGTCACTCTACCCCTCACACACCCGCCCGACAAATCCCGCCCACTTCCATCCCCCTTACAGCATTGCCTTCACCGACAGAGTCTGCTGCTCGCCTCCACACGACAGCGGCAGAAGTTCCCTTATCCCTTATCCCCCTCCCTCAAGGCACTGTGAAACTTAACTCCATTATGCACATTGCCCTATCTTCAGCTCATGTCCACTTTACACAACAATTTTCCTTGACCTGCCTCGCCGTCGTCTACAGTTCACAAGATTTACTTTTCGCTCCAGGGGTGCAGACTGCAGCTAGCAAAAACAATTTGTTTTACATAGACAATGTTGAATTTAAATTTTAAGCCTACTATTAAAAAACTTAACATTTTAAAACATGCATTTTTAAAAATACTGTGAGTTACTCAAAAACCATGAAAAATACGTTCAATATTGCACCATAACAAATTACTTCCTAAGACACACAGTCAAGAAGTTTTTAGCGTGGGGAATACTATTTTGGTGTCTTAAAACTAACCAATTTCCAAGAACTGTATATTTACAAACAAAGAAATATAACAGCGCAAACAATTATGCAAGCGAAAAGAGTATTCCGATAAACTAACCATGAATTATGTCATAATTAGATAAAAACACGAAAGACCATAGAAATCTTATCTGAAAAACCAGTTCCTGGAAAACATGATCAAAGTTTTACGAAATATTTAACATTACAAATACATTCTAAATAACAGTAAAACAGAATCGCATTCCAAATTCATTTAAGTTTAAAAATTCTGTGAAAAAATAATTTCGGTTCAAGGAAATTACAACAATGAATTAAAGAAATCACTTCTTAAATGACTTTAAACTGTAAAATTCCACAAAAATGTAACCCGATTACAACAAATGTAACATCAAATTCATCGCATTTAAAAGGAATCTAATGCAACAGATCACCGCCCAAACACAATGAATTGCAATATGTACCAAATACACCAAGTAATACCTAAATGCGAATTTACAATCAAACGAATCTATGGGAGTTACCAATTTGAATTACATATCAAATGTAACAGATTATCACATAAATGTGAATGAAGTCATAAATAAAAGTATTTAATCTCGCTAGATAATTGCTCCAACATTAATCCAATGAAACGATAATCCAATCAACAAGGGGACTGATTACACAATAAGTTATACATCCAATCCCCATCCAGAGGTTTATTAAATCAAATAACACATTAAATATAATGAAAAAACTTTTATTTAGTATTATACACTTTTACAAACATAATATTACAATCTTTTAAGATATTGATTCTTAACCCAGGAGCCGTGTGCTTTTGGAGAAACCACTCCATCGAACCAAGGACATATATTTCTTCCTTTTAATGGTTTTATCAAATAAGGATCCATTTGGAGAACTAATTTTTTCTTGTTCATGTTTATAAAATCCACATTTTATTGGTTCTCTGTCATATGTTTGTAGGTAATACATTTTGGGATGTGTTTGTCTAATTGAAATAATTATATATATTTCAAAAGTCCCATTCACCATACATTTCTTCTCAAAGAATTCTGCTTCGAGATACGTACAAATTCCCCAAATTTTGTCTCTGACTTTAACAATATTATAAATAGTTTTCATCAAACTATTATGCGTAAATTATTTGTGAGCAATTTCGATAGTTCTATGATAATTAGAATTATAAAATTTAACTATTTCAGCCAAAACCTCAACCCATATGTAAGTGCCCCTCGATGTGAAATGTTTATATTTTAATTTCTTAATCAATTTGTTGTAATGTTCCCCAGCACTCGCTTTAAGCTCCGAATACCTTGCCTAGTGATTTATACCATATTCGGTCATTAGTTTACGGAACTGTGCTGAAAAAAATTAGATCCACTGTCTGTTTGGAGCGGGTTGGGCTTTCTCTCTTTCAAGAGAATCTTCAATGCATATGTAACCTGTTTCCCAGTTTTCTTTTTCAAAGGTATACCCCAACCCTATTTCGAATAAACGTCTATTATGGTTAAAATATACTTGTATACCTTATTGCATGTTGAATGGAATGTGATTTCACACAAATTGCTTTGAAAAAGATTACTTAAACCATGAGTTATAACTCTTCGTCTAGGATATCTTATCCTTGCAGGAGTGTGAAGCTCTTAAGCAATCTTACTAAACATCATTCGTAAATAACCATCTTCTGTTAACTCCTCAATAATAGAAAAAAAATATTGTTCTTATGTGAATTATTCGCAAACTATCTCGAAGCGATGAAAATTTTTAATCTATCAGCCAATTCATTAAGATTGTTCCAATATACAGGTGAAAAACAGTTGTCAAATTCATCCTTACATATATTCCACTTCTTACTATATATCCTATTAAATGTATTTTCGGGTGGTTTTCATCACCCGAATGAACATTAACATTTGTTCGACGAATAAGTTCTTTATATTTCTGCAAATCAGTCTCAGAATATCCAGTTGGAAAGTTTTAAACAATAATTAAAATAATCCTTGACTCACATCAGTTATGTAATCACCTGTTTTAATTTTATTTTCAGGCAAATATTTAATTACCGAATCTCCCAAGAACCAGATGTTTTCATTTCGATAAACACCAAAAGTTGTATCGTGCAGAGGTGAAAAATGCCTTAAAAATAAATAACCATGTGTTAATTGAGAAAGGAGTTGCTTTTTCTTTGTTAAAAATACTTCTTCCGATTTAATTTCCAATAATATTTCCTTAGGTTTATTTAACACAGAATGGAATATATCCACTGTACTCGTAACAAGTTTAAATATTTCTTTGTTTAAAACATCCCATTCCATAGGGACTCGTTTGACTTGCAAATATTTTTACTTCACAGCAGATATAACTTTATGTAATTCCGAAGCAAAAGGAAACATATTAGAATAATATACATTAAATTCATAACTTTTATAAATGAATTAACTCGCCACATTTCTAACTGATGTAGTAGGTTGATTAGTTTGTGCTTTTTCGATCTTATCGACTTTACTTAAAACTGTGTCTAACTTTGCTGCAGTTTTAGCTTTCAAAACATTAATAAAATAATTGATTCGTGTTTCCAAATCGTAATTTTGTTTTCTCAAATCTGAGTAAATAAAAACAAAATTTTTATCAATCAACTCATCTCTTATATATTGCATAATTTTTTCCATCCATGTTTCAAGTTGTTTTGTAATAGTAGCATTTACAACTTCAATAACTACAACTCTTAAATTTTCTTTCATTTCTGCAAGATATGTTGTAAAAACTGTGTTTGTCATATCATTAAAATCCTTACTAAATCCATTTAAACGTTCCTTCTATTCTAAATTCATTAATATGCAAATCAGTGCTATTATTGCTTAGAATTTTTGCAATTATGCTCGTGTTTATATAAACATTATCATTCAAAGCAACTTACTTTATTAATTTCCCTTGAATATCATTCGATTGCGATTTAAATACATTTAGTGCAATAGTGTTTAAGTATTCCACGTAACATTTATTTACCACATCCCATATTACATAATATATGTCCATTCAAAGGCAATGTATCTTCTTGATTTCTAAAAGGGAAATATTGCATTCCTTCAATTAACGACAAAATGTTCGGAAATCGTTGATATTTCTCTTGCATTGTTTTAGAAAACATATGTTTTCAAGGTTAAGTCCATTCGGGTGCTCCAACAGCGACATAATAACACAAGTTTTTCCACATGAAGAAGGGCTGCTTATTATACAATGTATATTGGATGGTGAAAGAATGCCACTTTTCTGTTCAATATCATTTTCTTTTGTATTTCCAATTTCTGGCAAATATACCTTTTTTTTATAACCTTCATTTCTATACAAATACAAATAACATACTAACATAACATACCAATGTAATGTTAGTAACATATTGTAAGGTACTAACATAAAATTTGTAATGTATTCTTACATATTGTAAAATATTATAATGTAATAAAAGGTACTAATGTAACGTATTGCAACATAACATAACATATTAACATATATTGTAACATAATATAATTCACTAACATAATGTTTTACAATTTAATATTACATACTAATGTAATGTATTGCAATGCTACATATCATACTTATGTAATGCATTGTAATATATTGTAATGTAATGTAACATACTTACATAATGTATTGCAACATTATATAATGTACTACCCTAACACATTGCAATGTATTGTAACATATTGCAATGTAGTAATGTAAAACTAATGTAACATACTTACTTTATAATATAAATGTAGGTCTATATATAGCTTCGAATTCTGTTGAAAACAATGGCGTGTACTAAACATATCAAAAATGGATGCTGTGTATTGAATACATTGATCAATAAATTACCATTTGAATTACGTTTACCAAAATACAATTATTACGGACCAGGTACTAAACTTGCAAAACGTTTGGCATGGAACGATCAAGTAATAAACTATTTGGATAACGTGTGCAAAGAACACAATATACTTTATGGCCGATCAAACAATTTGAAAAAAACGGCATATAGCAGATTCAATTCTAGCCGCTAAAGCAGCAAATATAAGGAAGAATCCATCTACATCTACAGGTGAAATGCTTGGATTTTCGGTTTTTGATAAAGTCATGCACGCGAAGGTTAAGAGAGGCATGCACCTAAAATGTAAATCATATAGAAAAAGAAAGAAAGGAGAAATCATTCCATATGTATTTACAGCATTAAGAGCTCTTGGATCAATCTTTGGAGGGGTTTCAGCAATTTGTAGAGCAGTTAAATCAAAAATCAAATGAATGTTTTTGAAACCCTATAAAGTTGGACAGGGACAAAAACTCCAAACGTGGGAAAAATGCCGAAACTCTTAAATAGTCTTCCAAAATGTGCATTAAAACACAAAGATATTAATGTATTTGTAAAGAAACTGGATATTCCCTATTTCCGAGGTGTGTGTATGAGAGACAATATACAAAAGAAACCAAATCTTCGTCAATGTATGATTGTTAATTTAGATTCGAAACAATATGAAGGAAGGCATTGGGTTGCATTAATTAAAAATGTAAATCAATTGTTGTATTATGACAGTTTTGGCAATTCACGTACTCCAATTGAAATATGTTATTATTTAAAAAACACCCATTTAAGGTATAATTACAAAAATGGATCAATTACCAAATCAATCAACTATGGACATTTCTGTTTTTAAGTTTTTTTCTATAAATAGGTTATATTGTATTGTAAAACTTATTAGTAATATGTCAATTATGCTGATATTAAGTGATAATTCGTCGCAACTGCCTGCGATATATTTCCCTGTGTTGGAGTTAGATGGAGAATGGCAAATAAGTCTGACAGAATTCGTTACTTACAACACCATACCAAACATTGATCTGCATAAACAATTATTTTTAGACTAATATTGGCGAAAAAACATACATGATTGTGATACCAGTAGGATCTTATGAGTTGGATGACCATAAAACATTAATTAAAGCAGCATTATCTGAAGATGTACATTTCCGATTACGTGGAATTCCAAATACGTTAACTAGTGCAGTATATAGTAACGTCGATATCGATTTCTTGGAAGACAATTCAATTGCAAATATGTTGGAATATGAACGTAGAGTATATCCAGGTAATCAATTACACGAATAATCAAAGCAGTTTAACATATTGTTTGTAAACGTATATTTGTAAATGTTATTATTGTAGGTGTTTCATATTTTAAATTGAAAACCAACAAATACAATACACGAATTAACTTTTGTTGTAGCTCCAAGATATAAAATAACGTAATGCATTGTTATATCATCGAGTAATAGTGAATTGTGTTGATAAAATAGTTATTGAAATTATCCATCAATACCGTAAACTTATTAATTTTAGAACCAAAGAAATTGCAGTTTGTTTACATTAAATAAAGCTATATAACAGTTGTATTCCAATCATAATGAGTATTGTGTACAATATTAAATTTGGACATAAAGTAGGCAGTTATTTTAATAATTATGTCACTAAGGAACATATTTTGAATAAAGAAAGTAAAATAAGATGTAAACACCAACATAAAATACTCACTTCATATAAGGTACCCGTGAAGTTAACATGAGGCAACTAATTGTATTTAATAGAATTAGGATATACTGTAAATAGAAATGGAAGACACACTTAATGTTGAAGAACCTATCACTTATGAAAATGCAATCGTCAATACGGAAATACATGTGTATGAGCCATTAAGAGCAAGTCCTTGTACGTTTCCATCGGAAATAAGGATTTCAATACAAAATCATGACATTTTCATGCTACTTACAAAATCAAGTTTAATGTTTAAGGAATAATTAAAAAGACAGGAGATGCAAGTAAGCCAGTAACTACAAAATAGTAAGAAATTGAATACTTCATTTAATTGCCAGAATTCCATATCTGCAAAATAGGGTGGAAATCGATCAAACACGAGATGTTAGAATTACTTCCATGATAAAGAACTATCTCTCAGGAACTGTAAAGGATCTTTATACGAGGCTTATGGTTAGGTGGAACAATGCTAGTGATTACTCTTTACAAATAAACCAAGGTTAAAAATATGAAATTGTTAAACCATTAAGAATAATTTTAGGCATTGTTGAAGACAACAAACACGTCATATTAAATGATAACCAAGAATTAATTATTCTATTAGACAATATAAATTTGAATGCTATATACAATACAGCTAATAATGAGGAAGGTGTGACATTTGAATTAAGCAGTATGGAATGGCTGAGGCCTCATATTGAAATTAACATGCATGAAAGTGTAAAGTTTTTAAAATTTATTGAAAAAGGGAGTAATGTAAACATTGCATTCAGATAATGGGATTTAAAGGTTTTTCCAAAACTGCCAACATCACAAAAAGTCATTTGGAATCTGAAATCTAGTTTATCATCAGAAAAACTTAGTAACGATGTTAATTGTATTTAAACAAATCGACAAAACAATTTAAAAGAGGATCGATCAGTATTCGATGATTGTGAAATGAAAAATATTAATCTGTATCTAAACAGTCTAGCTTAATTTGAACTTTGCCAATAAGGAATTCCTTATTGCATATGATATGTACTCAAAGTATCACAAAACATACAATAACAAGATCAGTTCACCGAATCTAGAACCCGAATCATTTAAAACTAGGGTAACGTTATTTGTGTTTGATGTAAGCAAACAGGATGACAGAATTACAAATGGTGTTATTGATTCAGGTAATTGAAATTATTGCAAATACGCCAATTCCAGCAAATACACAAACATAGCTCTTATAATTCATGACATATTAGTGAGGTTCAATGTAAAGATAAGCTGGTGAATTATGTCAGTAGATGCCGAACCACTGCTATGAAAATATATTTTGCAATGTGCAAGGATTTCAGTCTGCAGAAAAAAATTTATCATTAAAGAATTAGCTATTACTGATATGGAAGAGCATACAACTGTATTCAGCTTCAATCACCTTTTGACTGGAAATATCTATCTCCCAAATACAAGAAAATAAATAGATAGGTTACTAACCATCACCATGCTTTAAAATGGGAAGTGGATACATAGAGCATGAGAATATTGAAGCTATTTGCAAACATTACCTAAATAATTCTGAGATATATGTAGGTGGAGTTGAGCAAAAACATATTTTCGAAAGTGTGTGTAACTTAAGGTAATATATATTCAAAGAGAATACAATTGCCCCTCGTTCAAACAACTATGTAAAACATATGGATCTAATTTGGCATTCTTTTCTGCAGAGGAAAACTCAAAATTATTGTTAACTTGGGCAATGATGACAGACTCATATGATTCTCCTCCCTAATCACCTGTGGATATTAGTTGAGGCATATGCTATAATTTAGAATGATGCAATTAACTATAAAAAGTATTTGCTTGTGTGTAATCCACTACTTTGTAAATATGGATCAACAAGATGAGGACGAAATTACATATGCTCTTGCATACAGAAATCCAAATGTAAATTGAATATTAGCACCTTATTAACACATTGTAGCAGACCATTTCGACTTTGTTTCGGAAAGAAATAGTTTCAGTACCTTTGTGACATTCCTACTGTAAAAATGTCTTTCTTCCACCCAACTGGTATTTACGTGTCTGTCACCCCTGGAAACTCAAGTGTGAATTACTCTTGTTTGTCTAATGGAATAATACACCATTATCGAGAGACATGTGTTGGGCTGTTTCATTTAGAAAATATCCAATGTCCCTTAGAGGGTGAAAAATGTAATTATTTAATATCTTGTCCAGATCTGACAAAATGTCCTGTATACCATATGTATCCGAATACAAGTGTACCAGCGAGAATCGAAGAAGTGCATTCGCACTTTTATGAATGTTTTCCTCATTTACCGGAATGTATAATACTAAATGCATCCGAATACATGAAAATTTATAACAAATCAAACAGATGAAAATATTATAAATATTGCTAAGGAGAGAATGGAAAAGATATAATGTAAAAAATAATTTTTGTAACATGCAGTGATGAGAATATATATTCTGTAAGTAAATGTAACAAAATAAATGGTTTGAAATATTTTTTTCTGTTTTACTGACATTATGCATGTATGAATTGTAATATTCCCATATTCTGACAATAAAATGTTATGTAAACATTGTGTACATTTAACAATCAAATCTAAATGTGTTTGCACATAAAGGTTTGTGTGCAGGATAATGATTAAATAAACATTTAGTAATTTGAAAGGGATTTAATACATAAAACTATTTAACCATACATTCTAGTATTGAATCATTTTATGTTTAAAAAATTTATGTTTAACACCTTCTACAATTCAAATATATTATGTTTAAAACGATTAATGTAATCGAATTGCTTCCTGTATTTACCTATAACTATCTATAAAAGGTGTATGCTTTGCAGTTTCATTCTAATCTTTGAATAGTATAGACGAAATTATGTGTTTTCTGTGTCGCTTCTGTGGAAAACCATTTACAGCTTTGTGGAACTTGCAATGACAGGAATGAAGTAGCTGTAGGATGAAATCTTTAAAAATCAATATCAGTGTGAATTGTGCCAGAAACAATTTTCTCGGAGGGATAATTTGAATAGACATTATTACTGAATTACCTCCAAATATTCGATATGTTAATTCAGGGATGAAAAGTAATTTGATTTCCAAGTCTCTGGCTTCAACGAAAAATTCATCATCCAATCTCAGATACAAGATGCTGGCTAGCGTGTTAGCCGGCAAGTTAACTGATGCATATATAGTAAACAATAGGCTTTACAGTGATACAGACTTTTCTTGTTTTTTTTCCAGAGGTGTGAGACCCCTTTATTAAGCTTAATAATGCCATCACCCCATCCAGTTAGGTTATAATTTTTCTGTTGCGGGTAAGTACTTGAAATCCCTCACGGCAGAGGAAGACGTTATGGAAGCCTTTTATTTTTAAAGTAATTCCCTCTTTGTCCTACACCCATCCAATGTTGGTGAACTTTATGACAATAACTTATTCCCTTACTTGATAACCAGACTTGAAGAGTTTATTGCTTGTGGAAGCGAGTGGATTTTACAATCTTTATAAAAAAAAGATGTTCATGTAAGTCAATACCAGACGTTCACTGCTGGTGGTAAATAATCCAAATTATAAGTGATAAGAAGATATGTTATCCAAAGCTATTCCAACACTCGCCTTGCTTCGCCCTAATCGCCTCTCAAGACCCCGGTTTCGAGAACCGTTAAACTCTCTTCACTTGCCCGATGTACAGATAAAACATTTGTGCTACAAGATCTTAATACAACTAGAAATCCATAAATTTCTCCTGTTCCACGAAACTCAGAATATATTTACAGCCTCTAAGCTGCGATCCTTGTCTCATGTCAGTACGATGCGTATGTCAAATTTTCTCTGCAAACTTTACACTTCTTGTATTTCAGCGCTTCATTCAGTTGGCTGGTGTATCCCTGTGTGATATCACAGAATTCATTCTACAGCTTTTCCACAACACTACACTGAATACCAAAATAAATTTTGCTCTGCTATATTAAATACCGCCAATGGAGTATTTAAATAACATAGTGGCATCTACGAGTCAATTAAACTGCCAGCCGTATCAAGAGTAAATAAATAAACTGATATATAGTGTCTTAAAATAACTAATCTGAAATTCCAATAATCAACACCTTATCTATAATCCACTGTGAATAACAACCTCTCACAGACTTGAGAGCAATGAGTTCGTCTTCCTGCAACATCAACCAAATGTTACCAACCTCATTCCCAGAAAAGAAGATTGAGTGTTTTTTCTGTATATAAATAAATATTTTTTACGTAGAATGTGATTTTTGTGTATGTAAATAAATATTGTGTTTGTTGGCAAAATGGGATATATTAAAAATGTATTTCAAAGTGATTGTGTGTTTGATTTATCTCCAAACTGTAGATCTGGAATTTTATAAAACATATATCTTAGCAAAATGAATGAGTCAATGTTTTTGCAAAAATATATTTTATTGCTTTATCCATCTGGGGTTGTAGCTTTATTTGTGTGAAGAACATTTATTTATTCGAGGGTGTGACATTTTTCTATATATATATATATATCTTGAAAATGGTACTATAACTTAACAAAACAAAAAATTACCTGGTTAATTGATGTTTTAAGTGAGCAGAATTATTTGGGTATGAACTAAATACATACTTTTTCCTTTATTTGGTTTGACAAGTGTGTTCACAAGAGCTGGTGAATCACTTTGATAGAGAACTTTTCATAACATCGAACAATACTGTCTCACTGTGAAATCAGTTTGTATGAATAGCACCTAAAAATGACAAAATCGTTAATATTTAACATAGTAAAGACTATGGAGTTTTGTAATGAGTTAACAATTTTTCATCTTAAGAGAAAACAATACGAAATAAATAATTTACTAGTTTTAAAGACAAGCGTAAAATGCAGTTAATAGGTTTTAACAAACACTGGCAGTTTCCACGGGATATTTAAAACAACTAGAAATGTTATTTACTCAATATCTGTCTTTATAATGTAAATCGCTTAATTTAGTGACTATTCAGAAAGCAAATGTGTATGACACTTCACGTTAAGCTTGTAGGATTCCTACAGCTGGGATATGTATAAACTGAAGCATAGTTACCAGTTTTTGTCCTGAGCAAGAGTTCTGCTGGTCGTTTGAAGATAGTTCGCTAGGGTGTTGCATTCCCCATTAACAAAGGAAGGAAATTGTCCCTCATCGGCTAACGCTGTGTTTCAAGACAGAAAAAAATTTGGGGCAAAGTCGCATCAGACTATAGCGGTGACCCATCCTGTTTACGAACTCGCAACAACCCCATGCTTCGCCTGAGTGTGATGAAAACCCACAAAGTTTGCTAGTTGATATCACCTTGGTTACAATGATCGTAGCAGTATTTTTCGAAATATTTTCATTTTTCACATATTTATCCTTGGTAACATAAAATACAATAGTAGTTAGAATATTTTTACATGCGTTAATAAATTTATTTCTTTTTTAATAATAGTTGATTAATCTTTTGAATTCAGTTTCTCTACTAGTGTTTATTACGGCAGACACTAAGATTTTATTTTGATAGCGTGTAGTGTAGAAATCTTATCGTTATTTTAAAGTTTGTGCTCGTCTATTATTTATTTTAAATAATCCGTAGCTCTATCGGCTAGGATTCGAAAATATGGCTTTTCAAAGTTAGCCTATGTGTGTTCGCTATGAGAATTTTTTCAAACAGTCCCTGCACACAAAGGTTTGAAGGTTATTGCCCAACTCCAGGTATGGCGAGTCGGGTGGAAGGGGATGGCAGGGAAATAAGTAATAGAACTGGACAGGACATATTTTCGTGAGAGTCCACTTTTCTATGGGTTAAGCATAGTTTCGCAAACAAATAAAACTTTTGGAAGAGTCCAACTTGGTGACTTGAGGGGTGTCTGGCAGTTGGAGTGTCCGCGAAGTTGTTGTCGGACAAAATACGTTTTTATAGGCTGATGGTGAAGGGTGGGGGTTGGGGATGCTTGACTGTGACCTTGGAGAAGAACTCGCTTTTCTCATGACAATTTCCGGAGTTTGGGCGGGAGGGATGGTCTGGGTTCCTGACCTCGAGGCAAGTTCCTCTAGACTCGGGTGTAGAGGGTGACTGGCATCCTGTACTCGGGCCAGCTGTGAGGACAAGGGGTGCTGGGTAGTGTTGTTTGGTTGGGGGAGGGGGTGATAAGCAGGGTCCTCCCGATCTGAGCACAAGCAGGCAGATGTCGCCATCTTGCCTTAGTGCTGAAAAATTGACAATCGCAAGCAAATGGGTGAATGATCTCCAGGGCCTCGCAGACACGGCTTGGGGGAAGGGGTACAGGGTGGCTGGAATTCTAGAGACAGGCTGGCTGTGAGGACAAGCGGTGCAGGGAAATTGTGGGATGTTGGGGTGGTAGGGGATGGTAGGCAGGGTTCTTCCAATCGGAATGCAACTAGGCAGTTGACGCCATCTTGCCTTAGTACCGAAAAATTGACAATCGCAGGCAGCCTGGGGTCGCAGTCTGGTGAGGGGTGTAGGTGGTGTATGGAGCTCTGGAGCGATGTGACCTCAGGTACCCAGTCACCACCATCTTCAGTTGGTGATAGAAGCTTGGAGGAGACAGACATGTTCAGCTCTCCCTTTCATCTAAACCATGCCTCTAGAATGTGGCGGACAACGAGGCTATGATCGGGAGTTACCTCAGCTACAGACCAGCCACCATCTCTATTGCTAGCCGTGATTTATGTTTAATACAAAAGTATTTTATCAGGAAAATATAAATTTTCATGTGTTAAGGTTTTTTCTTTACGTATCTATATACTGCGTTTGTGATAAGTAATTTAATATTGATTTCACTGTTATTCTTCGAAGAAGATTGTATACTCAAATAGTTTGATTACATCATGATTATATTTTCTCATTAAGTATGTGCGATTTCCATTTTTAAGTTAATTTGCGTCATAATTAAACCAAAATACCGTCGGCTTTGACAAAAATCTCAAGCTCATCTTCAATGGAAAGTTTTATTGCTCGTTAAAAAAGAAATTATTTTTTAATATGGCTTCTTACAATACGTGCATTTATTCGTAGTGGTCATTAAATATTGCGAGTGAATTATTTATTTATTTTCCCCAGGGAAGTGAAATTGTGAATTTCAAACATGGCAGCTAGGTAAGTTTTTTTTATTTAACGTGAAACGTTTGTCATTCAGTAAGACACAATTAAATTGTTCGTGGATAATAACTCATTAATAGTAGCTTGGTAGATTTCCTGGTACTCGTAAATTTCAAGTCAGTTGCTCGTCAGGCTCCGAACGGTCTCCACGTATATAAACAGGCGTATGTCATAGATTACACTCATTCTTCAAGTGACATCTGAATATAGATAGGGGTGCGATTTTGTGGAGCTTCTAGAGGCATCTCATTAAGTTTCTGTTAACAAATGCAGTGAATGTCATAAACACAAAAAAAAAATTTTCCTTCCTTTATGAATTCGTAATTTAAACACAGTTGTCTATAGGCCATGCTAGACGTATCTACTCACAACTCCACATTAGGGATACTCATTCATGCATCGAACAGACTTATTTTAATATCGTTTGGGGTAAGATTGTCTAACATTAATTATTTTATTGTAGATAGTTAATTCCACACTCACGTAATTACCATCATTTAGCACTTGTCGTCACCAGATGTTATTTATGTAGTTAAAATTATCTCTCTTGTTAATTATATTTCTAAGCTCGAGACTCACGTTACATTTAAGCCACTCGTAATGGCACTTATTATTCACGTAGTCATTTGAAATTTGCGATTCGATGTGTGTAATTTATTTATGCATAGAACACTCTGAATTTCTCTAGTGTTTAATTGCATTCCGAAAACTGATCTTCCACCGCCATCTACAAGCAATATCCCCCCCCCCCCAAAAAAAAAAACATAAAACTTAAATTTAGGTCACTCTTAAAAATTGTTTAAACACTGTAAAATCTCTCGTGTGTTAAATATATTCGTAAAAATCTCCTATCTACAACCAACATCCCTACAACACCTCAAAATTAGAAAAAAATAGAAGAAAATGAGACAGTCCACTCTTGCACTAAACTCTACACCTATATAAGACATTGAAACCCGCCACTCTGGTCAGCTACCTCCAGGACACCACATCATCAACATCGTACAGAGCTTCTGCTACCCCCACCAAAAAAGAAAGAAAGAAAGAAAATCAAGAAAAATAACTAACCCTTCCAATAAATTTAACCCTTTTAATTTTTGATCAGATTAAGATCGCGTTAATAAATTTTTATTGGATTAAGAATATTCTGATTGGATTAAATTCGGGCTAAGGATTAACCTTTTCAGATTAACCCTTTCAATTAATTTGATATAAAATTGATAATCCGATTAACCAAATGTAGGTTGAAACCCTATTCCCCAACTACTCATATATTAAATAACTTTACAAACTTCGACCAAACTTTTTTTGCTAACATTATCTATTAGAAGCATTAGATATGCCAATACAGAGCATGCTGTTAGACCCTTTTGTACAATAGTGCCAAATGAGAAACTGAGGCTTTTATGATTGTCTCTGGTGTAACTCGCCGATCATTACAACTTAATGCTGCATTTAAATAAATCACTATAAATTACTCAGAGCCAGCTAGTTCAGGGAAATAGATGAAGAATCTAACGAGGATAGTACCATAATTAAAGTTCATCAAAGTTATTTTTAACTGCCCGAGAGGAATTGTCGCGAATATCACCTAGTTTGTTTCCCAGCGTTTAATTGCATCACGCAGGCTCCCCACACTGGACCTTCTGTATGTAATAATCTTCTCTGGCCTCCCGTGAGTGTTCGACTCTCACGTTCCTAGGTTAACAAAACAATAAGTACGTACCTTTCGAAGGCCTGCAACCCCCCAACTCCCGTCCCTCTCCTTTCTGCCACGTCTTGGCGATCAAAACTACCTCCTCGCCACTCGGGTTGACCCGAGGATACCCGACAGGGGTGTCCTATCGGAGCCAACCAGAGAGGCGGACCCTTTTAGTCCCGCCTACACCGTCTGTGATCTTTCCCGCAGGCACAGATTTATTTATAAATTAATATTATATTGTCTTTTCTGAGGAATTACTCTAAACAACTAATAAACATTACTCAAAATACCATAACCTTATAAAATTATAATTATACAATTGTGGCTTCGCCGTTTGTGCTTGTCACACTAGAACGAGTCAACCTATTTGCACACAATTCTGCACACAATAGCACCTATTGTGTGCAGCCACACAATGGTCGGCCATGTAAACTTACAAGATTTAAGTGATTCACGCAATTGTTTTCAAAATGATGCCCTGTAAATATTTTAAGCAGGTAAGCCCATTCTACCAAATCTTTAGACTGATTGCTACCGAAGTTGATGTTCCGAATCCTACCTCCCTAGTCGGTTGCGCGCCAGCTTGCAGTACGAGGTTGTAGAGTCGCAGGGAAGGCACGTGCGTACTTGCTAATTGTCTCAGTATTAATGCATTTGTTTCTGGTTGCATCTCCAATGATATCGCTGTCAACAAGACGCCAAGACTCACCTACCATTTAACCTTTCACGAACTTCATTAAATCTATTTGCATCCTTATAGAGGAAATAGGGCTCAGCAGTCATATCAATAACTACTTGTATTATTTTTTTTTGTTTCATTTAAGCCACGTAAAAAATGCATTGTGTATTCATCAATGGAGCTACATCATTTTTATCGATAAAGATTTCCGAGAATTTATTATGTCTGTAAAATAGTGTAAACATGCAAACCGGAAATAATGCGAAGTATTAAAGAACGGTAACACGAAACCATGAATACCTGACAAATAGGATGTTTAGTACTTACGGTGATGGCTTCACGATAATAATTTTTTTGATACCAGTGCTAAAAATTGTAGCCATGTTTAAAAGTCATGAACAATATAATAATCCCTCTTAGTAAAATGGTCTCATCGTCACTTTATGAGCAAAGTCGATGAAACATAATAATTAACCATTAAAGAATTTGAGATGCGGCAAAAGTTTGGTTAAGGCATCTACTATAAACACGTGACTTGGGTCATTTGGTATGTTCCTGGAGCATTTGATTAAAGGGTGATTTCCGAAAATGTAAAGTGCCATTATAACCATTGCAACACGTACACTTTTGTATAGCACCACCAGAGAAATAGACAAGGGACGTTGTTTGATTTGAATCAACTGAAATCACGTTGACGGACCAAACTACCGGCTTTATTTTTATCCCCTTGCAAATTGGATGGTTAAGGGGAATGGTGTACGAAAGAAGTAAATTTACTCGATTTTCGGTATAAGTCGCTTTCCAAAGCGTCTGTCGAAATTTTTGACTCGACAAGACGCAAATAATAATTATCAACGCCTTTTTACGTTGTTAAGTGTTCACTGCCGTCATTATTCTGGGAGCACTGATGGAAGAAAAGAAAGAATTTTAGTTTCACTATCACCAATCAGTGCTCCGACGATACCGAACACAGTGAATTTGTAAGAATTTAAGAAGGTGCTCAAAATTGTTATTTACATCTTGTCTAACCAAAAATTGCGAAAAATCCGTTGTAAAACCAGTTATGAGAAAAATGATGTAAATATACGGTTTGCGTGCACCATTCATCTAAGAAATGCGTATACGCGTCAGCGCACTAACAATGCGCTGCGCCCCGTTGCGAACAAACGCAGGGATAGCTTTTCAAGTGCGGGAAAACGAACTTCGATTGTGATGCACGGTCGCTCGCAGAGCCCAGCACAGGGGAGGTCCTTAATGGCTGCCGACTCATCAACAACCCCCGCCGCATCCCTACCAGCACATGACTCGCGATAACCGCGGGATGTTGTCGCCCCCCACAATCCTATATATCTGGTGGGGAAGGGGTGTGAAACGACACCCTCGCGACGAACTGCGGGACGTAGCCCTCGCCTCGCGTGCAGGCAGGGGCGCGCCGAGCTCATTTACGCTCGTTGGAAAACCGTTGCTCACGTAGCGCAACACGTGAGCGTGTTTCCCTATTGCAGACCCTCACGCTATCCCGCTCTAACTAACTCTCGGTTAATCCTTTATTTCCCACGTAGAATTGCCATTTCAAGGGCTGCAACCGTAGAGGTAAAATAGGGGAGAATGCTCACTCAATACACGCGGTAACTGATTCGTGTTCCAACACTGAACTGCATGTTTGCCAACACAACTAAAGACTCTTCACGATAAAGTGAACACTTCTAAAATCAACCTTAGGAAAAAGTCACTGCTCATACCTGCATGCATTTTAACGGGCGCAATGTGTGATATGTGCCCAGTAAAGTTCGTAACGATGGAGGGGGAAATAGTCCCATATATTATAGTCGCATGAAAGGTGTTAGGTGACCATTTGTGATAACTTAGATTATTTTTCTTGCTTTCTCTTTTTTTAATGCGTCGAAACGTAAAAATGAGCAGATTTGTAACATATTTACTTTTCTAAAAATTCCACAGTTTTACTTGACCGACTCATGAATAAAGTGATGAGGCCCGTCGCAATGTTAATTTCACATAAGGCGGAAGAAGACACAATATGTATACAAGTAGATCTTAAGCTAGGCTTTCAAAAGTGCTAATTTTACCGTGAACAGGCTATATCAAAAACAAAGTGCACAGGATTTGAGGTTACATCACTGTTTATCAAACACGTGCACTGATATGTTTTCACATTCCCGTCAACCAGTTTTCAATTAAATTGAAAGAAATTCAAACTCTTTGAAATATTTCATTCCTATTAAAGGGATTATGGTTTGAAAATTAAGATACAAACAAATACGTTCGTTACTGTTGACCATGCGACTTTGTCAATTCTGTTGATCTGTGGTAGGTAAAAAATGGGTACATGCACAGAAGACGATGACCCTTCTATCTCATCTTTAGTCTGTGGCTGTAAGGAAACACTGTTCTGTCGATGAAAGTTCTTGTACCGCTGTAACAATCGCACACTCCTCACAGATTATGGCAGGCCTTTCCGATGTTGGTATTGTTAGCTGTAACTATATTTGAGAGCCTAAGTAAAGGTTCTCAGCAGATAAAACATCTCACACGGGAAAGGATAATTCCTCTATACAAGGTTGTGTTTTCCAACTGTGTACAGGGAAACAATAAACTCGCCTTTAATTTAAAATTATTTTCGCTGATTAATGCGAATAAACTTTCTAAACACTTCCGAAAACAAGTATTAAAAATATTCTCCTACCATTAACTGCTTACAGTCATTCGTAAATTATGACTGAATTATCTAACGCAATGCTGACTAAAATTACACGTTAACGTGTTGTCAGTGATGCGGAAATTCCTCGAATGCCTCGTAGTAGTTTCTAACAATTAAGCTTGTTCTCTGTCTGCAGCCACTGTGAGAAGCACAGTTATGCATCGGGCCGCTTTCTTCCTGCTGAAAACTTTAATCTTTTTGCGATAAGTCTCTTCTCATTCATTACAGAGCTGTAACTTAAGGCGACCGTCTACCTGGTGCTTGAAGTACGTCGCAGAGTGTTCGAATTACACGTTTTCCTACGAAACTATTAAACGTGCATCCAGTGTACTGACCTACGAAAAGAACGCACATTTCGGACGAGGGCTGTTGAGTGTTTTCAAGATCTCACGTTTATTAGAAACACCATTTCAGAGCACGCCAAAATGGCAAAAAACGACTTTTTCAAAGCGCAGTCAGATCCATACAAAACTAGCCACACTTCCCACCAATAAGATAATAAGGTCACCACTGAAAGTCCCGTAGGTACACGCAGCACGACGAGAACACTGCACGCCAGTTCAGAGCCTTGCGCTTAGCGGCGATGGGCGACTTGAAGCTCGTGGCACTGTCGCCTTTAACGCTCCCTCGCCTCTCGGCTTCAAACGCGGATAAAAGCTCTAGGTAGACGGGCGTCTTAAGGCTCCTGCATACATGGCGTATGAACTGCGATGCAGTGTGTTTGGAGTACTCCTTTTTTTTCCACGAAACTATTACACGTACGTCCAATGTGCTGATCTACGAAAAAAAAACACACACATTTCAGACAAATGTTGTTGAGTGCATTCAAGACGTCACGCACATTAGAAACACCCTTTTTAGAGTTCTCCAAAATTAATCCCGCAGCTCGAAGGACTTCTGTGTGCAAATGTTATGCTTAGAGACAATTCTTTCTGCTCTTGTTACTTGGGTGTATACGAAGCAAAACAAAGTTGGGTTTCCAACCCCCACGCCCCACGTTTTCACAGTATGACGTAATTTAAGATGGCCATCATCACTCAAATAACCTTATGCTAAAGTAAGCGTTTTAGCGAGAATGATAATATTTAACGGACACGTATTACGACGAAAATTGCTGAGCATTAAATTCCCTGCAAGTTTGCCTTTAACCGTTTTTTTTTTTTTTTATATCTCAAGTGACCTGAACGAAATGTCCCTATTTAGTAAGGGACACGTTAATGTTTGTACTGTTAATATGCGATATCCTCTGAATTATAGCTCTCGTTATTTAAAAAAAAAATTAGTGTGTTTATAAGTGGAAACAATAGGTATTTAATTTTGCTTTGTTATATTTTTAACATTAAAGTATAAATAATAAAACAAGAAACATTTCGAAAAATGAGGAGAATAAATGTAAAGTGAAATTAAAATTATTGGGCATTTGACTGCTTCAGTTGCTGTTTTGCATTTTCTTCAAAACAAACAAATAAAATATTTTACATCGAAAATGATATATTGTTTGGATAAGCAAAAAGTAAATAGAATACACTTTTCAGGTGAGTAAGCGGGTAATCCTGATAAACTATGAAATAATTGGCAATAGGGTGTGGCCGGTGCCTCCACACCGAACCACAATTCACCCCAACTCTCCTTATCTCTAATCTCACACTTTAAAAGGATCAGGGAAAGGTGTGGGTTTACAAGAAAAACTTATCAATTTCAAAATTGCGGAATAACAGAGTACAGGTATCAGGTTCTTTAAGTTAAAACTATGAGAGCCTAGCGCTTCTGTCCAAGATGGGAATAGGTGCTTACACTATAATTGAAAAAGACAATCTCTCCAATGAAATTTCTACAAGCTAACCCAAATGGTAACATGAAATTCAACCCATGAAATTACAGTTTTTGCTTCTGAACTCACTCTCCAAATTTACATACTAAGTATCTCTTCATACAGATTACAGAAACCCAATTTTAGAAAACAATATTTTTACCTAGGCATATTGCCTTTACAAAACAATTTTTAATATCTAAGTATATTGTCTCATCAAAAAATAAAATAACTCATAGTCAAAATCACTATACAAAATCCTTTACAAACCTTTGTCTACAAAAGGTATTTTCATACTTCTTCTTTTTAAAAACACGGAATACTAAAAACCTTTATAAAAGTTTACAAATGACCTAGAACCTATATTTACACACTACTATCTGTGAAATGTAGTTTCCTCTTTCAACACCTTTCCTTTAATTTTCTCAGCTAGCCTACACTCAGGTAATCCTAAAATTTGGGCTCTAAAAATTACTCTCCTTTAAAATGCATTTAAAACAACGACCTTTCAAACACAAGATTAAAATTGTGGCTCATAATTTTCTCCTAAACGTTTGTAATATCATTTACAATCATTTACAGCTTTTTGCCCAATTTTACACATCACTTTTACATTGTTACGCAGCTTACACCTTTGTACAATCTCAAGGCTTTTACAATCACCATTTATTAAATCCTGGTCCTTTCTGCCCTTTCTGACTACATTAAACGCCCAACGAGAGAGCGAATGGTCTCAGCAAAAATAAATTTCTACAAGTTTTAGTCTTTGAGTAGGGACTCCTTCAAACGTCCCACATTTACATATCCATTCACTCAATCCATCATTCAGTTACAGACCAGCGCCTGGGAATATTCTCTCCACCCCCTCCCCCCTCTTTCCAATAGGCGGTGGCAGTGCTATAGCTCAAAACACACCCACACAGTCTATTGTGGTGGCCCAAGGACATTCTCCACGCGAGGCACACGGAATGTGACCGTAGTGTCCTTCCTCAAACACTCTTTCACAATTCCATTCACACTGTCCACACCATCAGACACATTCCAAGAGTACTTTTCCACTACCTAAAACACTACCCTAAAAGAATTTACGAAGAGTAAAAATCCCAATCGGCCGCACCAAACTTCCAACACCGGCAACTTTTCGCAACACCCGAGTTACAGTTTTCCTCTATCCGGCGTTCCACTCTTATCCTCCTTCAATCGGCACCGCGCTACCCCAATCGCGTCAACATTTGCTGGAGAAGGCTAAATCCAGAGTCCCGGCCTAGAAAATAATGGATAACACGAGCTTGCGCAATCTCACCTGAATTCACCTTCCAGTCTGGTACCTCTTCCAGAAAACTCAAGCTCTCACTACTTAAACCCATACAACCTGGTAGACTTCCATTCTGTTCCAGTTCTTACCACCAGACTTTTTTTTAAATTTTGTTTTCAACAAACCTTTTCATTCTGCCAGGGAGGCCAAATGATCAAAATCCCACTTTCAAAGTACTGGTCCTAGTCTCCTCTCCTTTCCCTCGCCCCAACGAGAGAAAAACACTAAGTTCCGCGAGGAGTGAAAAATTTACCAGAGTCCACTACAACACATGACTTTTTCCAAAGTCCCACTCGGGACAACCACGCAGTGTAAGTCCAGTATTCTCGCGTAGAGGCTAAATCCCGATCACTGCAGTTTCTCAGGCTAAGTTCTTTTCACAAGCAAACACTACTTCTGAAAAATCATCAAATTTTCTAGTCCGAAAACTGGTACTACTTTTCCGCAGAGTCATACTTATCTTCTGTCTCGAACCACTCACCGATTGGCTACCCGCTCGCCGGCGGGGACATGTCTGCCGAAACATTTTTTTTTTCTGGCGAGCCCCCAAATCCCGCTACACCAGTGTGAGCACCTTTACAGTTATGTGTGCCCTCCGGCATGTATGTTGGTAGCTAAGACGGTTGGAGAATGGGATGCGTCTCAGGACAAGCCCTATATGCCCTAGGTCGAGTTTAATTATCAAAATGGGCGCATACATAGTGGCTATAGCAGGGTTGTCTGGTGCCATAACCGCAATTGTGGCCATGGACACACCCGAAGGAAGAAGCGTCTAGATGGAAGTGTATAGCAAACTAGACAAAGCGGAGAGGGCCTGGGAAAATCTATGCAACAGTCGCGGAGGATAAATGTAATTTCTTTAATTGGATTAGGACTGGAGAAAGTAGGGTGTTTGTTAGTTCGCGAAGATAGACTTTGTGAGGTTAATGAGTGGTGATATGAAATGTGTCGAGACGCTGCTGGAATGTATCCAGGGTCTTACCGCAAAAGCATGGCCCTGGAGGCGAGGGACTGAACTGCACCACCCGCCCGCAGATGCCAGTCTTCTCTCTGGAAGCAGAAATAAGGTTGGTTTCCAGTCATAAAAATGGAGCATTTAGGAATCGGAAAGGAGTGTAGGAGCGATGGAATGAAATAACATTACCTGCAGTGTTAGTACGCTTGCAGCCTGTGTGGTGTTGTGTGTAATATTATCAGAGTTGTGCGTGACTTGTGTAGTGTCAAGGGAGCTAGAATTATTAGAATTAATTTATAAGCTAATCGGATAAAGCCAGCCTGGAGGATGTTACATTGGGTACCTGGCAGGTGTATACAGCCAGTGCACAGGCCTACACCAGACCAAAACACCAGGCTGGATCCAGCGATGCTGACACTGGGAACGCACGATTTTACCTTTCACCTTATTTATATAGTATATTTATTGTAATATTTTAAGAGTGATTTTCTTCCCCTTTTATTAATTTTGTTGTTATGTAGTAGTATTAACATCTTAATGTTTCTTTTTTTCCCCAGAATTATTGATTGAAATGCACAAGCAGGGGCCAATCATAAGTGGGATACGGCTGAAAATCATCCAGATGCTAAGACATGTTCATTAAACAAATGGATAATTTTAAAAAGATATGATGACATAACACTACCACCGAAAACGGAAGAAAGGAAATAAGGGATGCAGCCACAGTAAGAAAGGACCGAGAATGGGAGCAATTATCAAGTATTAAAATTGATTATCCATTTGATTATCATGTGACCAAAGAATGTTATAAACAATTATTGCCATAGGAATGCACTAAAACTTATACAACAAAGAACAAGCTCTCAGTCTACTATCGCATTAACACAACAGTCAAATACAATAACATACATTCAAGACGAGTCATGCAAGAAGAGAGCGAGAAAATGTCGAAGATCTGTATATGTGTGATATGCGATAAATAGGGCCACTTATTTTTCGCGAAAATATTTACGCGGAGGCTAGACTTCAATACCATATGTGCACACTCTAGGTATTCATTTGACTACAAGCAGCTTGTCTTTGTATGAAGACAGTTTGTTACATGAGTGAGCCAATCAGAGTTAATTTTAAGTTTCTCCGCTACTGATCATCCGTTATTCGCGGGCAGACATTTAGGACGCATAAAAATTCAAATGATCCAATCACGAAAGTGGTTCCTGACGAAAATGCGTTAGAACACAACTTGTCCTGAAATCTTTTCGCGAAAATCAGATGCCGGTAGCAATAACAAATCACACAAAGGGAAATATGAGAAATTTAGAAAATGTGAATTCCACGAGCTGAAGATTTTTACAAGCCAATATACATTTTAAAGATGATGTATTTATTCGGACATGTGACCTCGCAGATGCAACAAGTTTATTTAGTTCAGACGTTTTCTACCATGGGAGTTGCCTTTTATTGTACATCCTCTGTTACGAACGTGAACAAAAGCAGTCTGTAACTTTGCAGCAAGTATCACAAAGCGTTAAAACTGGAGTTGTTAAAAAAATGAAGAACTTGAGAAAGGACTTTATAAAGGTTTGGATACATTCTTAACTATGTCCGTGAAAAACTCGCATCTCAATCAAGTGCAATTGAATTCACTAACCGGGAAATAAAAGTTTTTCTTTTCAACCATTTTAGTGAGACAATAAAATTTTCCAATCCTGTTGAAAACGACAAGCCGGCTATGTTTTTTTCCTCCATATTAATGTCAGAAGATATAGCAGATGTTATTCGAAGCCACAACTCGATCACAGAATATGCAAATGTGTTTAGAGAGAGCATGAAGTTACTTCTTGTGATTTATCTCACAAGTACTGTGATAGAAATGATCTAAGATATTCATGGCGTAACACAGAAATGCCTCCTGCTTTTTTAGAGTTCTTTTGCTCCCTGATGGGCCGCAGTGGTTATGTAGTTAACCTGCTCGCCTCCCACTAAGGCGAACCGGGTTCAATCTCAGGCTGGGCAACTCCTGTATTTTCGTATGTGGGAATCTTGCCGGACAATGCCGCTGGTCGGCGGGTTTTCTCGTGGCTAACCGGTTTCCCCCACCCTTTCAATCCAGCGCTGCTTCATACTCACCTCAATCACTCTCATCGGTTCTCGAGACCTCGCTGTTAAGAGTTGTCCAAATCTCTTCACTTACTTACATTTAATTTGTTCTCTATTTAATTTTGATAGAAGTGAAATAGATCATGTTCAAAATGATGACAACAAAGAAGAAGGAACTGCCTTGCAGTACTTGGGCGATGAAAGCACAATCATGACTGAAAATAACGTATTACCTTTTACATCGTGAAGAAAATAAGATCCTTTTATACACAATGAATGGAGAAGCTATTTACGAGGTATGCAGGAACAAAACTATCATTAAAAACTTCAACCACTTAGGACTATGTGTTAGTTATGATGAGTTTTTACGTCATCACAGTGCCCTGACCAAGTTTGCTTTAACAAAAAGTGAAGATGCTCTTTTACCTAGCCATTTCAGTCCTGATATGTAGGATCAGCGCGTTCGACAATTTTGATCATACTGAAGCATTGATTTCTGGCCTTGGGAGTACACATGACACTGGGGGTATGTGTGCTCTTTCAAGACGACTGTACGTTCTGTATAAGAAAATCCCTGGTATGAAAGTAAGTGGTGTTGGAGAGAAGCATAAGAGGGTACAGCCCACACTGCCATGCCAGTATTCGCAGCCCTATATTAAGCCAGAAAAGCGGCCAGATGTTCATAGTTATTATAAAGTTGACAATAATTTGTACTTCATGAGTGAAAATCAGTTCAAAGCCCACTGAAACAACTATAAGATCTGGGAATTCTCAAGTATTGCACATACTATAAGTGAAGCAAAGATGGCTGATACTCAACTAAACCAGGCGTCGCCATCTTGGAGTGCCTTTAACTTACTAGTTACCAGTGAAAACCTTGAACAGAAGCAGGCAGGAGTCTTACCTATTTTACGCTGTTCCGTAACGAAAAATGAGCCTGTGTAGAGCGTACTTTGCAATTAAAATAAACTACGCTTGTATTTGAAACAGAAGAATGTTGCAGAAGCTGGCGCTACTACTGCATCGCAAGAGAAATACAGGTAACCTACAGTAGCCAGTTCCGAAATGCAACAGTGTTGAAATTTATCAAATTAATTTTAGGGACCCATTTAAATGTAATGCGCTAAAAAAATATCAAAAACCATCTATTTGAAAAGACGTTTCCATTTATAAATAAAGCTGTTTAAGTGGTATAAAATTGGTACTGCTTCGACTTAAAACAAATTGCAAAACAAATACCTTTAAGGATATTTAAGGGCGTGTTTACTCAATACCAATAACATTAAGCGAATTTTACAAAAATTGTTTGTTTTATACAATTATATTCTTTCTGTAAATTATATATTGCATCAGTAGAATCTTTGCGTACTAATAATATGAAAATAATTCTAAATATTAGAGATATAAAAGAATTATTCCATAGAAATTTTTATACAATTCATTTCTCAACAATTTTCGCCTTAAAACGTTTTCGATAAATTTTACCATTTTCGCAAAAAAAATTGATTTAATTCAAGGTAAGTTCAGTGATGGTAACCATCTTGAATTACATCATAATGAGAAAACGTGGAGGTGGGGTGACCACCTAACTTTTTTTTTTTGCTTCTCGTGCACCCAAGTAACTAGAGCAGAAAGAGGTTTCTCCATACATACACTTGCACACAGAAATGCTATCAGCCACTGGACTAAATCGCTAAAAACGGCTTTTTAAAGGCGCTATAACTTAACATAAACGCGTGAAAATAAACGCGTGAAATTCATACCACACTACTAAAGGGTCCTGCATTGAATCTTCCTGCAGAATTTCCATCAATAAAAAAAAGGGTGACTGCTGAAAGTCCCGTATGCACACGCAGTACGACGAGAACACTGCTCAACAGTTCAGAGCCATTGCTCTAAGCGGCGATGGGGCACTTGACGCTCGTAGCATTGTCACCCGTATCGCTCCCGCGCTGTTCGGTCTCAGACGCGGTAAAATGCTCTAGGTAGGCGGGAGCCTTAATTCATGTACCCTGCTGAACTCTGCGGCGTGTGCTCGGAAAAGGTTCCCGGGCCAGATAACGGAAGACGGAGAGAGACATATTCCCCGGCGGTGGCCTCTGGCAAGACAAATGTGCTCCGCTTCGCCATACCATAAATCATACTCGACTTCTCGGGGCTCTGCGGGGTGATCTCATTGGTCGAACATCACGGGACTTACGGTGAAGATTTGAAGTGGAGGAGAGGTCTGCCGTCGAGGAATGATGAACTGAGCTCCGCCTACAGTTAGCGGCGAACCAAACGATTATGGCATGTTCATGGCTTTTCAAAGCCCTTATTAATATTTACTTCTTACTTATCATTTCGTATCCTCATGCCATATATAAAAATTAACATTGCTGTAGGTGTGACCACATTGTTCATTCGTCATCCAAGTGAATTGTTACGGATGTTAAAATTTTGCTAACGGGCAAGTTCATGCTCTAATACTAGAGCTAGTGATTTTTCGCGAAAAAAATATGAGTACACGGTAGACTTAATTACTATAAGTACCCACCAGCATTTTGTCTATTGCCATTGGTTGTTTTCTGCGTTAGAAGGCGTTTTCATATTTGACCGGGCCACTGAGAATCCGGCAAAATCAGCACGTCTCGTACGAGATTCGTATGCAGAAAGCTGAAACGTGGCATAAAGTAATTCGGACAGTCAAGATACCTAACGACCCTCAATGTTTTGAAATGTAACTTGTCTTGAAATCTTTTCGCGAAAATTCACTACCCTTATCTAATACGTATGAGAGAATAAATACTGTCTTCAATTACCATAAATTAAAGAATTACACTAAAAATAAAACATCAAGTTTTAAGAACTATTTTTACTAACTCCTTGCCAACTTAACTCTACGCTTACATTTAAATTTTAAAAGTATTATATAATTATGTAGCTATGGGCAATTATTTTTCAAAGGTTTATTTCAAAATGTTGTTACGTCCCAAAAAGGACACACAAACCTACGGTCAACACTAGACACACAATTCGGAAAAATTCTCATGTATTAGATTACAAAAAAAAATTACACAAAAGGAATTCTTTTAGCCAGTATAGAGTAATACTGCTTGATGCTGCTAAACTGGGGCAAGGCAGGAAAATATACTGCAACATACAGAAAAAGAAAGTTCTCAACCTGTCCCAACAAAATCACACCTCTTTCAAAGTTAAGCATGAAAAAAAAAAAAAAAAAAAAAACCGTAACAAGCAACCACTAAAAACAGACAACTACAAAATAATATTTACATTTTAAAAATCACAATGATTCCCTCTATTGACTGAGAATAGAAAAATGCGGTAACTACCACTCTTCAAAAAAATACCAATATTAAAAAAGGGTATTTACCTTCAGTGGTTCATTGACCAGCAAAATCGCGTCTTACAAAATCTATTAAAAACAGCAATTTATGATAGTTATAATATTGATAGCGAAGAATCACTTCCCCGGATATCTAAGAGACGCCAAATAATTAAAAGCAACTATTAAAAAAGACCTGCATTACCAAACGTAGGGAAGACATAAATGTATCCACAATTCCACATTTCAACTATGTAATCTACTAATTACCAGGGAAACGTACTAAGACACAACACATTAAAAAAATTACTTAGCTTTTCAACGTTCAAAATTCCTGCGTCTAGCGCTATGAAGCCTAACTGGGGATTGGGATCTCGACGTCATCCCCTAGCCAGCCAGCCCGCATCACTCGTAGAGGAAGACTGCACGATTACTCAGGCTGGCAAGCGCTTATTTATTCACCCCAAAATGCGCCACAAAACATCAAGGAGGGGCAAGAAAGTACAAGGAGTGTGAGGAACATGCGAGACGTACGCGTAGTTCCAAATGCTGCCACGAGGAGACGCGTCACGCCCTCGCGAACACCGCGCAGCCTTGCGCCTGGTTGAGGTTAGACGTGCGCAGCCGATCTGCTTGTAAGCGGACGAGTCAACTCGAGAAAAGTTCTGGACGGTATTTTCCTCAGCAAAGTAGTGTTGATTCTTCTCTAACGTTAGGCCCACGTTCTAGTAACGTTTCTTTAATAATCTTCAATAACTGTTCCAAAAATGACATCTACTATTTTCACGTTTCTTGACTATAACTTTAACGTGAACGAACCGTCTGTTTACATGCGTAGTTTCATACAAACGTGCGTGCAGGGAAGTAAGGGTCAAATTCAAATTTTAACAACTCGGGCTATATTGCAGTCGCAGGAGAAGTTTATTTTCCACCATGGTGTTGAATACCTACTCTCTCGGCCCAGTTCACTAGGCGTAGTGCGTTGTTCATAGAAGTCCGTATTGCGAATATTGTTATTTTTAAGCAGTTCAAAGATATTTCACGTGATAATTACAAGACATATTGACATATATTTTTACAGTAAATAACACCATAAACGGGGACAAGAATGAAGTTCTTCGGGCTGGCAGGACAGTTTGTTTGGCAGGAAAATGGAGTACACGCACACTTTATTGAAGTAGACGAGTTGATACGCATGTCAAAATTTGAAGCAAAGCTTCAATGATGACTTTACAATAAATAACTTCTAGAAAATGTTCGTGGGTTCCTTCAAGAGCCGGTTATATTTCAAATGCTTCTACATTCGTGTACCTTTCTCATCTTCTACCACGACTTGTTAGATATTCCCTAAAATAAAGGCACAAATACACCTGCAAAAGTACGAGAACTGCTGAATCCCAGGTAACCAAGATGGGAATAAACGCGTATCTTCACTTAACTGCAGCTCAGCAACAACTGCCAGTCAAATGTCTATAGAATGTACAGTGAAGTCTGGCCTACAAATCATTAGTCTTGCAGTTTTTTCTAATCTCTACTGTAGCGAGTGAGTCGTCACTTAAGAAATAAAAGGTATGCAGCAGTTGGTACTTTTGAATTTGGCGCTCTCCTATGAGTGGTTACAATGTTATTAATTTCATGGTTAGGCAGACCAGCTATTTTTTTTAAATGTGTTTAGCAACACACTTATATTTAGTATTTCACTTTTAGCATTGTGTAATATTTAAGTATTTAGTTAGTAGTTTTTACAGTGTGTGTGTTGTATGGTTACTGAGTGCGTTAGAAAGCCAGCTGAGCGCGCGCGCTTCGCCAGCGCTGCCACTCGTGGGAGCGGCCACGCGGGCGGCAGGAGTCCTATAACAGCAGCAGACAGGGTAACATGTGCGAAGTTGTAGCACATCCAGCTCTGATTAGACGTAGACTAGTGGGCCACAGTTTGAGCTTGCGATTTGAAATACGTCTTTTTTTTTACACAGTATGCGATGTGGTTATTGAAGAACCTCGCATGAAATAAGGTTGCTGGAAATAAGTCTGCCTGCTTGTTATAAATGCTCACGTCTTGTGTGTTGAGCTTAGTTGGAAAACGCTGCCGAACTCCGGCGGAGCCCTATTTTCTGCTGTGGGTCACTGCCACGAAATTCGCCTGGGAGCTGCCTGCGCGATCAGCGGCGAGTCTCGCCTTTGCATTTCTTGGACGGCGGCTTGCAGTTCGTATGTCCGCGAGCTGCGGACGGCAATGTGGAAGGCGCGCTACGTTCTGCAAATTTCCCGGCGTCCTCGAATTTTAAGGTACTGTCAAGGTGTTCTATTTTGTGCGGGGGCAAGTTGAGTTCGATGCCCATTACTAGTCATTTAAGGGATTTTGACGGAAGTGCCGTTCAGCTGGCCAAAAGAACAATGACAATGAGATATTGTGTTGACGTTTGTGGAAGGTAAACAAACAATTTGCGTATAATTTTTCATTAATTAAATGTAATTCCTGGCCACATGTGTAGGGGGAAGGGAAATCAATTTATAGTGATTGTGAATCTAAAATAGTGAGGCCGTTTTGACCCTTCCAAAGTCGCCTCACGCTGGGGGTTTCACTACACATTATATCTCATGATGCTATGAATAAAGATAACCAGTGTTTCCATAAAACTTATTAGATGTAATAACGTACAGCATGGTTAAATAGCTCCGCTACCTCGAGTTTGCAGTGATACAGCTAGCAAACTATCGTGGAGTGGAATAATGCTGTTTATTTGTGTCGCAAAACCGGAACGTTGGTAGTGTTAGTCAGCTTCCTGCTCCGACATTACAATAAACGAAATCCCAAAGTGTTACGTAAACATTTCACAAGTGACCGTAAGCAATCATAATGGAATGTAAGCCAAGGTGGTGAAATGTATACACTGTGTTTGTTGGTAACATTGCAATATTTATATTAAAAAGCAGCGAGAAGATGGAAATTAGATGAAAGGTAAAAATTATAAGGGCCTTAAAAAGTACTCATTTTATCGTGAACAGCCTATACACAGTTTTGCAGTAATGCTTTTGTATTTTGACGTAGTTTTCTTAGCATTTCGGCCATACCGCCGGCTCGACCCTTCAATTGGTGGGGGAAAGTGATCACGCCCTTTCATCGCAATCTTCCACAGTAAAATGAGTACTTTTGAAAGCCCTGCTTAAGATATACTTGCATACATGTTGTGTATTCCTCCGCCTTATATAAAATTAACATTACCATGGGCCTCATCACTTTATTCATGCGTCGGTTAAATAAAACTGTGAAATTATTAAGAAATGAATACTTTAAAAAAGTGCTCATTTCCACACTTAGATGCATTTAAAAAAACGGAAAGCGAAAGAAATAATTTTAAGTTATTACAAATGGTTGCAAACACTTTTTATTTGACGTGACGATATTGAACTACATTCCATCCATCATTACCAACTTTACTGGACGAATGTCACTTTTTTTTAATGTTCATTTCTAAAGTGCCCACTTTATCGTGAACAGCCTTTTACGACAGGATGGATGATTACACAGTGACTTAATTACGTGGCGGTTCTAATGAGGACATACTCCTTCTCTGATTGGCTTCGCGAGGCTCCGGGAAAATAGCTTATGCCTGATTCGCTACTGCTTGCTGCGGAAGCCAGTCTGTCGGCTGGGCTGCCGACTCCAAATACTTTGTAAGGCGCTGACTAGCGAAACGGTATTCCAACATCTTGCTGGCGAGTGACGCCATCGTACTGGCGTGTGCGGCTCGAGTTTATTTCGGCTGCTTGACCCCTGCATGCTTAAGTAGTACCATGCTCTGTTGTCTAAATGAGTAAATAATGACGGAGCAGAATTTCCTTGTGGGTATATTTCTTAAAATAGATTATTCCATTTCCACTGCTTGTAAAACGAATCGTGGTCAAGACTTACTCTTCGAAGGACACTGATTCCTCCTGACCGACTTAAATAATGGTTCGACAACGTATCAAATATGGTGTTGGAACCTTTACAATCTTCTTGACTGACACTGAGCATGGCTTAATATATGAGGTTCTATGATTAGTCTCAGTATGGAAAATGAAATATATCTCCATGAAGTTCCAAGGTGAACCGGGTTAAATCCCCGGCCGGTTCACTCCGGATTTTCGCAAGTGGGAATCATGCCGGAAGATGCCACTGGTCGGCGGGTTTTCTCAGGGATCCTCCCGTTTCCACCGCTCTTGTATTCCGGTGCTGCTCCATAGTCACCTCACTTCACCCTCATCGGCTCTCAAAGCCTCCATGTTAAGAGCCGCCCAAATCTCTCCACTCATTCATCCTTTCATACGTTTCGTAGCCTTTAAGTGTGGTTGGAAACTTGTAATTTAAAATAAACTTCAATCATGTACTGCTAATTCTAAACAGTGATAAAAATAGTTCCGGGTATTTATTGCGCTTTATTAAACATAAACGACGGCGTTGGAACCACACTATAAGGAGGATAATTTCGCTGCCCTGTGAAACTTCCCGGGGATGTACGAATGTAGCAGAAAGCGAGGTATGGCGGAATTTGTGGCAGATAAAATTGGAAATTTGATTCCCGGGGCCTCATCAATCTGGGATTTTTAGATGGTGAAAATCTATTAATTTGCCGGAGATCCTATTCCAATTGTCTGGATTATTGTGGCACGCAGTGCACATTTCATTGTTATTGCCTTAGTCACGCGCATTTGTGAAGAATCAAACGGTAATTTGACCACAGACATTTGCGGACGTTTGCATGTTACGATCAATCAATCTTGACAGAGTGAGAGGAAAACGCTGTCATCACCTCGTCTAATGATAAACGCGTTCGGTTTTCAATTATTTGTTTTCGTGCTATGAGTTACACGAGCAAATGCAACTGTTCAGGTTCACTACTGTTTTTTTTTTTCGTGTCACGTTTTTTAAAATAAAGTTTGGATGACTGATGCTTTCTATATTAGCCCCTTAACACTTTCAGTCACAGCGCCCTCTGTCTGGGCCGTTCCATATGAAGGGATAGGGATAGGAACATTTCACGAGTAAATATCAGGACAAGCTAGACGTCAAACATGTGTACACTGGAGTTGACTTTACAATTGGATCACAGTTTATTAGACACGTCCTTGACGACTCTGAGCCAATAGCAGACTTGCAAGGAAGCAAGTTGCGAATCCCATACTGCCAGGTGCAGAGTAACGCAGGCCACTCTCTGGGGTTGCAACCAATGGGCAAACGATTGAGGCTCAAGTATATACAGTAATGCGGATTCTAGCCTGCAGGTCACTGAACTCACGAAATATTCCTATCCCTAGTTATGGAGTACAAGTAGTCCTGGTCCTGAAATCGTTTCGCGAAAAACAGATGACCATATATATATATATATATATATATATATATATATATATATATATATATATATATTTATATATACATATATATACATATGTATATAAACATATGTGTATATATATACACATTATATCATCATATATATACATACATCATATATATATACATATGTATATAAACATATGTGTATATATACATACACATATATATATATAATGAAGGGGTTAACAGTTTATCCCGACTATACTCGTGCATGTCTGGCATGTTGCAAAATAGGTGAAATTATGGTTGGTGTTTTGCAAGTACAGAAGCTAGCACTAATAGGGACATCGCCTTTCCCTGAGTAATGCCATTGGTTGCTACTGACATGGTGAATATTATAATTGATTGTTTATTGTGTCATGAGTCTACAGGAAGCCTTTTTGTTGATGCCAAAGTGTCAGTAGCTATAAGTAATGAGAAAAATTTCGCTTTTTAAACAACCTGTAGGCTAGACCCCACTGTAGTATGTATTTTCGAGCCTCAGATTTCGGTCCATTGGCTGTTGGTCCAGTGTATAGACAGTTTTACCTTAGACCAGATGACACGGGATTCAGTGATTGCTTCTTTGCAGGTATGTTATTGGCTCAGAGTTCACCTGGGTGCGTCTAGTATACGGTGATCCAATCGCAAACATAGCAGAGACTTACTTGCGTTTGAAGACTAGCTTGTTCTAAAATGAATTCAAAAATTTTTCATTCCCTATTTATACGTAATTCGTAACTTTTCCTCACACCAAATATTTCTTCATTTGCAACGTCTAAAATGAAAGGCGAGCTGGTACGGGAAATGACTATACGCCAGGAACAGCAGGCCCAACGAATAGAACAAACACTAGAAGCTCAGCGTGAGTCTACGGAAAATAACTTTAACGCAAAATTCAATCAGCTAACTCAGGCAATGTCCGCAGAATTATCCCTGGTGCAGTGGGAAGTACAAACTGTAGATAAGAATTTGGAACAGACTTACTTTGAGCGAAAGTTATTTTTAATACAAGATGATTTTTACTGGGAATAATTTTTGCAGGTTTATCAAATATATTCAAAGTCATGCACATTACTAATGATGCTTTAAATTTGTAGCTTTTCTTCGCTCGTATTTTTTACTTAATACCAGGCAGAGGTTTTCCTGTCATTCCAACAAATCTTGTCATTATTAATTGAAAAATTTTTAAATTGTATTTTGATATAACAATCTCATTCGCATTGAACGTACGTTATAACAATTGCCGCTGTAATGCATCTGCATACTCGGGGAGCATGAAACCTTTGAAACCTCGTGTGTCATAAGGTAAACGATAAGGAAACCACACTATCTTTTTCGACATTCCCGAATGTGTCGCAGACAGTCCGTAGTAGTTTCTACCGAGTGTAACTGTCTTCCCCGCCGAGTGTCGCGCGAGGAGTGGGAGAGCTGCACCTTCCCCTCACGGGATCGTTTGTTAGTTTGGACGCACAATACCGGTTTAGTACTAGGAACGCAGTGCTTTACTGTACCAACCATATGTGCAGTAGAAAATACGATCACAGACAGGAATACAGCTAACATTCATGTTAGTATTACTATCTATTTTAAACATGCTTATATGTAAACTGCACCCCTTCATATAGTTGTCGCTATTTTTCCATTCTAGATTGTTCCTGCATCCATAATGTTTTCTCAGTGAATGTTCCGGGTATTTCTTTTGCGGGGTTCCAGATGACAAATAATACATGCATTTGAGTGACAGGTGCCTACATTATTACCTAATCATTATTACGGTACTTTAGGAAAACCCTACCCTGCCGACAGGCAACGCTTTACTTCGAAAGTTTATAACATTATTTTCTGTTAAAATGCGTTTATTGCTCTTTTGGCAAACAGGATGAAATAACAAGCAAAAATAAATCACTGTTAACGGTTACACGTCGGCAACAATTTATGGAAATAACCCGGGGGGGGGGGGGGACGTGGTGACTGAGCGGTTAGATTGCTCGCCTCCCACCAAGATGAACCGAGTTCAATCCCCTGTCGGGTAAATTCGGATTTTTGTACGTGGGAGTCGTGCCAGACAATGCCGCTGTTCGGCGGGTTGTCTCGGGGATCTCTCGTTTCCCCGGCCCTTCATTTCGGTGCTGCTCCATACTCACCCCTGTCAACATCATCGGCTCTCATGTCCTCGATGTTAAGGGCCACTCAAATCTCTTGACTCACTCACGCACTCATTTCACTGCTTCACAAGGGGTGACAAATTATGACCCATGTTACTGCCTGATGTATACTCCATATCAAACGCAATCAGAACACAGTAAGACCAAGTGGTCGTTTTGTAAATGGCGTTAGGCTAGTATCATAGGTCTGTGGGTACGAGTCTCATACCCGAAGTAGTTTTTTGCTTTTTTAATGAATATAATTTTGGAAGACCGTTTTCTCGTATTTACTAATCGCGGTTGTTTTTCATCAGAAAATAAATTTTCTTTACGGTGCAACTTACATTATGAAAAATATGTCCGCTATATTATTACAAATGCATCGTAAAATGCTTACAGTAATTAATATACAGCTCAAACAACCGTATTTAGTAAATAAGAAAAATAAAGCAATATTTAAAAACTGTAGGGTTCATAGCAAGAACCGGGAAAGTCCAGTATGTTGATTTGTCAGGAGACACAGAAACGTGTGTTACACATGTTTGTTATTATGTAACGACGTTGTTGTTGTGTATACCAACTTTGAGAAATAAGTTTCGCTGCAAACATCTCAGTAGTTTTTTGGACAGAAAAATAATTTAATTTGGACATATCCGGTTTTTGCATAAGATATAATTAGTTACAATAATGATTTGAAAGAAAATAGTGAACAAACCTTAATATTCTTATATCCAATACTTGAAAACACTTACAGTTTAAATATTGTTCTATTGAATGTATGGCGCACTGTTTGTATGACTTACTGCAGTAGATCATTTTGTCTTCAAACCTCTATAATAACACAACTGTGTCAAAACAGCTTGCTTCACGTAAAGAAACATTCTATAGGCAAACATTAACTGCTTTCAGCCAGTGTCCAATTATATTTAATCATCACACCTACTGCTGTTGTCATCATCGCCCAACTCAACATTCATTTCATTATGGGGGCATGCTACTTAAGGTCGTGGATCTTTGGGAAAGATGTCTTCATAGAATGTTCGTTTAGCGGGATCACCCAATTATGGCAATTTATTGAGTAGGACTTTTTCTTTGACAGGCTGAAGTCCTGGATTCTCGTCGTAAAGTGCAGTAAGTTGCAATGTGTTCTTTATCGGTGTATTTGTTTTAATGATATGAGTTTGCCAAGCTCCAGAGAAATTGTGATTCATTGTCACTATACAGTCATCTGCTATGTGAAACATTCTCACTTCCTTTAATTCGAGACTTGGTCAAGGCATTTTTTGAAAGAACCTTTAAGTAGCTGTTTTTTACGTACTTCATGTGATCACACTTCATAATGCATAGCTAATACTCAGCAGGATACTTGCGAGCACTGATAATGACATCATCTCGCACATCAGGAACATCTGCAGTTATTATGGTGTTCTTTTAATTGGTTATAAGGGCAAAACCCAGGCCATTTGGAATGTAACTGTGACCCCTTATAGGAAGCAAACATGTCACTTTCTCGAAAAGTTTGAGGGCATTGACCAAACAGTATATGAAGTACGCCATTGTTTTATTTTTATTCTGACCAGGGAATCTGTCACTGATCAGAACTCGTCCATCAGACCTATTTTCATGTGGTATATTGTCGATATAAGTCTAGTGCAAAACATGGAAGTAATTTCGTTAGGGCCTTTTCACCTATCATGTTCTCAATAACGGTAAATTACAACAGAATAATCCTCTATATCGTGAATGCCAAAAACATTGCACCACAGTTGTCGTGCATGAAATACAGCCTTATTTTTTGCACGTCTGGCAATGGTAAATTCTGAATGTAATCGAATGACAGACTATGTTCCCTTGTTTGGCCCTGGTTGTGTATTTCTTCTTCTCGGTCCGGAAAGCTTATGCTTGTCTAATATGAACTTCCTCTTCCACCTCTAACCTATGTCTTTCCACTTGTGTTTATGCTAATATTAGTTCTTACGCCATATAATCACAAAACTTACATGTATCCATCCATGGAGAGCCAAATTTAATGTTAAAAGTTTTCAGTACTAACCAGTATGATTTATAAGGGATGTTTATTTGAGTTGTTGAATGGCAGCAATGTTTAAATCTTCAGGGAAGTATTTCCTTTGTTGATTGTCTCGCAAGTAATAATGGCATTTTTAAGCTTTAAATGAGTTTATATGATGTTATACAAGTAGGATTATTTATTCTGGGAGTTGTTTGGATCACTGGTTATTACAACAGCCATGATTGTCTTTTGGTCGTCACAAAACTTTGGTGGAGTCTATTGAGACTGTGTTTTGTAATCCCATGAATGCTGATAAAAGCCTTCTGATAGACTGCGACCTCCTTACCTGCAATTCGAAGTTTGTAGGAATGAAGTCCTTGGTGGCCTTCACTTCATAATATGCATTGCAATTAGACCACACAAATGTGAATCCTGGTCATCCTTGCTTCCCATTATATTAAAATCCCCAAGCGATTTCCCTCTGTCTTGTCCTGGTATCTTATCGAAACAGCGAATTCGGAACCACCGTTAATAATAAGATATGGTACTATATAATGTAAACCATTCGCACTTAAGGCCAAATTTCCATTTTTCTTTCTACAGATAGCTTAATACATTCGGGCCCAGTGTACACAATTGTGTACATAACGCACGTGTAGGTAATTTTTGGTTTGGTCTGTTTTGCACACTGCGAAGCACAATGACCAATGAACTTACCTGTGTATAAATGATTCACAAACCGTCTCTGTGGTCTAGGTCATTATTTGTTCATATAACTGTATCGACATAGTCCAGTATGCATTATAAAATTTTTCGTTTACAACACTTTAGACCGCAAATTTAAGTGGGTCTGAAAGGGTTACATTTATTATTTCTTCTGCGTTATTTTATATAATGCATCGAAGAGTAAAAATAAGTAGATTTGTAAAATATTTACTGTTATAATAAGTTTATAGTTTCACTTAGCGGACGCATGAATAAAGTAATGAAGCCTATGGCAATGTTAATTTTACATAAGGTGAAATAATACACAACGTGTATACATGTATGTGTTAAGCAGGGCTTTCAAATGTGTTCACTTTACCATGAACAGCCCATAGTAATTAGCAATAGCACTGTATTATTAAACATGGAATAGAAGCTCATATTCAAACTTATAATTATGTTTTATCAATAAATTAGCCGAAGTAAAGGCCAGCACATCCTAATTTCCTGCGAAGCTGTTTTCAAAGCAGCGTCATGGCCACTTTACATTTCCCGAACGCGCGCACCGAGCATTTAAATATTATCAATGTCCTCCCGCTGGACATTTGATTCGAAATTAATGCGCCACGAATGCATCTCTAGCGTCCATAAATTTCGTGATTAATTCGCAGCTACTGTTTCATATCATTAGCGCACAGTCAGCAAATGGAATTGCCTCGTGTCGTGCGGAAGCAGATCAGTCATACATTCAATTACGCGGCCCTCGGCCAGATTACCGATTATTAATCTCAATATAAGCTCGCGAATGATAAAGCGCCGTTATATCACCGCCGGGAATAATACCAGCAATGCGAGAGAAGGGGCGAAAATGTAATAAAATACCGGGTGAATCCTCCAGCCAACGACGTGCCAGCTGGCCCTTCATTACTCGAGAATTCGTCCGGCTTTGTACGTCACTAACACGCGGACAACCAGCGATGGTTGTTGCGTCCATCGTCACTGGTTCACACAACGTAAGAAACTTCACGGTATCAGTTTCTACGGTGGCTGAGCGGTTAGACTGCTCACCTCCCGCCAAGACGAACCGTGTTCGATCTCCTGCCGGTTCACTGCCGATTTTCGCAAGCGATGCCGCTGGTCGGCGGGTTTTCTAGACGATCCCCCGTTCCCTCCGTCCTTTCATTCCGGCAATGCCCCGTACTCATCCCCAATCACCCTCCGTCGGCAATCACCCTCCGTCGGCACCCCAATCACCCACCGCCCATATCTCTTCACTCGCTCATGCATGGTGTCCACGTGAAACGACAGCCAGTCACTAACAGAACCAAATACTGTAACCATGGATGTACACCTTTCTTTAATGGTTGGCGTCGCACACAAGCTGTTGCTTCACACGAACTATTGCCACAACTCACATTCCTAACTGATCGTTGTCAGCATGACCTAAGAGTAAAGAGACCTTTCGGCGGCCCTGACCTCGAAGGGAATATTAAATATTCCCAGGAATAGGGTCGAATATACCTATATCCTATTACTTCCGCGCTTGTGGAAAAAGAATTTTTAATCTGAATTATTGAAAAATAAACCATTTTGATTGAACCTGAGACACACTCAAAGTATGAATCAGTGAGAATTTCGCTGTTTCAATCAGTCAACAGCACCTGACTGATTCAACAGTCATTTCAGTGAATTTAACTGAAGAATCAGTGAAGAATTGCCAGATTTCCTTCACTTATTAATTCAGTGACATTTTCCACTGATTCATGTCATTTTTTTCACTAATTTTCAGTGGTTTGTTTTTTGACTGATGGGTCAGTTAAACAGTGTGAAAAATAGCCGTTAAACAACGTGTATCAAGTGAAATAACAACGAATAAACTAATAAAACAAAATTCTTTCTAAAATGTGTTTCGTCATTCAAAACACCATTTTACGAGGTAATATGAACGTTCAGCCTTTCATTCCGTTTTTACGTCTTTCATTTTTCCATTTCATGTAATCATCACAGCGCTCTGTTTGAAGGTTTAAACTGCATGTAATGTGGTGAAGAGCGTGTACTCATATGTACAATCCGTTTTAACAATCCTAACAGTACCAATTAAACCAAAGACGAAAAGTAACGGCAAATAATTCAAAACTTGAAGATTTCGACACTATTATAACACACATATTTACCTCGTATTTTTTAATTTGATTTAGTAGCGCAGATGGTAAGGTAATGGCCTAATGGCGAAGTGGAAAGGGTATATGAGTTTAATCCGACTACTTCTTAATAATTTTATACTTTTTTAAATCACGATAAATTGTGCAATATTAATAGTAAAATATCGTAAATATGTTTACTTCGCGTAATTATTTTTCTAAATTCAATAAAAACAATATTTAATGTGTGACATTGTTTCACTTCACTAATTCAATCAGTAAAATTTTTTCACTTAAAACAATCAGTGGTTTTTCGCTGATTCTAAGTGGAGCCATTTTCACTTATTCGAGTAGTTGAATTTCACTGCGAATCAGTGGTTTTCCACAATTTCGAATTTAGAGTTCACTTAACCGTTTCAGGCCCACTTCCATTTACGGTTACAGGTGCTGCAAACAAGAAATTTGATGATGAGTGCTGTAATTAGGTCGGCGCAACACTGTTTTGTTACCACAGCCAACGGGTTGTCTTTATGCTCGGCTATATTAATAATAACCAATCATGAGCTAGATCAATCACATGGTGTATGGTTAAGTTCCTCACGCAAAAAATAAGACCTACAAGACAAATATAACCTTCATGTCTGTTTACGTACTCAATTATGCGCACTAGGACTGAATGGATCAAGGCCTGCGAACTGTTTCACTGGAACAGTTTCGTTGAATTACGAGCAAGCCATTCTCATTCGTAATGAATTCGTCTCAGAGTAATCGGTTTTTATGTATTCCGCTGGTTTGTCGGTGAGACAATGCAAATACAATCAATTCGCGTTGACTTAGAAGTTACTGTTTCAAACCACTGAATTGAATTAAGCGCGTAGAAAATTTACGTCCAAACAACCCGGAAATGTGGCTGATTGATTTTTAGAGTAGGGGTAGACTCTAAGTGTTACGCTTACCTGGCACTTTAACTGCGTTCAAAAGTGTTTAAAATTCTCGTTTCCCCACGAAAATTATGCTACAGCACGCCAGATGCGCGTATCTGAGTTTGTGAGGGATGGAGGAGTCAGTAAAAATTAAAGAAAATAATTTATTTTAAAAATTTTTTTCACACAGCTATTATTTACAACACTAGTGCTTTTCATTTCTCAGTTAGCGAAATATTTAACGTCTATCTTAACTCTAATTAAAGTCCTCCTCAATATTTCTGTTTGGTTATAGTCATCTAACTCACACTCATCATTAACACACGGTCAGTCTATCTGTTGCCATAATTTGAAATGTCTTACACTCACGCATCCAGTTCAATAGTCTCACCTGCCAGTCGCACTCTACACTGCACCGATGTGCGCAGTCGCTTATTTTACTCTCGCGGGTCACTCCCATCACCTTCAGTTGCTCTTCCAAATTCCCGACTGTCATAAACTCTCGGCTCGGAGGCTCGTCACTCTTAAATAATATATCTAGCCCTGTTATGGAAGGTTTGCCGCACCCCGAGTCGCGCTGAAAGAAACTAGGTATTTCACCTGAACAATCCTTCAGATAAACGCAAAAATTCAATCAGCTGAAGGCCAGGAGCGCGCCAGCCGTAAAATGCTTATCGCGGTGGTATGCAGAGGTTATTCGCGTTGGGATGCCTTTCTCGAATTATCGCTCGCCTTACCTTCAAACATTCTTTATTCTCACGAGCAGGGTGGGGGAAGTGGTGCCATGAAGGACTGCCCTACGTAACACTATTAAACTTGTGTCCAATATTCTGAGTTACGAAAACCACACGCACTTCAGACGTCACGCGCATTAGAAACGCTTATTACACAGCACTCCAACATGGCAAAACAAAACTATTTTTTTTAAGCGCTACGGTTTTTCGGATTCTAAGGTAGAAAACAATAAAGTAAGCAAGCATTTAACATCCTGTATATATAATCCTGGATTTAATTCCGTATATCAATTTCATATTTTACGATAAATGAACATGAGCGCTAGGAGAACTACATATACACAATGCAATGTTATGTTAAGAATTACGTACTTCTTAGAGAAAAAAGGAAAATTTTCGTTTGTTCTTTCCCTTCGTATCGTTACCTGGCCGTAATATCCATATAACAACATGTTTTTTAAGTATATATATATATATATATATTAATAATACTGTAATGCCGTTTCGGTTAATCGTTATTCCGGTCAAGCGTGTTTCGGTTAAATAGAGGTTCTACTACCCAAGGTCTTCTATCGAACCATGTAACGTAATTTCCGCCAATATTAACGAGAGGGTTACCACTAAGTCCCGTGTGTACACGACGCACGATGAGAACACTGCACGCCAGTTCAGAGCCTTTCGCTTATTGGCGATCGCGGACTTTATGCACGTGGCAGAGTCGCCCTTATAGCTCTCGCGCTTGTCCGCCTCAACTGCCGGGGAAAATAAAGTCCTAAAAATACTTAAGTTGTGATTTCGGTGTTGCATTATACAAGAAATAAATGCGGTAACAATTATTTGTTCGATGAAATAGTACTTGTACATAATGTCTACGTGTAAGCCAACATTTCGTAGAAATATGAAAAATAAATATTTTGTACAACCTGCGCCCTTAAAATAATCCACTAGTGAGACGATACTGCCATTGGATAGCTTGTTTGACACGGACTGAAAGATTCTAAGCTAGCAAACAAAGAGTTGGGAATGGATGATCCTTAGCATGGTAGCAGCCATTGAACAAACGTCAGAGAAAGGAGGGCTACGAAATCTAGCTTACTGCTGTCAGAATTTATTATATTTCCGAGTCTTTAGGAATGCCAACGAATTTGGAAGCTCTAAAACTTAATTAAATATTTCAACCTGTAAAACTCTGTGAACCAAAATTTCACTCCATTTAATCCTAAGAATAAGCTAAATGTGAGTTACGCTGATGGTCGTATTCTGCAAATATTCCGAATAATTGGTACACGATATGCCAACAGTACTATTAAAACCGTCTTTCAAACCATGACGTGACCACAGAGAACGCAAAAATACAGAGGTAAAATAGTTGCTTATTCCGCGAACTCCAGCGCGCATGCCAGCAAAATGGCGTCGCTAGCTAAGAACATGTAGGAACGTTGTTCGCCAATCAGCACCTGGTAACCCATTTGTGAATTGGCAGCCTAGCCAATAGGGAACATGTCGCAGTACGCAGTAGCCAATCAGACGCAAGGACGTTCCCAGAGACTCACGCAGCCAATTAGAAACTGGTTACGCCAACGAGAAGCCACCGCGGCATTTCGTCTATATGCATTTATCTACTCTCTGACTTGAGATTTGTTTACATTTAGTTTTACATACATATCCGTGATTTTTATTACGAAAAATATTTTACGTGCTTGTATACATGTCTCTTACACTGAATCTTGGTGGGTGGAAGTGTAACAAAACTTTTGAAGTGCATATGTAAGTAAATATTTGTGCTCACTAAAAGACAACGGCAAATGGTGGGAAGATCTGTAACGGGCTTTGTGTCTGACAGGCTACTGGGTGCCGCGTCTTGGCTAGGCTGCCAGCTGGCAAGTCTGTTGCAAGACGTTGATTGGCGAACGGCGCCCCGACGTCAGTGACGCCATTTTGTTGGCATCTGTGACTGGATTTCGCCATATAAACGGTTGTTTCGCCTCTGTGTGCTTATTTTTTTCTGTAAGTTGCAACTCAGATAGTGATTACCGCGCAGTTGGTGTAGTCTGTTCGCGGTTTCCTCATGCTTTTTATGTCAAACATTTGAAAAAACGACCCCATGTGTGACGTGTTTTGTTCTTTCCCAAATATGCCATGTAACACAACTTCTGTTATCAACTACTGCTGACATAAAAATTCTCTACATTTGGTTAAAACGAACTTTTACTTACATTGTGTCTATAAATTTTAATATTTTATTTATCATTAGTATGATAAACAATTGGGAGAACATAGACGTGTTGGTAATGCCTACAGACCTGAAGAACTCTCGGATTTATTTTGGGACAAGCTAGAATTAAAAATACGTGCGTTTATATAAGTTAAGGTATTGGCCTATACGGTGTTTGGCACCTCCTAGAGAACGGTGTCCAATTGTTGCCTTCCACTGTGATAGACAACAAATGTGCTGTTGAAATGGGCATATTTCTACAGATGACTGTATAGTCTAGCCTGCAGGTCATTGAACTCACGAATTTTTCAGATCTCTACTAATGCCTAGTAAGAAATAGTTCTTATACAAGTTATACTACACCGAACGCGCAAGAATGTGGTGCATTGTTCGTTTGGTGTAGATTTCCAGACATAGTTAAGCTTTGCTTGAATGAGGCGGAGGAATACCCTGGAAATATAACTTAAGCAGGGCTTCAGAAATGTTATAAGTAACCGTGAAAATGACTATATGCATACCTATACTATATTCCATTTACGTTCCAAATCAAATGGGAAATAAATGGAGTTAACTGTAAACAGGTGCCTTTTCGCGTGGAATTGACTTGCAATCACCAGAAAATCGTAACATTTAAGTAACGTAATAATACACTGGCAGTCAATATTTCTTGATATTTTGTGGTATACAATTTGCAAATAGATACTACCAGCCACGATAAATTTCCACTAGGCCTATTTATTATTTAAAGTGCTTTACAAACAAAAATTAAAGGTGAGGTCAACCAAATAAGAAAACATTCTAGTATATGCATGAGAATGGAAAATAGAGATACACAACTCTAATACAGCTGATTGCATAGGCCTATTTATTGATCGCTTCTGAAAGCAGTAAAACAGTCCTTTACGTCTGGAGTAAACACTGTGTTAAACATATGATTGGCACCTCCAGTGCGTGTAATGCTGTACTTCATATATACATTTAATTTAATGTGGGGAGAGTGGCTGAATTTCTGAATATTAATGCCGAGGGGAAATGAACTGGTGTACTGTCACGTGAAATTACTTGGTAAAGGGCGCCAGCTTAAATTAAGCAAGATTAAATAACTTAAATAATATCTAAGACTGCATTTCATTGGCCACCGTGACGTGTGTATGAACTTCTACCTGCGTACATAGGTGGTTAATTTCGCAGCTCATGCCCCTCCATCTTGCGTCGTATTCATTCATCAGTTTGTGGGTTATATTTATAACTTTGGACATGGGATATTAGTAGTCTGTTCATGCAGCTCAGTAACAACTTCGCTCATAGTCAGGCGGACTCCGACTCCAGACGTTCTCTGCGTACCCAACTCACCTTGTTACACACCACGACAAACCATAGTTTGCCAATCAGCTGAAAAACTATTCTGACATCAGAGACTCTTAAACCTACTTTGCGTCATTTAAATTCAGTTTACATATATCAGGAGAAGATCCAAACCAAGAAATCATGTAGAGATGAGTAAACGAAAATACGTCAGACACAATGTAATTTCCAGCAATTATCCTTTTATTAAATAAAAATATTCAGATATGTGTAAACTTAAAAACCAATGCTGGAAAATGAAACAATCGAACAACCCTGAATTGCAATGACAACATTCCAGAAAACATATTTAGAACATACACTGCCGTTAGGGAGTGGCCGGGCGTAACGGTCGTTAGCATATATGAAAGTCTGACGTAACACACTTAACTGTAGAAATCCTCTCTTAAATGAAAACTGTCTCAGTTCAAAATCTACTAAACTTATGCCTCTCGTTAATCTGCTGCCGTTAAAATACTAAAGCTCTCACTCGGGTTTCTTGTGGTTAACAAATATGTGCTGGATTAAGCTATGGACGCCTAGCCAACATGGCGTCGGGATTAAACTTCAAGAAAAACTGCCATCTTGCCTGTACTAGATACGTAGCAAAATTGAGTACTGTATTTCTTACTTTACTGTTCAGTTGATCTCGAAGAAAAATACCATTTAATTAGGAGGAAATAGGACAGGATAAAATCTTGTAGGCTCAGGATGCAACAATAAGAAGTGTAGGGGTTGTCTTACGTGGCTCACGGCTCACGAACGTAGCGACGTCTAACTACCTGACTATTTACTAAACAGCTGCTTAATACTAAAACGGAGGAGCTCTTTCACACTCTACTCGACGTTAATACACAAATAAAAACTTAAAGCGAGCTGTTAAAACTGAACACCCTAGAATCTAACTTAAATATCCTAGACTTCGTCCAACTTCTGGACGGGTGTCCTATTCTAACGTCTTGAGACTTCGGAATATGGTGGCATAGCGAGCGATATTCTAACAGAAATGGACTTGCCTACCCTATGCTGGACTTTCCCGTCTATAGGGGTGCAGGGTTTTAACCTGCTGACCAATCGAATGGCTCGCTACGTAAATCTAAACTGACTCACTCCAAAACGGCCTAAATCCCTAATCCATAGAATTTAAGGTCTCGTATAAATGTAATAAAAATATACAAAAATATCCCTGAAACATCAACAATCAGTTGAGATCGTGAAAAAGTAGTTAATATAAGTTTTAATTCAAAAATGCAAACAACAAAATAAAACTAGCTAACTAAATGCATTTACATATTAATATTTCCACTCGTACATCTATTTTATTTTAAATCCTAACCATGTGAAAATAGACAAAAAATTAAGTTAATAATATATGTCACAACATACGGAATATTACAAGTGTTAAATATAAGCAAATTTAAACGTGTGAAAGTATATAAATTATGTTGACAAGATGTAGAAATAGTGAAAAATGTGGACCCTAGAGCAGCCTTTACGATATTCCTACTCCTAACTGTAAAATTGTTATGTAAATAATTACTGTTATATACTTACGGACATGTTGATACCAAATTGCTAATACTAGTTTGATGTTTAAAAGTCAAATTTTTCAAATAATGGTAGCTCAAACACATTCCTCGATATAATTATTTAACAGATTAGAGTAAGATGTGCCGTACACACATCTGTGCTTCTGATAATTTCAGTTTGTCACTTGAACAATAAGTATACGTATTCTATAATTGTTAGGCGTACGACGATGTAAATATTTACACATAAGCATAAAAATAACATTTACGAAAGTATTAATTTTACCATTAACCATACGTAGTTAGCTATGGATATTGAACGGTGCATAAAAAGGGTTTTGTAAATAAAATCTGAAACAGTTGTCTTTTGTGAACGATATTTCTGCTAATCACATCACCTGATTTACCATTAGGTATAACAATTAATACTGAATTTCTTTAAATAACATTGCTGTATGTCACGGTTTTTCCCGGGCATGCATGCCCTCATTTTTAGAGTTAAAAGTTTTGTACTGACAGTATTTTAAATTTTGACGAAATATCTGAGTTTTCTGGTCGGATGCAATTAATTAGCTAAGGATTTTTAAGCTATAAATTTTTACGTGGGGCAACACATCCCGAACCTAATGAGCGTCTTCTGTTTTTAAACTAAATATTTATTAGACGTGTTGTGTTTGTGCACGACGAAATTCCAAAACAAATTGCTAATTTTCTTTCGTTTTCAGAGGAAGTATTCTTGTCTTAGAACAGGAAGAGATTGTTAATTTTCTTTCAGGTTTCAGAATAAGTATTTTTGTCTTGGACGTTAAGAAACATCTTACTAGCTTTTTATCACAGCTCCCATAGTCTATGTAAAGTAAGGGTCTTTAAAATGTAATTCATTCTTGAGTGAAGAGATTTGGGCGGCTCTTAACAGCGAGGTCTTGGGAGCCGATGAGGGCGATTTAGGCGAGTATGGAGCAGCGCCGGAATGAAAGGGCGGGGTAAACAGGAGATCCCCAATATACATTTCAGAAATAACTTATAACTCATCTAGCATATCTCCTGTCACATGCACATCAAATCCTATATGCATTAACATTTTCATAACCGATTTGATTTAGGCTATAGTTCCAATTGTTACAAATAATGAGATTTTTAATGCCTGTTGTACTTAAAACTGACACCCTTTTCTTCGCTATGACAAAAAATCACTTTAGGTTTTGGGTTCAACTATAGTACCATGGTCCATTCGTAACGTAAAACAGTAGGCTAACATTGTTTGTGAATCAGTTACCCACGGGGAAAATTATTGAACACTGATTTTTTCGGTGTAGAGTATTGTCCAGAAACCACATTCCTGCGTATTATATACAGTACATTAATCGTTACTTCAAACATCTATGAAGGCATGTTAAAGTTCTACTTTCAGAGTATTCCTCAGCTTCATGCACACAAACTTTAACCAAGTCTAGAAAATTACACCTAAGCGACCACGCACTGGAAAGTAACCAAACACGTCACGCATGGGGTAATTTTTCAAAGGTTTGTATTCGAAAAGTGTGAAGATACTGCGAATAGACTCTAGTCTAATCCTTTCACGGTTTCTTCGGACGTTTTCAAACCAACATTTAAAAAAGCACCATACGAGTAACATGTCAACATGTCTTTTTTACAATAACTTGGATACCACAAATATATAACTCTTAGAGTTAGTTTAAAGTATTGTATTCTTGAATAAATGTAAATTTAACTCAGCATCATCTATATCTTGTAATATTTATTTCGTATTAAATACGAATTAAAAACAGTGAGAGCAGATTTTGTGTTGGCAACGGCTAGTTATAAATAGTTCCTATTTAAAATGTTGTTTTAACCTAGTTCTTTTGTATACTATTTGTAAATTAAACGATGTCCATTGAAATATTTTAATTTTTAGGTAGCACCGTAGGAAACATATTTTATTGTCACAGTTGGAAATGTCAGCGCAAATTATGGTGCCTAGGCCCTTTGTTTTTAGTCCGAGGAAGAAGCTTGAATAGGTGGAGTGGAGCTTGTGGGTCTCTCTCTTTCTCTCTCTCTCTCTCTCTCTCTCTTTCTCCCCATCGCGAAGTTTCACGCCGCTAGTAGTACCAGGAAAATAACATATGTTGTCAGTTTTAGCATATTTTAAACTTATTACATCACAAGTAATGATTTTGAATTTGTAACGCATAACTGAAACGAGACTTTATTGTTGTTTGAATACATTATTTAATATATTTAGATGTGATGGCGGGACGGTTACAAATTCGAATTTTGCGGAAGTGACGGCTGGCGACATGACATGGCGTGTTGCTGAACGAAGCGTTTATTTATCTTCTTGTAAAAAATACTTTAAAATATCACATCAAGTTAGTGTACATTGTGCCTTTTTTTTTTTTTTTTTTTTTTTCATATTAAGGCAAGTTACGATATTGTGATAAATCTGTTTTCCTACGGTAAGGATTAATATACTGTAAAATTCGTCGTGACCGCTGTATATGAAAGAGAATTGTTACCATCACGCTAAGTAGAGCCAATGTGTGCGTGATTGCAAATATCGGGCGTGTGAAATTTATACGTTTAAATCGTGATCTGTTTTTATACCTAATTAATGTTTTTCAATTTACGTCTGTTTATTTATCACAATGTTGTAACTTTACCTTTCGTGTTTGAAATACAATGGTGTAAAGTGCTTGCGTTTCTGTGATTTAAATGTTTGCCACAATACCAACAAAATACTAAGCCCAGTCAGATAAATGTTAATAAATAATAAAATTAACCTAGAGAAATAAAAAGAGGAAGTAATAATGCATGGAAATCGTGTGCATGTTCAAAACAATTTTCTAAATTTGTCGCTGCTACGTACAAAAAAAAAACCAACTTGAGTTGCGTGCTTTCATTTACTGTCTTTTTGTTGGACTATTTGTGCTCCTTTGTTTTACTATTTATTCCAACTAAAACTGTCATTTTATTGAAATTACTCAACATATATCAATAACAAAGGGTTAAATACTACAGTTCTTTCCTCCGCAGTTTTAACAGGGTCAAACACAATCGCGGCAAAATATTAACGTGTATTACGTGTAATGTGCTATGTCGTGTATAACGGAATGTAAAATAATAACCATAAGAACTATCATCAACGCAGACATTGTTGAAAGTCATAAATCTGACCCAAATATGGCTATAGGCCTAAATTGTGAACGTTCGTTCGAACTGGTTTTCAAAATATGACAAAATTCTTTGAGCAGCTGAAAAAAATTAAAGAAATAATTTGACATTTAAAATGTAGATTTCACACGGCAGTGTTTATGTTTACATGTAGCGGAAGGATACGTAAGTGGTAACCAAAAGAATAATTTTAGCAGGGCTTCATTGTGTTCGCTGTGTCTAAATAGGTTGTCCCCTCACATTCCGATTTGCACTTTACCACCAAGTACATACAATAATCGCATCAAACAAATAGGAACACCGGCGCGTAACGTCCAGAGTACAAAGTACGCACAGGCAATATAACGTGACGGTCATTTTGATGCAGGCATACCCATTCTTTAACTCGATGCGCGAGACTCGGAGAAAGTGCCTCGTGTCTGATTGGCTAATGTTTACAGTGAGAAGTAAGTTTGCCGTATTGTATGTGCTGGCAGCTCGCGAGCAGTTCACCAGCTGACGCTGATTGGCGAACGGCTTCCCGACTCGTTGCTGGTGAGTGACGCCATTTTGCTGGCACGTGTGTCTGTTGCACCATTGTATACTAAAGTACTCTGTGGCCGTGGCGGCAAGAGGGCACACTCCTCACATTGCCTGAGAGTTGCTTTGAAGGAAAGTTCCCAATTGGTCAGGGTGGCGGCTGAAATGTCGTCATCTGGATGGAGTGGGAATAATTGGGCGGCTCTTAACATCGAGCTCTTGAGAGCCGATGAGGGTGAAGCGAGGCGAGTGTGGAGCGACGCTGGAATGTAAGGACGGGGAGAAAACCCCGTCGACCAGCGGCATCATCTGGCACGATTCTCACAAGCGAAAGTCCGGGAGCCACCCCACCGGGAATAGAATCCGGTGCGCCTAGGTGGGGGGGGCAAGTAGTCTAACCACTACACCACCGTGGCCCCATCCGGATGGAGTCCGGTATGATGGCAGCAGATCCGCTTCTGTGTATTTCGATAATCTGCAATAAGGTCGTAAGCTCCGCGTGGTGCATGCCTGTGGTGGTCTCTGACAAAAGGTTACGCTTTGTTAAACGCCGCTTTGTGCAGCGCGTGATACAAGCCAAACGAGAGGCGAACTGTTTTACAGCTACCAAAAAAAATGGGAAGGGGGGGGGGGGGAACTGAACTTTTTGTTGAAATAAACCACATGAAAAATGCAGAATTGACAAGAAATTTTGTTATTCGTTATTTCCCGGTCTTCTTTATATATAGCAGGACTTGTCGGCTGGCACAGAAACAGCTTGGCTTAACGACAAACGACCGCTACAGTCGTCAGCAAATCAGAAAAAATAAAAAGTGAAAAATAGAAAGTGTGTTGTTTTCCGGACAACAAAAAATGGAGCGTCATAAAAAATTATTGTATGTTGACATAAAAAATTATAATTTTAATTTAATTGCCTAGTCGTTGATAAAATAATTATTTTACTAACATATTTTTCTTAACACAACTAGCTTACCGGATAATAAATTTCACTATTGTAATATAAATAGTTTCAAACAATAAGTAAGCGTTCTTAAAACCAGAAAGAGCCCTCCCTTAAAGGAGGAGAGTAAAATGGATGAAGGAATGAACAGTCTCTTATAACTCTCCTTGAAAGTAACGAAAATTATGTATTTTCACTGCATAACCAAACCTTGTACAGTTTTATTATATTTAATTGTAAAAGGAAAATATTATTCACGCGTGTAATGCATTTTGCAATATAACACACAAGACAGTTGAATAGCGCTTTACTAAAGATTCGCTTGTACGTAGACCACACATAACGATTATTCAAACTAAATGCTATCTTCGTAAAATAGCTTCAAAAGTACGTTAAGTGCTACGTAAAGTAAATACACATTTGCAAACACTTACTCTGGGACCATTGTCAAATTGGGACAGTCCAGTTGAAAAGCAGAATCTCGCGCTTGTTTTAGGAACAAAGTATTAAGACTGCTTCACATGGTTCACTGTCTTCTACAAGAAGGTGTACACCTTTCTTGTTCAAGTCAACATGCTTCGTGTGACTGGCTAACTTGTTTGCAAGTGGCTTGCATCCAAGGTCTTGCGTGCTAGCTAGAATCAATGTGACTGTTCTACTTTTAGTTCACCTTCTAGTGCAAGTAGTTTGTTTACATTTGCGTTTTATACGTTTAGTAGTTCCCGGGCATTTACTTTTGCTGATATTGTTAATTTCAGAGTGTAAAACATATTTTAATTCTATTTTAGTGATTTATTAGGTTTGTAAAATCTTTGCGTGTTGGGGTGGAAATGAGCGACTGGCATGCTGCAACATTCAAGTATAGGCTGTTCACGGTAAAATGAGCACTTTTGAAAGCCCTTCTTAAGATCTACTTGTATGCACGATGTGTATTCTTCCGCCTTATGTAAAATTAACATTTCTATGGTCCTCATCACTTTAGTCACGCGTCGGTCAAGTGAAACGGTGAATTTATTAGAAAAGTAAATATTTTTAAAATCTGCTTATATTTACACTTTGATGCATTAAAAAAAAGCGCAAGAAATAATTTAAGTTATCACAAATGTTTATCTACGACTTTTTATTCGACGTTAAGATACGGAACTACTTTCCAACCATCGTTACCAACTTTACTGGGCGAATGCCACTCAGTGCGCCCGTTAAAATATATGCAAGTAGGGACGGTGACTTTTTTATAACGTTGATTTCAAAAGTGCTGACTTTATCGTGAACAGCCTTTACTACTACTGTCTGTACAGTATGTGCATGGAACTTGAATACAAGAGGATGGTTCTTCTTGTTCACAAAAGATGTCCATCTGTACGAAGCTTTACAGAACGCAGAAGCAACACAGCCGCTTATTCAATTAATTAAATCCACACGCCAGCAAAATGATGTCGGTGGCCAGTAAACAACTTCGAAACACCGCTCGCCAATCAGCGTATGTTAACTTTTCTTGCCAGATAGCACCTCGGCCAAACAACGCACCTCTAGTACCGCGCATTAGCCAGTCAGGCACGCGGCCCGTTCTCAGAGCCTCGCGCAGCCAATCAGAGAATGGGCACGCCCACATCGAAGGAACCACCCGCGTCATTTCGCCTCTTTGTACTTATATACTCTGTGTCCTGGTTTTGCGTTGCAAGAAATTCACTGTGCGTAAGTGGTTTTTATGAGTTGATTTAGTTTTAGTATGTGTTCAGTACACTCCCCTACACATCACCATAAATACGTAGGGTATAACTTCAATAAACTAATTCTTTAAAAGACCTTGTATTTATAAGTGGTAGTAAATAATTTACAAATATTTTATCTTAGTACTCTAGTAACCGATGTCTGTGTCACAGAGGCATTGAAGGCAGTCAATGGACACAGTTGTACGGAATACCAGTTTAGCATGTTCTTGATAATTAGTACATTGATAATTAGTCACGGTTAGGTAAAATAGTAATTTATACAACGTTCATACAACTGGGAGTATCTGTAAATGATATTCTTGAACACATGATGTACACCACAGAATTATTACCCGACGTTTTATAGTCTTGCGTGTTTATTGATTTAGTAATACTTTTTTTTTCCATAATTCCTGCTTACGGGAGGAAAATTTTGTTTTGTCCAGTAATGGTAATCTCTTGTTATACATCAGAACTGGGAAAAACAAAAAAAAAATGATTGTCCTATCCTGGAACGTCATACAACTCGTTAATAATGTAAACATCAGCGCAAAAAAATATGTACCTGTTAATTGGAATATTTTTACGTCGGAAACCGAAGTTAATTTCTACCGCACAGCTAATTGTCAATTTTACTCTTCGTCGGTTGTGTCTGCAAAACCTATTCACGCATTTTATTTTTCTGCGACTTTTTTTTTAACTACAGAATTTGATACTGGGTTGCTGGTTACTGTTATTTAATCGCATTTATGCCATACAGCTATATCGGGTTCCTTCAGAATAATTAAAATGGCTTATAAGTTGCAATTCGATGTAAAAACCGATGATCTTGCCGCATACAATACACGCTAATTTATTTCATTATATTCGTACTGTACCAACCATAGAGGGACTTGATATTTACATGAATAAATCGCAGGATGATTAAACTAAAGTAACAGAACACGCAAATTTTATACTATAGAATTTTAAATTATAAAAATAATAAAAAAATCGATTTATGGCGCTAGGTGAAATATCTTACGAAAGAATGCAAACAACCAGCAATGTTAGGTAAATGACCGTGTGTATTGCCTTGCAGTAAATTGTGCAATGATTAATAATGCTTCAGATTACCAATATAACTAAATGGGGTATTAACATTACATATATCACAATACATGTTTGTAGTACAAAAAGTAATGCCACTCCAAAACATGTTGAAAAATTTATTTCGTCGTATCAAATTAGATTAAACGTTTTCAATACTATGTGTTGCGAGATTTAATGTGAGATCAGTAACTAGCCCAAAAATCACCCCTTACTGGCCTTTTTCCCCTTGTTTAAAGTATCATCGAATAAGAATGGCACACTTAAAAAAAATCACAGCTTCGAAACTATTTTGTCGATCTGGTTGGTTCTTGTACCAATATGACCAGGAAGAATCAAAGTTTTGCTTACCTTAAAATTTTTCTACCTGCGCTCTATTTGTAGCTGTGCATATGTCCAGGCGGTATTCGACATCCAGCCACGTATTCCGGAGCACTGTCGGCGTGATTATATCAATGGCAGCAGTGATTCTCTGACGTGAATGCTCCAAATCTTGAAACTTCACAGCGTAGACAGTGTTCACGACATATCCCCAAAAGAAAAAGTCTAGAAGGATATGATCAGGACTTCTTTCCGTGTCTTTTTATTCTAACACGAAAGCAGCGAATGCAAAACGTTTGGGCCGATTTTCCGGCTTAATTTCATGCCTCAATTAAATCTTGTAGGCATGCGATCTAAAACATTTATGTAGGGTATTTTACACTGTACTCTTTGCAATTCCAAGCTCCAAACTGCAGTGGAAAATTGACTTGTTAGGGCTGCGCACACAAGATAGCCTAAGTTGTTCTACCCTTTTTAGAAACGTTCTTGGACATCCTGTTGATTATTATTTGTCTGTCCGGTACTGGTTTCACTCTAACTTTTAACTCAGTGACTAATGGTTCTCTGTTTTGATACACTTTGTCCAGGATACTGCCATCTAAAATTATGTTGCACAGTCACTACAGACTTTAACTCTGCGAACCACAGAACATACTGTGCTTTCTGATTCACTGTCGACATCTCACTGGAGGAGTCGGTGCATATGCCAGATGGCGATCTCACCCTTGCCACAACTCAAGGTCAGTGTGCGACTGTCGACCAACCCTTCCCCACTTTTACCACCCAAAAAAAAACTTTCGCCCTTCCAGTACAAATTGGTCCAAGAATCAGCTAATTCAGTAAAATAGTTTAGTCGCTCTAAAGTTATGAAACTCTATCATGGTTTTTCGATGATCCTGTATAATAATAATAAAATTGTATATATTTTGTTTGAGAAATGTGGAATTGGGCTCGGTTTATAGCACCTCGAGTAACCAAATATTAATTTAAATTGTATATTCTAATTTACAGTAAATTACTAATGCTACCCCACAATATATATTGAAATGAAGTTCATGATTATTTGTACAACATTCCTAGAATCTAACTTTGAATACAGGAAAACCCTTAGACAACGTCATCTTAGTCAACTGGTCTTTGCTTATACTACGGATGTTTTCTTTGGTTCACGCAATAAGAGCTAAGAGAGGCGTATCTGAAGTTACAATTTAACAACGTCAATCCATCATGTCTGGAAAAAAACCGCTTCCTTCGTTCTGGGTGGCAAATGTCTCGCCACTAGAAGCCGGAACTTGAATCCACTATGCCCTGGATCTATCTCGGGGAGAGAATTATATAAGATTTCTAAAAGTTAATTTCCCATCAATGAGTACTGTAAAGAATTAAATCTCATCAAATTCTTCAGAACTTTATAATCATTAGTTTCTTTTCACTTGCGATAAGAGCAATACCAGCTGCCATTTAAATATTTTGCAAGTACGGGGTTTCGAACTCGAGGCAAAAAAATGTATGTAATACATGGCCTGATATCACATTCAATGTTCCTGGCCATAAACATGGAAATAGTAAAAACTTACAACGACGATGAACAGTTATATACATAGTGTAACAAATCATCTGCAGCTTATCCGAGTTCGCAAGAGTTAAAGGTCCAATAATAATTTTACACGAATAATAATATATTAGTTTATTTAAAGTGTCGTAAAATCATACCTAAGAATCAAAAGTCAGTTGGCCAACTTATGCAAACTGCTTGTACACAGGCAACCCACAAACGGTTTCCATAATCAATCAACTTCCTTAATGCATCCACAGATACATGTGGCCTATAAGGTACTTCTTGTCTGTTGTGCGCATTTGGCCACATCTGAGCCACTGCCCAGATAATTTTCATGTAGCAAAATACAATCTGCCCATGAGCGGTCCGATTTTGCGTAGCCAACTGTACCCCAAGTATGCCGGCACAATCAGTGGCCCACGAGTGATAACAGCAGTGGCCCACGAGTAATAGCAGCAGTGGCCCAATAGCATACTGCTTCTGGCCTACCATAAGTTAACGAACTGTCGTCAGCCAACTGTTGGCAAGCCACTTGTCGGCCCAGCTATTTGCCATTTGTAGCCCAGCTATTGGCAAGCCAGATTGTGGCCCAATTTAAACCATCTTGCAATACACTTTCAAAACCAAAACATAATTCGGTTTCGCCCAAAAATATTATTTATTTCCCAACTTCATACATGTCATTTTTATTACTGTTCCAAAATTCTTACATTTCTTCGGAAGAACGTGGAATCTAATTCACAGTTCTTCGAGTTCACAGTCTAGAATGCTGAAATTGCTGCTGTACCATGTATCCATGCAAAAAAAATTATAAGTAAACATTAATCATTTTCAAACATAAAGTTGCATTATTAACTTTGCTATAAACACAATTTAAGTTAGTTTCTCATGCCAATACTGAATTGGTTGTTTAAAAGACAAGTATTTTAGTTTTCGACTGTATTCAGGTGGTATTTAAAATGCAAAATAAAGAATTATTTTTTACGATTTATGCTTTGCAGGTTTCCAGTCTAGATACTATGTTTTCCTGTTACTAGTATTGCCACGTGATAATTTTACTTCACATCGTTTGAGTCCACTTTCTTAGATGTAAGCGGTTGAAGTTCATAAATATATTACGTAATTGGCGTGTGTAAACATCAACTACAGCAAAAAAGGGTTCACAAAAATGAATGAATTCTCATGAAAGGCAAATGTGCAATAAGTATTTAAAATTAATTACATATTCAAGATGAACTAAATTATTGCAGGGTTGGTCTGTTGTTGCATTTTAGAGGTGGTGATGAGAATCAACTAAATACAGACCACACAAATTTTAACTAATGTATTTATGGTAATGAAATTTGTTCCCACGTCAAAACTATTTCCTTAATATAATTATTGCTACTTAGACGTACATAGGGGTTATAAAGTGCAAATTCTACTACAAAAAAATGAAACAACCTGTTTCATCTTTAAATAATTAAAACTACACAAGGTAAATATTTCAGCACAGGATAAACATTTGCGGAAACACACTTAAACAACGTATTCTCTAATGTTACAGAATTAAAATATAAAAAGACTCAGCCCGCCATCGTTACGCTAAGGTTTCATGGAGTTATTGAAATACATACCTATATAGGCGACTACCTGCGACTACCCATGACTATACGTGACTACCTGCGACTACTCATGACTACCTGCGACTACCCGTTACTACCTGCGACTACCCGTTACTACCTGCAACTACCCGTGACTACCTGCGACTACCCGTGAATACTTGCGATGACTTGCGACAACCTGCGACAACTTACAACAACCTGCGACTATTTGCGACTACCTGCGACTACTTTCGACAATTTGAGACTACCCGTGACTGCCTGAGACTATCCGCGACTACCTGCTACTACTTGCAACTACTTGCGAGAACATGCGACTAGCTGGAACTTCCTGAGACCACGTGTGACTACCTGCGACTACCTGTGATTATCTGCGACTACTTGCGATTGCCTGCGACTACCCGTGTCTACCTGTGATTACTTGAGACTACCTGCGGTTACCCGTGACTACCTGCGACTACTTGCGACTACCTGCGACTACCTGCAACTACTTGCGATTACCTGCGACCACCCGTGACTACCTGCGACTACTTGCGACTACCTGCGACAACTTAGGATTACCTACGACTACCCATGACTACCTGCGACAACCTGTGACTACTTGCGACAACTTGTGACAACCTGCGACTACCCATGACTACTTGCGAAAACTTGTGAAATCACAATTCCTTCTAACATTGTTTCAATTTATCTTTAATGGTTTTGGTAGAGCATGCCTAGAAAGCAGCCAAGTAGCTCATTTTTCTCCGACCTGGTTTACAAATTTTGAAATGTCTGAAATATTTTTTTTTTAAATTAGACATAGCCTATGTCCATCTGGAATAATGTAACTTTCTCACAGTGAAATAATTATAAGAATCGATCGTGTAGTTTTGGTAGAGCATGCTTAGAAAGTAGCCAAGTAGCTCATTTTTCTCCGACTTTGTTCACAACTTTTGAAATTTCTCAAGGGTGTTTTTTTTTAATTAAACATAACCCATGTACATCTGGAAGAATGTAGCTTTCTAACAGTGAAAGGATTATAATAATTGGCCCTGTAGTTTCCGCTATTACCCGAGACATATAAACAAATAAACAACTCACATTACCTCTTTATAATATTAGTATAGATATATAGATAAATGATAGCCTTTACTCTGAAAAATTCAATTTCAAAGTCTGGTTTTCCACCAAATTTACAATGGCATCTCAAATACCAGCACTAGCAACAAGATATTTGTACTTTTTTTTGTAGTCGTTTGGGATCAAATGAATCATGGAACTTAAATCATGTAGCTTGGCTTCTGATATTGGTTTACATTTGGCCAAATTAGGATCAAATACATCTGGAAGCATTGAAATTGATCACATGGCTGCTTTATTTTATTTTGTGAGTTGACTTTGGTGTAGTCGTTCTCTTGCAGATCAAGTTTGGTGAAAATAGAAAATTATTTTCATTTTAAAATATTTATTTCTCGTACATGCAACCGATTGATTTTCATTTTTGCAACATTATGCTTCACATTTACAATCATTTTTTCTAAACTTTCAGTTCCAACAAAATCGTAATTCTGCATTTTCTTTACTGATAGGGGTTCTTCCTTCTGTAGGATGCCGCAATGTAGGCCGTTATATGTTGTTAATGCGTAAATGCTCACTCTATATCTCCGAATACAGAGTCGTTGGGCAAAAACGAATGTTCAGAGATCATGTTGTGTTACACATTGAAGAGTCGGGTTATGTCCCTGACACTCTTCAGGAGAAGAACAATTTTAATGTCGCGGTTCTTACCTCCACACGAGTCGGACCATAATGTTACGTGCTTTACATATGGGTTTTCTTCGAGTAGATGTTTTTTCAAACAAGGCCCTAACTCCTGTACACCACGTCCTGCATCACCTTCTAGCCAGCAACAACATAACCCTTTATCTGTAGAACCAAAGTGTATTCAACAATTGGGAGACATTGACCGATATTTGTAGAATTCTATATTAGCAACAACAAAACGTATTATCTTTAGAACCAAAATCTATTCCACCGTTGTACAACATTAACTGACGCTTGTAGTATGCTATATTAGCAGCAAAACCCCCTTGATCTGTAGAACCAAAGTGTATTCCACAGTTGTGCAACATTAGCTGACGCTTGTAGTATACTTTGTTAGCAGCAACAAAACCCTTTGTCTGTAGAACCAAAGTGTATTCCACAGTTCTACAACATTGACTGATGCTTGTAGTATACTATATTAGCAGCAAAAAAAACTTTTATCTGTAGAACCAAAGTGTATTCCACAGTTGTACAATATTAACTAGTGCTTTTAGTATGCTATATTAGATGCAAAAAAAAACCTTTATCTGCAGAACTAAAGTGTATTCCACAGTTGTACAATATTGACTGATGCTTGTAGTATACTATATTAGCAGCAACAAAACCTTTTATCTGTAGAACAAAAGTACATTCCACAGTTGTACAACCTTAACTGACACTTGTAGTTTGCTATTTTAACAGCAAAAAAATCCTTGATCTGTAGAACCAAAGTGTATTCCATTGTTGTACAACGTTAACTGACGCTTGGTGTATGCTATATAAGCAGCAACAAAACCCTTTATTTGTAGAACCAAAGTGTATTCCACAGTTGTAAAACATTTGCTGACACTTGTAGTATACTATATTAGCAGCAAAAAAACCCTTTATCTGCAGAACCAAAGTGTATTCCACAGTTGTACAATATTGACTGACGCTTGTAGTATACTATATTACATGGTATACATTGGTATTCATGGTAGTGGAAGTTTTTGTCCTTTATTTTTTTTTTTTTGTAATTCGAACATGAAACATTTACTGTTGACATCAGTGCCAGATATATATGTATATTTTTTAAAGTAGTAATGAGCTATTTATGCTGCAACAAGGTGTGTAGTTGGTTTCTCTGTAATTACTTTTCTCTGGTGCTTCGAAGTTGCACTATTAAACCGCGTGTTGTAGCTATCGCTTGTGCTGCATGTATCCTTCAATGATTTTCCTTTGAGGTTCAAGTTGTTATAAACAATAAATTATATGTTGCAAATGAAACAGGATCATGAGTTTCTTCTTTGTATATGCCATACATAACTGGTAGTGTCGTATCTGTTGGTAGAAATTGCCTGGTGCCGCAAGATCTTGAATAATGTGAAATATATCTGGGATACGTAGATGTGATTCATCACCTCGTCTTCCTTTCTTTTGCAAGTTTGTTGTGGCCACACTGGCATCAACGTTTTTTTTCCACAGGACTTTGTGAGCGGATTTTGGAAAGAGCAGTTTGTGCAGTGAAGCTTGCAATTCGAAAAGTTCGAAGAAAGAATGGCTTACACACAGTTTCCTATTCGTTTCCAATAATATATTTTCTGGAGAAATATTTTTGTTTAGCATCTGCTACTGTTGTTTATATCTTGATATTTACTTGCGATACCATATTTCCTATCCTTAAAAGTCTTGCTTCGTAAGAACCTAGTGCCCAATAATTATTATATATTGCCTCTCTTTCATCTATAAATACTCGTTCACTGCACTGGCATCTACAGTTTACATAGTCCCTCATGGTTTTTGCTTCAACTGGTACTTCTCTAGGAATTATATATTCCCTATTTGTATTTGCTTTTTTCTTCCCAAAGATTTTTTTTCCCCATAATTTCTTTTGCGTCCCCTACATGGGCTGATTTTGAAATTTCCATTGCTTTCTCACATACACCTGCACTTTTTTCTTAATTTGAATTGGTTTCGTTCTGCATAGACTGTATTTATGCTTCTTCGATATGTTTATTTGATCTAGTTTTATCACGGGTAGTTTCTTCATGTAGAACAGCAGTAAGGATATCGTGTTCTATCGGTAGAGATGAACTAGTAATAATTATTTCATTATGACAATCAAAATTATCTTCACAATGAATGTCATCCATTCTGTGGAGAGTGCTTTGTTCCGTTAAATATAACAAAGCAGCACTATTAGAATTACTAATTAACTTGTTAAGTTCGTATAAACTTTGATCGTCCATCTGTTGCAAAACAGCACTGTCATCTGTACCATACTCGTTGTTGACAACATCACAACCCGAATATGTGACTACGTTTCCAATTTCTTGTGAAAGTGCATATTCCATGGCGTCATTGAAGACTAAATTAAAATTATCTGTTACTACTTCAGGTAGTGAACACTGAGATTATTTTGCTAATTTTTTTTATCATCAGTCTGAAGAAAAACAATAAAAATGAATCCGAATTGATGAACTCAAAATTTATGCTGTACTATTTACATAATCACAACACAAATTTGGCATAATACAAACAAGAGTCTTTACTAGAAGGATACTGATGAATAATTGATATTTTTTTGCTAGCAATAATTTTGATTTTCAAGTGAGTATTTTCAACATGCAATTCTAAAAACATTAAGTAACATTATTATTTTCGTCAGGTACAGCAAATTAAATAATATAATAATCTACCATTCGCAATCAAAATATTATACGTACATGTGCATTTAGAGCACATGGTCTTGAAACACATCGCTATTTTTCTATCATCAAACTTAGATAATGGTAAAATACTTTTGTTCTATCTGAAATTTTCATACAATCATTATGTAAATACTCCAATAATACGATAAACAAATCTGTTTGCATAACATCATTGCATGGCGCACGGTTCTGTAAACATAGCATAGACACTTTTTATATCAACAATGTCGGGAGTACCGACCAAAGTGATAAAATGTATCTAAAATAATAATGTAACAATAGACTAAATTACTACTTGGTCTGTTGTTGAATAATTTTATGCCTCATCATAACTGTACAAAAAAATATTAAGTTCTGATCTACTGTTGCAAAGCCAAACAAAATACATATAAAAATATGCAAAAACGAATAATTATCATGCATAGCAGTACATCGTAAAAATACTTCTGTAATTATTTTGTTGATAGTTTGTACAGCTGCCAACAGATAGCAATAAAAATTCCATTTTTGACATTTTGTTGGATGATGTGTTGTTGTATAACTTTACATGAAATAGAATATGAAATGTATACGACACATGCTATATGCTATTTCATCGCAACATGTAGCTGACATACGATGAATGGCCCATAAAATGGTCGCCAATATGTCCCCACCAGATACCGTTGGCATGCCATAAATGACCCTTAAGCTTGCTGGTAATGTTTCCGCAGCAGTAAGCAACAGTTGACATTCCACAAATGATTACTTACCTTGCTGCTATTATGTCTTCAGCAGTAAGTATCAGTTATAATTTTGTCTATCATCTGCTAGTGGGACTTTTATTGAATTTCGACAATCTTTGTGAGAGCAGTGGCCCACATTACGATTATTTAAAAAATAGTCAATGTAAATTATCTACATGACCTGATTGTCAATAAAATAAGAAATGCTGACAGTCGTAAATGCGAACGTTAGGCATCACTGCCAATAGTTGGCCAACTGTCAACTACTTGATATTTACTACTTGGATACAGAGCTATCATTTACAACAAATCTCCTACAAAAACTTTAAATTGCTATCAACGAGTGAAATATTTAATAATAACCACGTCAACTACAACTAAGATCCTTATTAATATGTCTGCGCTAGCTACAGTCACATATTAATCACACATGCATGCTCTAAACGTCCAGTGCCATACATCGACATAACTCTTAAGTGTTTGCTCCTTACGCATCAAGTCCCACTTTCCCTCAGTCGAAATCCGACGCTGATGGGTGCACATGCACAACGCTCCAGTCGCTCTACACAGTACACTGAGGCTCGCTGCGGCTTATATGACTGAGCTGTGCCAGAATATTCTTCGCACCAACGCGATGTCACGCTGAGGGGGGTGATGCCCGGATAATTCGCGCAACGGCTTTCCAGTCACCAATCTTCTGGGTCGTGTGTGGCATCGGTCTCGATAGCCTTATCGCGGCACATATCATTGTTCAGTGGCCCCTTTTTTTTTAACTCTGCCTTCCCTTCTGCAGCTACTGGTGACGTGAGGAAAAGGAGGCGGTCACGAGGCCACGCGGCCACATCTAACAACAGGTTGAAATTTAAGGTATCAATACAGTGAAGCACAGATCAAGAATTTGGTTCAACGTCTGGTAAGATGGTAATTGAGGTTGTTATGCAGTAGCAGTTTAGTCATTACAGCGTACTTATACAAAGCCTGAAAATACCAAGAATTCGCGAAATTTTTCAGACAGCACAATTTCATTCAAAATAATCAGCCATTTCGTGCAAAGTGGTATATCTGACGGTGGAAATATGTACTTTTATATCGGTGATAAAATGTCTTTGCTGGTCTGATGTAATGAGCAAAATGTAAATTTTATGTAAGTATCTGGAATTTATGACTTAAATAATGTTACAAAAAGTGTCCAAATTAACTTGATGGAACTTCCAGGTAATCAAAAAATTGATAATAAAAGAGTACCAGAAGTGAGCAAAAGTATAAGTTAACTTAGTATTTTAGCAGAATAAAAATATTGATTCATGAGCTCACGTGCAGCCTATAGTGAACAGCACATTGTGTGGCATTAAATTATGTGTAACCTAGAGATACAAAATTTAATACTGAAAATGCAAAACCAGTGCTGAAAGAACTGTGTTTTTCAATGCTTGCTTATGATACAGAGATGTAAATAATGTCTAACAAGATACGTTCCAAATATATATCGACAATGTAATACCAGGTCAAAACAATTGTGTGATGAGACCGATGTGTTGCCGTTTCATTGAGAAGTAGGAAATTTTTTCTGATTTGTTTAGGAATAGGCTATACTTCAAATACTTACACAATTAAGTTCTGTTCTCTATTGGATTTCGACTTGTTTTTCACGAGATCTAATACTCTAAGTCAGTAATGAATCCGCAACAAAACAATTTCAGCGTACCAGCCACCCTTTCCCTTGTTTCCCAAATCAACGCTCTGACAGCAGCATATGATTATAAAATAATTGTTTGAGTTTACAGACGACTATAAATTTCAAAACATCTTATTGGGCCAGTGGTTAGTGAAATTTTCCAGCCTGAACATATTATTTCCGTGGTGTTGTTCTCTAGCGTTTCTCTTCGCTAACTACATTTTATACGAGTAGCATTACTATTTTAAACGCCGCAATTTTTCCGTGCATAAATGCTTTTCTGTGTAGAGTGTGTTCGTATCCGGAGTAATTATTGCGTGATTCTGCAGTACGCTACACTGACCTGGCTAAAGCACCACATTTGGGAGTTCAGAAGTTAATCGGCACACCAGGGATGCGTAACTTTCCGCAACCACCAAATTACGCACAACAGTGGCAAACACAGAAACACGTTTTGGTCAGTTTCGGTTATGCTATTTCCAAGCGAACTGTTGAAAGCCTCATCACCTTTATGGGCAAGGCTATACGAGCAACCTTGCATGTCGTGTATCGTGCAACCGTGGAGCTTAAAGCGTTTAAACGGTCATTTTATTCTTGAATATAGATATATATTTGCTAGGCATCCTACCACCAAAGAATGTTTCTTTACCGAAGTTCACATTTGAATTACTATTTTTAATACCAGCTTTTGCCATTTTAACTTCTGATAAAATGTAGAACACTCAAGGGACAAACATATTAACCTATAAGACGAGGGGGAGGGGGGTAGTCATGTATTTTGTAGCCAGAACCCGCAGCTAGACTTTTAGTAGTTTGCCAATAAAATGCCAATTTCTAAAGCTCTCCCCGTCATTTGTTGTCCCTTGAATCCACGTATCCGCAATTTTGGGAGGCATTCCCACAGAAAACTGCAAAATGTGTGTAATAAGGTGTTCATAGTTAACTGAGCACTTTTAAAATCAACCTTTGAAAAACGTCCCTGGCGCTACCTGCGTGTGTAACGTGTAAACTGACTGGCAAGTGTCCAATAAAGTTGATAATCATTGAGGAAAAGTAGTTCCACGTCTTAACGTCGAATGAAAAGCATTAGTTAAACATCTGTGAATACTGAAATGGTTTCTTTCGCTTGCTGATAAATTTTAATGCATATTGTAAGTGTACGAATTAGAACATTTTTTTAAATATTAAGTTTTCTAATAACTTTGCAATTTCACTTGACCGACGTATGAATAAAGTAATCAAGTCTACGGCAAAGTTTAGCTCATATATGACGGAATAATACACGATTTGCAGACAAGTAGATCTTAATAAGTGATTTAAAAATTGCTTTATCTGTCAAGAAAGTAGGATACTTGTCATTTCTTCACTGCCGTTCGAGATACCGTTTTCGTTCTGACTGGACAGCGTCTGTTACTTCACGCCATTTTGAAACGTGAGGGGGTTTGGAGGGTGCAATGTGAAGTTCGTGTAGCGAAAAAATATAGAGCAGAGATGTTCAGGGCGTGGCGAATGAACGCACACAACTTTCCTCCGATATAAAGAAAACACCTGCTTCAATCAAACTAGTACAGAATTGGCAACACGTTGATAGCATGGCAATGTAGCGTAGCATACATGAGTCCTGAGACACTGCAAAATCACAAGGTATAAATATATAAAAAACCTCCAACATTAATTAAAACCTTATTTAATTATTGACATTGAATGACATTATACCTGGTGAGAGTTTTGCTCCTTTAGTAAAAGTATCCGTGCCGACTTAGGCAAATCTCAAAGTCTCACATTATTTTGGAGCTGGTATATACACATACTAATAAATCAGGACATTGCATATGAACAGCTCGGAGGTTTCAGATTAAACTGAATTAGGTTTACTCCTTTTAAAACTCGCGCAATTCAATACAGTTTAAAGTATAGTATACATAAAAATAAATCTTACCATTTAAAATGAACCAAATGAGATGGCATGAAATGTAAACGTCAACGATCAGGGACAAAGCCGGCCATATGTGATACGGTCACCACTTTAAGAGACTTTACTTCGACTTCAATGAATTCTCTGTAGTATGCATTGCGTCCAACTACCTAGATCACTGCACACACAGGGTAGGGTAAATTAAGTTTACTGGAGTTCAAGCTTACTGAAAACTACGCCGAGAACTGTTGCGATACAATCATACAGCCGATTCATATCAAAGGCAAACAACAAAATACGTGACGTAAAAAAAGGTCACATACTATTTGCAAAAAGAGGAACACTAGGCCGGGCATATACTGGGCTGGTAAAAAGTTGACTGCCAAGAGCAAAATGACTCAACCAATTTTATTTTCCCAGTGCTTTAACAATTGAAAAAGACCAACATGGTGTATACCTTTGTCCTGCAACAGTAGCTGCTCAGCAGAGCTCCACCATCAAGTGAGCCAATCGAAGGATGAAAAAATCTTCATCTTCACTTAAATCGTGCAAAATAACGTAGCCTTAGGAATAACCCGTACAGCCAGCAAATATCCTAATCAAGAATACAAGAAACTAAAAAAAAAACCAACTAAAAACGTGATTAAACACGACAGCAAAATCCGCAAAACTCGATAAAAAAAAACCATCAATCGAAACACCATTAAACTCACAAAACGTCAAATTGATTGTACACACACAAAGTGGCGTCGCGACTCCGACGCCGAAGTTTAAAATTCCGAACCGTCACCGACGGCGGCTACAGAAGATCTATGACGTTCGATCTCAACCAACCGTCTTTCGAAGGATGAAAACTAAAACGAAAAGCCCTTTTTTCCGTCTCCGACAAATCCAGGGCAACACCCTCTATCCCCTCCACAATTGTATAGAGTAAGGCGACACTAGCGCCACAACGAAACAGACGACAGTCTCAACCGCAGTAGAGCCAATGGACGAAACCGAATTTAAACTTGATGTGCCAACCTCTTGTCCAACATAGTCCGCCACAGCACAACGCAAATACAAGCAGCACCGTCGACGACGCGTTAAGATGTCCACAAATGAACCAGAGGGCGTAACACTCGACAACCGCGTTACATTGTTATTGGTGCAGTTTCATCCAGTGCGTAATGAGCAAATTTACAAGTACTTGAAGTAATAACCCAATGAAAACGCGAAATTTTTATGCAAGTACTTTATATGTTTTTTACTCGGTTGCAAGGTCCAATATCTCCAAATTGTATACTTAAAATTCGTGTGTATATTTCTTTATTTCATGGGACCCTATCAACACGTTCAAGCCAGTTGTTTTCTTTTCTTTACAACTTCAAGTGATTAAAGGGGATGTTCTTCTTTGTTAACGGCCAACTCTATTGTAATCTCTCAGAGTCATTTCCCGGACGCGCTGAGCTGTCCCCTTTGCCCACTCTGCTTCACTGACTTTCCTTCCTCTTGAAGTGAAATAGCTGTGTTGGCAGGCGGGAGTGAGGCATCTGGACTCCACCGCCCGCCTAACGTAGAGAGAAACGGAGTATTAAACTTCGGTGCTGAAAGAGATTCCCGCTTTCAAAGTACTAGTACTGTTACACTTCCCCTCCATTTTAAAAAGAAGGACTTCAAGACAGCGGTTATCCTTGTAGTTTGGAAAATTTTGACCAGTTTGCATCTCTGTTTTTAATTAACACGGAATACTGCATAGAATATACATTTCAGATTTAAATTCCAAATGACAGAAAAACGAAATCATAGTTTCTAAGTATACGGAGGTGAAACAACCTCTCATGACGCAAACTCCAACGGGGCTATGGTGGCTGAGCGGTTAGCCTGCTTGCCTCCCACCAAGGCGATCACGGTTCAATCCCCGGCCGAGTCACTCCGGATTTTCGCATGTGGGAATCGTGCCGGACGATGCCGTTCATTGGCGGGTCTTCTCGGGGATCTCCCGCCCCCTTACATTCCGTCGCTGCTCCATACTCGCCTCAATCACCCTCATCGGCTCTCAAACCCTCGATGCTAAGAACCGTCCAAAGCTCTTCGTAAACTCCAACCGCACACGCCAGCAAAATGGCGGCACTTGTCAGCGACCTGCGGGCTCGACGTTCTCCAATCAGCGCCTGGTAATCTACTTGCCAGACAGCAACCCAATCAACATGTGACCTTCCGCAACATGGAGTAGCGAACCAGACAGAAGGCCTCTTCTCAGAGACTCGTGCAGTCAGTTTAAGGAATCGGTACGCTCACATCAAAGGAGAGGCAGCGTTATTTCTTCTTTGTGTTTTTATCTGTTCTGTGACATAAAAAAGTATATTTACTAAGGATTGGCTTCAACTATTTTGCAAAATTTCTTTGTTTCCTTGTCATATTTCGGTTTCAGAGTTTTTTAGTATTTTTGTGATTAATTTTCACTGTGTGTTAGTTGCTAGCTGTGAAAAGTCAGGAATATATTTGTATTTTATCAACATGTTTCTACCTTTTTGCAGCTAGCAGATATCACACAAAATAATTTAGACACAAAAATATTTTTTTTTAAATTACGAAATTGAAATATTCTTTAATCAAGCAATTTTTAATAACTTCTGTGAATCTGAAATAATGAAACGATTACGAGGACTCTCAGTATAACAGAGGCCCAGGTGAAGTTCAGCCTTAGATCATGCATTTAAGCGAGTACTTGATGTTAACGCATTGTCATCTACTTGGAAATAGCTGATAGCTGTGTACGAGACAGTGGCCGGTAGTCTAAACAAAAACACAAACGCTTTTAGAAGTTGGTAGGTCATTTAGTTGTATGTTGATTCACGAATTAATTACCCGCAAGTAAGTCACTATGTTTTTTTTTTCTCGTATTGTGATTTTTTTGCGTACTTAAAGTTTTGGTAAAAGATTATCTTTCTTTTTGTTTTGAATGGTAGATTTTGACAGATTGTAAGTAAGGTTATAATCCTACGACACCATCCAATGATGAGGTTAAGAGTTTGTATTATACAAACTTTTTCTCAACTGGTCAGGTTGTCGAGCAGTCTAAGACATTGGATTTATTTCTAGTTTCTTATAAGGGTAGCGGGGGTTCTAATCCTGGGCAATGCAATAAATTTGCAGACATATTGAAGACAGTCGAGTTGAACTCATTTGCAGTTCGTCTGTCATTCGAGTAAGAGTTCTCTTTCTCTGACTGAGTTCGAGTAACTTGAAACTTAGCTACATAATATATATATATATATTAAAGCAGTGTGTGTGTCGTCACTGCAAACAATCCAAAACATATATTATCGAGTGGAATCATCTACTATGACCGTGTACTCTGCTAACGATGATATCTATGGTATGCTGGAGGGTTGTCACCTAAAATGTTTTGGTTGGTGGGGTGAATGGATGACGTAGGAGTGGTATGAAATGAGTAGTTGTTGTGTTGTATATACTATGGGATCTGAATGGCATGACTGAATTATGCTGGGGCTATGGTTGGTATAATAGCCAGTATTCTTGGTCTGTAGATTTACTCATATTTGGTTTTGGTCCGTCTGAGATGGGTGGCCAGCACTTTTATTGCTATGGGCGGTCGATAGATTGATTTATAGTGATGTCTGGTTTGATATTTGGCTGGTGCCTGATGATATGACAAACATGTTGGACTTGTGAATTTTTTCGAAATGTCTGTGTGGGCTGAAGTCTGCTTTAATTCTAGTAAACATTGCGTTTATTTAGTCAGATGACTGTTCGTAGAGCAGATGTTATGGGTGGTATGGTTGAATTGAGTTTTTTTTTGTTATAGGTGAAGGCATGTTGGTTGGCCTGGTATGAGTTGGGTTATAGAGGTTGGTATGAATGTATAGTAACTAGTATATATATATATAGTATAGCTGGTGTCTGATAGTATGACAAACATATTGGACTTGCAATTTTAGTTGGTATATTTTAGAGTGCGTGGCTTGAATTCTAATGCACCGTATGGGTGGTGAGTATATTTTAGTCTGATGACGGTTGGTATAATCAGCTAGTTTATTTATGTGTGGTATGATATTTGACTGGTGTCTGGTGGTATGACAAACATGTTGGACTTGTGATTTTTTGTAAGGTCACTGTGGGCCGTGGTATGCTTGTAATATATTAAGAGGTATGAGTATATTTTAGTCAGGCGACGGTTAGTAGAAGAGATGGTATGGATGTTAAGTTATGGGTTGGTCTGGACTATAAAATTTGCTTCCTTCACTTAGGTTAACATAGATGATATCTTGGATGGTATGTATTTTCCAATATATGTTTTGTGATTGTTGATGTATGTCAAATGGCGTGGAAAGTATGTGTGTATTTTATGTGTGTGTCGACGAGTCCTGTAATGCTAAGCCATGCTCGAGTTTAAAGCGTTTGGTATGGGCTGGTCAGTATATTTTGTCTGGTTTCAGTCGGCATGGTGGATGGTATGAGAAGAAATAGATTGTGTTACTGGTATGGGCTGTATGTTTGATTTGTATGGTCTGTGTGGACGAATGGCTGCTATATGCTAGATTTATAGTGGGTGGTATGGTTGGTAGATATAAGTGGTGTTGGTAGGTTTAAGTGGTGTTGGTAGGTTGAACAAGTAGAATGGGTGTTAGGTTATGAGTTGGCCTCGGTTATATAGGATCTAGTTGCTTGGTACACGTGAGTTATGATCGATATTGTGCTTGGTGTATTCGGTGGTGCGGTTGATTAGTATGGCTGAATTGTTCTTTGGTTATAGGAGATGGTATGCTGGTTGACCTGGTATGACTTGGGCTATAATTGATGGTTGGTTTGTATGGTGACTAGTATATATTTTGGCTGGTGTTGACCAGTAGATTAGAAAGTATACACTGTAAGTAAATTTTTCGTAAGTCAGTGTGGACTGAATGGTCGAGGTATGCTTGAGTTATAGGAAGATGAGCATATTTCGTCTGGTGCTGGTTGATAGAGCAGCTGGCATGCATGAGTTATAGTGCCTGGTATGGCTTGTCTATATATGTGTAACTGGTGATGTTAGATCGGCTGAAATGTTAGTCAATATAGTTGACTGTTATGATTAATCAGTAAGTCTGAGGTATGGTGGTGGATATGACCTATAAGTATTGTTAATAGCATGACTAAGGTATGCTTATGTTAGAGTGAATGGCATGGTTTGGGCTGTATGTTTTTTGGTTGGTATGGTTATCTGCTATGGCGTTTAGTTGATATATTCAGATGGTATAGTATGTTGGTATGTTGGAGGGATGTCACCTTGTATGTTATGGTTGGTGTCTGATGGTAATGATGACATGACAGACATGCTGGAGTTATGATTTTTGGTATATTTTTTTCTAAATTTTTAGTGATTATTCTTTGTTTTTGTAGTATTGGAAGGTGGGTAGGTAAGGGTAGGGGTTGATATTTAGGGTGCTGGGATGAATGTGAGATTAGCGTAATACGTTTTCAGATTTTTGAAAAACTTTTTTTATTTCTGTAATTTAGGAGATTTTTTACAATATTTTATAATTTTTTGAAATTTTTGTTTATTTTTTAAAATTATTTTTAAATGATAAATTTTAGGAAATTTTTAGAGAAAAAGTAAATTTTTAGGGTAAAAGACTTGATTTCAAACAGAAAATGACCAATTTTTTGGAATAAAAGGGAAATATTTCAGTAGTTTAGGTTGATGGTAGGAGGAAGTTTATTTTTATGGAATATATTTGTCTCTGAGTGTAGCATGCCTGTATGGCTGTTAAACAGGAGGGCAGGAGGTATGATGACAGGTGTGATGGTTAGTATATAAGGTCGAAATGTATAGCTTGAGTATTATGTTGGTCAGACTGATAATAATATGAATTGTATGTAGACTTAACATTGGCACAGGTGCTTTTAGAATGTTTATACTGTATGACCTCACTGCATAGTTTTTATAAGTAGCTTGTTCTCGTTATATGTTTTTTTATGTCTGACTAGTATGTTTTTTGGTTGGTATGGTCTCTTGGAATGGTTGAAATGGATAGTGTAACATGATGGCATTGTCTGCCAGCATGGGCTGCCTCTATGGTTTGGTTTTTTTATAGCTATTACATCTTATTGGTATAACCTATCTGTATAACTTGGTTGTACAGTTAGTTTCTTACATGGTTGGTATAGTCATTGTGTTGATTAATATTGCCTGATCCATGCTCGGTTATTTTGGCAGTATGATAGAAGTGTAGCTTCGTTGGTGTGGAGAGAATGTTTTAATTTTATAATTATTAGTTACTAAGAGCGAAATGGTTGATGGGATGGTTTGTTATTATGAGAGGGCCAAAATGCTTAGCTGATATGGTTGGTTAATATGAATGGATGGTATTTTTGGGAATTAAAACTGTATGGGTGTCATAGAAGGTTAAATTAATAGTATTGATCTTATGATAGCATGGCTGGATCTTGTGATTGTAATATTTGATTGGCTAGGCTGGTGTTATGGCTTGTATAGTGTGTAACTGGTGAACTTATATGAGGTGAAATGGTAGTCAATATAGTTAACTGTTATGATTGATCAGTAAGTATATTGTGAGGGAGGGAGGATGATTGATATGGTATGCATTGTTAATAGCATGGCTAAGGTATGCTTGATTTAGAGCGAATGAATATATGGTTTGGGCAGTATGTTTTGGTTGGTATGGCTATCTGCTGTGGTGGTGCATTGATATATTCAGATTGTATAGTATATTGGTATGCTGGGTTGTAGGGTTTTCGACATTGCATGACCGAGGTAGGCTAATGCCATTGTAAAACTTATTATATATTTGTTTTATTACTCTGGTTCTTTAGGTTATCAATATGGTTGTTAAGTATTCAGGAGGTATGTTATCTGGCAGGTTTAATAAGATAAGTTATTAGTATGGATCGCTGGCATAATTAACTGGTTTGTTAGTTGATAGAATGATTTATATTAATGTTTGGTATGTTGGAGGGTTGTCACCTAGTATGTTTTGGTTGGTGAGGTTAATGGATGGCATAGGGGTGGTATGAAATGAGTAGGTGTTATGTTGCATATGCAATGTAATCTTGGTATGACTGAAGTATGCCGGGAGTAAGGTTGGTATAGTACCCAGTATTCCTCGTCTGAAAGGTAACTCATATTTAGTATCGTATGTCTGAGGTGTGATGGTCAGTATTTTTGTTGGCATGGATGTTTGATAGAGTGGTTTATATTTATGTCTAGTATGATATTTGGCTAGTGTATGATGGTAATGATGCTATCAGGGACATGTTGGAGTCACGATTTATGGTATATTTGGGTGGGGTCTGATGGTATAATAAACATGCTGAACTTGTGATTTTTTGTAAGTTTAGTGTGAGCTGAGGTCTGCTTGAAGTCTAGTAAACAGTGTGTATATTTCATCTGATGATGGTTGGTAGAGCAGATGGTATGGGTGTATGGCTGAATTGAGTTGTCCTTTGGTTATTGGCGAAAACATGTTGGTTGGCCTGGTATGACTTGGATTATAAATATTGGTATGGTGGTATAGTGACTAGTGTATATTTGACTGATTGGATTGGATCGATATAACTATGGAGCTAGATAATTTGAAGACACATTCTAAAACATGCTTAAAGTTATCAAGAATCTTGTTTATGCTAACTCCTCCTCCTCCTCCCCTCCTCCTCTTCTCCTCCTCCGCCAGTATGCTTGGGTCATCATGGACGGTATTTGGGTGATATGTGTTTCCAGTATCTCTGTCTTGCGATTACTGGTATATGTCGAATGGTGTGGACAGCATATGTGTGTCTGTGGGTCCTGTAATGCTAAAGGTATGATGGAGTTAAACATTGTTTGGTATGGGTGATAAGTGTATTTTGACTGATGTCAGTCGACACATTGGATGATGTGAGAAGAATCTTATTGTGGCACTGGTATGGGTTGTACGTTTGCTTTGTATGGTGTGTGTGTCGAGGAATGGTAAAGGTATGCTATAGTTATAGTGGGTGGTATGGCTGGTAGGTATAAGTGGTGTTGGTTGGTAGAACAAGTAGGTAGAATGGGAGTTTGGTTATGGTTGGCCTCAGCTGCATAGCTGCTCGAGTTATGATGGATATTGTGCTTGGTGTATAGGTTGGTATGGTGTTGGTCAGTAGAGCAGATGGCATGCATGAATTACAGTGGCTATGCTATCGACTTCTTCGGATGGGACACCTGTGGCAGCAGCATCGAAATCGATTTCTTCAGACGTGGCATCGGCTGCACCATAGACTTCTTCGGGTGGGTCATCTACATCACTGCTGTTATCGACGACTTCGTCAAGGCTTCGTTGTTGATACTGTGACAAGATATTTCTCTATAGCCACAATGCTTGGAGACATGAGAACAACTGTATTCAGAATGTGGAGCATGCTACTTTTAAACATGAAAAATGGAAATCACAGTTTGGTTGGCTAAGTGACAACCTGAAAAGACATCTCGAAACCTGTACCGGTCTACCTTCACTTCCTCCTAAGCGTTATCTGTCAACATTGCATCGGAGCTGTACTGAGGTGTTAACTGACGCGACAAGTACTGGAAAATCTTAGAAGCAGAAAACTTCGGCTGTGAATGCTATTGGCATTTCGTTGCTTTCATCAAGACTTCCACGCAACTACTGTGACAAGACTTTCGCAACGGTCAACAAAGCACTAAGGCATGAAAAGAATGCATCTGTAAGGAATACCGTTCGCATGGGAAATCGGTGGGAGAAGTGCTCTAAACTGTTTGCAAAAGTGATGTATCATCTAGCGATGCTGAATGAGCGGATCATCCTTCCTCTGTGCAGTTTACAGCGACAACTGGTCATAATGCAGCTTCCAATGGTTAATCAGATGCTACACCTATTAATTCGTTATCGCAACCTACGAAAATAACCTGTGAGGTGAAGCCGAATGCAAATGGATTTTTCTTGAAGCAACTGCATTCAGAGATCTTCTAAAAGTTTATGTTGCTCCGAATCTAACATCCTCGACGAAAGATATTTGTTCATTTCTGTCATAAATGAAGCAAAATTTTCTAAACCAACTTACAGAGGAGGTGGAAAAATATGATGGTGTGAAATATAATATGTGGCTGGAATACAGGTATAGTAAACCAGAGCCATACAATGTTGAGCATGCAGGAAAGGCATTCAAGACGTCTTATGTGCCTATCTATAATGTGCATGTCATCGAAGAGAATGTTGAAAACAGCATAAAGAAGGTATGTCGCGAGGAAGAAGAAATGGCACTGAAGGGCTCTGGCTGGACACTCGATTCGGTTGATAATCTACTGCTGAGAACGCGTGGATTCACTCCAATCAACACACAGGCAATATTTTGATATCTTTGTCTTTGGTATGGATTACGAACACATGAAAATATTCGCAGTTCATGAAATCACAAAGTGTATATATGCAAGGAGCCTAAGCAAGTGATAAGCTTATGAATTGATCATAGTTATATCTCTAAGGGACCTACAGTGCAGTGCTAAGAAGTTTATATCTGGGTTGTTGCAACTTTCATCATCGGCGCGATCGACAAATACGTTCCTGGTTCTTGCTCCTTCCGACATCACGACAGCCGAACCATCTGGAACCGCTTGTGTATGATCTACAGAACTTTCAGTGGCTAATCGGTGCCGCTTTTTGCTGCAAGGACTTTGCCTTCAAGCTTACTGCACGACGACACGAAGTTTACAAGTGCCAGAATAGTCGGTTTCATGTTTAACGAAGGACTGAGCTTTGTATAAGGATGTAAATGAACATGAATATTTTTAAAGTGTTTTTTTTTGTAATAATACATTTTAAAATAAAATTTCAAAAAACAAAAATACCTGAATATTTTATTTCTTATTTTAATCCTGTATCATAATCAATGTGTTAGACCTTGTTAAGAACAGCAAAATATTATTTTAAGCTAATTAGTATTATGGTTATCTAAGGCATAAACAAATAAATTCCCGTGGGGTACAATATTTTACTTGCAAACCGAATTTCGCGAGGCTGGTCTTAATATATCGCAAATTATATCCACTTGTGACTATAAATATACATTTCCCTGCAGCCCGACTTGCTACATAATAATTTAAAAAAATATATATAAGAAAAAATTTGCATACGATCTTAAGAATTCAGACTCCGACTGAAAGTTATGAGAGGTTAAAATACAGCCCATTGCAAGGCTTTACATAAACAAAATCTGCTCTTAAATATATTATTCATAAGCCATATATAAACTGGTTGAAAAAAATTAAAATACATTAACACTATCTCTGTAATTGAAAGAGGGAATGTAGCTTCTATGTTTGGAACTTATATTCAAGTTTAAAGCATTTGACTCGGCATGAGGGTGCGCGAAATCACGGCCTCTTGCGAAATTTTAAGCCCTGCCCTCGTAGCTCAGGGGTAGGGTGGCCGACCTGTAGTCGAAGGGTCGCGGGCTCGCGCCCCGGTGCTCCTACGTGGCAGATGCTCAGCTCGATTGTCGTACTGGGAATTCGTCATCACGTCAGTCTCACTAGAGCTTCGTCAAAGTTAAAAATGTCATAACGTCAAATGAAGGATAAAAAAAAGTGGTTTAGTGGTTAGCAAGCTCGGCTTCTAAACCAAAAGTTCAGTGATGGATTACCTGTCAAAGAATTAGAATTTTTTTTAATGTTAGAAGCTGTCATGGGAGAGAGTGAAATGTACAAAGTTTAAGATCTTTGAACTGACTTTACTTTGCAAAATACATATTTTTTGATGCATTATTACTGTAATTTTCTAAGAATATTTTTTCGGCAATATTTAAATTATAAATGAAATAAATGTAAATAATTATACTTATTTAGTAATTCATTGATTCCTACATGACTGTGTACAAGGCCGGTTAGCCTCGCGATTGCTAAGTTCGCAAGCAGTTGTCCCTTCCCTCATTATGTCTGTTGCTGACATCACTGCTCGTATATGCCTGAGTCACAAGCCTGTCGTTGCATGCATATGTGGTTACAAGGCTAGGTAACACATGTAAAAATTAATTGGATTAAGTAAAATATTAAGACAAAACATTGTTTTCAAAATATAAAGTATCGAAAATCGAATATGTTTTACAAAGTCCTGCTTGGAAAGTACTTTACTTTTTTTTCCCTTCTCGTGTATGGAAAATTGCATCTTTAAATTCTTAACTAAATATATGCACTGACGATTCGCGCAATCTAGCAGGCGATGAAGGAACTACGTAGATGGTGGAATGGAGCAAATGCAACTATTCGAACACGTATAAGTTATCAGTGGAGCAAATGTGACTACTCGAACAAGTGTGAGTAATTGGGTCGGACGAATGACAGAGAAAGGAAAGAGAATGAAAGAACAAAAAATTGGGACTACTCCGAGAAAATCCTCGGAGAGGAAGAGAGAAACGAAAAAGAGAAAGAAAGAGAGACAGGAGAGATGGAGATAAAGAGATGGAATGAGAGAAAGAAAAGAGACAAGAGATGGAATGAGAGAAAGAGAGAGAAACGAAGGAGAGGGAGAAAGATATTGAATAAGGGAGGCAAGAGAAAAGGAGATAGCATGAGAGAATGAAAGAGAGATAGAGAGAGAAAGCATGGAATGATAGAGCATAAAAAAAGGCAGTAATGTGGTATAACATCACGATCGTATGCACCTTGAAAATATGAGTCAGGTGATATATAGCGCTTAATACATATGTCTTTAAATTTTTAAATTAAAAATATTTATATTTAAATTTAAAAATAACAATTTATTAAAATAATTTCATTATGATATCACGATCGTATGCGTCTTGAAAAGACGAGTCCGCTGAAATACAACACTTAATACTTAAGCATATAAATTTTTTAATTATAAAAATATATTTAATTTTATGACAATAATTAAATTAATTAATTAATTTTGTGAAATCCTCAATGCAGGAAAGATTTCGAGTACCTTGCCCGCACTGAGGATTTACGTCAGCCGCAATGAGGAATGGTGCATTTTTAGGGAAAATCAGGAAAATTTTAAGGAAAAATGGGAAATTTGTAGGGGAACATGGAAATTTAAAGATATTTTTTGGATAAAACGTACGATTTTGTGCAAAAATGAGCGATTTCTAGGGGAAAAAAAAGGGGAAAAATTTAAGGTGAAGGTCTGATCCTCGATCCTCTGCCTGAAGCCTGATGTGCCCGAAGGAACATTATCCTACTACTCAAGGTCTAGTTCTTAAGGCTCAGCTTCAAATATTTTGCAAAATTTCTTCTTTTTATTGTCATATTTTCGGTTTCGGAGTAATTATTGACAATGTTTAACTATAGAAAATTTACATTTTACGAGTTGTATTGTATTTTTGTTCATAATTTTAACTGCGTGTTACTTTCTAGATGTGAAAAGTCATTAACATATTTATATTTTAACAATAAGTTTCTGCCTGTTTGCAACTAGCAGATATCTCACAAAGAAAATTCGAGACAAATAATTTTAAAAACTTACAAAATGTAAATGGTATGTAATCAGACAATTTCAATAATTTCTGTGAAGCTGAAATTATGAAAATAATACGAGGACTTTCAGAATAATAGAGGCCCAGGTGAAGTTCAGCCTTAGATCACGTATTTAAGCTTAGTACTTGATGTTAACGCATTGTCATCTACTTGGAAATATCTGATAGCGGTTTACGATACAGTGGCCAGTAGTCTAAAAAAACATAAACGCTATAAGAAGTTGATAGATCAGTTAGTTGTATGTTGATTTAGGAATTAATTACCCACAAGACAGTCACTGTGCGCTGAGGTTCGCAGTGTAAAGAATTTGGCGAAAAGTTACCCTCTTTATCATTAAAGACCTACACAAATATGTGAAGGGGGTCTGAATGTGTTAAATATAATTATGGCCAGTTGATATCCACAGCCACCAAACGTGTCTTGTCACGTCGTACCCTGCATACGCCAGTTATTTGCAGCTGTTCCTGACTAACTACACGTACTAAACAGTAAGAAATGTATTTATGGTCAAGTCCTGTAATACGGCCTCAAACCGTCCTTTGTAATGTCAAGCGCGAAGTAGTTCGTCGAATGTCGAATAGATCGCTCGGGGGGCATTAGAGCATCCACTTTGTTAGTTACGGAAGAGAACTTTCGGTTGTCGTTGCTTTTTGTAGTAAGGATAATAAAATATTTAAACTCCTGCATCTGAGAGGTAAGCAAATGGCTGGTAAAAGGTTTTTTCGCTTAAAGAATTTCGCGTGCCATATATAAATATAAATAGTTATAACCACTGATTAATTTACTGAAATATAGCTGTGCTTTGTGACATCATCTCGCCAAGATTGTGGTTCGAGTTAGTGCTGCTACCTGCCGCGAGATTATGCAGTTATATATACATGCTATGTATTGTAAAATGGCCTGCAGAATACTATGCCTGGCCGTTTTACAAGACTGGTTGGCCGTTTTGCAAGACACAGATTGAAAATAAACGTGTGCGTCTAATGTTGGTAGAAAGGAAATGTAAATTGCATTGAATGCATAGTTTTTAATTAGTATGTCTTTAATTGTATTTTTAAGGCAATTCTCATATTCGAGTCTATAAATAAAATTAATTAAGCATCTTTCTCACAGTCAAAGGTTAGCCATTAAAAAACAATATTTAGGCTTACTCGTGAATATTTAGGACTCTACGGTGTGCAGATGTTTCACTAAAAACTGGTAACCTTTTTTTTTTTTTTTTTTTTGTATTATCACATTAAGCAGAAATAGTGTCGAAGCAAATTGAGTAAATCCAGGCAAGCCCTACATTTACATAATGAATCCACTGCCATTAGCTGTCCACCACAGTACTCTATTTTATGCTTAATTTTCTTTCTAATTCTATTGTTATTTTTATCTTAAACATTTACATTTTGTAAAATAAACTGAGAAATGTGTTTGGATAAATTTTTTACTGTGAGAAATAGTAATTTAATAAACATGATGCAAGAAACAGTTGGTAACAAAATATTTTTTACTGGAGATTTAAAAAAATGCGTGAACTGAAGACGCAGCTCCAAAGTTGGGATTTACAAGGTATGCAAGCTGCTGTGGATGCAGTTAGTTCCAGGCATCTTACTCCTTCTGCAGCATCAAAGCAATACAACATTCCCATGACAACCTTAAGACGTAGGTTGCAATTTGAAACCGTATAGAAAGGAATGAGCAGGAAGCAGGACATCCCACCAGAAATAGAAGCTTCCCTCGTTGACCACATTTTCTTAATGGAATCAAAGAGGATTTGACTTGACAATTAGCGAGGTAGATACTGTTGCATACAAACTTTCACTTAAAGAAGAACTAAAAGTAAGATTCTCGCATGAAAAGGGGAAGGCAGGCAAAACTTGGTTTTATGCTTTTAAAAAACGGCATCCCAATCTTTCAGTCCGGAAACCAGAAGCTCTGTCTTTGGCACAAGCCAGAGGCATGAACAAGGCAGATGTAACAAACATTTTTGAGATGTTTTAGAATTTGTTAAATGTAAACAACTTGTTTGGAGACCCTGCAAGAATCCATAATGCGGACGAAACAGGACTCCGGCTAAACAACAGTCCAGAAAAAAATCCTTAGTATGAAAGGAAAACGAAATGCGATGAGTGTCACTGCTAAGGAAAGAGGAGAGACTGTGGCTGTACTTACATGTGTTAGCGCAACTGGTGTTTTCCTACCGCCATTTGTAATTTTTAAGGGGGGAAATATGAAACAGGAATTCAGAGACAATTTACTTCCAGGTTCAGTTGTTTTCATGATTGATTCTGGCTACATAACAATTGAAATCTTTCGTAAGTTTCTTGAACATTTCGTCACACATAAGCCATGAGGAAAGAAGACGAATCTCTTGGTACTGGATGGTCACTCGACCCATGTCAGTGACCCAGACATTTTACAGTTTGCTGTTGACAACTATATCATAATGATCAGCCTCCCACCTCAGATCCCGCACTACATCCAACCACATGATAGGTCATTTTTCAGATACCTGAAAATGCATTACTATGGTGCATGTAACAGATGGATAAAGCAGAACCCAACTAGCAGCATAACAAAACTTCAGTTTGGAATGCTTCTTTCTCAAGCCTGGGGTAAAGCCTGCTCCGTTGAAAATAGTGTGAGTGTATTTCGAGCTTATGGGCTTGTGCCGTTTAATCCAGGAGCAATTCCCGAGTCAGCATTTTCTCCTTCTGAGTGTTTTCAGATGGCAGATGTCACCTGACAATTCGTTTAGTGAAGATTTACACAGCAAAAAATACATAAATTCATTATTGCAGTAGCTGTGTCCCACTCCGAGAATACTGCAGAAGATGTCATCAAGCAGATGCCAGAAGGCTGCCATTCTTACATCACCAGAGCACATTAAGAAAATGAAAGAGAATAAAGACTTTAACACTGTAAAACCGAAGAAGGAAAAGTTAAAAAGAGTGCAAAGAACACATGTTTGAAACAGGCCACAGGAATTAAAAAAAAAAAAACTCAAACAAAGGTTCAGAAAATGCATGCTTGTATTGTGATGAGCTCTTTAGTGATGACACAAATAGTGAAGTGTGGGTGTGTTGTGTAAGATGTAAGTGTTGGTGTCATAAGCAGTCTGCAGAAGCAGCAAACATTGCCAAATTTGTGTGTAGGGACTGTAGAAATACTTGAGAAATGATCGCTATCATCAGTGGCCGTATCACAGGACAGTTTTTTGCAAAATGGCAATTTTTGTCTATTCCCAGTAATATTAAATCACCAATATTATAAATAATGTATATTAAAGTTTTGACACATCACTTTAAAATACATAAAACTTCCCACAATTTGACATTTTGTTCATGTTTCTATGTGCATCCATTCAGAAGATATAACGTATTGCATATATTAGTGGCCGTATTACAGGGCTTGACCCTATATGTTGCGGGTTTTATTAAATTTTGGTAAAGAAAGGGACGGACCTCCGCATGTTTTGTGAAATAGTTGTTTGCGGGAATACGCGTATCTCGGTAAATAAATGTTCCGCAAATACAACTTTTTGTAAGAAAACATAAAGAACGATTATCTATGCCCCTATTTTTTTTACTTCTGTTATATTAAGTGTATTCTTGGGGAAAAAAATTCGCGAAAATTGTCAAACATCGCATTTTTATACAGGCGTAGTTTAATCTGTGGTCTTTCATCGCGTGTTATAAAACCCCACTGTTACAGATCTGATTTGCACGGTACTCCGACACGACGGAAACACTGCACGCATTGCGCCTAGGAGCGATGAGGCGCTAGGCGTGCGTGCTAGTGTCGCCCGTTCCGCTCCCTCGCTTATTGACCTTGGACGTGGGGGTCCATCCCACACTTAACACAACCGCAGAGTATTTAAGAATACCTGCTAAGAAGATAAAGAAGTGTTCCGAAGTTATTTGCTACGGAAATAATGATATCTGGCTGAAATTATCTGATAACTTAATTTTACGTTGCCACGTATTATATAAATTTTGCGATATGATCTGTTGTTGACGTAGTTTAACTAGCTAGCTATGTACGTATCGCCGACATTCTCTACTGGATTATCGGAACTATAATTGGCCCAATGAATGGCGGTACTGGTACGCACACGGATAAAAGACACCACCGAAAAGAACATTTGATATATGTAAATAATACAGCGATAACTACCGAGAAGTCAAAATTTTACCCTCTGGGGCACAACGTCTCCATTCATTAGAGACTAATGAGAAGCAGGTTGTTCATACATTCAGTTCCAAACAATTTGAAACCAATAACAGCAAAGTAAGAAACGCAGCAAACCGCGGGAACGTAAATACCTGCAGGAGAAGTTACGCTGATTGGGTGGGAAGCTGACTGGCTGGGGCGTGATACCGCAAGACATTATTGCCTCAAGGCGAAGGCGAAGAAGACTTTGGGATGGGTATAAAGGGCTACGTTGAAACCGTAAGGGGTAAAGAACACATATTTAATGTCTGAGGGGAGAGGCTAAGATGGGCCTATACTTCGCGGTAGGGCAGCTGTAAACTTAATTAAATTCGCGTTCCTTTTTTTTTTTTTTTTTACCCAGAGCTTGGAAATAAAAAGAGACCAGAATTTCTGGGATGAAATTTTCCATTCTTTTAACCATTGCCACAGAGTACTCACGGATACAGAGGTGAAACAGGAGTGTACCACGAACTCCAGCCACACACGCCAGGTGGCGTCACTGGGCGGCAACACGTCGTAACACCGTTCGCCGATCAGCGCCTAGTAACTTAGGCCGTGTCCGAAATGACAAATTGGTTATTTTGAAATTTGTCATTTCGTAAGTTTCAATTCGGACGTCGTCGACGGTTTCTTGTCTTTTGTTTAGCACTCGCGGCAACACATTTTTACATTATGGGCGGTTCACGGTAAAATGAGTACTTTTGAAATCCCTGCTTAAGATCTACTTGTCTGCACGTTGTGTATTCTCGCGCTTTATGTAAAATTAACATTGCCATGAGCCTCATCACTTTTTGTATGCGTCGGTCAGGTGAAAATGTGGAATTATTAAAAAAGTAAATATTATACTAATATGGTAATTTTTAGACTTAGACAGAAAGCGAAAGAAACAATTTAAGTTATCACAAATTATTACGAAAAACTACATTTCCTCCATCGATACCAACTTTACTGGGCTTGTGTCACTCGGTGCGCCCGTTAGGTAGGAGCAGTGGTTTTTTTTTCTAAGATTGATTTCAAAAGCGTGCTCACTTTATCGTGAACAGCCTTTAACAGTAAAAAAAAAATATTTTTATCTAAGTTCTATGCTTAAAACGGACGTAATATTTCTGCGATCAGTACTGGAATGCTGCGAATATACCAATAAATAAGAAAATAATAAATTATGCAATAACGTATTTAAAACATTTTGTTTGCAAAACAAAAACAAATCACTATACTTATTTGCTTTTTAAAACGGCCTAGTGTATTTATGAGCAGTTATTTGTTTTAAAATAACGTTTTATTTAAGCATTCGCTCATGTTTTTTCGAAGGTCAAAACCAACATTGTGCTGATTTTGTCATTTCGTATTTTTGATAACATACGCTAGATACAAAATATGAAATACCAGCTTACCAAACATGTCCCCATTTTAGTGTACAAAATCCGTTCACATTATCAATTTGTCAACAAAATCTACCATTTTGGACATAGCCTTAATTACCAGCCGGCATTTCAGGCGATTTGAAAACTTTCACTGCAAGTGGTAGCCAGTCAGGCACAAGGCCAGTTCTTGAACTGTAAAAGAATTGTGTAAATTATACTGAGAAATTGTTTGTAATTTCACAAATGTATTTAACAATACAAAAATTTCTTGTGTAAATGTACTCGCTTGTAAAACTACAATAACCGTGTTTGTAATGGATTTCAAGGAAAGTTTGTACTATACTGACCCATATCCACAACCTGAAGCAAGATGACGTATACCCAACAACGTAAAACCGTATGTAGATGTTTGTGTAAACACTAGGAGTGATTTAATGTGTAGATGCGTGCAAAAAAGTTATTTATTGCAAGTTTGTATAACGTAAAACACTTAGGACAGCTCAAATAACCATTATTAAACGACTAAAATTTAAAAAACACGTGACATTATTACTCAATAATTGTTAATGTAACATATCTACACAGAAAACTTAAAATCAAATAGATGCGTTCGTCTTAACTGAGCAACTTAACTAATATTTTGTAGGTGTATACTGGTATATTTAGTACACAAATAATTGCAAAGCTCGTAAGTCAGGTTGGTCTGTTGGTTTAGAGTGTGGGGTGATGAAAATAATGCAAGGGATGCGGATTATATTTCCCGTGTTGCGACGATGTAACTTTATTTTTCGTGGTTTATAATTTGAAATAATTTTTTTCCCCGCTATTCCTTATTAGTTTACCACATTTGTTTTCTAGGAAAAATTAACATTATTATATGTCCACTACTCAATAATGTAAGTTGAAGCACAAGCCTTTAATAATTCGTAATATTACAAATACATGATTTGCGGATTTTACAAGAAAACCGTTTGTAGTTCTATAAATCATCATTCGGTATCATCAGTCACAGTAGCCGATGACGCACAGGTGTAGGGCTCCGGAACTAGAGGTCGTGAGTTCCAAACCCGGTAAATTTAAGATGTTTTAATAATCGAAATTGTATTGTACGGCCGGCTACACTAAAGTTCATTTGAACCAACAAAATCTTACACGTTTGTGGCAACAAAATAAAAGCAAAAAAAAAAAAAAAGTGCTTTTAGCAACTGTTTGAAAGAAGTATTCACTTATCCATTCAGTACATCTTTCCCTCTGCAGCAATCAGTAATTTTCCACTTATTCAAAGTAAATCTATTTTCACTGTTTAAAGTAGTTGGACGTGACTCCAAAATCAGCGATTGCCCACTGATTCGAATTTACAGCGTAAGGCCGTACAAGGTTTGTTGGAGTACCTGGTCGTCGCGACCTCCACCTCCTGCCTATTCATGTGTTGACCTTAGTGGGGCCTACCTAGGTTTGTTAGTACGCCAAGGCTACGTGACGACCCTTGGCGGTCACCCATCAAGTACCGACCACACCCGATGTCGAACCACGGCGATCACAAGAACACAGGTTTTCCAGCGCGGTATGGTTGTCGGCCAGACGCTCGACTCGGGGGCTCGCCGCAGCTTATATAGATAAGATGTCCTGGTCCAGAAGGTTCTCCTCGTGCAATGATAACACCGGGTATTTAATACTCCAAGAGTGGAAGCGGCACGAGTTCCGATAGACTTATCGCTGCTCGTGCTCGAGCGTCGAGGCTGTATATGTAATTCTGTCTTGCTGTTCTCCGGTTACCTATTACTGCAGTGTGTGCCCGAGAAGAAAATGAGCAGGCCACGAAGGCAAAGGCGCTGTTTCTAACACTATTGTTACAAGATGCCTGCAGGGCGTATCTTAGTTAGTGAGGGATGGAAGTCTTAATGAAATAAAATCACTAAATTTGATTTTTAATTTATTCGCACAGCTATTATTTACAGCACTAATCAATTCCCACTATTTCTCTTATTTATTTCTCAGTAAGCGCAGTATTTAATATCCATTTTAACTCTTAATGTCTCTGATTATAGTCGATTAACTAATACTCACAATTAACACACTTTCAGTTTGTCTGTTGCCATCATTTCAATGCCTCAATAGTCCAGCTTACAGTCGTACTCTTCTCTGCGCCGATGCTCGCAGTCGCAGATTTTCCTCCCGTTAGTCACTTCTGGCGCTACTCGTTGCCCTTCGTCGCACAATCGCCCACACTCCCGCTTCTCATAAAACGTTCGGCTCCGAGGCCTGACGCTCTTTTATATCAGTCGCCCTGACCATCTGGAAGGTTCGACGCACCCCGAGTCACACTGAGAGAGACGAAGTGAGTAATCCAGATTATTCTTCAGATGAACGCAGAGGTATGCGCGGTGGGATGCTTTGTGTAACAGATACGCACTTCTTGGTTTATCGCTCGCTTACCATTCAAAACATTCCATTGACTTGCCGCCCGTTATCATATCGCTACTTTCTATCCTCCTCTTCAGGTCACTCGCGCGGCAGAGGTCACGTTCAGCACCGCGTAACAATATTCTTGCAGGGAAACAACGTGCGCCTGGGCCTCTTATAACGCTACATCAGTCATTCTCTGTGTTTAATTGTTAAGTGTCCTTCACGGGACGCCTTATAAACTGCGGTCCGACGACAGAAACATCACAGTTGTATGTACAAATAATTGTTTGAAGTCTAGCCTAGAAAACTCAACACCGTCTAACAAGAAAAGTTCCTTGCGTGTAAGAGTTACTTTGTTGAGGCTATGTTGCTCAGTATTATAAACAAATGCTTTCTATAAAATTCAATACGAGCACTTTTCGTATGTTTCGAAATACAGTATGATAATGTTATATTTGTATGTGCCCAAGTCAAGTATTTTGCAACCTTTTAAATTAGGAACTGAAGCTATACATTTTTGCGTTAAGTCTGAGGCGAGGTTAGTGATGGTTTTGACTTGGGAAACGAGGATGAAAGCTGTTTATGAGTAGCGTTGTTTTAATAGTCGGACTGTGGAATAGTGAATACTCTGTTGTTAATTTTAGCAATGCATAATTTATTGTTAGCGGAGGATTTCGTGATTTTATGTGACTACGAGCTTGTCTTCAAGCAAATGTAAATTTCGTTTAGTTTTTTTTTTTTTTTTTTAGGTAGATCAGAGTTTGCTAAACACGCAGTAGAGGAACTTAACTTAGTCTAAACTCTGTACATAAACAAAGCCCGAATGCGGCGTCAGATCTGTTGGGGTAGCATAGGCTTCATACTGAATCAGCAGTCGATAAATAAAAGCTGATACTCGGGTATACGGGAAACTTACGGGTCCTGTAGAAGGAAACCAAGGTAGAGTGTTAGTTTTGGTTGCACGGTAGCCACTCACCGTGTACCAATATTGGACAGTTTTCCTACTATAGGATGTTCACGGTAAGGTGGCCACTTTGAAGGCCCTGGTTACTTTTTCTTTTTAGGCATATTTTATTCTTTAAACAACTTTGTTAATAAATGTTGCCGTGTAAGTAATAAACACAGAGTGTATATTCCACCGCACTCAGAAGTTAACGTCTAAAACTGAAATAAAATATATTTATTGACTATTATTCAAAATGTGAAAGCTTTCAAAAGTGCTCACTTTAGTGTGAATATCCTATAATACGACTATCATAAACGACATGGACAAGATATGAGGCTAGAAGGCTGTTTATGTAAACAAGTGCTTTGAGATAATTGTATACTTACTCCAGCCAATTTTTAATTCATTTAGATACAATTCAAATCGATAAAATTACTTTATTATTATATATAAGTGGTTGTGTTTTGAAAATTAAGATACACAAACTAAGACGCTAATCTCTGTTGACCACGTGACTCTGACAATTCTACTAGTGTGCGGTAGGTCAATGTTGGGCAAATGCGTACAAGAAAAAATTCGGGTACTTAAAATTTAGTCTATAAAGGAACCTAGCCTACATGACCATGGATTCGGGAGACAAATCCGGAATCCACAACCTTTTTTTCAGCAAGTTTTCTTACGAAAAGAACTACAACTAATGGCTGTTCACGATAAAGTGAGCACTTTTGAAATCAACCTTAGAAAAAATATCACTGCTCATGCCTGCATACATTTTAGCGGACGCACTGAGTGATATGCGCCCAGTAAAGTTGGTAACGATGGAGATAAGTAGTTCCATATATTAAAATCGAATAAACAGTGTTGGGTAACATTCTGTGATGACAAAAAATTATTCAATTAGCTTTCTGTTTTTTTCTATTGCATCGAAGTGTATACAAATGAGCATATATGTAAGCTATTTACTTTTGTAATAATTTCAAAATTTCACTTGACCAACGCATCAATAAAGTGATGAGTCCCATGGCAAAGTTAATTCTACATAAGGCGGAAGAATACACAATATACATAAAAGTATATCTTCAGCAGGACTTTCAAAAGTGCCCATTTTACCTTGAACAGCCAATACAGACAGATGCCTATTTATTACTTTGCGTGCAGAGGCGATGGAGCACTTGACGAGCATGCCAGCGTAGTCCTTATTGCTTTTCTTATTCCAATGCCTCAAACGCGCAGATTACCTCCACGTAGACGAACGCTTTAAAAGTTAGCATTGTGAGACTGCGCTGGAAATTCATAAGAAGCTATACTGCCAGTAATTTCGAGAACAATACATATATTTTATTGGTTTATTGACGTTGTGAGCGTTATTGTGTTACAATACCGTTAAAAGATAAACATATTTCTTAAATCGTTTTACTCCTGGGAGTGAAATGGAACACGTGCTTCAGTTTACAGTTTGGACTTGTGTCAATTACTACAAATAAACAAAAAATTTTAAGACCATTCAGAGAAACGGCTTTACTCTAATGGCAACAAGAAACGTAGCATTATATTAACTGTATTCCTAGGAAGATTCGGTAATCAGACGGGTTTTTATAATGGAAGAGGACACAATGAACACTAAGGGCTTGTGAATTCCGTTACATATATGGAGACATCAGTTATGCAAAGTTTACTTGCTACTCTCTTAGAACAGCCACAGAATTCTGAACTATAAGTAAAGAGCGTTCAGTATAATCTGGGTAACGATGTCAATGGTGAATGAAAACCAAGATCAACAGGACTATATTAGCGCCGCTGTAACCTAGAACTCGGGTGCTCTGCCAATGTCGGGCCACTTCTGCCCGGGAGAAGAAACAATTTTACAAGGGCGGTACGGAGGGGGGAAGGGAGTGCCTGCAGATTCGTCTGCCCGCCTGCCAGCTAGCTGAGGTTGGTGCTTTGCATGTCGTTCTGCTTCTCTCTTTCACTTGGGTAAGCGGGGTCAAGTCCGTTCTCAGGCCGGCGAGACTATATTGTTGCTACAGTTACGGGTATAGGGGACTAAAGGAGATTCACAGTCAACTGAGCACTTTTTAAGGCCCTGCTGAATTTTTCTTTTCATTAGATTTCTATGTTCCTGTCACTTTTTTAACATAAACATTGTCATCAGACTGATAAACACAGTGTGTACATTTCACCACTAACAAAAGTTAACGTCTGGAGTTGCAATCAAATCTATTTATTAGTGGTTAATGCTGCCCATTGAAAGGGCCTCAAAAAGTGCTCACTTTGCCGTGAACAGCATATCATCTCTAACTAGTGTAGAATGCCAGTAAATGGCTCAGAGTTATTTTTTTTGACGATTTCTAGGGAATACCAGCTGCAGAGGTACTAATTTCCACCGCACTCATTTGATTTGCAAGTCCACATAATACAACGAAACGAAAATTCAATGAGCTCCATTTCACGGATTGTAATAAATAACTCAAACATAAAACGGGATACTTTTCCGCTGTCCATGTTTTGCAAACTTTATGGAGTGGCGGAATCACTGCAGTTAAAGTTTTAACCTCGGTTAGGGTTGCTAACTATCCGGCCTTCATTTTCCTGCAGATTTGTTAGCAGTTCAGAGCCTTTCAATGCAGATTAATGTCCGAGAAAGGCAACCGTACAGGTGCTTAACGTTTAGTTATTCCCCAGATCTGTTACTAACTGCAGAATACACGTAAGCCAACAGGACCTTTACATAGGCCAGTTCACAAAACGATGCGTTTCAGACAATTTAAACAAGTGGCAATAAAATCACCAGTGCTTGTAATTTCCAAGACAAAAAAAATTCAAGTTTTCATTTACTTTTCTTTGTTCTATTCAGCCGGAATAATTGTAGAGTTTTATCGAGTGAGAATTGACAATATAGGGTAGTAATAGTTTTACCAACCAAATCTGTAAAATAAAAAACGTATAATTATACTAATCCTTAGCGATTTAGTACTCTGTTAATATTTAATTGTACCCTCATTTTTTATACGCACCTAGTTTGTTTTACGTAGATTATTATCAATGGCAATAACAAATGTCTGCGTAACAAAATTTTAAATAAAGCACTCTATTCGCCTCACTAACAAAGACACCCATTCAACAACATTCTTACCGAGCGAGGTGGCACAACGGTAATATTTTGGATTCGCCTTAGTGAGGACAGGGGTTCGGCCCTCGGTCCAGCCATCCTAACTTCAGTTTTCCACGTTTTCTCTACATCACTCCTGGCGAATGCCGGGAGGATTCATATTATTACAGCCCATAATCTATTACTACTATGCTGACAAACTTGCTCCTTCTTTAATGACCACTGTTACGATTGCGGCACCAGCCATGCGGTGCGCTCAGGAGAAAGGCCTACTCGTGGCATTGGGTCAGCACGAGCAGCACTGTGAAAGCAGAATCCATCGGCACAAAGCCATAGACTAAAGATGAAATAGACCGTTTATACGTCTTCTGCGCATGTACCCAACATTGACCTACCACAAAGGAACACAACTGTCAAAGTCACGTGATCAACAGTGCAGAAAATAGTTAGTTAATTTTTATATGACAAGCATAATTATATGAATAAAATACTTTTACCAATTTTAATTAAATCAAACTGCATTACAAATTGGTCAGAGGAAGTATACTTACATCTCAAAGCATTTGTTTACAAATCAGTTTTCTAACCTATAATCCAAACCATGCCGTTTTCGCTAGACATGTTGGCAGAAAAGCAGTTCTGTGTTGGGACATGGAGATAGGTTGTGCGCAGCCAGCGAGATCGGTCTACCTCATATTTAATTTATCCGCAAAAACCTGCAAGTTGGGTCACAGTAATTAGGTCTGGCTGACACAGAAGGATGGCCATCGGAAGACGACCATAACTCCGCCCACTCCAAGCTATCGGCGAATAGGAACGAGTTGCAACATAGTAACAGGGGGAGGGGGCGAGGAGAGTGGTCTGGGCATCTGAACCAGGAAAGGAGTGTTTCCTGGAGCTTCAGCAAAGCGAGACGGATGCAAGACGCAGGGCACTGATCTCCGGCTGTTCAGGGGTGAGTTGATCAGGGGAAAGAGATCTATTCCTTTACCAGCCCTTCCCCATTCGGTTCCAAAGTATTTGTAAAACTGATTTTGTTAATAATAGGGATGTGGTAGCTTCATTACTTCATTTAATACGCCTTTCTCTCCTTTCATTCCATCAGCACGCTGTCGACGAGATGTTAAGTCCCACCTGCTTGACAACAATGTAATGAGCTACGCTCAGTTAGCGCACGCTCCTCCAAGTAACACGACAGTTGGCCAGAGACAGCCCAAGGCGGTATAGTAGTACGAATTTTGTGCTCTCCTGCATATTTGCCGCTCACTGCATCGATCCTTCATTGCGTGGGCTACGTCTCAAGATCTCCTTCAGCGTGCGGAAATTCAACCAATCTCCGGTTTGGTCAATGGAACGTCCTGTGCTGCTACTCAAGTTTCCATGGCACTTGTGGATTTTACACTGTAATCTCAACTGCGAGTGCAAAAAATGATTTCCACATGCTGGATTCTAGCTTTTGGCCCCAAAGATCCTGGACGTTCAACAGGTTGCTACGGCCTTGTCCCCAAGGACGATGCAATGGGGACATAGACATACAGCAGAGTAAAAACCCCAAAATACCCTAAAACCCTCGTTTGAACATATATTGAACACTTAAAACACAAGTACATATAAGAAGTGAGCTATTTTTTCAGAAAGCAAAAACCATGCGTTATTTCAAGGATATTTTTTTTATGAGACTATTTTTTTTTCGTTTTATGTTTGCAACACATTATTTTCTTTGGTTGTTTTACTTAAATTATATTGATATCTCTGCATCACAACATATATATTTTAAATAAAAATGATATATAAAAATATTTTCCCCAAAAGGTACAATAGGATAATTTCCAAACTTCATGTAACATTAAATTTTACTTTAATTCTAGTTAGGCCTATAAGGCTCCATGGTTTTTATAGGGGCAAGCTACAGTAAAGAATAATGCCTTCCACACAAAGACGATTCTTCAAATATCCTACAGTGCTAAAGCACTTTAAATATTTACTTTATAATAATTTGTATTTATACCGCTGTAAATAATGAAGTTCTGCCAAAAATATAAATGCGGACAAAAACAGTACTATACTCCAACTAGAAATATTTCTACTTTCTCTGGTCACATGTTAAGAGATTACAAAATAATTTATCACTCACAGGCCTATTTAACATTAATTAAAGACCATAATTATTTCTTGCATTATTTTAATGTAATTTTCTCTGGCTATGATAACTTATAGAAACCATAGATGATTTTATTTTCCATTATGTGACAAAATTATTAAATGTTAAACTTGATTGGCATACGGTATTGTTCAGTTGGACAAACAGAGGCCAAAAAAAGATTGATTATAATTAACAAGGTCAGTCTAAATTCAAGTTCTTTAAGACATCTGTATTAAAAATTTCATTACTAAATTAGCTCCAAAAATGCCAACACATTATTAAAAGTGGTTACCAAAAATTACATTTTTCAAATTCACCTTTGGGAAAGAACAAACTTCCATTAAAAAAGAGTTTTGACTTGGATTTTCTCGTTTCTTTAAATTAGTTTAAAATTTATTTTAAAATATTCCCATTTTTCTTTCTTTCATTTGGATTTGCGTTTTATGCAATCTCAAATTTTCTTGAAATCTTAATCTCCAACATGGTGCCTGACTCCTATCTCAGGACTCCAAATGTCCCTGCCTTATTTTTGCCGCAAGGGCTATCGGTGACATTTAAGTTTGAGAATCATTATTTAACTGGCTGGGTGCTCTCCTTCTGGGGTGGTGGTAATCGACCCCAATCCAGAGATCGCACCAGCATTTATACTAACACAAAGTAATTGCCCCTAGGAGGGGTGTTCACCAACAACTGACCAATATGAAAATAGATGGCCATTTAAGGAAATGTCTTTTGAGGATACACATTATCCTCTAGAGGGGTTCGCTAATGAAGAACAATCAGAAGCCGGGATCAGAAACATGTCCAAATATGGGTAGCACAGGCGATTCCACGTAACCAAACTTCCGCTGCTTAGGCAGGATTAAGAATGTGATGTCACGAAGCAAGCGGTCTTTTCTGAGAGCCAGGTAGCCAGTTGACTGGCCGACTGGTGGGTGATGTCACTGGGAATAGTTCAACGAAACGCCACGCGACGTGAGTGCCGCGACTCTCGGCAGTTAAGCTCCAAGCGAGTACGTGGTATGTTGAAGTGTCGGACCTCTCCCCATCGCCCGGCCAAGGCTGCGATTTGATCTGGTGCCAAGGACAGTAGGTACGCGATAGAAGCCACGTCTTTCCCAAAATTTCCAGGCAAATAGATAATGCAGTTTTCGTTTAGATCAACGGTAAATTTTTCAAGCACCCCGTGCTCGAAATACGTAATTTTCAGGTGAAAAATGTGTGAGGCGTCACAAGGTCCAAGGCCCCGCCTAGTTGTCCGGCCCAGGTTCATCTAGCGGCCCAAACAAAAAATGCAATTACCGCCTTGTCCGTTAAACTAGTACTTTGAGGTATTTGTATACTTCCCGTTACCATCTTTTTATGCAACTAAAATAACTTCTGATTAGTCAAAAAGTTGAGTCTGTTGAAAATGCAAACGGTAACATCCTACACGTTCATCGCTGTTGGCCATGTGATTTTGAGAGTTACATTGGCACGGATGAGTCAGTGCCGGGGATGTACACACAAGACGAAAAGCGGGCTTAATGCTGTTCATGGTAAAATGAGCACTTTTGACAGCTCTATTCAAGATCTACTTGTATCCACATTATATATTCTTCCGCGATATGTAAAGCGAGCACCGTCATGGGTCTGATCACTTTATTCATGCGTCGGTCAATTGGAACTGCGAAATAATTTTGTAAAAGCTATCTGACAAATTTGCTGGTTTTTACATTAATATGTGCTGCAAACACAGAAAGCAAAATAAATTATGTCTTTCGTCAGAAATAGTTACCGTACAGTTTTATTTTCAACGTTATGACATATAACTACTTGTCTTCCGTCGTTGCCAACTTTACAGGTTAAATTCTAATCAGTGTGCTGTTTAAATATATGTAGATACAGACAATTATATTTTTCGAAGGTTGATTTCAAAAGTGCTCACTTTATCGTGAACAACCTATAAGTTATGCGTAGGAACACCCGAATTTCACAAAAAATGTTATGCACATGTTAGACTTAAATAACCTAAGGGGACACTAACAGTTTTCTTTTTGCTTATTGGTGGCGCGTGTTCGTGGGAAGGCAGTTCCATACTTTGCTGGCCAATCGGAACTAGGCAGATGCCATGCTGTACGTCTGTAATTCGCGCGCAAACACCTAAGTTACGTTACACGCGAGTCACCCAGTCACAGAAGTGGATCTGAGCTAAAGTGTCATGGAATACAACTGGCCAAGAAATATTTTCGCGAAAATCGGGTGTGCCTAGTTGTGTGTAATCTACGGATGGGACGGTCTGTCCACAGGGTAGGAAAGTTTACAAGAGTGAAAACGCGAATTCCAGCCGCACACGACAGCAAAATGGCGTCGCTGGTTAGCAGCATGCAGGGAAGCCGTTCGCCGACCAGCGCTTGATAACCTGTACTCGCCAGCCGGCCGTCCGGGCGATAGGGAACTCTTCGAAGCACGCAATGGCAATATATAATTAGGGACAACTGTTTTTCGCCAAAACATTTCAGAACGAGTTGTATTGCAAAACAATTTAACTTCGAAACATTTCGTGATTGGATCATTCGAATTGTTACGCGTCTTATCTGCTTGCCCGCGAATCACGGATGGTCAGTATCGGAGAAAGTTAATTCTGATTGGCTCACTTATCTAGCAGTCAGTCTTCTAAAAATACAGGCGGCCAATAGCCAGAGGAAGGCGGTTGGTGTGCATGGAGGCTATTGATGCATAGCCTCCGTGTAAAACTCTTCGTGAAAAACAGGAGGCCCTAGATAATCCATTCACGGTTACTTTAGACTTTTCTGAAGTCCTGAAAATGTCCTTCTTCCAGGATATTCCTCCAGCTCATGAAAATTAAGCTTAACTAAATCTGGCGCTACCAACACACATGTTTTCTCAATGTTTTTATCCAAATTATTTATAAATGCAGCATTATAATTTATAGATAAAACATGAACAACATTTAAATTTAACATACAAAAAAGTAACTTTTATGAACACTAGTATTAAACGCATTTGATATATGGCATATGTTGGAAATAACTACACACGTCATACTTGGGGAGATTTTTCAAATGTTTGATTCAAAAAGGGCGAAGATCCGTACCCAGAGCCTCGCGCAGCCGATCAGATGACGGGTACACACGTCCGCGTCTCAGCCACGCCACTTCGCCTCTGTGTAGTTATCTGTTCTGCGGCCTCGCGGCGCCGCGAGAGCGCAGCACTTGTACGGGGCGTCCGACTGCGCGTGCGCGCCGCGTCAGTCCGGCGGCCGACATCGCCAACAGCGCGACACGTGACCGCCTGCTCGCCATCCGCGACGCGACAACAATCAACAGTGTGCGTTACGGAACGGGGAGAACGAAACGGATATTTGACGTCACGCCGCGGGAATAACAGTGATCGCAGTGCGGCGCGTCGTGTGTTCTCGGGATCACAGTGCCTTGTGCTCGGCAACAGTTCCATCAACCCTTCAGATGAACCTATTGTTCTTGGTGTTAGTGCAAATAGCAGGTACATACTTCTCCGAAGGTTTGGGGTTCTCTTACACATAAGTTTATTATTTAAGAATTATTTTTTTTAACCCAGTAATTCAGAAATTAATTTATTGACGTATGTGTCACAGAGAGCAGTTAATTATTTTTCCCGTGTAAAAAAGTCGATATTGACACATTTTCGGAGCGTCGATTTACGTAAAATTCAAAGGAAAGTGGCACAAAGTAATAAAAAATAAAAATTTTCCAAAAAAATTTTTTGGAACTTTTTCAAAATGAAAATATTTAAATTGTTTAACTAGGTACTTTTCCAGCGTGTGCATTGACGAAATGCACACGACTTTAATAACCACCAGCTAAGAGCAAAATCCAAGGGTAGTGGCAGGATGCAAAACAACTTGAGATTTACTTCCTCTTGTCTGCGGTGACAAAAATCTGTATAATTTGCCATCAACACAGTCTGCCGAAAATAGTTCTTCGCCTGAGTTTCGCAGGATCAGGTCAAAGTGCAGTTATTTCAATAATATGAAAATTATGCATTACGCTATCATTCCTGCTCACTAGTTATTTTGTTTTAAGAGAAAATAATTTCCTCTGCCCAGGGGCACCAAATAAACGAGCTAAATTCTTCCCTGTTTACAGCCACAAATATCTTTACCGCATGAAAGCTTGGGATTTTCCCGTTTATAAAAGTAACATAAATGTGTTTCCTGGGCAGTGAATCTTCTTGTAATGGACGCTATGAAAATAAGGGCTTGGAACTTTCGGAGAACAGCAAGTAAAAATTAAATATGTTAGTAAAATAAACGTGTGGAGACCATCAACTAAAAGTAAGGTTGGCAAATTTTTGTCTTCTGCGTATTTACGTAACAGAGGCTCACAAATTTCCACGAGAACTGTCAAATTAACCTTTTCTAACATTGGTGTGTTCTTGGTTTATATTTGGTTTCATGACACGCCCATGTGTTTATGAAGAAGAGAAAAGCATGTTTACTTTATTTTATCCTACAAATTGCATTACAACACGATCAGATGAAGTGCATCTACATCTCAAATCACTTACTTACCGCATGTCAACGCTAAGATATTGTTTGACGAATACACGTGGATTTTATCAGTTATCATTGAAAAAATGTCGGGTATACGGAGTTAGTTACAGTGCAGTTCGCAATGTTACTCTACCCCATATTGCCTCTACAGCTCGAAAGTGGATGATCTGTATCTTAGCCAAGAGTTTATTGCCAACTGTAGGACAGAAAAAGTTTTTTTTTTTTACTCCAAACAAAATATTTTCCTTGATTAGAAATTTTTCCAGCCAAGTAACTAAAAATATTGACTACTCTATTGTGAAGAAAAATAATTATCTTCAAATCTAGTCACAAGTTTATTTTATACATTTAATTGCATTTTTATGGTGTTTTTGTAAAGGCACGAGTTATATATAGGAAAATGTGCACATAAACAACTTATTCCTATGAAATTTCAGTATGTGTAATGTATCTGTGCTGTCTCTGGGTTTTTTTCATCATGAAATCTATGCATCTGTTCATAACGGCCGCCGAGTGCTACAAAGGGTTTACATAGGAAGACCCCGAAGGCACCCTTATTTACTTCCACACATAACGTTCATGGACATAACTCCAATTTTTTCATCGTTATAAACATTCGCCAAATGCGACACATAATGAAAGAAATTAAGAAGATATATTCTTGTGTTATTCAAATTTTGTAATAGAAGCAAATTCCAACCAGCTAAAATAAAATTAATATATTTCGATTGGAGTCCTCTGAGTAGATCTTTTTTCATCCAGCACTTTAAATATTTAAAAACTTGTCTATAAATGTACTACATATCCCATTTCCGATTTTTACATTAAAACTTTTTTTTTGTTTTCAAAATTCAAAATTTTTCTAATACGGAAAAGCAAGCTGCGACAATTTACATGAAAAAAATTGGACGTAACAGTCATCATATTATACCGGAAATAATTTACTTCAGTACTGTTTTTAATTAATCTAATGTTTAATAGTAATTATGAGAAGATAGATAATCATAAAATTTATTGCAGCACAACAGAACTAAAAAATTTACGCTGTTGTGATTTTTAAGTTCCACTAACAACAATTATGACCATTACAGACTGCTCGCGGTAAAATGAGCACATTTGAAAGCCCTGGTTAGGATCTTCTTGTATGCACGTTGTGCATTATTCCGTATTATGTAAAATTAACATTGCCATGGGCCTCATCACTTTATTCATGCGTCGGTCAGGTGAAACTGTGAAATTATTAGAAAAGTAAATATTTGACGAATCTGGTCTTTTTTTACACTTAGACGCATAAAAAAAATAGAAAGCAAAAGAAATAATTTCAGTATTCACAAATGGACACCTAACACTTTTTATTCGACGTTAAGATAATGGAACTACTTCCAATACATCGTTACCAACTTTACTGCGTGCATGTCGCTCAGTGCGCCCGTTAAAATAAATACGGGCAGGGGCAGTGACTATTTTCTAAGTTTGATTTCAAGAGTGCTCACTTTATCGTGAACAGCCTTTACAATCATTACACTGCACAGGGAAGAATTTTTTTACGCATAATTGACATTAAATTTGGTATTTAAATAAATTGGTTAATCGATTCAGACCCAGTGTAGACGATTTTATTGTGTACGTAGTCTTAAACGCCTAATACGTTTTGGCGGAGGAGGAGCAGAAGGGGGTTTGGGGGGTCGCTCCTCCACTTCTAAGCCAAAACGGACACCGATACGCTGCGTTGGCAGACTGTGGTCGGTCTTTTTAATGTATGGCATGTCTTGCATATATGTATTTGTATAACCAAAAAAAAAAATTCAATACACATCGTTACTTTGTTATAAGTTTTAAATTACTCTTTCAGTCACTGCGAATAACTGATTCGCACAGCGTGCTATTGGTGTAGGTTATGAATAGTTTATATTACTGTACCTAACAGGAAACAAAGAGTTCATTGATTGTGGCAATGAAAGAAGTGCTGTTTTGGCTTGAGCACAGCCGGAATCTGATTTTTTTTATTGGCAACACATGAAGCTTTAAATAAAATCGTGTCTTAAAGGGTTAAGATGCTCACAGTAAGAGAGACATAATGTACAAGAAGTTTATTTTTGGCAGTTATTGTACACTTTCAGGCTCAGTGTCCAATGGATGATATGTAGGGATAGCAAAACTTCGCTAGTTCAATGACCTGTTGGCTAGACTCCACAGTCCGCTGTATACTCGAGTCTCAGCTGTGTGTCTATTGGTTGCTGCCCCAGAGAGCAGGCCAGTGTTCCCCCACACCTGGCAGTGTGGGATTCCCTAATTGTTTCCTTGCAAGTCTGCTATTGGTCCAGGAGCATCCAGGGAGTGATCCAATTGCAAAGGTGACTTCACTCTATATGTATTTAACATCTATTTTGTCCTGAAATTAATTCGCAACATTTTCCTATCCCTAGTGATACATAACAGGTGTAACTCTTGTCCCCTCCCTTTAGGGCGTAACAGGAAGGCAAAAAGAAGGACGCATTACATTGGGTATCAACGGAAACACAACCACGCAAAGAATTAAAAAATCAAAGACAATATATTCAAATTCATCTATGAATTTCAACCGAAAGCAGCATTCGACTACAACACTAAGGAAGTGTCTTAGTGCATCTCAGCACGAACACAAGCAGAGTAAACATCCGAATTTCAATTAAGCTGATTAAATATCTCCATAACCTAACAAAACCCTATCTAACTCTAAATACATTATAATATACTTTACGCATGATGACTAGGGACACACGAATTTCGCGAAAAGATGTCTATACATGCTAGACTCCAATAACCTACCGGCGAAACAGCAGTTTTAATTTGCTTATTGGCCACGAGTCTTTATGAGAAAACGTTTTCTTACTTGGCTGGCCAATCAGACTTAGGTAACCTCGATCCTGTAGGTATGTGATTCGCGAGCACACGCCTTAGATGTGTAACACCTAGATCAGCCAATCACGAAAGGTGATCCGAGCTGAAGTGTTATGAAATACAACTGGCTGTGAAATCTTTTCGCAAAATTCGGGTGTCCCTAATGATAACTCATTACGAAGCAAGGATATTGAAACACAAGAGTACATTTTAAAGATTAGCAAGGAGCAGAATGATCACTAAATTTCATCAAGACAATACTCATATACTAAGAAATATTAAAACCTCCTTAGCACTTAAATCTACGGTGAATTTCGCTCAAGAAGACTATTGCTAAGGCATGACCAAGAAAATCCACCTCTTACAAAAATCAAATTAAAATACCATTTCAAAGTCCTCACGATATTGACGGCGAAAAAACACTTCCCCAAAATCTACATACACGACCATCTATTATAAACTGTGCCAAAAGAAACACTACTAACTACAATGCAAAAATCCCCTCAGCATTCACATACTTAACTTATGTAGACATCTTACAAGGCACCACGCCTAGCATGCTGAAGCCTAATCGCGTCAAGTAGAATGGACGTCATCTGTCGTCAGCCAGCCCGCGCCGCTCGAAGAGTAAGACTGCACACCAGCCCGGACTGGCAAACGAATATTTATGCCCGAATACGCGGGCCTGGAAAATATTAGGAGCGGCGCGAAGGCAGGAGAGGGTTATGGAGGTTGCCAGAGTGTAGAGTAGTTGTTAGTGATACCACCAGGTGGCGTCCGACCGTTCCATGAGCGCAGCGCGCCACTCCTCAGTACATCCATAGGTCTGGAAGCGTACAGACGTGTTTTGCTCAGCTGGGTACAGGCAAGTCCAATAAAAAAAGTCAAGCCGGTATTTTTCTACTGCCGCATAATATTGCCATTTTTACACAATAAGCCCTCTTCAGATACTAGCAGTTTATTAACACGGGCCAAAAAAATACAGGTGATTATAACATTGCTAGGAAAGTTAACCACACGTAGTTCTGTCGATATGGCAGGCAGCGATCAAATTAAATTCGCCAACTTCGTCTATATTACGGCGACAATTTTGATGAAGTAGAGTCCCACAAGCAGTCTGGTTAATTCCACTTGCGTACTACGTGTATTAACAGACGGCGCCCAATCCCCCCCCCCCCCTTCCCAATATCGAAAACCACTCGGAATCGTGGGTTGCATTGCTTTGCAGCCTTTTTTCGAGGATTCTGCCTGTAGTGGGGCCTTGGGGACGGCATTTATCTCTCTTGTGGCTGTCATGATAATAATTACGATCCCTGAACGCAAATTAATTATTAATTAGCAACTATTAGGTTTTTATTTTTCAAATTTTTTTTTCGAATTTTCACCCCAAATTTGTTCTTATCACCTTTGATATTCATCCCAGATTTCATCTTAATCCATGCTCACCTCACTATCCCCCCCCCCCCCGGTTCATTAAAAATTCCCTGGTAAGTGCAGAGGTCCTTGTTTGACCTAAGCACCTAGACCTGCAAATCCATGATTAGAAACTTGATAGGGGAGTACACGCCCCCTTACTATTTAGCGATTTAGTGAACGGCTCCCAATGAATATAAATATCCCATTATGCTTCCCTTAATTATAACCACGAAGTAGATATATTCAAAGTTTATAGTACCAATTGCAGGAACGGCAAATTACATGTTCGGGTAGGCAGGGCAGTCTTTGGCAGGACACAGGAGCACTAATATAAATTTACTTTGAAATAGATGATTGACATGCGTGTCACACTTAAAGCGAGGCTTCACGCTTCTAGGTTACAACTGGCTCATTTCACTAGGTATGTACTGTTCACAGTTATTAAAGAGCTTTTGTAACCAACCTATGGAAAAATCTCACTGCCGCCTTCTATCTGCATGTATTATAATGGACGCACGCACAGACCTGCGTGCGCCCAGTAAATTTGGTAACGATGGAGGGGAATTGCATCCAAGTCTCAACTTTGAATTAAAAGTGTTATGCAAACACTTGAGAATATTGACATAATTTCTTTTGCTTTCTGTTTTTTAGATCATGTAAGTGTAACAATGAGTAAATTCGTAAAATATTTACTTCCCTAGTAATTTCACCGTCTCACTTGACTGACACATGAATACAGTGACCAGACCGACGGCCATGTTCATTTTACGTGTGGCGGATTAATTCACTGTGTTCACACAGGTAGATCTTAAGCAGGTCTTTCAGAAGGGCTCAGTTTATCTTGAACATCCTTTTATCGTCGAGCACAGATCCTACCGATCATTGGCTCTTGTGGTAATGAAACAAGTTTCTAGTTGAGAGGTCTTGGGCGGTCATTAACAGCGGTCTTGAGCCCCTGAGATGAGGATGGAGCAGCACCAGTATGCAAATGAGGGAGAAACGGGAGTGCCCCGAGAAAACCCTCATGTCAAAGCAACAATCGAAACCACACGTTAACGTGGATCTGGAAGATTTAGAACTAATAGATACGTAGCTTACGCTCTTAAATACATTTTAACTGTATACATAGAATATTTACTAACATAATTATTCGTTTACGTTTTGTACCTGAAATATTGTTATTTTTATATTTTACGATTTGTCCGAATTATTTAGGACTCGAAGAAAGGAAGTTCTCCGATTTATTTTTCCGAAAATGTTATTATATAGGGCATAATAACGTCCCCCGCTGTTATGCCTGAATGCTTATCAGGGAACGGCTTAAAAACTAACTTATGACTGAACTTAAACTAACAGCCATGCCTTACCTGGGATTTTGTACCGAGAACCTCCCGTATCCTAGAATAGCGGCGCACCAACCGACTACACCACGGAAGGTCAATTTTTCCAAAAATCATATTGGCTAATCAAATCTACAATAGATCTTCGTTCAACCCTAAGCCCACTAATTTGTTTAAAATTAGTACCAAATAAAACTAAAATTAAGCCATTTTTCATACGCTTCTACACGACTAGCGAAGTTATTTACAATGAAATGTTTAAATGTTGAAGACTTCAGTTTGTTAATACAGTGTGCTAAATGGTTTTCTTCTATTATAACTAGTTTCCGATATTTTTATCTGCGTTCCTGTTATTTTTCTTTCTTCGAAGGTGAAAAACACAAGATATAATCATTTTAGGCCACCAGTTGTACATCTTTATTTGTCATATTTCACGTTAAGTAAACTCCCAAATGTTGTAAAGATACTTTATATATATATATATATATATATATATATATGTGTGTGTGTGTGTGTGTGTGTGCGCGCGCGTGTGTGTATGTATATGCACACGCGCCCGTACATTTATGCTCCTGCTAAAAGTGTTTTGAGGTCTTTCTGAGGAAGTTTTTATAGGAATGCTAAAATCAAATCTATGACAACTGTGTTGGCATACATTAAAAATAACTTTTTTTATGATTGTTCAGTAGTTTTAACTTTCTTTGTACACTGTGGGTAGATAAAGGAAGGCAATAAACTAATAAAGGGTTTCTAACAAAAGAGTGATTTAAAAAATAGCTTATAAAATAATTTGTATCAGAATTCCCATTTTTTTCATTTTCTTATTTGTTTATGATCTTAGCCGGTTTAGAACTTGAGCTGTTATATTTATTTAATTTCTTCTGAACGCGGTGTTAGACAAACTGGAAAACCAAAGTGAAATATGAATAATAATTGTGCGATAGTTAATTAGAGGAATTTCATTGACAATCTCGAAGCTAAAAAAACAGCAGTTATCCGTGTTGGTTGTAATCATTTATTTGGTAACGACGATCGGATATCGTTAGTTCGATGACTAGCTGTGGCACCAAAACATGCATTGAAATTGACTAGAACGACTTTTTGTAAATTACGTGGATAGTACACTCCCCAATTTGATGACGAGGTTCAGAAACAGTGATAAACTATATTTGTTAACAATTTGGAACTGCATCCATATGATATTTCTGTACCGACTTCCCATGGAATAGGTTAAATTCAAAAGCCCTATGTATAATGCACTGAGACAGTTGTCAGATGGCCACGACTACCTGACTACTGCTATGATGTAGAAGAAATGATAACTTTAAAATCTGTAAATATTAGACTACGCAAATTTTTGTGAGTTCAGTATTCTGCCCGTAAAACATCACAGTCTGTTATATACTGTAACATCTGCCGTTTATACATCAGCTGCTTCCACATTTTTCTCTTGAAACGAGTTGTATGTGAACTGGCGCTCATTTTGTCACGGATTCATTATTAGGAAACGATTAAAATTTATTTCAGAGGGTTTGCCTAACAGCTGTACACGGCAAACGTGTGCGTGTTTTGAAGCTGGGATATTAGGAGTTACAGTGGCAAAACAAAAAAAAAAATTTCTGTACTTCTGTTAGCTGTAGCAAACAGAAATTAAACGTTTTTATATATTGACATAGCTTCTGCTGGAATGGAAGAAAGAGTTCTTAACATTGTGAAACCCGAGACAGCCTCAGAGAAAGAATGATGGCCTTAACTGTCTTTGTCGGAGACGAAGTTTTTTGAATTTCTGATAGCATAATGCGACCATTCCCATGGAAGCATCTAATGGAGAAAAAAACACGCATTTTAAGCTACAGTTTACGAACTTCAAGGAGATACGTTAAGTGTGCATTCGGTATTCCTACAAACAATGGGAAAATATTTTTCATTATTTATTAATTTTAAAATTTTAACAAGTTATGTATGATAAAACATATTGTGCACTACACACCCACAGAGTACGTAGAAATACACAAGTGAAACATCTGATTATACCGCAAATTTCAGCCGCACACGCCAGCAAAAGGGTGCTAATAGCCAGCAACAGGGTTGATCGCCGTTCGCCAATATCCGCTCTTTGCTTACCAGCAAAGAGCCCAGCAAATAAGGATTATTTAGGAGCATGCAGTAGTGAAATCAGAAACAAAGCCCGTTCCGCAGCGTCGCGCAGCCAATCAGCGGATGAGTATACGCCCATATCAAAGGAAACGCCGCGCCATTTCGTCTCTGTGTACATATCTGCTCTGTAACACAGCTATGCTCATTTCAAAGGTGGTAATTGTTTTCATGAAACTTTGGAGATTACGTTGTTATATGATGTGTTAGAAAGGAATTTTCCATTGTAACGTACAAGAACAACGTATGAGTTTGTAAATTACTTTATCAATAAGGCAATACCCGTTCCATGGCAAGACCGTAGCAAATTAGCTACATATTAGTCGACGTTTTCAGAAGTTGATAATATTTGTCGTTATATTTTCCTAGCACGTGGAACGAACAGATGTTTCTACATTGTTTTTACATACTACGAGTTCTTTGCTTCGGCTGCAGCGATTCACTGCCTAGCACGTAGGCAATACTACCTAGAATCAATTCACTGTTACTTCACACTTTTCTGAAAGCCTGCTAAAGTTACACTTCCAGGATATTCCTCCACCTCGTGAAAACCAAGCTAAACTAAGTGTCTAGAAAATTACACCAAATGACAACGCACCGAATTTGTGCGCACTCAGTTGTAATGTATGTAGCATGGGAACTATTTCTCACTAGGCGTTAGCAAAACTCATATTTTCTTACTTATTTTGTTCATAATTATTATAAATGTAATTTTAAAATTTATAAATAAAATATATGTGAAACTTCAATTTAACGGAAAATGACATACTTTTATGTTGACAGAGGTATAAAACGGTAGCAAAACATGGCGTATTTAGGAAATAAATAAACACGTCATACATGGGGTGATTCTTCAAAGGTTTGATTCAAAAAGCATGAATAAACTGCGAATAGACTATACATGTGTCTAGGGTATGTTGCTGTGCTTACTGCACAGACGATAGTGGAGAAAGTTTTTGACAATTACAGTAAACAACATATATCATACATTAATAATTTTACAGTACTGAAGCTGCCTTTTTCTGGCAACAATAGGTGTGTAATTACCTGCAGGAATAGTTCCTACTGCTTACACGTTTGGGACTGTATTCATACAGCGGAAATTTTGTTTGCATTTTACGTGGAAACGGTGACTCCTGAACTTTTGCAACATGAGGACAATTTTGCTTATTGTTCCATAAATCAGAATCAAATATTCATAGACCATGACGAAAAAAAAAAAACAAACTATATGCAATAAAAGGGTGGCCACCCCTGTTGTGTTCATTATGGCGGGAGGTATTAACGAGAGTTTGTTCTTGGGTGGAAGGTCCCGATAGCAAAAAAATAATATTCGAATGATAGAAATTTAATTTCTCTTTGTTCCCGATATCTTGCCAAAATTAAATTTAAAAACTCGATTTTGAAGAGTTTACATCTGACTTGGTATTCAGTTTAGGTAGGAAGAGTCCTCTGTATTGCCGACTTTATTTTATTCAAGGAATCGCTTCATAAAGTTTTTCGGTTGATTCAACCTTATCATGTATAGTCCATTTGTGATTTCTCCACACTTTTTGAAACTAACCTTTGAAAAATCACCCCATGCATGTCGTATTTAGTTATTTCCTAAATATGCCATTTATCACAAACGCTTTAAACATTTTTAACGTGAAAGTATCTTAGTTTTCGTTAAATTGAAGTTTTATCTGTATTTGGTTTATAAATTATAATAATTCATTTATAATAAATACGAAGAAAAACACTGAGAAAATATGTGTGTTGGTAGCGCGTAGTAAGAAATTGTTCTCATGCAAATATAAATACAACTGAGTGCGCACGAATTCGATGTTCTGTCCTTTGGTGTACTTTTCTAGACTTTGCTAAGCTTCGTTTGTACGAGGTGGAGAAATATCGAGCAAGTAGAACTTTAGCAGGGCTACAGAAAGGCGTGAAGTAACCGTGAATGGGTTAAGTATATATTTATTGTTAGTTATCATGGACGAGTTAATCAACCTATACATTTGAGATTACTTATTGCAATGTGATTTAATTTATCTGACTTAAAGAACACACGGCAAGAGAAACAGTGTAAAAAAGCTGAAAATTTTTATGTAGGCTATATTGAGGAAAATGTTTTGTTGAATGAAACAATGTTTGTGTGGCGCAACTACAGTGATTGCTTGTAAAGTGGCTATAAAATATTTTGTTTTTGAAACAAAATCATTTTTTGTTCTTATTTGGTTGCCCCAAGCAAAGATTTGGTCGGTGCAACTTAATATTTGTTTGACACTACGTACATTAAAGGTTTTCGGTTAGTATAAAAAGAAGCTCGAAGCCCTACCAAGATTCGAACCTTGATCGTTTTGCACCCGAGCGCTACCTCCTAGCAACCTCTGCTAAAGGGACTACAGAGGAATAAAAATGTATTTAAATACATACATTTCGAATACTGGAAATCTGCTCAAATATATAATTCAAGTTTTGCAGCTCTATCTTGTCGTTTCCTCTTCAACTTGTTTTATTCGCTGGTTTATGCCATTAAGTTTTAATAAATGTTCTAACAAACACTGTTATTGTCATAAGACTACAAACAAATTCTCGAGCTGTATTTTCTTACTAAGGTATTCAAATGAATGGCCAAACAAATATATAGAGTTGATACAACAAAATATTTAGTTGACAGTCTAATATCTTTCAGAGGTTTTGTTAATTCAAGCGTGTATTATGTTAGATAAACAAAATTAAACGTGTTGCTTTTCAAATTTTGTTTACTTTATAAAATATATTGTTTTAGCAACTAAATATATGTTTGGCCCTATACAAACAAATATTTTGTTGACTGTAACACACTTTTGTCTCATTGTAACATAAACCCAGGTAGGCCTATTGCTACGCTGAGAAAAATGTGTTGTTACAAGAACCAAATTTCTGTATAACACATCTCGACTTTTAATATTGACACAGAAGTCAATTTGATTGTCCGTACCATCTAAATATTGAAACGTACTCTATTTGCTACACTGCTGTATGCTGTGGTGTTTTCTGTGATTGTGTCTGCAACCCTGAACGTAGTTTCTACAGCAGATCAATGTGTTCCTCCTACATAACATACTGTAACGACTCCCCGTTCTCCTAACTCTAATCGCTGTACTAATGCTTCTTAATTACTGAATACCAAGACACAGAAGGGGATACCTACTAGAAGGGAGTTAAACATAGCCCTAACAGTTCACTAACAACTCCAGGAATTCTTACTACAATACCATTTATTAAACATTAATTACAATCATAGAAACTGATACAGGATACAGACTGGAATAAATACTCAATCGAACATACAAGTTACCCTACAATAGTAATTATTGTTAACTCGGTTACAGGTTCTATCATCGTCTAACCTTGCCAGTACGTTAATTAATTACGTAAGCGCGGCAACGGGGTCTCGAAATATAGTGTTACTCCTAACTACCAGCTCGAAGTTATGCTCACCATACAGTCGTGATGACCTCCTTGTTACCGGCTCCGGTAACTAACGTAGCAGCACTTCAATCGTCGTCGAGACACTTTACTGTGGTAGGGGGAGGGGGGAGAGCGGCTTGCCGCACCCCTTTTATATTAATCGAGCAGTACGTCAGCGGTGTATGTTTAGAGAACAGCTCAGATCCATAACCCGCCATAACTTAGGTGGTTTCATGAGCGGCGCCTTGGTGGTTGATACAATACAGTTATTTCAAAAGTACAACTTCGACAATATTGGATTGTTCCCGCAACAAACAGAACTTTAATAACTTAAAAGAACATTGTATTGCTGGTACAACAGTTTGGTTGCTGCTGTTGTGAAACCGGATTACAGAACTGTTCTGTTATCAATAGTAGTATAATTTAGTCCTCCGTCACCAGGGAAGAGGGAGGAGTGATCGGGGATCCGGGGCCACCATCTTGAATTTCCATTTTTCCATCAAAATTTCCCTTTTTCCCTCATATTTTCCCTTATTTCCCTCTGCTCCTGGCTGCCATGTTAGTGGCCAGTATGCCACCATTTTGAAATACGCCATTTTGGTGGCCAGTACATCATTTGTCATGCTCTATCATTCCAAGTTGTTTTTTCACACTCTATTATTCCATGTTGATTTTCAATGCTCTGTCTTTCCATTTAGGTTTTCCCTCTCATGACTTTCATATTCGGCTGCCATTTGTTTTATTTTGTCTCTCACCTTGGTTCAACCCCATCATGGTTCTAGAGTTGACTGCTAGGGGTGTTGGAGGGTCGGTGCATGACTGAGCTCTGAGGGTGTGCGAGGGGTGGGGGAGCGTATAGGGGGAGCGGTATAGGTATTCCTTCTTCAGCGGTCAAAATACGACTGAGCTTTGATGACTGTGGTGGGGAGGGGAGCGAACACGAGTTCACTCGTCGACTGCCGAAATGCAAATGAAGATGTTAGGGTTAAGAGGGGAGGTGAGGTTGATGAATGTGAACATATATGTATTCGCATAATTACAAAGTAATTACATGAAATTTTAGTACATGTCATATATGCTTATTCAGGCAAACATTTTAAGACTCATAGTAAAATTTTTCTTATTACCATTAAAACTTAGCCTAAAATTGTTTTTTGTTGCGTATAAACATTTTACGACTTCAGGTAATTATATTCGCACATCATTATTTTGAAAAGGAGTCTGCATGGAGGAAAAACCTTTAGTGCAATCCCCTGTTAATTTTATTTTTGGGTATTTTAATTTTTTTCCTTATATTAAAAACATTTTGGATTATTTAGTGTTCACCTCAACATGTACTCACTCTTTTCTATCGAGTGTTTGAAGTTATGACTCTTGATTTTTTAATGTATTCTTGTCGTTACATAGTTAAAGTGTATACTGAGCTGGGATGCTGATCGAGGGGAAGGAGAGTGGTTCGGGAGGAGCACCAAGACAGGTCCGTTCAGTTGGGCGCTCAGTGTAGGAATGCGCTGGGATGTTGAAGGGGGTGTTGTGAGTACCCAGACGAAATGTTTGCTGTGATACATAGGTGTGTAATGTCTAGCGAGCGATTGAATTCGGAAACACACATTTAGTTAAATGTAATAAATGTTTTTTGAACGATCTACCAAAACATGAAATAATTAAAAATCCTACGACATTAAACGATAATTCCAAAAATTTAGCATTAAATGTATGCATCATATACACATTAGAGAAACTAAGCAGAAAATCAATAAATGACAAACACAAAACATTTCAGACACAACAAATACAACATAGTTTACAACAAATCAATGAAAACGAAAGAGAGATGAAAACGACTTGCCATGAATTATACTAAAGACATATGAGTTACATAACAGTGCATTAAAATTTTTCATTCTACGCATACGAATGATATTTGAAACCCGAGACACTTCACACGCAAAGAAATATAATTTATCACTAATCAAATGAAAAACCAGAAATGGGTTCCGACAAACTAACAACCAGTGTAACATTAATGAACTAAGAACACGTATTACCACCTAAAAAAGATGAATTACAAATACCGATTGAATTACATCAAAATTAACAATTAGCAATTACGCACAATTAATTCTCAAATAAACACGAATTACATCACAATTACTAACCAAATGTAACGATTTACCACTGAAATATACCATAACAGAACGAATGACCAATTAAACAGATCAATCGCAAATACTGATTGAATTACATTACAATTATTAATCACGTGCAACAAATTAGCAACTAAACAAATCAGTCACAACTATGGACACAAATACAAGAATGCGAAATGAGACATTAATTCCACTAGCCGAGTTTCGGACATCCTTTTTAGACTGCTCCACCTCTTTCGCCTGATTCTTCATAGATAGGCCATGCAGGTTCGGACAGGTTCGTCACGGTCCAGGTCCCCACTACTACATGACGTCACATACCCATACATATTTATCAGCACGCAGGTTCGGACAGGTTCGTCACGACCTAGACTTACTGTCGCCACTAGCCTATTGCGACTTCCATGACGCTCCGTACATCTCTCGATACAGGCTCGCTGTTTTGTACAATTGTGTCTGGTATTTATATGTCTGTCTTTGCTATATCGATTGCAAAACTATCAATGCCATCTTTCAACCCACCACAGCTTTGCCATCCTCATTTTATCTGGGTTTGGGACCAGCAACACTACAATGATATAATGCAAATATATACACTAGGTACTACGGCCCAAACTTTTAGAATCTGGTAATATTATCTACATTATCAGTTCTCTCCAGTAGGCTTACTGTGCATCCAACGAGTCATCTTTACCTGCTGTATACCAATTGATTGTTTCCCTCTCTCCTCTTGCCACCTAGCAAGCTACCGAAGTAGACTTCCCTGGAATGGCCGTCTGGATCATTGGGTACTAAGCCCTACCACAAGGTGAGATCTCGTCAATGTCATAAATAAGCCAATGTTATACCAAATATGTACATCACTTGCAACATGCACCTGACAATATATGCGCCAGTGTGCTGCAATGCCTTATTTTTTTAGCTAGAGTAGCCATATGGTAAAGTACAAATTCGGTCATCCATTACTTTATGCTTGTTGTCCTGCCATGTCAAACCTAGTTTATTGCTGGAATCTGTATAAACTCCATGGTGATGAGACCTGATATTATTTATTTGTACCAGAATTCTTGTTTGCTCCTGTAATACTGTTTTATAGTCCTCAAATATTATGTTATTTTTGATGGAGGATTTCTGAAGGCCTTTTGCTCTCTTAACAGATTTTCCATTTCATATATATGCATACATTTTGGCTCTTGGTCAAACAAACTCCTGCATTTTTTCCCCGCCACACTCATTTTTAAATTTTCCCACCATTTTCTCGTTGGTGGGGGAATAACACAGATGAGTTGGAGAGTAGGAACTCGTATCGAACTCCATCATAAATTCTGGGTCTGAGGCCAAGTCTTGAAAAATAATCTTCTGTTTTGATTTCATAAATGAAGCTATGTCCGTATATGCCAGCTGTATATTATCATTATAATTTTTCTTCATGATACTATAGTGAAACCGATACATTAAGGTCTTGAACAAGTCAAGTACTGTGAAGCCTGCATATATCGGCTCGTCGAATAGGATTTTCTCCTTTTCCATTTTTATTAACGACAGAGATTCTTTATATATTATTCGGTCCTTGAACGTTGGCCGTGTTACAAGCTTCTTAAGTCTCTTTTCCTTGAATACCAATTCCATGTTCTGATATTTACTTTTATTTTCCATTAGTTTACCAAATACCGAATTATTGGCAAGCTTGAAAATTGTTTTTTAATTGTTGACAGCAACACATCATTTGGAGGTATGGAAGTCATTGTATGGATTCAGTCAAGCCCCCTGATTAAACTATAGCACTCGATAAATTTTCTTTATCTTCAGACCATGTTCAACAGCCTGTTTTAAGTTCACATAGTGAATAATATAATTTCTTTTGTCTGCAAGAATGGTCACCAACTTTGCTTGGTTCCAGGGAGACATTCACTGACCGGTAAGAATGGTAAATCTTTGTGGACATCATGGATTTCATCTGGATACTCCACATCCACTTCCAGTATGTATCCTTTACCACTCTTGTCTGGTATGCTCATTACATCCAAGTCTGTCTCTATCCATTTAAACCCTGAGATTGGGAGAGACAGTGACACTGCCCATTCATACAGGTTATTGGCATCAATATATTGCAGATACATCAGTGGCATCTCTTGATCATATACCTCAGAAGCATACTTGTTGTTTGCTACACAGTAGCGCTTGATACATTGAGTGACTCCACTCCGGATACCAGCTTCTACAGACAGATGCATGTCGTAATCGACCATCAATTCCAGTTCAACTTTGTCTGTTTCAACATGGCGGCAAAAGAGAATGCGGGAGCACTGACGTAATGGCAATAGTCCAGGCCATCCCTAATCATACAAAACTCTCGAAAATTCTCGAATACATCAGTCAAGAGCAGGACATCTGTCACTGGGTACAAGTCGGAATACTCTTCCATCATCTTACAGCCAAATTTTGGTCACACATTCTTTGCATGAGAATAGTCTTCAGCATCGTTGTGGGAGTCAGTTAACCTGTTATAAAGGGCATCCTTTGGCGGCAGTTGGGTCTCCTTCAGTTTCACCCACGAATCAACATAGTCGTAGGGGAAAACGCCCTTCCTCGACACCAAAACAATCTCTTCTTCAGAGTAAAATTTCTGCATTATAGCAAACTTAGAGGACGGTACGTTCATTGCCAGGCTTGCGAGGCCTGCAGACATAAAGCGAAAAGTATCTATAAACTGTATGCTGAAACCATCTTCAATATTCTTGCTAAATCTAATAAACTTTTCTTCAGAATGCATGATGGTGAAGATATCTCTGTTGTCATAGTCAGATTCTTTGATTATAAAATGCTCATCATAGCCAAGATTATGAAACAGTACTGGCAGCCTCTTTGGTCGCCGGCGTAGTTTATTACATTTGTTGCATGCTGGTCCAGTATAATTGCCAGTAACATGGCCGTGGACATGCACTTTCCTGTTCTTTGGTGTAAATGCAGTGGGGCAGTAACAGCATGTTCTTGCTTGCATATAGTCAGTCTCTTCTTGCGATGTCAGCTGCCTCATCGACTCGCTCACACTATAAATATCATAAACCTCTTTGGCAATGCCGACAATGGCAGATATAAAGTGCTTGGGCGCATCTTCGCAATTATATTTCACAGGCTTGTTTGGTATGTTCATGGTCTTTGCTGCTGGCACATCATTATCGACTTTCACATAAAAACCATAGCTGTATTGCTCATGTTTTTGATATGCTAAAGTATACGATGTGCTAGGGTCAGGCTGGCAGGAATGAACAGGTTGTAGCAAAGCTTCAAAATCAGCATATATTACAATTGAAAACTTCGTCATATTCGAATAATTCTTGAATTTAAGTACAGGGGCCCATCCATCCTTTTCTGGAGCCAGCATTTCGATTCTTGCAGGTGCTTGTAGAGAATGATATTTTTAGTGTTCAGCAAGCATCACTTCACCTATTTTGCCAGACACTCTTAGCTGGTCATCATAATATCGAAAGCATCTCTTGCAGACATAGATCACCTTGTGGTGAGCTGTACGCTGCGGTCGGACCAGTCTCGAAAAATTCTGTATGTATGTGTAATGTGAGTTCTCCTCATTTGTGATGAGGAAGAGGTCGAAATGCTGATCCTTTTCCTCACCTACCACTCGCACAGGAACAATGTTAACTTCTTCATTCGAACCATACACATTATCGCTTACTCCAGGATTCATCTTCTCAAATAATTTCAACTGCTTCAGTGATGTAGGGAACTTCAGACTTTCAAAATCTAACTTTGATTCTAAGTCATAGTATCGCTTGTCTTCGATACCCAGCAAACACAACCTGTCGGCAAAGTGTCGGCAAATTGTCGGCCCGATACCTGTACTGTCGGCAACTGTCGTTTCAATGCCAGAAGATAATCATCTGACAATGGCGTGACTTCTTTTTTGAGACAGTATGTTTGCCGTTAGAAAAAAGACAACAACCCACTGTATGTTTTGGTTAACAGATGGATTTCACCTAAATTATGTCGGCGTGATATCTCACAGCCAACATGTCGCCAAAAGCAAAAATTATATTCTCGCTGGATTACGATATAGCTACTTTCTTTTTTGGTTAGATTTCTGTCATATTATTTATTCTGGCCCGCTAACGTTTTCGAGATCTGGCTCTTCATCACAATAAAGGTACAAATATGATGTATTTTTGCCGACAAACTTTTAGAAAGTGTTTTGAATAGGCAAGACGTTCGCAAGCTGTTAATGGCATGACGTCTTTTTTCAGAGAGAATGTTTGCCATTAGAAAAAAGACAGTGGCCCACTGTATTTTTGAGAATAACAGATGGATATCACCTAAATTATGTCGGCGGGATATCTCACAGCCAACATGTCGCCAATAGCAAAAATAATATTCTGGCCCGTTTCCGAAAGAGCATTTTTGTTTTTTCGGTAACCTGGCCATTATCTTATTTATTCCAGCCCACAAAAATTTTCGAGACATGGCTCTTTATCATAATAAAAATACAAATATGATGTCTTTTTGCCGACAAACTTTTGGAAAGTGTTTTTGAATAGGCAAGAAGTAAGCCAGCTGTTAATGGTATCATGTCTTTTTTATACCATGTGTTAACCATTAGCGTGTTTTTTCATGATTATATATATGTCACGTGGTAGCCCATGCCATTTTTTACTTTGAAATTTTTTTCATTTGTACAACCATCCGACAGATATATTAAAAACTAACAAAAACTATTTTGTTTACAAGCCTTTTAAGAAACAAAGAATCAATTTATATATAATCAGTGTTTTAAAATTATTTGTTATGTTGTCATGGAATTTATACATTCATTGATAATAATTTGTATTATGATAAATTTGAAATTACTGGAGAATGTCGGCAACTTACCCCGTGGTGTATAGGTTAGCATGCTGAACTGTCAACTCAAGTGTCTTAGATTCGAATCCCGCACTCGACAAGCAAAAGATTATCATATAATGTGTTGAAAATAAATGAAATGAATATATTCAAAGAGGAAATAAGGATTACTAAAATTTTTAGTCGAAAAGTTTAGGTTTTTTCATGGTCATACTCTTTATTTCTGGACATTATGGCGCTGCAGGCCCGGCATCGTAACGACATCCAGTCGTCGCAGGCTCGACATCTTGCCGCCATCCAGCCGCCATAGGCCCGGTATGTTGACGCCATCCAGCCGCCGCAGGCCCAGCGTCTTGCCACCATCCAGTCGCCGCAGTCCCGGCGTCTTGCCGCCTTCCAGCCGCCATCGTCTACGTTAGGCAGGAATACATTTTATATCTTGCCGTCAGCAAACAGTCAGCCGCCAGTCCGTATTTCCATTGCGCCGCTTCCGGCATAAGACAGCGGGCCGACATAATTTGGCCGGATTTTGTCGGCTATCTTTTACCGGCCTATTCTGGCCCGTATTTTTCGTGTTTGTTGGGTATGCATTGTTTCCTTCAAATCTGGCCAACAGAGGCGCACTTGAAAAACTCGTGGTCTTCCAGATTTTGCGGATTGATTAAAGCCTTTCTTTTCTTAATGGGCTTTGCTTTGTCAACATACGAGGACGCCCGAAGAGGATCGAGCTTATTTATTCGTAGTTGGAGTCTTTTGACAGCCGTAAACCTGATCCTTTGCTGATATATTCTTCCTCCTCTTGGCATAGGTTCTGTATGCAGACATCAACAGCTTCATCTATGTCGTTGACATTATAGAGGTACATTTTTTGTCTTAAATGCCCTTGCATCAGTCTGGTCCTCATGGGGCTCAGGCTTGCCATAATCACAATCGACCCACAAATTAAATTTAATGGTTCCCTGCATTTGTAATTCATTTTCAAGCTGTCCTACCATCTTACTTCTCATCTCGCTAAGGTAAGTACAAATGTCCACTGCAGAGGTGGATGTGTTCTGAGCAACATATGTCTTTAAATTGCCATGGAATGCAATCTCCGCCTTAATGAACCCATGCTCTGTTGCCAACCCAGTCCCAGCCACGATTTTCGGACGGTCTGATGTTGGCAACCCAGTCTCCGCCACGATGGACGAGCTGGAACAGATGGACCTGTCGGTGTGTCAACACAGCGGCACTTCACTGGTGGCGTAGTGGGACCAATGTGTCTTTAGCTGCATGCCTTCAGTTTGTCAGATCTTGTAAATTGCCCCCCACATTTGTCACATTTCAGGGTTTTAGCATCCGGGTTCATCCAGCAGCTACACTCGTGTCTTCTTGCATGGTCAGTGCGAGCGAACTTCTCGTTACAGAATTTACAGGCAGCAGCCACATTCTGCTGGACTTGACCAGTGCAGTCTGGTATGTGCGCTTTCAATTTATCAGATGTGGCAAACTGCCTTCCGCACTTGTCGCATATCTGCTGTACTTCCCTGAAGGGGCTGAGCATACAATTTCTTTCGTGACGGAGTCCATTAGAACGAACAGTGAACAACTGGTCGCAAAAACCACACTGCAGTACTGGTGGAGGCATGGTACTAGTTACAGTTGATGAAGTGGTGGAGGCATGGTACTAGTCACAGTTGATGAAATGGTGGAGACATGGTACTAGTCACAGTTGATGAAGTGGTGGAGGCATGGTACTAGTCACAGTTGATGAAGTGGTGGAGGCATGGTACTAGTTACAGTTGATGAGGTGGTGGAGACATGGTACTAGTCACAGTTGATGAAGTGGTGGAGACATGGTACTAGTCACAGTTGATGAAGTGGATGGAAGGGAAGACTCATAAACACGAGATACCATGCTGTCCATTATGTATGATGTAGGAACCGTCACCTGCACAGACACAAAACCGATTTAACAATATTAATTAAACAAATATAATGATAAGATAGGATATTGGGACAATGCATGGACAGGTAATAATGAAATATATCAGTGAAACATGAAAGTCATACTGGAAGAAGAAGAAATATTATTAATGTACTGGGCCAGTAGCACAGCTTAACGTTGCTAGCAACCTGCACTTAACAACTCTATTTGATTTGACTTGGGAGTTGAGACGATCGAACCGTGAAGGACGTCTCGTGGAGAAACAAATTTCTCATCGATTAGTTTCCACTTAAAAAGCAAATCACAGGAAATAACTTAAAAAAAATTCAGTTGAATAAAATACTCACTTCAAAGAACTGTAAGCCTAGCAGTATATGACTGGCACCCCAAACTTGATGCAGGGGTGTGGGTCGGGGGACTTGTGTACTAGCACAGCCAAACCCTGGGAACATCAAAACCATCTAGTAATTTCATTTCACAAAATTACAATCAAACAGACGCTAAAATGTTGACTATATTCGACCCAAATGGTGTGAATTCGAAATATAAAAAAAACTCTAACCATTATCGTATATGTGTGTATGCATGTGTGCTTTGTGTGTGTGTGTGTTAAACAGTCTGTCATATTGAGTTATAGCAACATCAAGTCAAAACATGTCAACAAACAATTTATTTAAACATCAGAAAAAGCTTACTTTTCAGAAAAGTGAACCTCCAAGAAAATATCAAGTTTCACGAGAATATAGAAAATATTAAAGTGTATGACTGGTTAAACTGTAGAAAGGAATAAACACATGTTCGATTAATGGCTACTCTGTGACATTTCACAACTAATAATCCTGTATATAATCAATTTTACCCTGAAGGGGTTCGAATCCCTACCAGGGACGCATCATAACCTAATTGACTATGCTAACGTAGCGCCCCACCTTACAGAACTTTAATATACACTTAAAAAATTTTGAAATGTAAAGTTAAAAAAAATCACTGTTAGAAAGACATAAATAAATTTAACAATGTGTTTACTTACTTATGAAAGTAGGCAGTGTTAAGTAGATGTCAAAACCGTTCTTCGCGTCTAGCAGAGTGATGCGTAAACCCACTCAAGCAAGTCTGAATGTGTGACAAAAGATAACAAAATAGCTATATGAAAAAAAACACTAACCTGAAAAGTAAAGACAAAACAAAAAAAAATGTGTGCTTAGTGTGCTTGGGTGTTCTGGGTGTGCATGGATGTGCTGGGTGTGCCTGGGTGTGCTTGAGTGTGCTTGGGTGTTCTTGGGTGTGATGGGTGTGACTGGGTGTGCTTGGATGTGCTGGGTGTTCCTGGGTGTGCTTTTAGGTGTGCTGGGTGTGCTTGGGCGGGCATGGATGTGCTGGGTATACTTGGGTGTGCTGGGTGTGCTTGGGCATGCATGGGCGTGCTTGGTATACTTGGGTGTTAAACAGTATATCGCCAACCGTTATGTCAAGTTACAACAAAACATGCAAAGAAAGTTAAAAGTCTCAATAAAAGTTAAAGTCTAAAAAATTACAACAGTTCCTATAAACTGGAAACTGTTTAGAGCATAAATCAAATCCATAAAATATTTAAGTCGGTATCAGGTCAAAAAATTTCTATGTATAAAGCAGTTCGGAAATTTTTAAAGTCAAAGTCATGTTAAGTCTAAATATTTTCAGTCTTCCCACAGGTTGAAGAAATTTCAGTCTAAAACAGGTCCAAATATTTTCAGTCCGCACAGGTTGAAAAGTTTATTCTAAGTCAAATACTGTTAAAAACTGTTCAATTCCAAAAAAAATAGTTTATCGAAAAATTTAAAGTATAAATCATATTCAACAATTTCCTTAGTCCGATGCTGTCAAAAACTGTTAAATAAAAAAAAAATAGTTTGTCGAAAAATTTTAAAGTATAAATCATGTTGAAAAAATTTCAGAGTTCAATACTGTAAATAAAATGTCAAAAGTCCACATTTACTTACATAGTAGCTAACATCGCTGAGAGGATTGTCGAATCTGGCGGCAGCTGTACGCTGAAGTACCGCCAAAGCACCTTCAAAGACAACTGGTAGAGCAGAGAGCAAACGTCGGATTGATTGATAAGCGGAGACATCTGCACAGATCAATGGTCAGGAGATGAATGACGATTTTTTTTAAACTACCCTATAACTAAGTGTTAAGTGAAAGCCCGGTGGGTAGGGCGGGAAAGGATAGGAAATCATGCGAGACATGCATTACAGCAGAGAGGGATTGGGCAGCCATGGTCTGCAATTGGGGCCATGACTACCTCCCTAAGTGTACTGATAGGTAAACTTATACTAGAATAGACTGGGAAAAACCGGCAGAGGCACCATAAAAACCCACTCGACAGGATAGAATTCAAAATATTCATGCGTTAATCCGAAGTGCTACGGGAGACAGAGCGTATGTGTAACATGCTAGTGTTAATAGAGATGAAAAAGCTAGTAGAGATGGATGGGAACTATATTTCTTTTCGCCTTGGCAATTGGAGAAAGACACTGGCTTGTAACCAGAGAAGTGCTTGCACACATCTCTGGTGGGGGAAGTGGCACTATTGGGCTGCCTCCCCCCAATTCCCCAGTGCAACCTGAAAATTAAAGAGAATATTGTAAGTTGCCAGTAAGCGTTGGCGTCAGCGAGAGCTGAGCCAACGCTTACTAGTGTTTAAATATCCGTGAAGAGACGGTACAGACTGTGAAAAGAAAGGGATTAAGTTATTAATCTAATTTCAAACTAACCTAAATTTAATAGTAACATGTTCTCGGGGACATATGTGTTAAATATAATGCTGTGTTACCTCGCAGCGGCCAATCTCCGTAGCCATAGGCGGTAACAGAGCATATTTCGGTCATATGCAACTAGTGCACGGAGCTTCGGATAAGGGAGGGTTGACTGGTCGACGCAGGGGAGGTCTCTCACCAACTGCAGCAGAGAGCCACACGTCGCCACAAGCCTTGCAGTTATTTGCGGGTATAACTATTCAGCGGCTGCCTTGGAATCGGCAGTGGCGAAGGGCCATACCTACAAACAGCTGGCTGGGAAGATAGGCTAAACTAATTAAAACTAAGAACTAATCTAGGCTGAGCTGTCCCTACAGTGCAGCTTAGTTTATGCTACCACAATTATAATTAGAACAAGAGTTATTCGAAGGGGGGGGGGGGGGGCTCTCACCAGCTACTGCAGAGAGCACACTATCGCTACAGCCTCCTCAGATTTTGCAGATAATCTGACGATAGGCAGCCTTGGAATCAGCAAAAAACCTGAAATCGCGCCTTTTTATAGTCAGCAGCCGGACTGATCGGAAAATGCGGAGGGTCGGAACGAGTGTGAAAGCACAATAGAACCACTTCCGGGCACATTAATTCTGAGTATTAGGATATGTTGAATGTATGTTTGCGTGTTTCTAAGGTTTGTGCCACAAAACACCTACAAATTGGAAATGTTTTAATTCCAGATTACTTTTCAATATTCCGCGCACAAGCCTAAACAGTATGACACGAATAGGCGGCCGCCCAGACACAATTCGTTTTAAATGATATGAAGTTTTAAATGCATTTTTCCATGCTATCATTTAAATGTCCCATTAAGTTAGTAAATACAGATTTCATTTCAATACTTTGCGATTGTCTGTGCGAACGGAAAGCTGAAATATTGTCCGTGCACGAGGCGAGCCAGACAGTGTGGATTAGCGACCGGAGTGGCGCATGAGGTTTGATGGAGTTTGAAATTGCGATGGGTGACCATCCTGTAGAAAACAGTAGTTCTGAATGTTACGACGTGTTAGAATATGTTTTAAATGCTTTAAATTTTGCCCTTTGATATCACAAAAACTATTGTTTACTATAAACATTAATTTATTACCATCAAAGTTGCTGAACCTACTGTTAAGTAGACAAAATATCGGTATTATAAATTTCTCCGCATTTCTTTTACAAACCAGCGCAATTAAGTCCATAGAAAAAACATCATTCATGCATTATTGATATTTAGGGGCACCCGAATTACGCGAAAAGATTTTACGACCAGTTGTATCCACTTTTGTGATTGCATGATCTAAGTGTTCCGCGTTTTATGTGCCTGCTCGCGAATCACAGCAGTACAATATCGGAGTTCTCTATTTCTGATTGGCCAGATAAGTAAGGAAATGTTTTCTCACGGACACACGCCACCAATAATCAAACGAAAACCTTGCGTGTCTACCATTTGAAATCTAGCATGTGCGGAAATCTTTTCGCGAAATTCGGGTATCAGTATTAATATCGTATTTACCACAACATACACATGAAAGGCTGCCAAACGAATAATTCTGTACAGTAAGTAGAACGAACAAGTTATTATAACTTAAGGTAAACGTGTATAAGATAATTGATTGCAACACTGATGAGGCTAGGAGTGGTCTACCACTTTCAATAACAGTTTTAAGATATAAAATCTGGATATTTGTATTTCGCATATCCTGTTGTCGTATAATAAGCCTGGCATGCTTATTAACGCCCCAGTCATAACTGTTGACTCATATTCGTAAACTCCTGAGCATTGCTGAGTTTCCTCGAAGCAAAGGAGCAGCTAGCCTCATTGTCCAATTTACAACTTTCTGCCCAATTACCAGCAATGAAATGTAACATTATCTCTCCAGCAAATAAGACAGAGCAAAGCTGGCGATAACAAGGGCCAGTCAACATAGAGTGCAACAGCTGGCTGCTATGCATTATGAGAAATTTGTCACAAATTTACCACATCAAGTGAATACGTATAAAGGCTGTTCGTAAAAAAATGAGCTCTTTTGATATCAACTTTGGAAATATATCACTGCCCCTACCTGAATATATTTTAACGAGCGCCCTGAGTGACATGCGTCCAGTAAAGTTGGTAACCATGAATGGATGAGAAGTAATTCCGTATCTTAACGCCGAATAAAAAGTGTTAGGTGACCATTTCTGATAGTTTAAATTATTCGTTTTGCTTTCTGTTTTTTTAATGAATCGTAGTGTAAAAAGAAGAAGATTAGTAAAATATTTACTTTTCTAATAATTTCACAGTGTCACTTGACCGACGCATGAATAAAGTGATGAGGTACATGGCAATGTCAGTTTTACATAAGACGGAAGAATATACAAGGTGCATACAAGTAGATCTTAAGCAGGGCCTTCAAAAGTGCTCATTTTACCGTGAATAACCTATAGTAATAATTGGGGCCAGCGATTTTTCGGGGGGAAAAAAATCGAAGCCAACAGTAGACTTCAATGCTACATGACATGGGTTGTATACCCCAGGCATTGTAACTGCATTTGCTGCTGATATAGTTTCTTCATTTGACCGAGTCACTCAGGTACTGTGACTGTGGCACTGAACGTTCGTGATTGGTGCGAACACAGTTCACACGTACCGGAACATGATTTAGCGAATCAAGAAAGCTGGACGACCCTACAGTGCTTTCAATTGTATTTTGTCTTGAAATATTTTCGCGAAATATCGCTGCCCATAATGATAAACAGCGAATGGTAATTTTTTTTCCCAATACATGCATCACAGCGTGCCTAAATTTGCCCAGGAAAGAGTTAAATCCATAGGAAACTTTCCAACTTTGTGGTGCTATTTTGATACAATATTTTGGGTTAGATATCTTCCATTACAGTTTAGGAAGCTCACTAGATATATTTCTTATAGTTCAGAGTGCGGGCGCAAAGACAATGGTATAGTATGTTCACGATTATTGAGCACTTTGGAAATAAATGAGTAATAAATTCTACTGCCCCTACTTGCGTGTGTTTTAACGGGCACACTGAGTGACATGCCCCCTTAAAGTTGGCTACGACCGAACTAAAGTAGTTCCTTGTCGCAACTTTGAATTAAAAGTGTTATGGTTTACTTGGCTTTCTATGTTTCTTATGCATATAAGTGCAATAGTTAGCACATTTATAAAATATTTACTTTCCTAGTAAGTTTATGTTTAACTTGACCGACACATGAACAAAGTGATCAGGCCCATTGCAATCTTAATTGTACATTAGGTGGAGAATACATAATGAGCATTAAATTAAAACTAAAGCAGAGCTCCGATTACCGTGAACATCCTATAACAAAGAGTGAGTGCGTGAAGATATTTGGGCGGCTTTTAACAGTGAGGTCTTGAGAGCCGACGTGGGCGACTGAGGTGAGCATGGAACATCACTGGGATCGTGAGTGACCCGGCCGGTGATTCAACCCTATTCGCCGTGGTGGGAGGCGAGCAGGCTAACCGCTCAGCCACCGCGGCCCCTATACCATAGAGAACTGTGATACTTCCACAGAGTACTTAAGAACACAGGGATAAAATGGTGACGTGTGTTTGAAACTCAAGTCCCACACGGCAGCAAAATGGTCTAACCGCCCAGCAATATGGTGGAATGCCGTTCACCACTCAGTTCATGGCGACTAACTTGCCAGGCTGCGACCCGATCTGTATGAACATACCACATCGTGCAAAAGTCAGTCAGACTCGAGGAACGTTTACACAGCTTCTCGCGCCCAATGAGCGGCCGAGTTCGGGTACGTCAAAGGAACGGCAACGCAATTTCGCTTATGTATACTTGCCTACTATGTGATACTATTCTGTCAGTTATACAGTGACTCCTATGAACTAGCTCTGCCGGGAAGAGAGGAGTCGATGTTCGCAGTACGGCCACTAACAATCCACTGCAGCCTTTATTCTCTGGCGCACTAGACTGTGGTGGTGTGTACACCGAGACCGCAGAGAAAATAAGTACACAAATGCGAAATGACGCCGCTGTTCTTTTGCCGTGGATGTGCCCATTCTCTGATGGTTAGGCAAGGCTCTGGAAACGGGCCCATTGTCTGATTCGCTGCTGCGTCCCGCGTAAGGTTCCGTGTTGGCTGACAAAGAGGTTACCAGACTGTGATTGGCGAACGGCGTCCCGTTTCGACGCCATTTTTCTGGCGCGTGCCGCTACAATTCATCTATTCTGTGCTGAGGATGTTTCATACTGCAGAGCTAGTGTTTGTTTATATTAACAACGTTCTTCCCGCCGACCTCCCGTAGCACAGCCGGTTGGTGCGCCGCCGCGCCGCGTCTGGGTTGCGGGAGGCTCTGGGTTCGAATCCTATGCAATGCATGAGCATTAATTTAAGTTAGTTTATAAGTGAGGTTGTAAGCCGTCCCCTGATAAGCCTTCAGGCATAACACTGAGGGACGTAAATAAGCAACACAAAATGGTCTTCCGTTTATGTCCGCAAAGTTGGAATATTAATATTTCAGTGCAAATTCTGACTACACTTCTTCACGATAATTGCCCAAATTGGCACGCTATTTTGTTACAGTCACCTCTGTTAACGAAGTTAAACACTTTTCCTAAGTGGGGGTACGAATTCAATTTATTAACAAATGGTACTGAATCTGTTAACACGTGGTACTGAATCTGTTAACGCATGGTACTGAATCTGTTAAGTCGACGCTTGTTTCACAAACTCGTCCTACTGAGGTGCCGACAGCGTTGCCAACAGTACGGAAATTTCAGTCGACATACGGTAATTCCTTCGTTAAAAATTATATATACAGAAATGTTATGAACGTACGGACTGTACACTTAATGTGCGGAAAGTCTTGGATGGTCAATTCACAACACTAAAGTTTATATGTTGATCATCTGTGTAATATTTCGGACAGTAACTCCGTTGCAATAAACGTAAAAAGAAAAAAAAAAAAATTCACATTTAAATATTTTAATTCAAGAATAACATATAACATTTAAAATATATTTATTGGTGTATTTAAAACATTTCTATTACCATATAAAACTGAAACAGGTTTATGTATGTATGACATCTTTCTTTAAGGCTACAACGGCTTATTGTGCTTTTTTTTTCTTGTACTTTCTTACGTATTTCTTACGTATGTACAGAAATTTTGCTGACGAGACGGAAATGCTACAATCTGAATACGGAAATTTTGCAACAATCAGTTGGCAACCCTGGGTGCCGAATATCTGGTTTGGAGTATAGGGTAAGTCAACGCTCTTAAATCTGAAATAGCGTTGTTCTACAGGATGGCACACAGTGTTTCAATACGGAAATTAGAGTGTATTTTTTGAAGTAAGTCTATCGCCTACCGCGACAAATCCTTTGAAATATAATTTTTATTTCTGAAAACAGTTTTCAGCGTGCCGTAAAACAACTGTTGGCAATGTTAAGTAATCAAACATTAAATTATTTCTATTCCCTATTTTAGGATAAGCTGCTATAAGATCGCTCGTAGGAGATTAACTTACAGAGAGCAAAAAAGGTTTTTTGGTGTCTAAAATTTGCCGCTGTGTTATGTTCTCATCATTTGAGGTATACAAGAGCTGTCATCCCAAAAGTTTCTATATAATTTTTTAATATATATTTTTCTTGTGTGTATATAATATTTAAAAATATCCTGAAAACAGTACATCGTATGTTATTTTTCTTAAAAATTTCGACAGTAAGACTGTACTTTTGAATCTACCACTGAAATGCGTGCTACCACATTTGAAACAGTATAACTTTATACATCAAATTTTGTATACGACTTCTCCTATTCACGTGAATAAAATTTCATTACTTATTTCTATTTCATTCTCTCTTTCCTTTCATGTCACCACCGACATTACATTAATCCTTTGTCTTTCCTTAATTATTTCACTTGCTAGAGTTATGATTTTAAATCCCCCACCTTCCTGTTTATAGGCTATTCACGGTAAAGTGAGCACTTTTGAAAGCCCTCTCATTTGGAATAATAGTCAATAAATATATTTATTTTAGCATTAAAATTTTACTTCCGAGTGCGGTGGAATATACAGAATGTGTTTATTCCTTTAACGGTAATGTTTATTTAAAAAGGTGGTTAAATGACTAAAAAAATGGCTGAAATAAAAACCTAACTAGGGCCTCAAAAGTGCTCACTTTACCGTGAACTACAGCCTATAGTTACCAATTCATCCTAGATATAAGCCTAACGACTGTTCTCTTTCCAACCTCCACTCGCCCTATCACTCCACCATTTAAATGAGCCACATTGCCATCCTCATACGATGTAAAATATAGTTTTTTAACTTGGGAATTATTCGAACAATCTTGACCACTTCCAATACTATAGCGAATCCTCTCCCTCCCCCTTCACACGCCACATTTTACGTGTCCATTTCTGACCCATTTTAAGCCACATGTACTTGGGATGTACTTCACCGTTTTGGCTGTTCACGGTAAATGAGCACTTTGAAATCAACGTTTTAAAAAATCACTGCCCGTAACTACATGTATGTTACAGTTCGTCTTGGCATGAGAACTCCCAGTTAAGTTGGCAACGAGGAAATAAAAATATTCCTAGGACTCAGCGTCGTATTGCGACAGTAGTGTTGAAATTCATGTCCATTGAGTTAAGTATTGCTTATCTCATTTTAATTATAGCACGTATTTGCATATAAGTAACACATTTACCTGTCTTAACAATTCCAAAATTTCGCTTGGATGTCGCGCGGATAAGATTACCGCGCCTGCGGCAATGTTAAATTTACATATGGTGGAAGGATACAATGTAATCAGATAAGTCGGTGCCCAGTCTACCTTGAACAGTATAATCTTAGCTACTTACATTTCCATGTCGTTGCCCCTCCTCCCTTCACAAACTACACTTTCGTGCACTTTTACCATTCCCGAACTATGCTAGCTACAAGCGTGATTCTTGGAGTTCATACAACACACTTTGACAGATTCCTTTCCCATAACAACTATACTAAAATGTTCTAGAAGATGGAAAAAAAAAATTAGATTCGAGATGTTTACTTACAATATCAACTAATGTTAAGGCTATTCATCTCTAAAAACTAGATGCACTGGAATCCTATTTTAAAATCAATGTTTGGCTATTTTAAACAACAATTTCACGACAAGTTTTTTATGTCGGATATCAAATTTCGATTGCAGGCTAACAACTTTATATTAAATTCAGAACCTCGGCAAAGCAGGAGGTGGCAAGCATATCTTGGCGGTCAAGTGCGTATTACACGACCACAAATGCAACCCGAGCATTTGATTTAATGACGCGTTCATCACGTACACCTACCTATATTATGAAATATATCAAATGTTTCAATCGGAGCCAGCATATGTAGAAAGGGTTCCCCTATATTTATAGTGGTTACATAAGAACGAACAAGCGAAGTGAATAATTGTCTTGATTCGCTAGTTTTGTCACAAGTCTGTTTATAACGTCTTCAAGACGAGTTATAACAATGTATAGGCACCTGCAAGGGAACGTAACTAACCAGTTATAGGACGAGCCCTAGCTACGGGGAAGCTATTAAAAGTACATGCCGAGAGGGTATTCTAGGGATTATGAACAAACTAAAATAGAAAAGCCCTAAAGTAAATAAAAAACTTTGGACTAGAATAAAAGATTAGCACCGCTCATAAAAATTTTGCCACGCCAGTTAATAGAACATACGCCAGAAAACTTTAGAACAAGAAGGTAAAGTTTTTCGCAGGGAGTAAAACTCGTGTATTTTTCTCCGCACAGCAACAAATGCAAAATCATCTACTTCATTTAATTTACTGTGTCGTTTTGTCACCTTAATGTGTTTAAAAGACAAACTAGGTTTGTTTGTTACTATATTTCCTGCCAAAATTCTTTTGACCGTTTATTTTGAAACTTCTGTTGTGGCAAATTGTTGCTTCAATGACGTTGTATGTCAATTTATACGACGATTTTTGTTCGCTTTGATGCGTTGCAACATTGTATACGATCTCCCGTGCTTGTTTCGGAGTAAAGGCATAAAATACAAATTCTTCCAGTGGGGGTCCAAAGGCTTTTATTACCAAACCATCTCAGTTTCTATGGCCACGTCCATTAGAGCAAAGGAGGCCTTGGTGGCCGAGCTTTAATTTCGGATGTATTTAATTTTATTGTTAGAAAATAACAAAATAGTATTGTTTTCGAAATATTATTTAGTTAGACCACTGTTACTTCCGTTAAACGTATAGATGCCGACCGACATATGTATCGCTTCTACGCGCAAGCCTATGGACTAGCGCGCAGTGGTTTCGTCATGGTCGTAGAATCTCAGGAATTTAAGCGGCGAACTTATAGCTTTGGTGAACACGACTCTGTAGCAAAGTCCATTCGTTGTTCAAGACAAACCAGTAGACTAGAATTTTAGTCTGGCGGATATTCCAAAGTGTCTACGAAAAATATTGTACATTCTATGATGAAAGTTGGGCAGGAAACCATCGTAGCTATAATAGTTACTATTCACGGTGAGGAAGATCCACATATTAAGTCAGGGAAATGTCTTGAGAACTAAGTACTTTAGGTATCATGCATCAAATTAAGAGCAACTATTGCATGAACAGAATGCACATCATTTCGGATTGTTAAACAGACACTATCTAACGAAAAAACAGGCAGATGGTTCAATTTTCTGCGACTATGGCCTGTTTTATTACAATTCTTGAAAAAGTGCTGTAACAAATAAAGAAATATATACATAGGTATTTTTTGCTATGGTGAAATGCCCGAGACTAATTCTGCTGGGTTGCGTAATGTGAGTAAAACGTTTCATGGAAATAACAAATATTTTACCAGCGCCTATTACTACCCGTGAGGGGCGATTTGCCTAATCGATCGAGCTATTGTTAGCAGAAGCTCGCCCAACAGCGCACATTTGACGGTGGGTGGGGTCGCAATGTGTTGGCCACCCAGTAAAACTTTTTTTTTGGAATTTCTTAGTGTACGTGTAACACTTATTAGTCTATAATCTTAAATAATTATTAAAAATGCTAAAGACGTAAATGTCATTTGTACCGCAACAAAAGTTTTTATGGTACCAAAGGCTATATTAAGTTAGCACTTTTGCTCGCCTCCTCCTCCTCACACGCATTTAACCAATAATGTTGCGCCATTTTCCTTTATTAGATATTAGAATACGAACGTATTGTAATCGTGAAATGATTCTAAACATTTATCAACTAGCAAGTAACAATGAGTATTTAAACATCGCACACAAAAATCTGAAAAAAGTGAAAAGTGACTGGAATGAATGAACTATCATTTTGTACGTACGTATCTGTAGAGGTTCGCTGTACAATGCATAGAAATTCTATAGTAATAAAAAAAACACGGACATAAGAGGTAATTACAAATAATAAGCTGATGTTAGCTGAAAGTATACAAACGCCATGCAAAGTATTCTGCAAAAGGATGTAGGTCTTTTATCAGGCAGGAAACTGTTCAAAACCATAAAAAGTACTTAAAGAAAAAATTATCAAAATAAGCCAGACGTTGCAATAAATTTGAGGAAACTGCTCCAGAAGAATCTATAGTAGTCTTGTATGTTAGAAATGCAATAATTTCTCGTCTGATGTGACTACACAGTAAACATCTTTTGTAGTTATACACATTTGTTTCTGGAAAGTAGTCTTGCCAATACATTTTTTGTAAAACTACAAAATGTACTATTAAAAGAAAGCTCCGAACAATTTGTAATGTGAAAACATAGAGGTAACTTACTGCCTTTTCAACAAGAATGCGTAGTATAATTCATAATCATTAAAAATTTAAAGATTTATAATTAATTTAGTATGTTTATATATCTCAGTGACGTAATTATACAATATTTACTGAAGTGTTTCAAAATCCTTTTTGGGAACAGTTTTGAAAGGAATTGTTTGTAAAGAGTACAAATATTCTTTACAGTGTACGTAAGACTCACAATGCAAGAGCAGACATCATTAGTTTACCGGCTGCTACCTTCGTCAGAGAACAGCTAACTCTTCGTCTCCATCTCAATAATTCTGCTTATCAGGATATAAGTGTTTGCATTAATTCAGGCTCACGAAAAAAATAATCAAATAAACGTAAGTTCAATGACTTCAGTGAAGCAAGCATATAATTGTATGACGTATAGTCAGTCGCAAAATTTTAACAAGAAACGACAGCGTCCCTGTTGGCAACGACAATGTCCCTGAGAACACACTATTACCGCAGCCATCAACACCACACGCCGGCACAAAGGAGTCGGGGGCGTCGTTTGCCAATCAGCGTCTGGCAACTTCCTTTCCAGCCCGGCAGCTTGGCCAATAGAGAACCTTCCGCCAGATGTAGTAGTGAAGGGACCGTTCCCAGAGCCTCGCGCAACCAATCAGAGACTGGCCACTCCCACATCAAAAGAACCACCTTGTCATTTCGCCTCTGCGTGGTAAAGGTTGTTCACGGTAAATTGAGCACTTTTGATAGCCTGGCTTAAGATCTACTTGAATGCACATTGCGTATTCTTCCACCACATGGAAAACTAACATTGCCACTGGCCTGGTCACTTTATTCTTGCTCCGATCAAGTGAAATAGTGAAATTATTATAAAAGTAAATACTTTACGAATTTTCTGAATCTTGCACTTTTATGCATTAAAAAGATCAGAAAGCAAAATACATCAACTTAGTATTCACGAATATTTAACTAACACTTTCTAATTAAACGTTAAAACACAGAACTACTTACCTTCCGTTGTTACCAACTATACTGGGCGCATCCAGTTCTGTGCCCCCGTCAATATGTACGCGAGTAGGAACGGTACCATTTTTCAAAGGTTGATTCCCAAAGTGCTCACTTTACCGTGAACAGCCTTTATTTTAACTGGCGTGAATTGAATTTCTCCGCTCCGAGGCAGTGATTACTAGTTGACTGAAAACTACATTTCCGTATACAGTAAAATCAATAAAAAATTATTGATTAGTCAAATGTAGGGTAGTTTTAAAAAAGCGCAAAGTTTAGTTTAAAGAGGTTGTTTTCGTGTTAAATTTAGAGTTGCAGGAGGCATCTTGGACAAGCCATTGAATTATGTGCCGTCTTTATACACCCCCGTCACCCCTGCAATTACCACACCAACAAAGATCTTAAAAAAGTGAAACCTTTTGTTTATGGTGTAGGTGTTTTAATGTTGGAAAAAAATTAAAGAAGTACAAAGGGATAGGAAATTTCATAGTGTCACTGGCAGGTTGAGGCTGCAAAACTCGTGCAGCACACACCGTTAAACGTCTGTCGCGCTTGATTTCCGACTGGTAGCCCACAATGTAGGGCTGGAGATAAAAGGCCTGGGCAGGATGACTGGAGTAGGGAGGGGAAAAAAGGACGTCAATTTACGCCCCCAGCTTGCGCTCATGTAATTAAGGCGTCGCAATGGAGTAAACGAACGTCTCCGTCGGAACGTGACTGCTGGCAATTTAAATGCAAATCACATTCCTTTGAGGCGTAAAATTTGCGCTCCAGCGGTGGGTACCCCCCCCCCCCCCTTTTTCCGTGGCCTGGTACTCGTCGCGCCGTTTACAAGCCGCGTCGTCGCGCTGCCAAGGTGGCGCGGACGCCATTCAGCGGCACTTATCGCTTCTCTGGAGGCGTAACTGCAAGGCCACCCGTCGACACGTGGTTACACCCCCTGCCACCCTGCAATCTGCGGGTAATAGGGGGTGGCAACCCCCTTTGCCATCACCAACAAACCTACCACCGTTCTCCACTCCGCGCCGTTAATTCAATTCCATCTTAAGGGCGCTCAAGAGGTTTAAAATTGTTTTCTAGATTTTTAACCTACGGTATCCTTTTTTACTGTAATATTTATTAATAACCTAAGAAAACAGTCTAGAAACGAAAAAATAATAATAATAATAATTTAAAAACAAGTGAAATAGTTACAAGAATTTGATATTTATATATTTTTTTCAATATACAATATACAAGAATTTCATATTTATATATTTTTTCAATATACAGTATATCTCAAAATGGTACATTTTAATGCGTTTAAACTTCAGCTCAAAATAACTTTTAATTACATTGAACTATCGTGAAGAATATTTATTGTATATTTACTACACGGTTGTTATGTTTATTAAATTAAACTTTTGAGGTAAAGTTTGAAGTCACGTTTGTTATTTTTCATTCCTGTGACTTAAATAAACTATTTAACTGAAAGCGGACTTTATATATGTACATACAAATAACTTTTCAATATTTATACAAATAAAAATTTTCAGTTAATGTTCTTATATTTGCGCTAATAAACACGATGAAAGTTATTTTTCAGATTATTTTGTATAGTACTCAACAAGTCATACTCGATATCATGCCATGAAAGTGTAAAAATCCTCGAATCTTAGAACAAAAATTTAGCTCTCGAAGAGTCTGTCTACTACGTGCTTTTCCAGCTCCGGCGAAAGGATTTATTTATTTATTTATTTTTTTTCGTTTAAGCGATGAGGATCAGCGAGGTCGACAGAAACAAAAAGTCTAGAAAAGCTCACAGTCGACTTGACCTTGACGTTTTGAATCACAGCAGCGCTGCGCAACAAATATAAATGTCGACCGTCGTAGCCAACCGTTAGTTTTAATTTGCATACCTATTTCTCATTAAAAAACTATAACGTCGAAAATTCATACCCTTGATGCAGTTCAGATAAGACAACGCAAAAATTATAATATTCCAACTATGATTTAAGGTGAAGTAATTAATGTCTTCCAATAGAAAAATTCTATTTTTCAAACTATGATTGGAAGAGTTAGGTAATTAATGTCTTGTAAGCTCTAAAAGACATACATTGTGCACTGCTAAATTATTCTGATAGATTACTGTTTTTAGTTTTTGAGTTCTCTGTGAAATAATTGAACCCCACGATTCAGCTTTACTTACATTTAATTCTATTATATTTTTCAAGACTACCGCTAATGATCTATGTGAATATTTTCCCAACATTTTAGAGCAAAGGAAATAAAGAAACGCAAATATTAATTATTTTATAAAACTATTGATGGCATGTTTTCAAAGAATTGTATGAAATTATTCCTGCGAAGCACGGTGTCGTTGCGAGTTCGTAAGCAGGATGGGTCACCACTCTAGTCTGACGCGACTTTGTCCATCTTTTTCTATCCTGTAACAGACCGCTAACCGATTAGGGACGATTTCCTTCCTTTGTCAATGGGAAATGCAACACCCTGGCGAACTGTCTTCAAACGACCAGGAGAACTCTCGCTTGGGACAAGGGCTGCTAGCAATGCTTTATACTACTATGTCATTTAAATACCCCATTGGCGGTATGGCAGTGCTGAATTTATTATGGTATTGAGTGTACGCTTGCAGAAAAAAAATGTAGACAGGAATTCTATAATATCAAACAGGGATACACCAACCGACTGAATGAAGTGCTGAATGAAGCGCTGAAATACAAGAAGCTTAAAGTTTGCAGAGGAAATTTGACATACAAAATGTATTGATATGAAGCAAGGCTCTCAGTTCAGAAACTCTACACACATTCTGGGTTTCGTGGAACAGAATGTTTATGGATTTCCAATTGTATTAAAACCTCGTAGCAAAAATTATTTTATTGCACAGGAGCGAGTCAAGAGATTTGAGCGGCTTTCGAAAACGGTGGTATTGAGAGCTAATGAGGATGAAGCGAGGCGAGTAATGAAGCAGCGTCGGATTACAAGTCTTCTTATCGCTAATAAACTTGGATTATTTACCACCAGCGGTGAACGGTCGATATTGACTCACATGTACATCCATTTTCGATATCAGTTTGTAAAGTCCACCTGCTTAAGTAAGATACTATGTTACTGTCATACAGTTCACCAACATCGGATGAATGGAGGACAGGGAGGTAATTATTTTGAAAATAAAAGGTTTGTGTAACGTCTTCCTCCGCCGTGAGGGATTTCAAATAATTACAGGTTACTGTTAAACTCATTCTAATGGGTCGGGGTGATGCCATTATTAATCTTAGTAAGGGGACTTTACACCTCCGGAAAAAAACCAGATAAGTCCGCATCACTGTCAAATCTATCGTTAACTATCCCCGTGTCAGTTAACCTGCCGGTAAACGCGCTAGCCATTATCTCGTATCTGAGATCGGGTGATGAACTTTTCACTGAAGCTGGAGACTTGGAAATAAAATTACTTCTTATTCTTGAATTAACATATCGAATTTACGGAGGTAATTCAGTGGGTGGAGCTGGAAATGTTAACTGCGGAGCTCACTGTGGTGGCGTTTGTGGTGCTGGTTGTGAACTCTGCGGAGCTATGACAGGAGTAGGACGAGGAGGTGGAGGAGAACCAGTTTTGCAAAATTTATAATATCTATTCAAAGTATCCCTGCGAGAAGATTTTTTCTGGCAGAATTAACCCTGTAACTGATTTGTTTAAAGATCTCATACCACAGCTACTTCTTTCATGTCGTTGTAAGTTCCACAAAGCTGTGGATAGTTTTCCGCAGAAGCGACACAGTAAATACATCATTTCTTGCGTACTATTCAAAGATTAGAATGAAACTGCAAAGCGTACACCTTTTATAGGTAGTTTTGGGCAATTTCAGGAAGCAATTCGATTACATTATTCGTTTTAAACACAATACGTATGAATTGTAGAAGGCGATAAACGTATATTCTTAAACATAATACTAGAATGTATGTATAAATAATTTTATGCATTAAATCGCTTTCCAATTACTAAAGGTTTATTTAATCACTAACCCGCACACAAACTTTTATGTGCAAACACATTTAGATTTGACTGTTAAATGCACCAAAATTTTACGTAACATTTGATTGCAGAATATGGGAATATTACAATTCATGCATTCATAAAGTCAGTTAGACAGAAAATTTGTTTCAAACGATTAATTTCGATACATTTGCTTACAAAATATATATCCCATCAATGTATTTACAAAAACATTTTTTTTACATCATATCTTCCCTTTAACAATATTTATAGTATTTTCATCTGTTTGATTGTTATAATATTTCGTGTATTCGGGTGCGTGTATATTATAAATTCTGGTAAATCAGGAAAAGTTCCATAAAAGTGCGAATACACTTCATCGATGCTCGCTGGTAGACTTGTATTCGGACAGATATGGTATACAGGACTTTTTTCAGATCTGGACAAGATATTATATCATTACATTTTTCACCCCCTAAGGGACATTGTATATTTTTTAAATGAAACAGCCCATCGCATATATCTCTCCAAAATGACGTATTATTCCGTTAAACAAACAAGAATAATTCACACTTGAGTTTCCAGGGGTGACAGACACGTAAATAGCAATTGGGTGGAAGAAATACATGTTTACAGTAGGGACGTCACAAAGACACTAAAACTATTTCTTTCCGAAACAAAGTCGAAATGGTCTGCTACAATGTGCTAATAACTTGCTAATATTCAATTTACATTTGGATTTCTGTATGCAAGAGAATATGTAACTTCGTTCTCATCTTGTTGGTCCATCTTTATGAAGTAGCAGATTACATACAAGCAAATACATTTTATAGTAAATTGCATTCATTCTAAATAATAGCATATGCCTCAACTAATATCCACAGGTGATTCGGGAGGAAATAATCAGAGTCTGTTTCACCCCTAGTCAGTCATCATTGCCCAACTTAATATTTATTCCTCTGCAGAGAAAAACGTTGAATTAGATCCACATGTTTTACGCAATTTTTTGAATGAAGGGCAACTGTATTCTTTTTTAATATCTAATACTTTCCTGTTATACAGACTTTCAAAAATTCGTTTTAGCTCAACTCCACCTACATATATTTCACAATTATTTAGGTAATGTTACCAAATATATACAACGTTCTCGTATTATATACAACCATTCTCCCATTTTAAACCATGGTAATGGTTAGTAACCCATCTATACGTTTTCTTGTTAGATATTTCTAGTCAAACGGTGATTTGAAGCTGGATACAGTAGTTTGTTCTTTCATATCAGTGATAGCTAATTCTTTAATTATAATTTTTTTGCAGACTGAAATCCTTGCACATTGCAAAACATCTCGTCTCAGCCGGGTTCGTCGCCTACTGACTCAATTCATTCTTTTTACCAGCTTATTTTTTTACATTGTAACTCGCTAATCTGTCGTGAATTATCAGGGCGTAATCTTGTGCATTTGCTGGAAATGGTGTATTGGCAATAATTTCAATCCGTGATTCAATCACGCCATTGGTAATTCTGTCGTCTTGGTCGCTGACATAAAGCACAAATAACATTCTTCTGGTTTTTAATTATTCGGGTTTTAGGATCGGTGAACTAATTTTCTTATAATACGTTTCCTGAAACTTTGAGTACATATCATTCGAAATAAGGAATTCCCCATTGGCAAAGTTCATATTTAAATCCACATATTGGGTAAGCTTGACTGTTTAGATAAAGTTTAATATTTTTCATATCACAATTATCGAATACTGATCGATCCACTTTAAAATTGTTTTGTCGATTTCTTTAAGAACAAAAAACAACATAACTCAGTTTTTCCGATGAAAAACTTGAATTCACATTCCAAATAACTTTTTGTGCTGTCGGCAGTGTTGGGAAAACCTCTAAAGCGCACGATCTGAAGGCAATATCTAGATTCTTCCCTTTTTCGATATATTTTATAAACTTTGCACGTTCACGAGTGTTAATTTCAATATGTGGCATCAACCATTCCACGCTGCTTAATTCAAACGTTACACCTTCCTCATTATTAGCCAAATCGTATACAGCATTCAAATGCGTATTTCCAAATATAATAACAAATTCTTGTTTAGCATTTATTATGACATGTTAGTAGTCTTCAGCCCAAAACCATACTTAACAGTATAACAACTTCGTATTTTCCACCTGGGTTTATTTGTAGCGAGTAATCACCAGCATTGCTCCATCCAGCAAAAAGCCGTGTATAAAGATCGTTTACAGTTTCTGAGAGAGAGAGTTCATTATCGTGGAAGTAATTCCAACATCTCATGTTTGATCGATTTCCACTCCATTGAGCAGATATGCAATTCTGTTGGTTAAATGAAGTATTCCATTTCTAATTATTCCTTTAGTTGCTGGATTACTTGCGTCAGCTGTGTTTTTAATTATTCCTCTAAACTTTAAACTGGATTTCGACGGTAATGTGTAAATATCGTGATTTTGTATAGAAATCCTTATTTCCGAAGGAAACTTGTACGGACCTGGTCGGAATAGTTCATACACATATATTTCCGCATTGATGATTGCGTTTTTATGTGATCGTTTCTTCAACATTACGTATGTCTTCCATTTCTATTACCAGCATATCCTAATTATTTTAAACACAATTTGTTGCCTTGTGTTAACTTCACAAGTAACTTATTTGAAGTGAGCGTTTTATGCTTGCGTTTACGTCTTTTTATACTTTCTTTCTTCGAAGTACGTTCCTTAGTAACACATTTTTCTTAAAAGAACCACCTACTTTACGTGCGAATTTACTATTATGCACACTACCCATTAGGATTGTAATGTGCAATGGAATGTAACTGTTTATATAGCGTTTTTTTTAAATGTAAATGAACAGTATTTTCTTCGTTTCTAAAATAATAAGTTTACCGTCTTGATCAATAATTGTAACAACTATTTCATCAACACGATTCACTATTACTAGTAGATATATCAATGTATTCGGTTTTTCAATTATTTTATATCCTGGAGCCACTGCACTCGTGAATTCATGTAGTGTTTTTGTCGGTTTTGCATTCAAATATGAACTGCCTACAATATTAACATTTATACAACATACATTTACCGACAATATATTAACCTGTTTTGATGATTCGTGTAATTGATTAGCTGGATATACTCTCCATTCATAACCCAACATATTTGCAATTGAATTGTCTTCCGAGAAATCGATATCGACATAACTATACATTGCACTAGTTAACGAATTTGGATTTCCACGTAATCGGAAATGCACAAAACCTAACGCAATGCCGCTTTAATAAATGTTTCAAGGTCATCCAACTCATAAGATCCTACGGTATCCAATACTGAATGGTTTTTCAACAATATTAGCCGTAAATGATTTGTTATTCAGATCAATATTTGGTATGCTGTGGTAAGTAACGCATTCTATTAGACTTATTTGCCATTCTCCATCTGACTCTAATGCAGGGAATATATATCACACGCAATTGCGACGAATTACCACTTAATATCAACATAATTGACATATTAATGATATGTTTTTTAATTACAACTACTTGTATACTTTATTTATAGCCAAAAAAACGTAAAAATGAATGTCCGCAATTTATCGTATTTGGTAATTGTTCCGTTTTGTAATTGTATCTTAATTGCGTATTTTTTTTAATAATTACGTATTTCAATTGGAGGACGTAAATAACCGAAACTGTCGTAATACAATGATAGATTAATGGTTTTAATTAATGCAACCCAATGTATTCCTTCATTTTGTTTCGAATCTAAATTAGCAATCATACATTCACGAAGATTTGGTTTCTTTCGTAAATCTTCTCTCATATACACACCTCGGAAATAGAAAATATCCAGTTACTTTACAAATACATTAATATCTTTGTTTGTTAATGCACGTTTTGGAAGACTATTTAGGACATTCTGCATTTATTTCCACGTTTGGAGTTTTTTCGTCCTTGGCCAACTTTGTAGGGTTTCAAATACATTCCTTTACCTTTTGATTTAACTGCTCTACTAATTGCCGAAATCCCTCCGAGAATTGATCCAAGAGCTGTTAATGCTGGAAATAGGAGTGGAATGATTCCTCCTATCTTTGTTTTTCATTTGGTTTTGCTTTTAAGCCCAGGCCTCGCTTCACCTTCGAGCGCACAACTTTATCAACAACCCAAGCTCCAAGCTTTTCACCTGTAGATGTAGATGGATTCTTCCTTGTATATGCTGCTTTATCGGCAATAATTGCATCTGCTATATGTCTTTCTTTCAAATCGTTTTTTCGATCGTTAACTGTATTCTGTTCGTTACAAGCGCTATCCAAAGAGTTTATTCCTTGATCGTTCCGAGCCAAACTTTTTGCAAGTTTAGTACCTGGTCCGCAATTATTGTATTTCGGTGAATGTAATTCAAATGGTAATTTATTAATCAATGAATTCAATACATCGCTTCCTTTTATGATACATTTAGTATGAGCCATTGTTTTCAACTGAACGCAAACCTATATATAGACCTACATTTATAGATTTATGTTAGTATGTTACGTTAGTTAACATTACTATTATATGTCATTAGGTTACAATATGTTGCAATACGTTATGTTTTCATGTTATATTACATTGCAAAATGTTACATTAATGTGTTACAATACATTGAAATATGTTCTAATACGTTACCATACGTAATATTAGTACGTTATATTACATTACAATATGTTACTAACGTTACATGGGTATGTTACAATACATTACTAACATTAGGTTCATACGTTACGATCCTTTACTAACGTTACGTTAGTACGTTACGATACGTTATACTGTCTATTTGTGTATAAATGAAGGTTATAAAACAAAATTTGCATTTGCTAGTAATTGTAAATATGGAAGAAAACATAATTGAACAGAAACATGGCATTCTTTTACCATCAAATATACGTTGTATAATAAGCGGTGCTTCTTCGTGTGGAAAAACTTGTGTTATTATGTCGCTGTTGGTACATCCGAATGGACTTAAATTTGAAAACATATATGCGTTTCTAAAACAGTAAAACAAGAGAGATATCAACGGTTAGCGAGCATTTTATCGTTAATTGAAGGAAAGTTATATTTCCATTTTACAAATAAAAAAGACATAGTCCCTCCAAATGAAGCATTACTCAATTCCGTATGTATTTTTGACAATGTTTGGTGTGAACCGCAGGGTGAAATACAACAATATTTCAGTTTTGGTCGACATTCAAACGTTGATTGTGTTTATCTATCGCAAAGTTACGCACATATACCAAAACATAATTTGCGCGATAATGCAAATATGGTAATTGTGTTAAAAATATATAGTATGAATCTACAACATATTTACAATGACCATCTTTTAGGCGATATGACATTTACAAAGTTAAAAGATATGTGTTTTTACTGTTGGATAGAAATATACGGTGTTTAGTAACTATACCAACAGTTCCCCTACATAAAGGCTGATACAGGTCTGGTTTTGAGAGTTTTTTACTTCCAGGCGAAGAACAAGAGTATTTCAAATTTTGGACATAGCTGTATAAAACGTAATCATTAGAATAGCTGTTTAACCAAAAATCGCGATGGGAATTGTGATTCGAACGAACATATATTACGTAATATGGGTATAGCTGTGAAAGATAGCGATGCGGTAAATAAACGTTACGTGGAAGACTTAAACACTATTACGCTAAATATATCTAAATCGCAATCAAATGATATTCAAGAGGAATTAATAATGTTAATTGATTTGAATATAATGTTTATAAAAACACGAGCGTAATTGCAACCATTTTAAGCAATATTAGTACTGCGTTGCAGAATAATGAACTTAGAATAGAAGAACGTTTAAATGGCTTTAGTAAGAATTTTAACGACATGACAAACATAGTTTTTACAACACAACTTGCAGAAATGCAAGAACATTTAAGAGTTGTATTTAATGAAGTGGTAAACGTTACTATCACAAAACAACTTGAAACACAATTTTATCAAATAACACACTATATAAGAGATAAATTGATTAATAAAATTGTTGATTTAGTTACGCAAACAGATTCGAGAAATCAAAATAATAATTTGGAAACACGAATGAAATATTTTATCAATGATTTGAAAGCTAAAACTTTAATAAAATTAGACACAGTTCTAAGTAAAGTGGATAATATTGAAAAAGCGCAAATTAATCGACCTACTACATCAGTTAGAAAAACAACGACATAATTCATATTTAAATAGATTGAATTTAGTGTAATTTAATCAAACTAAATTTGCTTCTGCTTCAGAATTACGTAACGTTATATCTGCTATGAAAGAGAAATATTTACAAGTCAAACGAGCCCGTATGGAACGGGATATTTTAAACGAAGAAAAATTTAAACCTGTTTGCGAGTAGAATGGATACATTATATTCTGTGTTAAATAAACCTAATGAAACAGCTTTGGAAATTAAAACAGGTAAAGAACCGTTAACAAAGAAAAAGCAACTGCTTTCTCAATTGACGCATAGTTATTTATCTTTACAACATTCTTCACCTCTGCGCGATAGGACATTTGGTGTTTATCGTCATTAAAACAATTGGTTCCTGGGAGATTCGGTAGTTAAATTTTTTGCCTGAGAATAAAATTAAAATAGGTGAATACGTAACTGATGCCAGTGAAGGGTTATTTTAATTATTGTTTTAAAATGTTCCAAAGGTATATTCTGACTTTTATTTGCAGACATATAAGGAACTTATTCGTCGGACGAATGCTAATATTCGTTTAGGAGATGAAAACCACTCGAAAATACATTTAATAGGAGATATATTCGGAAGTGGAATATATGAAGATGAAATTGGCGACCGCTTTTCACCTGTATATTGGAACAATCCTAATGAATTGGTTGATAGATTAAAACTTTTCATCGCTTCGAGATAGTCTGGGAATAATTCACATATGAACAATATTTTTTCTATTATTGAAGAGTTAACAGAAGACGGTTATATTACAAATGATGTTTAATAAGATTGCTTAAGAGCTTCACACTCCTGCAAGGATAAGATATCCTAGAAGAAGAGTTATAACTCATGCTTTAAGTAATCTTTTTCAGGCCGATTTGTGCGAAATCACATTGCATTCAACATGCAATAAGGGATACAAATATATTTTAACTTTAATAGACATTTATTCACAAATATGGCTGGGGTATACCTTTGAAAAACAAAACTGGGAAACTAATAACTGAATATTGTCTTAATCACTACGCAATGTATTCGGAGCTCAAAGTCTGTGTTGTGGAACAATACAACAAATCGATTAAGCAGTTAATATATAAATATTTCACATCGAAGGGGACTTACAAATGGGTTTATGTTTCGCCTGAAATAATTTAATTTTATAATTTCAGATATCATAGAACTTATCAGAATGGCTCTCAAAGAAGTTATGGATAATAGTTTAATGAAAACTATTTATAATAATGTTAAAGGTATCGACGAAAGGAATACAAAGTTCAAAAATGTATACGTATCTCGAAGCAGAGAAGGACCTTTCAGAAAAACATTTACGGTGAATTGGTCTTTTGAATTATTAAAAATTATCTCAATCTTTACAAACACAACCCACACAATGTATTAAATATAAATATATGACGGAGAACCAATAAAATGTGGATTTTACGAACATGAACTGTAAAAGGTCAGTTCTCCAAATGAATATTTGAGTGATAAAATCATTAAAAGGAAGAAAGACATGTCCTTGGTTCGATGGAGAGAATTCGCAAAAGTACACGACTCCTGGGTTAAGAATCAAGATCTTAAAAGATTGTAATATAATGTTTGTAAATTATTTTAATAATAAATATAAGATTTTTTTATTATATTTGTGTGTTATTTGATTTAATAAACCTCTGAATGGTGATTGGATGTATACTTTATTGTGCAATTAATCCTCTTTTTGATTTGAATATTGTTTCTTTGGATTAATGTTGGAGTGATAATCCTGTGTGATTGATTCCTTTTTAATTGTGACATCATTTACATTTAGGTGATAGTACGTTACATTTGATATGTAATTCAATTAGTAACGGTGATAGATTTGTTTAATTGGTCAATCGCATTAAGGTGATAATTGGGTGTGTTTGGTACGTATTGTAATTCCCTGTGTTTGGGTGGAATTCCATTGCAATAAATTCCCTTTAAATGCTTGGAATTTTACAGCTTAAAGACATTTAAGACTTGACGTGTTTAATTCGTTGTTCTTATTTTCTGGAATTAAAATTTTTTTTTTTTCACTGAATTTTTAAACTTAAAGACATTTGGGATGTGATTCCGTTTTACTCTTACTTAGATTGTATTTGTAACGTGATATATTTCTTAAACTTGTATATCTTTTCCCGAAACTCTTTTCTCGGACTAGAGTTCTATGGTAGTTCATGTTTTTTATTTAATTGTGACGTAATTAATCTTTAGTTAATAGGAATACTTTTCTGGGTTTCATAATTGTTTGTGGTATGTTATATTTATTTGTTTGTATCGATACAGTTCTTGGAAGTTGGTAAGTTTTAAGAGAGTTAAATACTATTCCTAAACATGATGTGCCTAGGACGTAATTTTTTGACGGAGTAAAAAACTTGAATTTTTATGGTGTAGAAATTTGAGGGTGTAAAAAAAAAAAGCATTATGAAATGCAATGTTTTAATACTAGGCTTAAAATTCGATGCAACATGGTTTGTGTAAAACCAATCATTTTTGCTAGTCACAGTCAGCGTGCTCAAACGCGTAGATGGAAAAAAAAGACTAGGCAACCCAGGTCGCAAAGCGTGGTGTTTAGTAGCGACAGGCTGCAGACAGGGCGATGCGCATCGTGAAATGAAGTTTGTCGGTTTTTGGCGGATTGACGGGGGAAGTTCTCCCACCCGATGTCACGCATGCGCGGAGGTGACCAGCAGGCTTTGTGCATCCAACGGGGCAGAAGGGAAAGTTGTCGGGCTTATGGAAACGAGCAGGTATCGATAGCGGCACGCGAAGCGGTCGCTAGCCGCAGGCTACTGAAAACATTCCCTCGCCTAGCCAGTTCCGCGCGACCCGGTCCATTCCGCCCGTGCGAAGTTCGTTCGCTGCGTATTCTGCTCCAACTACACGCGACACACTCTCATTGGCTCTTGAGACCAAAGTTTCGCTCGCTCCAGCATACACTCGATTCTCGGCTGTCCGTTAGCTGGTATTGTACACGTGTTTTTAAAATGACTCGCACCCATATATTTTGTAAAAACACATCGCTGTAGTCAACTACCTTTCCCAAATAAACTTCAGCGAGACTATATTATATTTTCCTACAGGATAGTACTCTCTAAAAATCCTGGGCTAGGAAAAACAATACGTGAAATACATATTTTCGTCTGCTAGACGAAAATATACATTGGATCGAAACTAAAACATTTTTTCCATCATGTTTGTTTAACATACGTTTACGATGGCTGGAAATAAAGTTTGACTTGAGTATTTGCTTACATTGTAATAGTTAAAACTTTAATAAAAACACGTGTTTGAAAAATTGTGTTTTTAAATGTTTAAAATCTTAGCAAGTTAAAATTATGCCTTATAGCTGTGTTGGTATTAAAATTAAACAGTGATTAATTAAAAGTTACTAGAAAAATTGAATAAACTTTAAAATGTCTTGTAAGATTGTTGGAAACGGGAATAAAAATCGCTTGAAAATGGGGGAAAAAATAGTTTGGTGGAAAACAGTTTATATTTGAAATTGAATTTATTGTGTGTTAAAAACATCTGGAATGTATTTCATAGTGATGAGGAAAATAAAGTTTTATAATTTGCTGATAATACGCTAGGCTCTTGTCTTCCGAAATATACTAGGAAGCTTCAGTATCCGAGCGAAAATAACAGTTGGTTGACAAGAGGGGAAATAGCCCAGGTCAGTTCAAAATCTACTGCTGCCTCCCTAGGGAAACCAGTACTTTGGCCTTGAAGCAAGTTTCGATCATAGCCGAGGATGCGCTCTAGGGGTTAAGGATCGAAGTAGGGAAGCCAACACTAGAAAAGATTTCTGAATAGTGTAGCGGGGGAGGTCGCATTGTCTTGAAACAGGTACTGCAGGTACGCCAACTCACAAAAACATACAAAAATGCATTCTCAGAGCTGAATCTGTGGTGCATAAAACTGGTTTTTGCGAACTCCAGGCTCGATCGATACTGGAGGTCTTCAGAAAATGTCGCCTTCGGGAGTATGGGGTGGTAGGGGACACGTTCCTCTGGAGAAGAGCAGGTTCTGAGGGTGTAGGTGGGAGGGGGTTGTATGCAGCCCCCCCCCCACCGATGTGCACGCAAGTCGGCAGTTATCGCCGTATTGTGAAATTACTGAAAACATTTGACGATCGCGGGCAGCGCGCACTGGCGAGGGGGTGGTTACAAACAGACAGTCCTCCCGATGTGAAGCTCTCAGGACTCTCGGCGCCATATTCGGTCGCTCATGAACGTTTGGAGGAGGCGGACATGCTAGACGTCAGCTCCTTTACAAACATCACACCTCTAGATACTTAGCAGCTGACAAGGTCTCCCTCAGGGGTTAGCTCAACTACGGACCATCTCTAGTGATAGCCGCTATTTAATATAAAAGCATTTTAGGGGGAGACTTTTTTTCGTGTGTTATCTTAATTTTCTTTTTGGATTGATACACTGCATTTGTGATAAGTAATTGATTTCATCGTTTTTCTTCGAGTAAGATTGTATGCTCAAATCGTTCTGTTACATCGTGATTATATTTTCTCATTAAGTAAGTGTGATTTCCGTTTTTGAAGCTAATCTTTGTCCTAATTAAACCGAGATGCTGTCGGCTCCGATGCGAACCTCAGGCTAAGCTTCGACCTCATTAAATAATGCGAGTGAATTATTTATTTATTTTCCCCAGGAAAGTGAAATTGTGAATTTCAAACATGGCAGCGGGGTTACTTTATTTAAAATTTAATGAAACGTTTAACGTTAGAGAAGATGTGATTGAATTGTTCGTGTATAATAACTCATTAATAGTAGCTTGGTAGATTTCCTGGTAGTCGAAAATTTCAACTCAGTTGCTTGTCAGCTTACGAACGCGCTCCACGTATATAAGCAGTCGTACATCATAACATTCATTCATTCATCCTTTAAGTGACCTCCGAGGTGAACGTAGGTGCGATTTCGGAGAGCTCCTGGAGCCAATTCAATATGTGCTTTTCTGAGCTCAGTATACGGAAATTCCAAACTGTTTAAAAATACAGTTTGTGTTAACAATTGTAGGGGATTTCATAAATATATATAAAAAAAATCCTTCATTTACGACTTTTTACCGTAATTTAAACACAGTTGTCTATCGGCCGTGCTATACGAATCTACTCACAGCTCGACGTAAGTGCTACTCATTAATCGAACGGATTATTTTATTATAATTTCAGGAACATGATTATGTCCTAAGATATCATTCTCCAGGCTGGATCGTATAAAATTGTTAATGTGTTATTTATTCATACAGACATACAAACAAACATCCACATCAGATGTTATTCACGTAGTTAAAATTCTCTCTCGTGTAAATTAAATTTCTAAGCTCAAGACTCATGTTACATTTAAGACTCGTGTAATTCCACTTATTATTCAAATATTCGTTTGAAAATTTCCGATTCGATGTGTGTAATTTATTCATACGTCGAACACTTTGAAATTCTCTAATGTTTAGTAGCATTCCGAAAACAGATAGTTTAACGTGTAAATCTCAGCTTTCAAAGTTCCCTATCTACAAGCAATATCACACCAAAAAACATAATATTTACACTTAGGCCACTCTTATAAATAGTCTAAACACCCTGAATTTATATCGTGTATTGAATATATTCGTAAAAATTGACTATCACCAAAATCCCTCCAAACACCTCAAAATTAGAAAAATTAGAAAAAAATTAGCCTTAGCCCACTATTACACTCAACTCTACACCTATATAAGAGATTTCAAACCACCACTCTAGTCAGGTGACTGCCAGAGCTCCAAGGTCGTATCAGAGCTCCTGCTATCCCCCTCCCCCTCCCGAAAAGAAATAAGTACAACAACAAAAAATTAACCTGTTCAATAAATTTAACCCTTTCAATAAATCTAACTCTTTCAATAAATTTAACACTTACATTTCTAATCGCATTAAGAAAATTTTGTTCGGATTAAGACATTTCTGTCGGATTAAGATCGGATTATAATCGGATCGACCCTTTCGATCAATTAAATTAACCCCTTGATATCAACTTGATAATCCCATTAATCTAAAGTGGGGTGAAACCGGCATTCCCCTACTACTTTCCGTCTTATGTAAAATTAACATATCCATGGGCATCACTTTATTCATGCGTCGGTGAAGTGCAACTATGAAATTATTATAAAAAATAAATATTTTACAAATCTGTTCATCTTAACACTTCGATGCGTTCAAAAAATATGAATCGAAAGATATGATTTAAGTTATCACAAATGGTTACCTAACACTTTTTATTCGACGTTAAGTTACGGAATTATTTTCCCTCCAGCATTACCAACTTTAGTGGGAGCACGTCACTCAGCGCGCCTCTTAAAATACATGCAGGTAGAAGCAGTGGTAATTTTTCTAAGGTTGATTTCAAAAGTTCTCACTTGATCGTGAACAGCCTGTACCCCACGCAGCAAGCAATAACCAGACACGGCCCGTTCCGGGAACCTCACGTTGGCAATCAGAGAATGTGTACCCCTCACGCAGACAGCAAGAGAGAGAATGCGTACCGCCACACCAAAGGAAGCTGCGCGATATTTAGTTCCCGTGTACTTATCTATTCCGTCTGCTGGGCAGATTGCAAGAAAGAGGAGAGTTTTTTTTTTCTCGGCAAGACGAACGATGTTTCTGACAGCTACAGGACTCAGTAGATACGACAAGTGTGTTCCAGATGAGCCTCGAACAACCAGACACGATTTCATTGTTGTGCGAATACTGAAAATGTTGTGTTTTCACATGGCGTATCAAGTCCCTCGCTTATGAATGTCGTGCGTCAAAGGAGCCGCGGTGGTGTAGTGGTCAGGCCACTCGCCTCCCACCAAGAGGAACCGGGTTCGATTTCCGGCGGGATCACTCCCGGATTTTCGCCCTTGAAATCGGCGCTGCTCCTCACTTATCTCAATTTACCCTAAACGGCTCTCAATATTTCTATGTTAAGAGCCGCCACTCGTGCCTCAAATCAGCCCAAGTATGATCATATGCCGTTCGATAACCGAGCCCTCATGCGTCTGACGAAGCTGACAGTACTGTGACAACGCCGCCGTAAGTCCCTTCATTTGTGTATTAGTCACTATAATGAAAAATAAAAAAACGCTGTTCGATGATACTACCTAAATTGTCTTCTGTTCCTACCGCTGTGAAGTACTTCACACCAGGGTTTTAAAGGGTCATTCTTTTAATGTAACATGCTGCACCGAGAAAAAGGTTTTTTTGAATCAAACAAGATTTGTTTGGCGCAACCAAATAATTTGTTTGTATAAGGGTAATTAATTTGTTGTTCTCATTTGTTGAACCAAGACAAAGATTTGGTTGGTGCAACAAAAGATTTGTTTGGCCTCGCTTTCATTGAATAGTTTCGGCTGATTTAAAACAGTTTATCAGTTCGGCCGAGTTTTGGACCCAGACTACCTGCGTCCGCACGATAAGCTTTAGTAACCTCAGCTAACTTGACAACTTACGAGGTCGGAATAATTTTAAATAGATGCACTGCCTGCAGATATTGGGCAACTTGCTCAAACAAATATTTCAAATTTTACAGCTTTACTATTCAGTTTCCTTTTGAATTGTTTTACTAACCTGTTGACAATAACATTAAGCATTATGCCCTAATAGATGCACTAACAAACACGGTTACTGTCCTGATGTCACAAAAATACAAACAAACTCTCGAGCTGTATTTTCAACAAAGGCAATATAATGGAGTGGCCAAAGATATAAATAAATTCCAGTTTATTCAACAAAAATATTTTTTGACTGTCTAGTTTTGTTTGGCCCAGCATATAAATTTTGTTTATACAAACATATATTTTAGTCGAACAAAAGTAATTGTGCTGCTTTTCAAATATATTTTTTTGCCGTATATAAACAAATATCATGTTCGATTTTCTCTCAGCGTGTTGCTCTGTGATCCTTCCATACCCCGTTCTCCTCGGGCATGCCAGGTGTTGGGCTCCAAGGGCGCGCGGAGATATCACGGGTGTATGTCCACGAACATTAATAAAAAAGAGTGTAAAGCAAAGGCAGAGTGAAGGATAGGAGGTAGCATCTACACCTCGGGGGGTAGATAAGCAGCAATCCGAGAGATGCACAATCGGAGAAGTGGTGGTCGCCTGATATAGGTGGTAATCCGATAACGGCCGCGACCACAGAGATTCAAGGCCTTACAACCTCTCTTAACGAAGCTCGTGACGTCACAACGAGCGGGCAGATGTCGGTGCAGTGAGTGACCAATATGACTAACAGCATAATTGTATTTGTCATGTAGCGCCATGATGTAAAAGTGTTGTGTTTCTGAGTGTTGAGGGAATTACTCAGATGGGCGGAAAGTTCACAGTAGTAGGGGCGTGCCGATCCTAAATAACTTTTTTATTAATCGGGTCAACCCTTTGAGATCCACTTCTACCCTGCAGGGCTATCGGGTGTGCCAACCTCCAACTCACTCCACGACACACTTATACTACCTAAACTACTCCTATAGGGCAGAAAGCTATCTCGACTTAAAAAAGACAAATACAGCGGCCCAAGCTCTTTACCTTATAAATATCTACAATCGAAATACTATTATTCATACTACAGCAATACAAGTCTTTCCTAAATCGTGGGTAATTTGCAAATAAAGTCTCTCTACTCTTAATTTCCAAGGTCTTTGATTCACTATTTATTTTGCACATAAATACTGTTAACTGGAACTGATTTCACTCGTAAATGCGCACAATAAAAACACTAAAATATTTCGCACTCAATTTACATTTTGCATGGGCAGACCCCTTAATTAAGTTCAACATCTTTTGTCCTACGCAGTAACTTTCAATAACTGATGTTCATAAAATGTAATATTAAACCCACGAACAAGAATCCTGTCCGCAGCTCTTGATGTGCTTAAAAAGTGTTTCAAAAAAAGTATTATAGACTTCGCAGGTACAAGCTGATGACAGCCCATATGCATAACTCATATCTTAAGTTTGGCATTCGTACAGAATACCAAACAGGAAACCACGTAGCCATGTCGGGGAACGTCCTTGCTGACCAGTGTCAGCTCACTGTAGACTCTGCCCCAATTGATGCTACCGAATTGATGGGTTGTTCCCTGGGGGCCTCCACGCAAGCATGCACGGATTTCTTGATCTAGCAAGCATGTAGAATCGCACTGACACACTTGCGAATATTCTGCATGTTTAGTCGTTATGCAATAGTAGAGGGATGCTACCAGCACTCAAACCACATGGAACACTGTTCGCAATAAAGCCTGTGTAAGACACGTGGCAGAGAAATCCTAAAAGTTACTTGTCTAGGTTCCAAGGAAATATTGCAAAAAATTCAGGCCGCTGACATACGTCACTGTTACTCCACATACACTTTAATGTGCTCGTCCTCGTGCCTCTTAAAAAATGGGCAGTTTAACCAGCATGGCGGAATTCGATTTCATGAGCCATCAATCTCAAGTTGCTGTATCACAGTTATTTCCACGATTTTCAGTATGCTCGTATAAAGTGAATATTACTCATATACACAACCATTTTCACACATAGTAGGCCCACATCAAGTTTACGTCTCTGTAATACTTGGCCAAAACTTCACTAGCATGAGCTGCACACTACAGGCAAACATAGCAGCATCGTTTCTACGTTCATGTCAGGCATATTCATATTATATTCATTAACCAGTTAATTTGTTTGCTCCCGAAAATGTTATGGCAACGTTCACTTACCCGTGTTACATATGGCACATCACGACCGGGGAAAATATACATAACAATCCCATTCTGCTAAACGTCCACCCGACTTCCCGGTACTGTCCAGCCGTGGTCGAGCACACACTCCTTGCGGCCTTCTAAACACCGTGGCGGACACTCACACACTGGCTAGGGTGCGCTGTCATAGCCAGGAGACATTGCAGTATCCCGCTACCCCAAGCGTCATGGTCGCGACTCTTTACAATTCGATTTACACAAATAATATCGATTACAAATATCATACAAAACCACCATACGAAAGACGTGCAATAGAATTCATAATAGTCATACTACGCAATAAGAATATTTTTACCATATATACTATATACAATAAATACATACTAGATTAATTAATGGCAATGAGAATAAATGTACCAGCTGGTATATAACCAAATATAAGTACACAAAAAAACAGTAAATACGCAGCACTACCATCTGTGGTACGAAATTCCTAGACCCATACATTTTACTAGGTGACACTCTATGAATCGCCACACCTTTGATATCAGATTGAGTGATCAGATTAAGATCATATTAAGGATTAATTTTATTTTAAACCATTTACAATTTTACTAATATTTAATCCTAATCTGATTAAATCGGATTGTTTGATCAAATAAATGTTTAATCAAATATCTTTGACGAAAAGTTTGATCAAATTTCTTTGATGGAATTAATTTTTGTGTCTAGTTTGATGTACTTTATTTTCTATCTTTCATTTTTGTAGTGGGGAGTGGCTCTGGTACGTTCTCACCCTTGGAGTTCTGCCGTTGTACTGAGGTGTGTTGTGTTGGAAAGGGACCTATATAGGGGAGTGCTGTTGTCTACATGACAACTGGCACTTCACTGAGGGGTAGTGTAGCCAGCACAACCACTTCAAAATCCTGTAGATTGAACCACGAAAAATAAAGTAGAATAGAGTAGATTTTCAAATTACAAATTTTAACTTTTGAATAAACAAAAAAATTAATAGATATTTCTTAATTTTTTTAAAATGACAGTAAAAAAGATTATTCATATGTACTCACCATAAAAAATAATGCCTGAGGATATCTGATACTCGATGCCTACCCCAATACCTTTTTCCTATTACTTTAATCTGCTTCACTATCATATATGTCATTATTAGATTTCCTTAATATTTACTTTAGTGTATTCCACATATTCCCACATATTGTATTCGATGATAGCCAGTTCATTGTTTTTGTTTTCATTAAATTTACTGACAAAAACACTCGTTCCACTGAAGCACTATAGTGGGGTAGGCTCAAAAGGCACCATACAAGTTTGCATAAGAGAGGAAACAATTGTTTGGAATCTCCATATGATCGTTTCTGGACATTATTCAAGAATTCCTCAACTGTGTCCATACTGCTGCTATCACACCCAATTTATGTGTTTTGTAGCAATCACCATTCTGTGCCAAGTTGCTGGATTTCATCTTGTTTCGCCACTTTGGGAAACAGAGAAGACAGTTGGGTAATATACTGAAATGCTGAGACTTTTGCAGGATCTAATATTTCAAGATACCTGATTATAGGATCATCGAAAGGGAAACGAACTTCGATCTGGTTCACTGCCTCAATGTCAAAATCAAGGCAGCGTAATTTAAAAAGTCTTGACATGCCGCTCTGGCAGATCTGATTTTGGCAACAATATTTGAAACTTTCCCCCCAAAATAAATATTCTCCAATTGCAGAAAAACTCTGGTATTCTTGTACTCAATTTTGTCTATTTCTGTTGACCTCAGATGTTCGGGTTTAAAACAACAGCCCAGAATAGTTTAATAAACAGATACAGCAATAGCCATCAAATCTTGAATGTAGGGTTGATCACTTAGCATTTATTTGTTCAGAACATTGAACATGGGTAAAACAAGTCAAGAAACTCAAGAAATAACTTATTATATGGAGTTTTCAGTTCCTTAAGAATGGCATCAGATTCAAACAATTTAATTTGTTTTCTGGGGCAGGATAAGTGAAAAAAAGAATGCGGGCACCATACTGCTTTAGCATCCTAGAATCTAATAATTGAAGAGACAAGAATCTTGTTTGACTTGGATGCAACATTTTTATGTGCCTTGACATTTACAAAAGATTCGATGCATTTACAACTGGAATGAAAAATAGTTGAAAATATCGAGAACAAAATCTTCTTGTTCACATGGAAGTTTGGCACAAGCTTACGATGAACACAAATGAAAATAATGGCAGATACACTTAATTATAAATTAGTCTGTTATGCCAGTTTTAATAAGAGTAGATAAAGGATATCGTTTAGCCATCATAACACTATCACTATCGGCAGCAAAACCAATTAGGTTTTCTTTGTACAGAATATTTTCAGCTTGAAATTACTGGACCATGCAATTGCGTAAGTTAACATCATTAGCTTCACTCATGGTAATTAAATTGAAAAATTCATCAACTATACCTTCCCAGAATCAACTCTGACAACCACACACAAATTATTTGTAGAAAAAGTATCTGTTGATCCATCAACAATTTTTAGAAATTTATTTTCTTTTAGTAAATTACAAAGTATACCCTTATGTTCTTGCTCTAAAATACGTTTAACAATGACCGCGACTTTAGTTCGCCCACAAGTAATTTTTAGCCCTTTCAGAATCAGGAAAAAGTGTTCTAATTGGAGGAGAAAAATGACCCATAAATATGAAAAAATTGTTGCATTCTGCTACAAATGCATCAAGACGAATTTTAGCTTCTCTGACTTTGTTAGTTAGACTGGTAGCATGAGATGTAAAAGAAGTTATAGTTTGCTGACCTACAAGATATGTCGCACATTGCAGATGTTTTTCAGATTCTACATGTCTTGCTAACACCTCTTTATCTCCCGAAGCAATGTTATCACAGTTGCATGATTTACAAAATGCAAAACTATGTTCCTTTTTGTAACCAGTACTTAAATAGATCTTCATTTTCCCACACACATTTGTACTTCTCGTTATACTTTATATTTTTACTCAAAGTAAATCATTAAAAATTATAATTAGTAGTCAAAATAAATTTAAAAAGAAAATATATCCCTTTCATGTACGTCCGTGCCGATTAATACAGCACAATTGTGTCATTGAGAAGACTAATGGCACTACTAAACTTAATATCGCACAGGCAGTAACTGAGCAATACATACCTAGATGGTAAACTACACTAGAGACGATAGTTGAAACTTACATTACGGGATCCCCGACCCAGATACGTCTCGCAGTTCCTCTCATTCGCATAGTTTGAGGCTATTGAAAGTCACACATTGCAGTTTTGTGAACATAAGATACAAATATTACAATGTGGATACACGGTAATTACAATTTCAAACAAACTTTAATAAATTTTGTCAAATATTGGCCATAAAAAAAAAGAAAAGTATATATGCCTTATTTTTTTTAGTTTTAGTAGTAGATCAGTACATTACTAAAAGAAACAGGAGATATACTCTCAAATCAGTAGACCTAGCAACACTACTAAGGGGAATCTTATTTTGTCTAGGGTATATATGAGTTGAGTTTTGTACAAGCATGGCATAAGAGTTTTTGTGTCTCATAGATGGTGTTGGGCGATAGGCGACTTTGAAAGATAGTATTTACATTGTGTATGCTAAGATAATTCTAAATGAATAACTGCGGTGATGTATTGCACAATAGAAATAAGGAGTACTTAAAGGAATCATGCCGAAATATATTTCGAATGAGTTTTATCTATCAATATAAATTACACTACTTGAAATCATAAGAGGAGGGTGATAAACACACCCGTTCACTTGGGTAGGCGGTGCTTGATTGAGCTCGCTTGCAACTAATGCTAGGCTGGGAGAGGGTCTCAGCAAGACACATCCGTTCAGTTCGAATGTTTGTTTTGAAATGTAGGAATGTTTAAATGTCTCACAGGAAAAATGAATGACGGAGCTCAGCTATGGAAATAAATAAAATGATTTTAATATACATCCATTGGGTTTGGGAGATTGCAGAATGAATGACATATAACACATATTTATGGGAAATGAAATATACCCCATCTCATTAGATATGCATTTCAAAATTAATTAATTAAATGGCTGATGAGCACAAGTACGTGACTATGGCTAAAAAGAATTAGGTAATCCAGCTATCCTGTTTTTTAAATTAATGAAACTGTACACATAGTTGAAACACGTCCATCCAGCTGCGAGGTAGCTGAAAGAATGACTTTGGTATAGGATTTACGGAGACTTATAAGCACGATTAGAGACGCAGAGATCGACTGGCATTTGGCAGGCGAATGAGGTGATAGCGAGTTGGAAAGAGATGTGAATAGACAACTACTTACAAATGAAAAAAAATAATAATTACGATGCATGTACTAATATACAAATGACACTACTTGAATTTTAAAATTAATTAATGAAATTGCACAAACACCTCTCCCAAAATCCACCTGTCTGGCTGTGAGGTCAGTGAAGGAATGACTTACAGATATGGAGCTTGCAGCTGAAATGAAATTATGGGGAAGAAAGTTCAACATGATTCTCGTACATGAATTTTCAAACTTATTAATATTTCTCTAGAAAACTTGTTTACCACCCATTCTGAAAACTTAAAGGTGGAAGCAAAGGACTTGAATACACTATGACCTACAACAGACAACGAAACGATTTACACACTATTCATACACATCTTGAATTATTTCTAGAAAAAAAGGATTCCTAACAAGCTACTATTAATGACCTGCAAATTAAGCAGTGAAACACAAAGGAAACTTTTCGTAGTACAGAATAATACCGCGGACATACAAGTATTGAGAAAAATTTACCCAGATTTTTAACACTGATTTCACTTCCCTGGGAAAATTAAATTTCACTATTGTAAGAATAATTCACGTTTAGCATAATTTCCCTTCGAAGCATAGGGAGACTGATGGTGTGAAGAAGGTTCTACTCCCACAAAGCTAAATCCTGTAAATCTTAATCCTGCAACACTTTATAGAAATGTAGTATATATTTTAATAAATCCGCAAACTTCCTAGAAGAAAAATTATCTAAAATAACAGACGCACTACGTCGGTCCCAACAATTATTTAACACTCATTTTGGTTATTCATATTTAAAAAATCCCAACCGAATTATGCACAGGCTATTCAAAAATAATAGACATGCATAACATTGAAAATGATAGAAATGATATGCTCACTATAACTTATTACAATAAAATTTCAGGGAATCCCGTACTTAACATGATAAACATTTATAAAAGAAAAAAAAGAAAATAATGGACACTATATTGATCCAGTCTTAACACAGAGAAATTTTTTCCTGGTAAATAATTATTATATTAAATGTGTATATAATATCGCTTAACAAGACTTGAACTCCACTGCATGCTGAATTGAAACCCTGGCTTTGCAGAGCTTATAGGGCCTGGTCATGCCACAGGAGGCCGGCAGTCATCTGGTAAAGAGGGATGCTCAGTGGTGCGTGTATAGGGGTTATGACGAACCCCCCTCCCCGACTGCATCACCGAACCCCTCCACCTCCAGCCCAAGACGCATTTTCGGCTAGCTGGAACACTGCCTCTGTTATGCACCTCCTCCCCCTCCCGCCATATAATCCCTCCAGCCACTTGTCCAGATCATGGAATATCTGCTTGTCTTTCTAACTCTCCTTGTGCAGAAAATTGTGTGTTCTTCTAAAACTTTAACTTTTTGCAAAACTACCCTTTACCCATGTATTTGAAGTAGAACTATCCAGCTGCCTCATTCCTCTGTCATCTCCAGGGTTGTACTTTCGCCTGGTCATTGACCTGTCTGGTAGTGTAAAATAAATAACTATTCTCCATCCTTCTCCTGACTTGCCACGCATGGACCAGGTCAGCAGCTTTCAAGCCTTTGTGCCGGAGGATGTTTGAAAAATTCTCTCATTTTGCATCTAAAATGTCTGAATGTTTATTTCCATCTAATAATTATTTATCAATTTTCACTGAAAAATTAATTCCCTCAACATTAAATACTATATTAAAATATCAGTAATATCTGTAGATATGTAAATGTCTTCATGAAATTGCAATTTAGCGATTCCGAATAACTCTAGCTATGGTGATAAATTATTTTTATCACCTCTTCTATCGAAACCTATCAACTCTCGCATCACATAGCTTACAAAAAACCAAAAGGTTTTATAAAAAAAATCTTAGATGAAATTTTCAGAAAACCAATTTAATTTCTTTCAGTGTTATACTTTAATTTCCTTTGTAGCATTAGATTTGCTAGTAATAAATTTGGAAGACAAACCTAGCCTGCATATAGGATGTTCTAACCCATTCCGAATGTTTAAGGGACACTAATTGAAAGTCTTGCTAGGAACACACAATGAACACCGACCTAGGTTTTCTCCTATCTCACTCGTTGTACCCTCTCTCTTCAACTTCGAATCCAATTATTAATGCAGAATCAATAACCCCTTTGCCATACACATTGTTTATAAAATCTTTGCAGTCTTCCCTACAAAGACTTCTTTCTGGTAAGAATAGAAGCGAATAAATAAATCATTTTGGAAAACTATACATTTATCCTCATTAAAAGGAATATTTAAATTATATATTTTTATCTGATAATTTTTTCCAAGACTTATAATATTAATATGAAATAAAAATAATGGATTATCGCTTAAATACTAATAAAATGAATGATAATCTAATCAACAAGCAGATTGATTGCACAACCAAACATCATTGATATCGATATGTTTATTAAATAAAACCGCACATCAAATATTATTTAAAATATTTTTATTTAGTATCATAATATTACAAACATTGTATTACAATCTTTTAAGATCTTTATTCTTGACCTACAAGTCTCATGCTTTTCAGAAGCCTCTCCATCGAACAAAGGACATCTTTTTTTCCTTTTAATGATTTTGTCATTGTCAATCAAATATTCATGTGGAGAACTACCTTTTTACAGTTTGTGCTGTTAAAATCAGCCCTTTATAGGCTCTTCATCATAGGTTTCGAGGTGATAAACTCTGGGAAATTATTGCCAAATGAAATAATTTTTTATATTTCAGAAGACAATTAACCATAAATTTTTTCTCAATGATTCCTTTCCGACTGCTATTTTCAAATTTTGAAATACTTATTATTCTTGCTCGGGAAGTAAATAACTGTCAAAGCCAGACCTATACCTGCCTTTAAACAGTAGAAGTGTTGGTATAAACACCAGAAAACTCTATTTGTTTTTCCAACAGTAGAAACACATATCTTTAAACTTTGTAAATGTGATATCGCCTAAAACATGGTCATTGTAAATATGTTGCAGACTCATGTTATCCATTTTTTACATAATTATCATATTTGAATTATCATGTAAATTATGTTTTGGAATACGTGCATAACTTTGTGATAGATAAAAACAATCAATGTTTGAATGTCAACCAAAACTAAAATATTGCTGTATTTCACCCTGCAATTTGCACCAAACATCTTAAAAAAGAAATATGGAATTGGGAAATGCTTCATTTGGAGGGACAATATTTCTTTATTTGGGGGAAATAGGGAAAGGGAAATATCGCATACCTTCAATTAGTGATAAAATATTGGCTAATTGTTTATATTTGTCTTGTATTGTTTTAATGAAATTCCTCTATATGGTAAAACCCTTCATTATACAATAAATCTCATATGATCATATACATATATGTATGTGATCATATGAGATGTATGTACATATTGAATACATATCAAAGATTATAAACCAATTCTACATAACTTATATTAACATATTACCCCAAGTACCTGTTAAATTTTGAAACATATAAATTTGATCACCAATATTAAATTACATTTTCTTTCGTGAACACATAACACGAATTCCAAATGAACTTATAATTGTAGAACTACTGGAAACAACTTTATTAACTGGGAATGTTTTCCAAAAAATTATATCCCAAGAATCTATTTCACTAATCTCGTTGGTTTTGAGCCTTTAGAATTATTTGCTAGCCTGAAAAAAACAGAACTCTAAAAATTTGTTTCACCCCAGTTAGAGTACTCCTCTCCAGAGAAGAATGTTGAATTATGTCTATGTTTTACGTAATTGTTTGAACAATCAGCAATTGTATTATTTTTGAATATCTGTTACTTTCCAATTCCACACTTTCGAAAATATGTTTCTGTTTAACTCTACTTACATATATTTCACAGTCATTTGAGTGTTTGCAAATTTCTTGAATATTCTCATACTCCATATATCCTCTCTCCCATTTTAAACCATGATGGTGTTTGCTTACCCACATATTAGTTTTATTGTATTTGGGAGTTATATATTTCCAGTCGAAAGGTTTTTCGAAGCTGAATACAGTTGTGTGTTCTTCCATTTCAGTAGTAGCTAATTCTTTAATGATAAATTATTCCGATGTTTGAAATCATTGTACATTGCAAAACATCTCGTCGTAGCCATGACTCATAGTCTACTAACTCAATTAATAATTTTTGCACTGGTTTTTCCCAAAAAGTCTACCCTAATCATCAAGTCATGACTTACACCAGTCAGAATGCTAAAGGAAAACTTACACATGAAATTTGTAATTCTCACCATATGTGCAGCTATGAGTATAGAATTTATGATCCCTCCATTTTCCATTGAAAATCCTAATGTTTCTCTCCTATAAACTTTTATCTATCCCTTAGGTAAATTCTTTAACAAGAAATTAAAAAATCCTGATTTATTAATGAACAAGATGTTCCCAAATCCAATAAAGTAGCAACCATAACCTGATATGCTATTGCTACCTGTATATACATAAGACCAAACTGTCTTTCTAAACTCATTAACTCCACTGATTGCTCACCTACTACCTTGCTGTCAATTAAAGTGCAATTTGCCTTACCATGCCTCTTCTGCTGGCATCTAAAACAAACAAAATCCTTATATCTATTTGGATCTGTGTTCACAGGAGATTTAGCACCTAATTTACCTTAATGTGGGTGGACTCTGGGAATACCAAGAACAAGTAGGCACTTTCGAATTTACTTCACTAGAGGAACTAGCGGGACCTACTGATAAAACAGTTTGCTTATGATAACAGGCCTTTGCTAAATTATTGTTTCCCACAGATGAAGCACCCCTTAATACCTTTCTGTAGGACTTGTCCTTATGTAAATGTTTATCCTGCTGGGCATCTGTCTCTCCTGTGCAATCTCTAAGTGTTATCTCTACCTTGGTTACCAACTTTAGCAATTTCTTCAAAGACATTGAAATGGTGGGAAAATAAAAATATTGGTTATTCCTGGGAAGAATGTTATGGAACACTAAATTTGCAAAATATTCCTCTTCACAATATTCCTCTTCCTCCTAACACGTCCACTAACCCCTGGACATATTTCACAAACTATACCATAGATTGATTTTGGCTCTGTTTCAGTTCCATCAACCCCAACTTATTTTTTGTAAGAACAACCTCACTTGATATCTCTTTGGAACATGCTGAACTTAACCTTAAAATTTCCCAATATGTTTTCCTGGCTTGGCTAAAATGTGGCTGCAAACTCTCAGGAACTTTAAAAAGGGCTGCTGCAAAGAGTACACTTCTTTTACAAAGTTGCAAAGCTATTACAGCATGTAATTTCTCCAGAAAACTAGCTATTGATTCCAAATTTAAATTAGATAGAGTGGGAATCTTAGAAGTCAATCCTGATGGAACATTCTTCAATAGCTTAAAAAGTGGAACAGGCCTACCCAAAGTTACTGAAGCTGATACTTGGGCTACCTCTCTAACTTCCTTTTCTGTATTCCGCACAAATTTCTTCATCTTTGCGCACATGGAATATATCTGCTCTGCATCCTCTACTGCTACCCTGACTTCAGTCAGCACTTTGAAGAGTGTGGGTTTCGATAATTATTCAATCCAACCAGTCGCCATGGCAAGAACAGAAAAACAATTAAACATAAACACCTGCCAATTAGTTTAGACATGGACCTCTGAACCAAAAATAAGCACAGTTGGCAGTTTTTCTTGAGGCCCTGGGTAGTCGCCCAGGACACCTCTAGGATACAAATTTCAAAACAACACAAACAACCAGTAAATTTTTAGCATAATAAAGACAAGGAGAAACCAATGGAAACAAAAAGATTGTAGTCATTCATAACAGACACAGTGAAAACCACCTGAAAATAAACAAGGCAAGCACTACTCTACACAGATGAAAGACCAACTTTGAATAATTGTATTTTATTCAATACTGTTTCTTATCTCTTCTCATATTGCACAAAATACAAATAGTAAAAATTTGTGTTTAGAGAACTCCGAATTTACATAAAATCTTAAATGATTATGGCACCCACAACAATTATCATACATGAGACCACCAAGCCTGATTATCTTTTCGAGCAAGTAAAGATGCATGGCATCACAAATGGACTCAATGCCTAATAATAAGTCACTCTATCATTTGGGGACAATATGGGCATATGTGGCACCCAAAATGTACTCAATGCCTGATACTCCCAAGCAGCTTTAACCTTTTACATAATTTTATGACTCATGGCTATATGAATTCAATTATATCTTGGTGTCTGTCATCTGGTACCAACTCTAAAACCCATTTATGAAAAATAGATTTCACATGGCACCATAAGTTTACTCATTTCTAGCATCTCTGCATCTCCTCAAGCAATTTTTACCTTTTTTAAAACAATATCGAATTGCACTTAAATATCAGTTACAATGTTGAGCCATTTGTGCAAATACTAACATTTCTAAAATTTATATGCACGAATCCAAATATTACTGCACATCCATAAAATGCATATTTCAATTACCATGATTTACCACCAATTAAATCTCTGCCTATCCTTGCGACCATTTCTTCACTTACACAAATTGAAAGACCGCAATAAAAACATAATTAAAACCAGACATAGGTTTTTTCCTACTGGCCATTTCAGGTGATTGTGGCCACTGCAACAGGCCTGTGATATTTTTAGTTTAACTTTAGTGAGATTATTTGTCCCTTGTAACTGAAAATCCATACATTATGCAAATGAAATAAATAGGAAAAATTTAAACTGGCCAAAGCCACATTCGTTTTCTTAACACTCCTACCAAAATGGTGGGCTTAACAAAACCATTGCTGTCCCTATTCAATCTACCACAATGGCAGACAGCTAGCATAAACAACATTTTTGTTAAGTTGAAAATTAACATTATGTTTTATGTAAATAAGCTGGTTACAAGCATTTAATCAAACACTGACTTTGTCAAATATAAATGAAGCTTGATTCCAACAGGTTTGGTGGGTTTCATTATATCGATCTATTTAAAAACTATCCTGACTGTAAAATAAATTACTAAAAACGTCAAACTGATGTTTCTGCATTCTGAAAGGTATTACATTACGAAATAACACATAACTAAGCTACCTGACATGTTTTTTCCATGGGAAAGACCTGTCTCGAATCCAAGCATCTGGCCAATTTTTTTTTGGATTTGCAGGCCATATAAATACAAAAAAATGACCATGACTGGCTATAGGGGTATCACAATTCATCCACCAATAGCGAACCAAGGTGTGATGACAACATTCATCCTTAAAAAGGTTACAAAAAAATCCCACATGTTATCGGGCAATCTGGTAACATTAAAATACATTGGTCTCTAAGGAGAAAACAAATACACCCTTAGAGGGGTCAGGACAATACACAAATTACGACGTCAAGTCCAATATTTTGAACCAACCAATCATTTTGAGATTTTCTTTCTCTTACACTTGAAGAAGGAACACGTCTGCCTTCTATCGGGCACACTCTATCGCTCCACTCTGTACCGGCACGACTGTCCCTTAACAGTGTTCTTTGAGCTGGTCGAAACAACACATCGCTGCTCATTGTTCGTTCGTGAATATTTTATTTTTATGTTCTTGTGCTCCATCAGGCTGTGAAATCTACTTCAATGATGATCTTCAAGCACATGTAAGTGTTTCAAAGGCATAAATTGTAAGTAACATCATAGATTTAAATAGATTTGATGTTTTTTTGCATGTTGTGCAGCATCGAATAAATTTCTTCTGTTGACATAAATGCTTGTTTCGAGGTATGTGTTGCAGGTAGACCAGGTTGTAACGCCGGTAGAATGGGGGCTTAGGTATATACGTATTTTTAGACATGTGTGTCTCAAAGATATATCAATTTAAAATATAATTACAAACGTGTTTGAGAAAATCGGATGCCTGAATGAATGAATAAGAGGGGAGCAATAGCACTTAGAGAAAGCCTCGTCCCTACAGATCAACACAATGGTGTCCAGGCAAGGGGGTCAGGGGGCCGACAAAAATACCTTTTGAGAGCCAGGTAAACAAACTCACACCATCCTTCCCACAAGAATGTTTACCACTGACTGTCATCTCTACAGCAACAGCGAGTGGCATAACCCACCGAACTTTACTTGTAACTAAATATTTATCACACAAAACAGATTACAACTTCGGCTGGGAATCAACATGCTGCTAAAACACAGTCATACTTAACACAAACTCAGAAAACCGATTTGAAGGTTTTTAAAAAACCAAACTTGTGTTAAAAATACCATCAATTTCCTTTAAATTTGCTCAAATTTGAACTTTTAAGAAAATAACGTGAAATTTAACAGATTCCAGCTTCGATAGCAGTCATTTGAAGCTGGATTCGTGCTATTTCATTAATATTATACTGAAAAGGTAGTATATGTAAAAAAGTTTATATTTGTTCAAATATATACTTTTATGGTAGATAGTATAGTCCAAATTCTCTCATGGAAGCTCAAAGAGAAATCTACATGTGAAATACATACTTTTCTCTGCTGTGTGCAAATATTTGAAACAGATTGAATATGTATGTTTTCCCTTCCCACGAGTATAAGGCATTTGGTTTTAAGGTAATTTGTTCAAAAGTTGAAAAAAGTCTAATTCCTGTATTGCTTAAATCGAAGAATGCATGTTTTTCATTACTTACATATTTTAGTGAGTGAAAATATCTCTTGTATGAAAATATTTTTCATAGATTCCCTGATTACTTTAAAATTAAAATTAATAAGTTTGTTGGAAAATGGGATAAAAAAATTTTAATGTTGTCTAAGATTACAGGATTAAACTTAAAAACTGGTTCTTAGGAAATGTTAATATATTGTGATTAAAATTTATTGGATTAAAACACATTTCTTGGAATTAAAATTCATTTAACTTTAGGGAAATAATTTTATCACCAGGACTTGGGAAACTTTTTCTTTGCTGGCAGCAAGCCAGGGTTTTAAGGATGGAGAAACAGTTTTCTCGACGGGTCAGTGTCCAGGCGAAAGTAAAAGTTTCAGGGGCAGAGGGGAGAGGGGAAGTGGGCATGCCAGTGTACTTCACATTCTTGGAGAGAGGGCAGTTTTTACAAACCGATTAATGCTTTCGGGTAAATTCAAAATTCGGTGCTCAAAGGTAGGTAGGCAGGTCGACAGCTCTTGTGTTGGACAAGGTGCTGAAGGAAGGCGAGAAGGAAGGGGAGGGGGCGCTTAGCCGAGGAAGTGCTCCAGCTAGCCGAAAACGTATTCTGGGCTGGAGGTGGAGAGGGGTGCATTGTGAGTGCAAGGAAGATCTCCTCTCGGATGAAGACACATTCTGGACTATGGTGTTGGAGAGTAGAGGGGGAGGGGTTCAACCAGGAGCATAGTAACCACTTCTTGCTGACTGGTGCAATTTTAGTTTGTCATAAACCCTTGTTCTGGATACATGCACCACTGAGCATCCCTCATCACCACACGGTTGCTGAACTCGCGTGGCACGACCAGGCCATATTAGCTCTGCAAAGCCGGGGTTTCAATCCAGCATACAACGGAGTTCAACTCTTGTTAAGCGATATTATATATGCATTAATAATATAATAATAATTTATTGGGAAACGTTTTTCGTGTTTCAAGACCATATCAGTATAGTGGGTTCATTATTTTAAATAATTAGTTTTTCATTTATAAACATTTATCATGTTAAGTACAGGATTCCCTGAACGTTTATTGCGATAAGTTATAGTGTGCACATTGTTCCCATTATTTTCAATATTATGCACATCTATTATTTTTTTGATAAGCTGTGCATCATTTGGTTAGGATTTTTTAAATGTGAATTACCTAAATGTGTGTTAAATGTAGCACTACCGATGTAGTGCATCTGTTATTTTAGATAATTTTTCTCCGAGGAAGTTTGTGGATTTATTAAAATATATACTACATTTCTATAAAATGTTGCAGGATTAAGCTTTGTGGGATTAAAACCTGCTTCATGCCATCCGAGTCTCCCTACACTTTGATGGAAAATTGTGTTAAATGTGAAATATTCTTACAATAGTGAAATTTAATTTTCCCAGGGAAGTGAAAGTAGTGTTAAAAATCTGGGTAAGTTTTTCTCAGTACTAGTATGTTCGTGGTATTGTTCTGTATTATGATAAGTTGTCTGTGTGTTTCGCTGCATAATTTTCGGGTCGTTAATAGTAGCTTGTTAGGAATCCTTATTTTCTAGAAATAATTCAGGATGTGTTTAAGTAGTGTGTAAATCATTTCGTTGTCTGTTGTAGGACATAGTGTATTCAAGTCCTTTGCTTCCACTTTTAAGTTTTCACAATGGGTGGTAAACAAGTTTTCTAGAGAAATATTAATAAGTTTGAAAATTCAAGTACGAGACAATATCGCTCCCCTATATACACCCCTTTCCCAACATACCAAGGGTGAGGACATGCCAGAGCTGCTCCCCACCCCAAAAAAGAAAGAAAAAACGAATTACTCCAAACTATACACAAAAAATCCATCAGTGTCATTTGATCAATAATGTGATTTAATGGGATTGGGATTAAGGATTAACTAGAATTGATTGGATTAAAATCGGATTAATCCTTAATGAGATCAACTAATTTGATATCGATAGGTTAATCCGATTAATAAAAATTGGCCTAGGACCGGCACGCCCCTCCTACTACTGTTCACTCATTCAAGTTTACAGACAATGAAAAGAGAAAAAATGGCTTATTTGAACGCAATTCTACGGGAACATATTGTGTCCACGAAACATTCAAAGGCGAGTACATATTTATCATCTATATAGTATTTCAAAAGAAGTAGGAACATATGTAATTATTGCTTATATTATACCACAGGTCTTACTACATAACCGCAGGGCCACAGTACTGCATTTCAATTGGTTCAATGCCCATTGAGTCTCAACGGGGTGAGATTACTCTCGCCTTATGTAGAAGGGAAATGTGTTACATTTAACGTTGGCTATGTAGGCCTACCATGGGTTTTATGAACTCTACATACCATTGGCTATTATTTCCGTAATTTTTTGTGGGGTACATACATTTATAAAATTTTGGGTTGTATTGGTTTATGTATGGGGATATGCATAATAGCTTTGGCGAGTTAAAAATTAAATTTTTATGTTTCTGATATGCAACCAATCTAATTTTCTTGAGGAAGTTTCCTTATATTTGGTAAAAAGTGACTCTTTTGTTTACTGTTTAATTCTCACTGCACTGCCGGTGTGGCCGACGGTGGCAGACAGTTTGAACAGACAGTTTGAATAGACACATCAAACAGACATACTGCCTTCATCTTCAACTCAAATGTGTAAATAACGTGTTATTTCATTGCACTGACTGTAGGCAAGTTATTGTTATTGCCTAACCGCCCCTGTACATGGACACTGCTATTAGCGGGTTAACTATGGAAGTTAAAATATTGGTCCCTTGATGAAATGTGCTCCATTTGAACTTACCTACCACCTTTGGGGTTTATTATTATTTATTCGTGAACATCCGGTTTTGAAAAATGGAAAGGGTCTTACATATTGTATTACCGTAACCATACATATACAAGAACGTTAAAATTGTCCATATGTATTCCAGATTCCAACCGCGATGTTTTTGTGATTCTCGAAACTTCAGTCTACTTGTTTTCTCGTGCAGTTGCTATTTCAGTCATATTAATTATTTTTAACCATCGTATTTTTTAGTTTGTATTTTTATATAATATTTTCAGTAACTTTTGACATTTCAAAAATTTCCACTAATGATTTATCTATAGCGTTTAATAATATTCATTTATTTAATGATAATACACAAGTTATCCGCAAATAGCCCCGCGTGTTAAAATGCGAAAGGATTTAAATAAATATTTTTGGGAGCACATTACATACTATTGTTAATTCCCCTTCACGTGCGAAAAAATAATACCCTTAACATATGTGGACATATTTTATTAATATCATAAATAATTCCACAATCTCTCCAAAAAGATTAATTTTACTAATAATAAATTGTTAACTTGAAAGATATTTTAAAATTTTTTAAAGTAACTATATAAAAGGAATCTACCTACACTAAAGTTAAAACGTCTGCAAACCATTACCATACAAAAATAAGTGCTCAACACAAAACCAATATATATCTATAAATTGTATATTAACTTAATACAAAATGTAGTTAATTTCTACACCCTTCCAATGCCGCACACGTACTTTGAATTTTAAATGATAATGTAATCGTTATCTATGAATGAAAATTCTAAGTTCAAATGAAGTTTAATATATAGTTCTTACATAATATTAATAGACCTAAATATTTTTATTATTGAAATGATTATATACTACGACTCACGTTTTCATTACTAGAAAATGTTGATTATAGGCCTAGGATATAAAATAAACAAAACAAAATATCTTTAAAAATAAAAAACTTCGATGGAATTCACAACATTCTGCTACCGTACATGAAAGATAAAATATATGAGATTTTGGTATCATAAATGACTACGTATACACTTTCAAAAACTAAATTCGATTTAAACTGAATTTGTGTCGAAGTAGCTATAGGGTTTCTCAAGTGAATTGACATTCGTGCAAGATGGCACGTAAGGTGTGGCTACAGAACAGGGAGGGATACAGAAGTGGATGGCATGGTGGTTCCATTTATGCAAACTTACTAATTCTCTGACTAATCACGCGAGATTATAGAAACTGTCCCTTAGTATGCTTTACTACTGATTGTTGCGAATGCTAAGATTACCGTTAGCAAACATAAAATTACAATTTCACACAAAAATAGAACTTACCTCATTCTTACATCAATGAAAAAAAATTACGCCCGACAAAAGTTAAATCCTTATACATGGGGCACTTGAATCTCGGTCGCCATCACACTTTGAGGTTATGTCACCCGAGTATAAAATTAAAAGATCAATGGACTGATTTACGAAATGCAAACACCGTTATTATACAAATTAATGTCAGCATGCATATAAAACAACTATTTTACTTAAATAAAAATTATTACAATAACGAAAGTTTCCTATGATAACTTCGAATTATGTGATTGTAAAATTCTGAAAATAGATATTACATCATCATCATAGACTGTTCTTGTCTTAACAATCACCATGCTGGTGCAGAGACATTAGCTGATGAGGGAATATGAGTTCCCCCCCCCCCCCTTCCTATTCCCTTTTTCCAGCCCTATACAAAAATTTCGTATATGTGTATGTATATATATATATATATATATATATATATATATATATATATATATATATATATATATATATATATATATCTCATGTTGGATGTATATCCTAAGGAAGTTCTCTAACCATTCGCTATTAATTTCATAATGTTTCTTGCAAGCAGAATAACTTTATCTTTCTCTGGTTCATAAACAATTTTACCATATTTATAAATAAGCAGTTTTAAACCTTTAATAAATCACAATTATTACTAGAACAAGTTACTAAACGAAGAATTCAATAAATACTTTCTATTTTACATTATGTATTAAACTACATTTCAACATGACCGAGTACATGCATGTTACCAATAGTACCAACTAACTTTCTGTAAAGCCAAATTTCATCACCATTCTCGAATCTGATCTTCTTCCGAGAAAAGAGTACGCGTGTATTATACATACTAATTACAGCAGTCTGATTAGCAGCAGCTTCACGTATAGGAATAGTCTTCCACCATATTATGTCTCACGGATCCAATTAAGATAATTATTTAAACGTTGTGTCTTTTGAATTGTAAGTCTTCCGAAAGAAACCACATTCCAAAAGTCCAGTACCATCTGTAGCAGTTATACCATGAAGACAGAATCGATAGAAAAAAGAAAGTAAAATATAACTCTCTTAACTCTAAATACTTTGCTACACCATTATTAATCTTGTCTATCAACATCAACATTAACCGTCAAAAATTACGACAAACCTTTCGAGGATAATACTTAGAAACATGGCATTGCTTACGAAGCATAATAAGGTGTATCGTCTCTAATGACACAGATTGGTGATTAAAATTTGGCTTTATCGGAAGTTAGTTGGTACTACTGATATCATGCATGTAATGGGTCATGTTGAAATGTTGTTTAAACCAATAATGTATATTAAAATGTATTTACCCGATTCTTTGTTAAGTTATTTGTAATAATATTTATCATGATATTAATAGTTTAAAAGTTTATATTTTTATAACAAAGAGTAAGATTAATTTATCCTGCCTGCAAGAAACCTTATGAAATTAATAGCGAATGGTTAGAGAGCTTCCTTAGGAAATAATCCAACATAATACACACATATATGTATATAAATACATACATACAAACATGTTTGTACAAGGCAAAAAAATGGGGGGGGGGGGGGAACTCTTATTCACCCTCCTCAGCTGATGTCTCGGCACCAACATGGTAAAGGTTAGGACAAGGATAGTGAATGATGATGTAATATATATTCTTAAAATCTTATATTTACAGATTGTGAGGCTCTTGTAGGTAACCTTTCATGTTACAATAATTTTAATTTTAATGATATATTTTTTATGTATGTGTTATGCCATGAATTTATATAATAACGGTATAGCACAGAGCAAAACTCAGTTTACCTTGCAAGAATTCACAAGACGCCACTGATACACTATATGTAAATAATACCACCAGGCTGCATGCATATAAGAGTGTTCAGCGCTTCTACTAAGTTATATAAAGTTGCGAATCTCCATACGTATTTGACTTATTTGTAAGTAAATGTAGGGACGTTACCATGAATGTATGGTAAAATAATTCATCATTCGTGCTTTCTCACACTACGTATACACCGATGTTGTAAATTTGTGAATAATTCTAGAGTGCATTTATACAGGTTTATTGTATTTCCACTTTCCCTTGTCCTACTGGTTCACGCCACACGGCTCTTGCATACCATAATGAGAATTTACTGGCTATGAGTGGCTGGCTGTCTGCCAATCTGCATTCAAGTTGAATTTCCACCAGTTAAAGAAACTTCTATTTCATAACGCGTTGTACACTCCATCATGCCTGTTTCTATAACCTAAAAATGAGAACGTTTGTTCAAGGTGATAAAGGCTGTTTACGATAAAGTGAGCACTTTTTAAACGAACCTTAGAAAAAGTCACTGCCCCGGTATGCGTTATATTGTAACGGACGCATTGAGTGATGTGCGCCCGGTAAAGTTGGTAACGATGAATAGAAATTAGTTCCATATCTTAAAGGTCGAATAGAAAGTGTTTGGTAACCAGCTGTGATAACTTAAAATTACTTCGTTCGCTTTCTGTTTGTTAATGCATCGAAGTGTAAAAGTGAGCAGATTTGTAAAGTATTTGTGCTTTCTTCAAAACTTCACAGTTTCATTTGACCGACGAATGAATAAAATGATGAGACCCATGGCAATGTTAATTTTACATAAGGTGGAGTAATACACAACGTGAATACAAGTACATTTTAAGCAGGGCTTTCAAAAGTGCTCATTTTACTATGAACAGCATATAATAATTGATATATCTTAGCGCTCATGTAAAGATAACATACAAACTAACTCAGTAAAGGAAACTTATGTATGCCAATTTTGTCTTCAAGGACAGATAAGTCATCATAGAGTCCATTCCCGGTCCCTTAATACTTTTTGAATTTTACTTTTGGAAAATCACCCGTGAATTACATGCCTGGTTGTTTCCTGAATCTGTCATGTGCCAGAAGTGTTTTATGATTTTGCTAAAGTAAAATTACCTTATTTGTGGTTAAATTGAACACTCACTTTTATTTCATCTACAAAGTACGTTATTTATAATAATATAAGAAAAAATAGGAAGAGAACGAGTATGTTGGTAATGCCTAGTAACAAATAGTTCTTAAGCAAAATATTAGTACACACAGTGTGCACGAATGCGGTGCGTTGGCTCGCTGGTGTAATTTTCTAAGCTTTGTTTGTATGAGGCGGAGGAATATCGTGGAAGTAGAACTACAGTAGTGCTTTAGAAAAGATGGAAGTAGCCTTGTATGGACTATACTAGCTTTGTCCAAGCTGGAATCGGACATAGTCTGTTATATTAGCGTTTGCGCGTACCTCAGTAAAATATTTGGTCAGAAAACACGACTTTTCTCCCAAGAAATTTGAAGAGTTATTATCTACAGCCGCCTCATTTTACTTTTACCGTATTAAATATATTCGAAGAGAAAAAATGTGAAAATGGTTCAAAAGCAATTTAATTGCTTTCCTGCGGTTTTTCCTTAAGTGAAAGGAAGAAAGTACGAAATGGCCGTGTATAGTTTAATCCATTGACTTTAATGGCGTGTAATAATCCTACTGTTACAGATCTAATTTGTGAGAAATCCAGATACCAAGGAAGGGATGACGGTTGTGTAGTGGTTAGACTACTTGCCTCCCACCAAGGCTAATCGGGTTCAATTCTAGACGGAGTCGCTCCCGGATTTTCGCATGTAATAATCGCGCCAGACGATGCCGCTTGTTGGCGAGTTTTCTCGGGGATCTCCCGTTTCCCTCTTTTCTTGCATTCAATTCACCTCGTTTTGCCCTCATCGGCTCTCAAGACGTCGATGTTAAAGAGCCGCCCAAATCTCTCCACTCCACAGCTACCAGGGAATGCATAACACAGTCTTGGGAGGGTTTCATCGCAGTGCTTCCTCATATAGGCTGTTCACAGTAAAATGAGCAGTTTTGAAAGCCCTGGTTAAGATCTACTTGTATACACGTTGTGTGTTCTTCCAGCTTATGTAAAATTAACATTGCCATGGGGCCTCATCACTTTATTCATGCGCCGGTCAAGTGAAACTGTGAAACTGTTATAAAAGTAAATATTGTACAAATCTGCTAATTTTTACACTTGATGGATAAAAAAAAAAAAGCGAGATAAATTATTTAAGTTGTCACAAATGGTTACCCAACTCTTTTTATTCGACGTTAATATATAGAACTACTTTCGCTCCATCGTTACCAACTTTACTGGGCGTATGCCTGTTAAAATCTTCGCAGGTAGAGGTAGTAACTTTTCTAAGATTGATTTCAAAAGTGCTCACATTATAGTTAACAGCCTTTAGCCAGACGTGAATTTAATGCATAAATTTTTTTTTTTGCCAGGGGCTACTCTTAAATGTTCTGCTGTGTGGCCCGGTGGCAGTGAAGTCGCTAAAAGGCGCCCGCCGGCTTTCGTAGATCAAACAGTTGGATCTGGCGCGGGAACCGCATATGTGTGGGACGGCCACCTGGCGCCCTCTGGAGCGTACGCACTAAGCAAACCGGCCTCGACTAATTTGATTTTCGTCCTGCAGGCCGCCGCGCCCGCAGCTCCAAGCAAACTCGGGTGAGGGGTGTGTGTAGTGGGCCGGGGGGGGGGGGGGGCGAGATAGGGAAAACCTTTACAAGCGCCGGTGCCAGGCCTCCAGAGTCAATATTTGGACAGCTGGGCCGCTTCCCCTCGGCCTCATTCGCGCGATCGCACGTATTCTGAGTTTCCCGCGGGGTGGGGGATGGTGTCCTCCCTTGGCCCTCGAGGGTGACAAACTAACACCCCTACACCCCTTACCAAACACCCATCAACCTCCCACATCCCCTACAACCCTCGTGCAACCCCCTAGCTGTTTGATTACTCGCACGTTCAGTTGTAACCGCCTCTCCCTTGCGGTGAAGCAAGTTTTTCCTTTCCTCAGCACGAAAGCAAATACAGATTCCTGCTTATGGAAAATGTCCCCGGATGGTTTTTTTTGTAATATCACATACTGAATTCAAACGAATATCCTGTGAAAACAAATGCCACGGGAACGAAAATTTAAAAGATGTCTCCGTTGGTTTTAGCGAGGAAAAAGTCAGTGAAGAATTAGGAAAAAAAAAAAAAAGTCGCATGAATTAAAAACTCCTCATCGTCCTGTCCTGCCTGGAAAACAAATATTGAAGTACGAAGAAAATAAAAAATTTACTCGGTCATTGTCCTACATGCCTGTGCAAATTTTTGAAATGTTCTTTTCCGTGATTCAAGTGCTGTGTGGACATAACATTTTGTTCGGCGATGTAATTGAATGACTCAGTCGTCGAATAGATAGATGAGTAAACAGAAACGAGGTGGCGTGGCTGTTACTTTGGTGAAGACATAGTCGCACGCTTATTGGCTGGGCCGATTGGAATATTTTTACTCGACTAACTACCACACAACGTTAAAGATTCCCAGTTGGTTCAGCCATCATGTGAGAAAGTTTGTGATATTCACTGTGCAGTCTCTTCTGTATTTTAGCAGTTATTTCACTCAATACTCGCTTGTTTGTCAAGCTTGGTACTCTGTGTTGGTGATATGAACCATTGCTATACCAAAAGTTTGCATAAAACAAGATATTATATTGGACATACTCCCTTGATACGTACCTCATCATTTAACGGGTTTAGTTTGACCCCAAGGTAAACGTCATGCAAGTATGGGTTAATATACGTCATTGGGTCTCCGCTGATACGACCCACCCTACAGAAATCACAACTCAGCAGTACTACAGTAGCTCCATTCCGTGTGGTTAGGTGGAACAGTACAAGAAGTCCTGCCTGCAGCAGCAGCAAATGACAAGTCACCTCCGCTCCAGTATCTGAAGACCTGTGGAGCCTAGCTTGATGTAATTTTATAACGCGAAATTGAATCGTATGTTTTCAGAGAACATGTCGTAATTGCAATCATATTCTCGACCCAAAAAGCAGTTTGCAACGCCGTTCGTAAGTTTGCTGAGGTTTTAGATATTTCGCAGGAGCTATGGTTGATCTGACTTTCTATCGGATTTCCTCTTGTTACGCAGACAGTGGATAGTGTAATACGCTTCCATCGAAGTTGTTCTCGTTGAGTTTTACAGCTAACTCAAGCATTAAAAAAGTTAAATAAATAAAAATTAACTATTTGAGGGACAGATAAATATATTATTTAAGGCATTGCCACAAACAAAGTTTTGGTTTGAAAATTTACAACCATCAGTACAACGCAGTGTCATATGTCAGAACAAATAAACAGTGTTTGAAGTGACGTTACTGACATCAACTGTTAATGGGACTGAGGAATACGTCATCCACACGAGATATTTCTCATATTATACGCTGTTTTCAACTGCGTACATTGTATATCATGGAATCCACGTTGTGTACAACGTTTAATCTATAGACCACTGCGATGGTGTTGCTGCGCCGTCGCGATTAGTGCAAAGATTCACCACCCGCAGCGCCCGATAGTTTCGCTTCTCGCCTCTTAGTCTCCGATTCCCTACTCTTTGCTTTTCCCCCTCTTCCTCACCCCTTCTGATGCTTCGCGTGGTGAGCGTTGGAGAGGGTCTGGAAGTCAGCGGTGGGTGAGCTGTGACCCCTCCGACTGAAGCAGGATTTACAACGACCCGTCACGTTCGTCCGTCCGTCCGTCATCCGTCCGGTAATCACGGAACCATCAGCCAATCAGAGATGGTCATTAATTCTATCCGTCCGTCCGCCAAAACCTTAGCAAGCTTTAACTTTCGACGGACGAACGGAGGAAATTACAGCCTTCTAGACCTGAACATTTGGTTACTCGCTCATCCCAAGTTCTTTACAAGGCTGTGTAGTGTGTGCAGTGTTTTGTATTTGCTGTCTTTTGTTTTCACATGTTTGTTTATGTAACTGTAAAATAAAATTTAGTTACATTTTCCCTGAAGAATAATTGACAATTACGTTCAGAAACACGAGTTCCTTTTTTGTAATAGTAAAAATAATAAAATTATGATGCTATGGAATGAATTTCTACATCGATTAATTTCCGTTACGTATGTGTATGGTTGTTTTTGGTACTTAGAAACATAACACTGCAAAAGATTTTCACTTTTTTGTGGCGAATTTTTTCCAATTTGTAAAGAGTTTTGTTTTTATTAGTTAGCAGCAATGAACTTTCGATGGACGTACGAAGTTCGGTTGTAAATCGCTCGGCTGGGAGACGGACGAACATATGACGGACGGACGGACGGATGACGGACGGACGCGACGGGCTGTTGTAAATTCTGCTTGACTCTACCTCGACTTCTTAGTTCTGCTACCACCACGACTGAGAGTTACTCGTTGAGACATAAGACCAGCGGAATGGAGTGCGACTTCATCTGTTGAAATATAAAGTGCACATTTTCACTTCAGATTGTTTCACGATATTTCAAATGAATAGCAACTGTTAATATTCACGTTTGTTAAGTTGGGGATTCTAGCGGCGAGCTGTGGATGGCATGTCAAATAATTGGGCTAACTTTGTTGGTTTTAAGTAGCTTTTCACGTAATGGTAGTTGGGCGCACGATCTTGTAGAGTATCCTTTGGTATATTGAAACGTCTGTTTGCTCACGCGTGTATTTAAATACGGGTTTGTATATTTGCCGTACGTATTTGAGACTTCACAAATTCGTAGTCTAGTCTAGTGATCGTCTCCCTATTCAGCTCGCCCCGGCCGTGGTGTTTGTGTGCTGCCTGTCCACAGCTTGTCTCGCATGCGCGCGGTAGAAAATATTTTAAAGTTTTAAATTGTTTGTCCAGTATTACACAATCTGGTGCCATTTTTTATGCCCACGTACTGTTTCGAGTGCCACCTGATTGAAAGTAATTTTTAATTCGGTTTTTAAAGTGTATTTTGGAGCATCGCCCTTTATTGGGCCGATCTGGTCGCGGTGTGCTAAAGATATGTATTTTAAATTCTTTGTTCGTAACGTATGATTATATAAGATTTGAAATCAATATTTTTTGTAAGTTCAAGGCTTTACGCATTCTTTATTCTTGAGTTGAAATCCTTAGCGCCAACAGTCGTTGACATACTATATGGTTTAAAAGTTCTAGTCATTGAAACTCCTCGCTTATGTTAGAAGATGGTATACGGCTTTGCGTCCCGTGCAAGGAATTGATTGTGGTTGAAAACTGCCTAAGGTGACGTAATTATTGGCTCGTTGAAACGGGTCTTAAAGTACGTACAATGTAAACGACTCAAAACATATGTTACTATTTTCAGCTCGATTGAATTTAACTGGATTATGATATTAATTAACGGCAGTGTCCGTGTTTTCAAGGAATTTAATGTTTCGCTAAATAGACACTTTTCAGCATGTGCCAAGTTAATATATTTTCCACATCTGAAACGTTTGTAAATATTTTCATGAACTTTGAAGTCAAACGATTTGCTATCGAGTTGAGAGAGTTTGAGTTGAAGAATCAATGATTATTGCTGGTATTTATAATACATTGTATTTGTTGATGTTACATTCTTTCGAGAGGAACCTGAGTCTAGTCTTTGTGTGTTGTATTGCAAGTTTTGCTAGCCAACGGGCACATGGTTTTAATAAGAGCGTATCAGCTACAATTGTATTTTTCTAATGTTTTTATGGGCAGTTTTATATCAAAACTGATCAAAAGGAATTCACACTGTTTGTCATTGTATTTTGTTGTATTTGTACCACAATTGTACTGAGTAATCAGTGCACCGCCATGAACGAAATGTACTCCGTAATTGAATACGGCCCTCAACACTCTCGGTCGCCTTCTTCAAATCTCTTGCCGTCTTAGCAGCTGGTTTCGTTCGTTTCATACTTTTATATTTACTGTCCGATTATATTTTAATAACTAACGGATATAGTTTCTAACGGTGTCATTCTTGAATGTGTTACATATTAGTCCAGTAGAGACCCGGGCTTTTCAAGAGAATAAACTACAAGGTGTTCCACAAAAGACAAATCGTTTCATTACGGCAGGGAGTTGTGTTTTATAGATAACCAAATCATGAAATAACTTATATCAACTGTATGGACCGTGGATTTAAGTTATCCTTTCATTATTTTCACTTAATTTTACGTATATCAATTTTATATGATCTGTTGTGTGGCAAGGCTTCGTGTGCCTAGTAGTAAAATTTGGTTGGGTCATATTTAGCCCAACGTTCGGCTCTACCATTCGGCCAATGATGGTATACTACGTTGACCCAACGCCGAAGTGTCACGTGGGCCTATGTTACCCAACATGACTTATGTTGATTGCCAACTGAAATACGACATTGACCCGACATCATGTTACTGTTGCGTGCACACATATAAGAGTAGTGAGTTTTCCCTTCAGCAAGGCATTCACACAATCATTTACCAACCAATGATTTACTAGCACATTTTGAAGTCGGTAATGTGTTATTGCATATATAATGCCAACAAATAAACAACATTCTTCCATCATTAGTTACTTCGGAGAGTCTTTCGGCACCCGCCATCCCTGGACATAGACAGAGTGACCTACGCCGAGTGGTCTCTATGCTATACCCGGCTTCGTCGCGGTCGGAAAGGGCTATCATCATTGGTGGTCGGGGCCATACAGGATGTTGCAAAATTGAATGTCAATACTTCGTGGAAACATTCTACACATCTCAACTGCGCGTAGGTTGTCTGCTGTCACAGTGGAAGGTGACGATTGGGCCAGTGTTCTCCAGGAGTTGTCAACCACCATGTGAACCAATGGCCAAAGTTATATAAACACACTTGTTTTTAATTCTAGCTTGTCTAAAAATGAACCCCCGAATTTTTCAGGTCTCTACCCATTGTTAACAACAGTATCAAGTGTATGATCGTTTTATTTACGCATGCCGCAGAAAAGTGAGATTATTGTCGGTCCATGCGTGATCAAGCGACACAACATAGTAAAACAGCAGCTTGCTCCGCGAATTTTAACCTCAAACGACAACAAAATGGTGACTTGTCCAGCAATATGCTTGTCCAGAATATATACAGCGTTGCACCTCTGTGTACGTATCCACTCTGTGATTAGGAACTAGCATTGTGATTGTGCATTGGACCAAAGGACCCCGTTTCTGCTTCAATGGCTTAAAAATGTGAAGGTTACGGGTTTAAATACACTAAGATGAGCCAACTAATGTTCAAACATTGCCTTTCAGAACTGAGTGGTTTGTAGAGGAAACAAAATGAGCACTGCTGATACATTGGCAATTGGATACGAGAAAATTACGGAAAAATACGATTATGCATATCGACTGTACAGGTGCAGTGCTCCTAAATAGTTCTTGTAAATAAGTATGGGAATAATCCTATTAAGTTATTAATTGAGATAATTGTGAACAATGAAATATATACTAGCGGCGATCCTTTTATTTTTAATAGAACATTAAATTCATTGTTTAAAATATTAAATTGTTTATTTCATATTAAAGACTGTCGAGTGTTCATTAATCAAAAATATGATGTTAGAACTATTAAACCAAAAAATGCTGCCTTTCAATTTAGTTTAATATTTGATAATCTTGTTGATGGATCAAAAACTGAAAATTAATTAGTTATTTAAGTAGAGCCTTTTTCACGGATTCGAGTAGTTTAATTTAACCGCAAATCAGTGGTTTTCCAATTATTCGAATTTAGAGTGACCTATACATCGGGCTGCAACACAGAAATTCTACTGCACTCATTTGGGAACTTCAGAACGCTATTGTTTCCAAACCCGATGATAAGAGCCACCCAAACCTCTCTGCACTGTCCACTAAGCAGTTGACTGTTTCCTGGAAAATGGTAGGAACGCCACACCGTAGATGTATGGATACGCACTTTCTTGCCATACGTAATACACTGGTGAGGTAAATTTATTAATAATTTTCTAGGTCTTTGATGCAGTTTCCCATGAATAAACGAGTGTTTTTTTTTTGTATTTAATAGGATAAGCGTGAAACGTTGCGACTGTAAATACTGTAATATAGTCTATTCGCAGTTTCTTCACACTGTTCGAATCAAACCTTGGGAAAATCACCAAACGTATGACGCATTTGGTTGATACCTAAATAACTCATGTTTCAAAAGTGTTCCATACTTATGTAAACATAAAAGTATTTCTGCTTTGTTTAAATAGAAATTTTTCTTATATTTCATTGTAAATTATATTGTTTCAACTATTATTATTATTATGGATAAAAACAGGAATGAAATAGGTGTGTTGATAATAACTACTAAGAAATAGTTCTTTTGCAAAATACTATTAAAATGAGTGCACACGAATAATACGGTGCGTTCTCCCTCTGGTGTAATTTTCTAGACTTAGTGAACCTCGGTTTGTATGAGGCGGAGGAGTATCCTGGAAGTAGAACTTTACCAGCGCTTCAGAAAGGTTGGACGCACTATAGTTATTTACCTTTCCTGGGGAAAAATACCCTGTTTTCAGACCATGTATGTACTAAGATACGCGTATACACGGAAACACTGATTTTACAGACAGTACTTCACTAGGGAGTCGACTTGAGATAGCCGTACTTAGCACCGCCAGCCGTGCAGCAAGTAGAGCACCCATGCATTAACTCCGTAACCCTTTCATTTACAGTGTGTCGTATTTGGGAAGTTGTACAGGAAATTGATTTAATTACACACCTGTACACAGCAGGAAGTACCTTTAAAATGAGGGAAGTAGCCTACCTCACGTGTGGGAGGTGTCATTCTTTTTAGACTTTTCTACTTGAGCCTTCTCGCCCAGTTTCATTAACAGCTACTGTCAGTGAAGTTGGTAACTACGGAGTGGAAACAGATCTATGTCTTCCGTTGAATTAAAGGTGCTGTGTAGACATTTGTGAACACCGAAATTATTTATTTTGCGGTCTGTTCTATTTTAATTCACGTAAGTGTAGGAATAAGAACATTTGTAAAATATGCAATCTTCTAATAATTTCACACTTTCGCTTATGTTCCATGGAGCACATCGAAAGACAATATAAGATGCAGTGATGGTAATGCTGATCCCTTGGAAGATTCGTACAATGGGAAGACCGTTTGCTCTTGCAACTGATTCAGAAACAAAATCAGCGACCTTCATTATCGGTGTGCAGAAACGCGGTTCTGGTTTAACTGCTAACAAACTTAGACATATCGCATAAGCTTCCTCTGAAAAACAATGCCGCGACAGTGGCAAGGCGGGGCCATTCAGTAACGTTAAGAAGTGTGCTAGCTCGTGATAATGGAGAAATTTTCGCCAAAAGTACAACTTCTGTCATCGTACTCCTGAAAACCTGTTTAACTATAGGGCCACTAATGCCAATCGCAAAACCCTGGATGATTTTTATGGTAAACTACAAGCCTTTTACGATTGAATTTGGACAGCCGTTAAACCTAATAACATTTGGAACTGTGATGGGACAGGTGTTTGCTATGTTATGAAATCTGGACGTGTAGTGACACGAGGAGAGAAAAAGAGCGTCTATAACCGCGTGATAGCTGACAAAGCGGAAACCCGCACACTACTCTCGTGTGTGGATGCTGCAGAAGACTTTGGGCCAGTACTAATTATTTTCAAAGGTGTAAGGATTGAAGACCGACTGAAGTTGGATGCCCTTCCTAAATTCCCTGTGGGGTTATGTTCACGTGGTTGTATAAACACAAAGTTTTTTTTCTGTGGTGGTACAAGATGTTTGCAGAAGGTTGCACGTCAGAGAAGCCATTGATTTTAATAATGGCCTCCCAAGCAAGCCACGTTACGCCCCAAGTTCTGGCAGCAGCAGCATAAAATGAAGTTATTATTGTAGCTCTCGCAGTCAACACCAGTTACATCCTCCAACCTTTGTATATCTACCGTAAAAAGTTGCTTGTAGTGCAGCTCTTAAGCAGTTTCAATTCAAGAAGGTAATCCCTTTCGCAGACCATGTTACTTTGACTTATATGCTATGTTCAGACCTTCTTTCTTGAAAGACTTTTCAAGAGAGATCATGATTGCTGGACTTTTCAGGCTTCTTGCCCTTTAAATCTACAACCAGTGCCGGACGAAGCATTGATAACAGCACCCACAGGACTCATCGAATATCGAGGAAGCACAGACTCAAATGCCAAGAGACCTTGGTATAATGAAGAAGATAATCCTAACCGAAAATCATTGAACAACAAACTTGCGCAATCAGGTGACGATCTTTTACAACTGCCAGATTCATGCCTAATGTCACAACAAAATAAGAAGTCTGAACCAAAGAACAAAAAGGACCAACGTGCCAAGGTTAACTGCAACCATATATCTGAACTTCAGCATTTAAGCCACCATTTGTAGCTTTAGACCTACATATGAGCCAAATGGGAGCGGAATAACGAAGAAAATGAAGAGGAAGCAGCAGCCGAGGGAGTTCAACAGTAAGCCTAAGCCTAAGCTGGTGAAAAAGAATAATGATGTCTGTGCGACATTTAACGAGGACTACGCATTTGGCAAGAATAAAAGTCCTTGGATTCAGTGATGTTTCTGCTTGATGTGGTTCCACTATAACTGACAATCTATTGATTCAGTTAAGCCACCAAATGTTTTCATGTGTAATCTGTGTGCAGGATACGATTCGAACGACAGCAGCAGTGAATAAGGTTGTGGTGTATTTACGTTAAAATACATCTTATATAATATTATAGGCTCATTATACCATATTTTGTATTCTCAGCGGTATGGAAAAATACATTTGTGGGTGTGACGAAATTAAGAGTATATTGTCACGGTAGTAAGTAGTGTATCACAAAATAAGGCATGTGTGTAGCCTATGTGTTTGTTCGTAATAATACTTCATCCGCTTAAGGTAAACTACTCATTCACGTAGCAAATACGAACATAACATGTACCCAAAGTATTACCAATAATATTGCAATAACATGTACCCAAAGTATTACCAATAATATTGCAATTACAATTTTTATCGTTTTGCTTGTACTTACTTTCGAAATTTAAGTATTACGAAGTAGGGTAAAAGTTAAAATGTTACTACGAGCGAACTGTATAATGGAGTGAAGCGAAATAGTCTTGATGATATCCTAGTAACATGAAGTATTATTTTAAACTATAGCCTAACGTATTATATCTGTTCCATTGTGAGATTTGTCAAAAAAATATATAAATTTAAAATTTCTAAAACTCGTTTCCTTCTTATCGAAAAGATATTTGCCTCCATTGTAATACTTTATTTGGTATATTTCTCATATCACAACAAAAAAGTACATAATGCTAACAAAATTACTGATACCTATAACTAATAAACCTGCTTGCCTCAACATGGGAGTAATTAATTTTTAAGTATGTTCTTAAAAACTGAGTTTGTATTTAGGGCTTGACTTCTCTTCGAAAGCAATAACATTATAAATAAAACCATAAAAGTATGCAACATCAGTGAAAAAATTACATATACACGCGTGCCCTTAACCAGGACATGAACCAAGAAAACCTCCTACAATAGGCTAGCGTGCAATGCACTGCATTATAGAGATCGGATTCGGGGAATCAACTGCGGATTTAATCAGTCTAATATTAACAAACCTAAAATATTTACAATGTCGTCATTTTGAAAATAAGTGACTGAGTCACTCAAAACATGGAAGTTTACAAGGCTTACTGTAGCGCTACTTGTGTAATTTGGTGGAAAACGCTTCTTTGGTATTTGAGATATGGCAAAAAAAAGTTTTATTTTCTTATTTAATTCTATCATACAAAATTGACAAAAAAATTATACTTTAAATATGATACTTTTAATGTATACTGTCTACCCACAAATTTATGTAACATTTTGGTTAAATTGTTTAATATATGTGACAAAAATACCTCAATTATTTACGACGACGCTATTTTGAACATCGTTGTATGACCCACTGAAATCATGAAAGTTTGCTTGGACTTCTGTAGAATTTATGGTGTACATAATTTGGTACGAATTATTTGAAGTTTTCCAGTGTAACATTTGGTGGAATTCGGTTTATTGGTCCTCGAAAAACAGCATAAAACTTCTATAATTTTCATATGGTGATTTTATATAAATGGAGGACAAAATACTATTGTAGTAGCACATTCAATGATTGTATACTGCCAATATAATAACTTAATATAAAATAGATAACATACTTTCGTAGGTATAACACACAAAACTCAAATTATTTCATAGCCGCCATTCTGGAAATAAGTGAGTCATATTTTCATATGGTGATTTTATATAAATGGAGGACAAAATACTAATGTAGTAGCACATTCAATGATTTTATACTGCCAATATAATAACTTAATATAAAATAGATAACATACTTTCGTAGGTATAACACACAAAACTCAAATTATTTCATAGCCGCCATTCTGGAAATAAGTGAGTCATACTTTTTAAAAAATACGTATATTAAGATGGCCTACCACAGTACATCTTCTTCGTACAATTTGAAAAGAATGGGTTGATTGTTTTCCGAGATATGAGATAAAAACTTTATTTTTATTGGTTGGGCTATCATACAAAATGGCAGAGAAATGAGGCTCTGCATAGACATGTTAACGGGTGTAATAGGCTCTGCCAGCTTACAAAGTTTGGTCGGAATTGATTACATGGTTTCGACGATATAGCATTCTAAGCTAAAAATAGCCATGTGTCCGCCATTTTGAAAATAATTGTCTGACCTGCTTAAAACATACCACTTAATATCATCTGCCTCAGTACTACCAGTTTACCAAATTTGATAGGAATCTTCGAGTTGTCTCCTGTGATATGACATAAGAAAATGTATTTATTCCCATGGTGCTATCTTGAAAAGTGACTCAGTTACTTATTTTCAAAATGACAGACCTGTAAATATTTAAGGTTAGTAAACCCTTATCGTTCCAAACATTAGACTGATTAAATACGCAGTTGAATCTCCGAATCCGAACTCTTTAATACAGTGCATTGCATGCTAGCTTATTGTACGAACGATGCACCGTGTAGATACAGTTGATAGTTGTAATATCTACTGCCAGCATATAACGATATGTTGGAAATTATGATATGGCTACGATGGCAACGATATAGCGTAGAAATCTAAAATAACTATATGTCCACCAATATGAAAATAAGTGGTCTTACGTACTTAGAAAAAGGCAATTTTACATAATATGTCGCAGTACTACTTGGTGCCAAATCTAGTAGGAATCGGATAACTTTTTACCGAGATGTGACATGTTAATTTTATTTATTCGTATGGCGCTATATTTCAAAATCCCCGACAAAATAGGTCGTGTATTGGTATATATGATGGATGTAACGTATACTTTCAGTATACAACATTTTGTCAAAATCGCTTAAATTGTACGGTAGATATACCAAATAAACCTAAAAAATTTGTGTAGCTGCGATTTTGAAAATATGTACCTAATAAAATTCAATCACTTAAGTTTACTAGGCCTATCATAAAATTACTTACCTGCCAAATTTGATGATAATTGATTCTAAAATATTCAACACATAATGTAAAATATTTATTTCTTCATTTAGTGCTATTTTACAAAATGGCAGGCCAACAACAATATTCATCTCAAAAGTTAATTCTTACTAGATGCGCTGCCAGCATACAAAATTTAATTTAAATTCGGACCCTTGCGAAGCCCTTGACTCATAGACGTAGCAAGGCTGAAATTGCTCAAATCCCAGAAAAATCTAAACACCAAAACAAATGGCACAAAATAATATCAAGCAAAAATCATTGATCAGGGCAGGGGTTGTTTTATATGAAAAGTTCAAAACATTATGAGAACACATGAAGTGTGTGGAAATATTGTCTTTTATTATTTTCGTTTTTTCTTTCTTTTGTTTCAACAAACATCATATTATTGGGAAAAATCACCATATGCAAAAACCTCTTTAAAGAGTAACACAGTATTTGATATGTCCAAATAAATATCTTTACAAAAATATTTTAGAATAAATACTTGCAATATTGTCTGCCACAATGCAGCTATATTTTTTATACTTTCCCACATACTGAAAAATGCAGGTAGATGTAATTTCTAAATAACCTGATTAAAATCATGCAAAGATTAAATTCCACAAATATTATTTTAAAGTCCAATATTTTTGACGTGACAATATTTAAGTTCTGGCTACCAGGCCATCCAAAAGCCATGCTAAATAAACTCCTTTATTACAAGTGAAAATCCAACATGGAAACACATGAAATATATTTGATTGGACAATGCCTTATTTTTCTGACTACCCAACCATCCAAAGGCTATGATAAAAATATTTTCACTTTGAATTATTTCTTTTGGCTGACCTACACATGTTTAATTATAATTGCCATTTCATCTTCCAATTAAATTTAACAGTTAATATCACAATTGAATTTGCCATTTAACCTCTCGCATTTTCAAAATATGGCAATAGTAAAACATTTTAAAATTATTAACACTCCAGGATGGGTGGACATGCCTGCCATTCATAAGTTATACCTCACAGAACATTGTTTTCCTCGCATGCAAATGACTAAAGCAACTGCTCACGAATGGCGAGCTTTAACTTCCGAGGAGAAATCCCTGTTTGAAAATCGTCAGGTTCCTGCACCGAAACGACTGCCTAGAAAACATTCTAAAAACTATAAGTCGTTTACTTTACATATTCAAATCAGAAACAATATTTACAATATTATTAGTACTTTGAAAATTTAAGCCCTTTTCAGGAATCTATCCTTACGTCAAAGTGATGTCATGAGCTATTCTCGCTTGAAGAGCCTAACATTTTAGGAGGTATATTTACCACTATATTGCTTATATGGATGCTCCCTCGAGGCCGAATGTCTGACCTCGACCGAGCATTTGCAAACAGTATTTATACAAAAACAACTCAATTAGGTGTTAGAGGGGTGAACACATTTCATCCCCCAGTGACAAAACATATATTTTTTTAATGAATCCACCAATAGGGGCGCATTTGCCCAAAAAAGGAGACAACATCGTTTTCACTTGGTAGTGAGGTTTTACAAGGTCCATTAAGCTGTAGAGGGATCTTCATTGGAACAGCCAATCAGAGCTGTTTTCTTCAAAAATGTCCAAATAAGAGAGATGCGTTACTCGGCGGAAAGATCGTCAGTTCACACTGTATGCTAGCTAGGGTGCACGCGATGTCACACCGGCCGGCTGGCAGGGAAGGGTATGCTAGCTAGGGTGCACGCGATGTCACACCGGCCGGCTGGCAGGGAAGGGAATGCTAGCTAGGGTGCACGCGATGTCACACCGTCCGGCTGGCAGGGAAGGGAATGCTAGCTAGGGTGCACGCGATGTCACACCGGCCGGCTGGCAGAGATGGGAATGCTAGCTAGGGTGCACGCGATGTCACACCGGCCGGCTGGCAGGGAAGGGAATGCTAGCTAGGGTGCACGCGATGTCACACCGGCCGGCTGGCAGGGAAGGGAATGCTAGCTAGGGTGCACGCGATGTCACACCGTCCGGCTGGCAGGGAAGGGAATGCTAGCTAGGGTGCACGCGATGTCACACCGGCCGGCTGGCAGGGAAGGGAATGCTAGCTAGGGTGCACGCGATGTCACACCGGCCGGCTGGCAGAGATGGGAATGCTAGCTAGGGTGCACGCGATGTCACACCGGCCGGCTGGCAGAGATGGGAATGCTAGCTAGGGTGCACGCGATGTCACACCGGCCGGCTGGCAGGGAAGGGAATGCTAGCTAGGGTGCACGCGATGTCACACCGGCCGGCTGGCAGGGAAGGGAATGCTAGCGCTCCACGCCCCTGCGTATGCGGGTGCTGGTACTACAGCCCGCAGTTGTTACCGGAGCCATAATCACACCTGTTGCGCCATCGCAGAGCGTGAATTCATTATTAAAAAGTGACGTGTAAATTTTTTTCCAACCCCGCCCGGCCACACCACATTCAGCGTGTAGCAAACAGGTTTGCAAATATGTAATTCTTAAGGATAGATCACCAAATTTAATATATATTTTGTCCTTTTTCCACTTTCAGTACATTTCCATACGTGCAGAAAACGAACTTCGAACGTTGTCGAGTTGGTCAGGTTGAACAGGGTGGACGGGATGATGCAGTTGCCTCAATATCGGTTGAATGGGTTCCGTGATATGAAATATTTCTTCAAGTATTTAAATGTACGCCATTTCGAACGCAAGTGCCTGACATGGTCGAAAAATATAAGACAGGTGCCCTTACTAATAATTACGTGTGTACCAAATTTAGTGACATTCGGTTCGTGCGTTGAAAATTTAGAGGGAGGAGGGACCCACGCACTGACACACACACACACACACACATACACACACAAACACACACACCGACAGGAAATTGATCTTGTAAGCCCTTCTTTCCTACAGAAAGTAGCCTAAATACGTAGACAAAGCCTCTTGGTCGCCCTTCACTAAAAAATTCCAAATACGTTCGTTTACATAGCTGGTTTTTAATGTGGGAAATAATAAACCACAATAAATTCAAGCAAGATGACTTTAGGTCGATAACTCTTTGGTCTCTGCGAGCGCACTCCGATTTTATAATTATCTTCTGCAACACTGAGCAAGAGGTATTGCTGAATCAGAGAAAGATTGTTTGGCGTATGCAATTCAATTGTTTGCGTAGGAAAAATAAAATACTTCATGTTATATACCAAATTATTTTGCTATCCTTATTTGGTTGCCCCAAATTAATTTCTTTGATTCTACGTACATTAAACCAGTTCAGTTAATATAAAAGAACGTCGTTAGCACCAGTGGGCTGCATTCTAATGACCTCAACTGAAGTAATTACTGATGAAATTAGATTGTTTTAAAATGCATACGTTTCAAATACCTGGTAGCATCCGTTAATTAATATTTCTAGTTTTACATCTTTACGTTTTATTTTCCTTATGAACTTGTTTTATTGGTAATTTGAAACCATTATTAATCATTAATAAATGTACTAACAAACACTGGGTCTATCTAAATTGTCACAAAAAATACGAACAAACACTTGAGCTGGATTTTGGAATGAAGGCGATCAAATGAGTAGCCAAACATATAAAGTCGAGTTATTTGATTAAAATTTTCACCGTCCAGTTTATTTAGACCCATCACAGAGATTTTGTTTAATCAAACGTTTATTTTTCAGATGAACAAAATTAATTTAGGTGCTTTTCAAGTTTTGTTTGGACAACTAAATATTTTGTTGGGGCAACTAAATATACTTCTGGCTATATGCAAACAAAGATTCTGTTGGCTTGAACAAAACCTTCTCCCAGTGTGGTTGCAATCCAGGAACAGAAGCTCTACTGGTTTGTTTCTTTGTGTAAACCATGTATATTTATTAACGAACACGTGCTGAACCAGGAACAATACTTTGCAACATCTGAAATTAAATGTCTCAAGTATTAGTGAAGGGGACGTTAATATAAGCGTTATCTCGGTAAAGTTATATTTTATCGGTTTCTCCTTAAACATCTTTTACAACGATTTCCACGCTGGTTTGTTAGGTTTTTTTTTTTTTTTTGTAATTGAGAAGATTACGCAAGTGTATTTCTTTTAGCTCGATTGCATGTTCTTTTGTTGATTTTACCGTAATATTCCTTCACGCAGTCTGTTCATAGCAAATTCTAGCGATAAATTTAATACTTTTATTATAAATTGTTCCAAAAATTAAATTAAGTTCAAAAGACACGTTCACAAATCTGAGAAATTTTCAGATCTTTAATTTCATATTTGATCACCATACAGAACGTTAATCATTCCTTCTGATTAGTGTGTATCTAAATCAATCAAGTATAAGTGTTAATCAAGTGAAATCACTAAGCCCAGTCTTGGCAGTAAATTGGAATTTTCGGAAAAAAATATTATTTCGGACTGGTAAGCTATACTGACCAAAAAATTTACTTAGCAAAAAGTCAGTGTTTTTAAACAGATAAGCTCTCGTTCTTAATATCTTAGGAGAAACAAACATACATAAATAATATTTCTTATACCTCTACGGATGATTACGTAGCTATACACAAATATTTAAAGTAAGCTATGATTACTACATCTGCAATTATTATATAGCATCGTAAAGTTGATTTTACTCGTTCAAAGATTTATTAAAAGTATAGTTTGTTATATAGTGGCCACCAAAAAACCTTTTATTTTAATTTGGGCACCATTAAACATATTTTCACTTGTAAATTTGTTCAGTGCGAGAATTCTAAACAGTAGCTGGACGGCAATTTTATTTGCTTGTACATGTCTGCGAAGGACTCTCAGTGGCCGGAAATAAAAAATCAATAATACGTTCTGCTTAACTTATGCACAAGAAAGCGAGTCATTTGAATGAAACAGACGGAGTTGCTGAATTCAAAACCTGATAAACACAACTTTCATCGTTGCTGTTTTTCCCAGTGGCTTACCGTCATAGGACGCCTGGAATTCTTTGGTGTATTGTTACAAGGCGCCAGAGGGGCGCATCACAGTTCGTGAGGGATGGTGGTCTTAATAAAAATAAAATAACTAAATTTATTTTAAATTTATTCACACAGATATTATTCACAACATTTCATCTCCACTATTACTCTTGTTATTCGCGTGGGCGTAATATTTAATGTCTTCTCCATTCTAATTAAAGTCCTTCTCAGTGTCTCTATATTGATATAGGCTGTTCACGGTAAAATCAGCATTTTTGAAAGCCCTGCTTAAGATCTACTTGTATGCACGTTGTGTATACCTCCGCATTATGTAAAATTAACATTGCCATGGGCCTCATCACTTTATTCGTGCGTCGGTCAAGTGAAGTTGAAAAATTATTAGAAATGGAAATGCTTTACAAATATGCTAATTTTTACTCTTCTGTGCATTAAAAAGAACAGAAAGCGAAATAAGTAATTTTAAGTTACCACAGTTGGTTACATAACACTTTTTATTCAACGTTAAGATATGGAACTACTTTACATCCATCGTTACCAACTTTACTGGGTGAATGTCACTCATTACACTCATTAAAATATATCCATGCGGAAGCAGTGACTTTTTGTAAAGGTTCATTAAAGAAATGCTCAGATTATCGTGGACAGCCTTTAACAGCCACTTAATTCGAACTCATTATTGACACATGTTTAGTATGTCTATTGCCATCAATTAAAATGTATTACAGTCACGTTTCCAGTTCAATAGTCCCGCCCGCCAGTCTCTCTCTCTTCACTCTACCGATGCTCGCAGTCCGCAGACTGCACTCCCGCTGGTTACTCTTGCCGCCACGCGTCGCTCTGCTGGCTTGTCGCTTCGCTTGTCATCGCACATCTGTCGCTTATGGTCGCACAATCCTCCACATTCTAAACTGTCGTCTCACGAGGCCAGTCGCTCCTTATGTAGTCTCGCTGGCCCGATCTAGAAGCTTCCCCGGGCCCCGAGTCTCCCTGAGAGAGGATTGGGCGATGACCAGAATATTATTTCGAAGATAACCTTGGAAACCCAATCCACTGAAGGTGAGGGATGCACGAGTCGCGATAGGCTTATCGCAGCGGCATGCGGCGGCTTGCTTTTGTAAATCACCGCCCACGTTTTGGATTAGTAACCTGGCCTTGGCACACTGTTTCGCTGGCTCTATAGGGACGGCACAAGAATGGCGATACAGAACGGCATTATATAACAATTTATTTATACCGATATATGTATGTATATATATATATATATAATATGCGTGTATATATTTATAAATATAAGTTTTCAAAGTGCAAGTGTAGTATGCTAATTTAAGCCGTGTTATCTACTTGCGGTGCCAGCAACCGAGTTTTCCGTTCACTTTTATTCCTGCCTCTCCCGGTCATCGACGCCCGTTCACGCGGGTGTTTCGTCCAGGGCGTGTTGCGTGAAGCGGGATACAATCTATTCACGGTAATTTTATACTTTCGTGAAGCCCTGCTTAAGTTCTACTTTCAGTATATTCCTCTGCCTCATGCTAACATATCTCGACTAAGTCTAGAAAATTACACCAGAGGGACAATTCAACGCATTCCTGCGCAGTCGGTGTAATTATATTTTGCATAACGACTATTTCTTACTGAGGAATTACCAACTCAGGCCTACCTATTTTGTTCCTGTTTTTTTTTTTTTTTTTTCAATTTAACTAAAAATAAGTCACAGGCTCAAACCTTTCTGATAAATGGTACATTATTAAACAACAAAATATGCCATACGTGGAGTGATTTTTCAAATCGCCTTTTTCAAAAAATGTGCAGAAACCGCGGATAGACTAAAGGATACAACCTGCTCCTTTCTACACGCTGTACACATGTGCAGGATGGCAGCGTACACGGAGATGAACGACTAAAGTATCGCCGTTCGCCGCGTCTCGAGGCGAGTACGGCGTGTGACGGAACGTTTATGGCTATCTGCTGTGTGTTCAGTTATTGATGGATTTTGGCTGCTCTTAGTAACGAGGTCTTGAGAGCCTATGAGGGTGAAATGGAGGTGAGAATCGAGCAGCGCCAGAATATAAGTGTGGGGGATACAGGATATATCCGATGAAACCCGCCGACCAGCGGCATCGTCCGGCACGATTCCCACTTGCGAAAATCCAGGGTAACCCGGCCGCGGCTTGAACCCGGTTCGCCTTGGTGGGAGGCGACAAGGCTCACCCGCTAAGGCACCGCGGCCCCCATCTGCAGTCTGTGAATATTTGTTTCCCTTCATCGTCGGAAAAACTCGTTGCAGTATTATCGCGCGCCGAAATCCACATGCCCCTGTTTTAACATAATTTTTTTTTTTTTTGGATGAGGATGGGCGAATTTGCACCTCCGTTGTGCTATTCTGGGAAAGAACCTACCCTTCCGAAGTCAACATCTTGTGCTACACCACGGGTATTTACAAGAGCAGGGAACAAGGCACTGCGTGTAGGCAGCGCTGCAATACGCGCCCGTCTCGTAGGCGGCCAAAAGCCGCCCCCTCCTACGACTTCCTGTCCTACTTGTTTCGCTCCCCCGAGCTGTTTAAACAGTACTCTATCTTGCAAGGCTCACAGCGCGGCTAATGAGCGAAGCGAGCGGCACACGGGCAGTAATTGGTTCCCCGTCGCGTATTAACGTTTCCATCATTCACGGCACTTCGTGCGACCATCTGTTCCTCTGTTGTTTCTATCTCGCTGTCATTACATCGCGATGGTGAAATAACAATCCGACGGGAAGTTACATCTTAGTTACCTAGATCACGGAGTAGGTGAGAACACACAAATGAAACAGCCGCTTAGCCCTCGAACTCCAATCGCACACGACAGCAAAATGGCGCCACTGACCAGCAACACTTTGGAAAAGCTTTCGCCAATCCGTGTCTTTTAATGCACTTTGCCAGTCAGCAGCACAACCAATAGGATCCCTCACGTAGCATGCAGTTAGCCAATCAGACACTAAGGCCCGTGCCCAAAGCCTCGCGCAGCCAATTACAGAACGGGTACGTTCACATCAAAGGAACCATCACACTCTTTCGTTTCTCTGTATTTATCTTCTTTGCTGTGCTGATTGGCGGACAACGTTCTAGCAAGTATAGGCTGTTCACGGTAAAGTGAGCACTTTTTAAGGCCCTCCCAACAGGCTTTGTCCACTAATAAATGTATATTATTGCAGCCTCAGGCATTACATTTTGATGGTGGTGAAATGAATACACTGTGTTTATTGGCCTCATTGCAATGTTTATATTAAAGAGAAGCAGGAAGATGGAAATTGGTTGAAAGGAAAAGTTTATAAGGGGCTTGAAAAGTGTTCACTTTACCGTGAACAGCCTATAGCTGTATAGCTGTCCCGTGAAATACATTTCCTGGGTGTGTGCAGCTGGAATATGAGGGAAAAGTTGCTATTTCACCTCTGTATATTTAGATTCTCTGTGGTGTGACGCAAAGCCCGTATTTTGAACATTGACTTACACATACATTAATATAGCCTATTCATTGTTTCTTCGCGCTTTTTGAAACGAAACTTTGAAAAATCTCTTTATATATTACGTGTTTGGTTGTTTACTAAACACGTCGTGCATCTCAAGCATTTTATACTTTTGTTGACATAAAACTACCGTAATTATGGTTAGTCAAGACTTTATTTATATTTTAACTATAAACTAAAGTAGTTTAGTAATAATTAATACGAATAAAACTGTGCAAAATAGGTATGCTGGTAATGCCTAGTAAGAAATAGTTCTCGTCCAAGAGTGCGCACGAATGCGGCACGTTATCCTTTTGGTGTAATTTTATTGTCTTGGGTAAGCTTTTTTAGCAAGAGGCTAAGAAATATCCTGTAAATAAAACTTTAGCACGGCTTGAGAAATGGCGGAAGTGACTACGGTATTTGAAGTTCTTGGGTTTACCTTTGAACATTTACGCATGTGTGGTCTTATCGCAGTTGGGATACAACTTGACTAAATAATGCGCCCAGGAATGTTGAGAGTTGAGTGGTTTGGGAGGCTCTTAACAACGTGGTCGTTAGAGCTGATGGGGGTAAAATGAGATGAGAATTGAGCAGTGCCGGAGTGCAAGGGCGGGGAAGACGTGAAATCCCCGAGAAAAAACCCGAAGACCAGTCCGGCACGATTCCCACTTCCGAAAATCTGGAGTGGCCCGGCCGGGGATTGAACCCGGTTCGCCTTGGTGGGAGGCGAGCAGGCTAATCGCTCAGTCTCAGGCAGTAGTAAATAAATAACGGGAAATGTTGTGTATTCAACGACCTATAGTCTAGACTCCACAGTCCTTGTGGTATGTTCGAGCCTCGCCGATGTATTAACTGGCTGCTTCCTGGATGAATGGCCAGTTTCACCACAGATCATATAGCCCGGAATTAGATACTTATTTCTGTGCACGATTATTACTGACATAACTCCTTCTGTGGGTGTATTTTACGATGAAGTACGAAAGCAATTACTGCTTAAAATTTACAGGCCGTTCTCAGTTATTTGGACCCTTTCGAATCCAACTTTTGAAAAATGTCATCGTGTCTACCTTCGTATATGTTGACGGGCACACTGACTGGCTTGTGCGAAATAAAGTTGATAGCGACAATGACGGGGGGGGGGGGGGGGTAACAGTTCCATTACTGAATTGCGAATTAAAATATGTTAGTAAACATTTGTCAATACTAAAATAATGTTTCTTTTATTTTAATGCATATGTGTGCTGGAATATGAAAATTAGTAAAATATATTTACCTACCTTATAATTTTACAGTTTGACTTGACCGAAGCACGAATACGCATGGCAATGATATATTTATATATGACAGATGAACACACAGTGTGCATACAAGTAGATCTTAAGCAGTGCTTTTAAAACTGCTGAGGTTATCGTGAACAGCCTATACATAATTTTAAAGTCTATATTTTTCTGAAATAAATATACGAAATTTCCTTATCGACATTTGATCTCTAATAAAAAAAACAGCGACAAAAGAAAAACCAAACAGTAGGCAACTCTGCTCGGAATAGAACTTATTCCTTATATTGGGGCAACAACTAAATAACAAATTTCAGCAGCTGGAGCATATAAAAATTTGTCACCTACAAGCTAGAGGTCAAAACTCGCGTGTTTTCCAGCTATACTCGTACTTGCATATAACATCCTGACATGAGGTCGTTTCAGAATCAGGGACCTACATTTTGCGAATTGTGTTTTGACGTAACCGTTAGTTTAATCGGCCTGCAAATGTAACTCCTTACTACTGCCAAGCGACCGCGAGTATTTCTATGTCAATCGCATTAAACCACAGATAGACTTGGAAGCACATTGTCACGCCGTAGCTGGCGACCGAAAATATTCACCTCACCCTTGTCTAAACGAACGATTCCAGGGGAGTGCTCAATCGACGACAAAGACATCGAAATTTTTCGCGAATTCGATCCCCATCGTCCTATAAACAGTGAGTGTGTTTCTTGGCGTTTGACAGAGAGCGAGGCTTTCCTCTTTAGCCTACTTTCCAAAGGAAAGAAAGGCTTATGAGATCACTTTCCTGTATATGTTTCTGTTTGCGTGTGTGTGTGTGTGTGTAGTGTGTGTATGTAGGTGTTTCTGTCTATGTCTGTGCGTCAATTTCAATTTAAACGCATCAACCGAATTTCACCAAACTTGGTACACATGTAATACTCATTAGGTGACATGTGACATTTTAGTTTTCGACTATTTCGGACACTTATTTTCAAACTGACGGACATAAAATTTTTTTTGGGTGATATCACATATCTCGGGAACCATTCAACCGATTTAAACCAAAATTTTGTGCTTTGGCTGACCATTGTGTAAGCCTTAAATTTTGAGATGGATATTGGTGGCCTGAAATTTTGGCAATTAGCACCAATTAAAAAAAATAAAGGTATTTTACATTATATCTCGAAAACTATTCAACCGATTCTCGCCAAATTTGGCATTTAAGTAATAATAATGCCCTGTAAACGTGAGTGATTTAACTTGATTAGTTACTTATTTTCAAAATGGTGGTCATACACATGTTTTAAGTTTATATGGTATGTCTGCCAACCATTTCAACAATTTCGATCAAATTTTGTATACTGAATTATATATTACAAGAATCATACATATCTACAAATAACCTATTTTATCGGCCATTTTGGAAGGAAGCGCTGTACGAATATATGAAGTTATTATGTCATAACTCGGTAAATAATCAACCGATTCATACCAAATTTGGCAAACACTACTTCACCGAGTGGTGTAAACTGGAATGTTTTAAGTATATCATGGACTTATTTTCAAAATGGTGTCTATGTATATATTTTATTTTTGTACATTTTATCAATGAAACAAATTCTAACTTAACTTTCTATAATGGCAGTGCATATTACAGCCGCCAAATAAGTCTATGCCTGGCCTCATTTCTCTGCCATTTTGTATGATAGCCACACCAATAAAAAATAAAGTTTTTATCTCGTATCTCGAGAAACAATCAACCCATTCTTACAAAATTTGGCGAAGATGTTGTACTGTGGTGGGCCATAATTATTATTATATATATATATATATATATTTTTTTTTTTTTTTTTTTTTTTAAGTAAGACACATTTATTTTCAGAAAGGCAGCTACAAAATAATTGTAGTTTTGTGCCCGATTTTACGAAGTTTTGTTATCTCCTTTAACTCAACTTTGTATATTGGCAGTGTACAATCATTGAAATCACTACTACATTACTTTTTTTTGCTCTTTTTATGTAGATCGCCATATAAAAATTATGGAGGTTTTATGCCATGTCTCAAGGACCAATACACCGGTTCCCCCCACAAATGTTACACTGGGACATTTCATATAAATTTGTACCAAATTGTGTATACCATATAAATGCTACAGAAGGCCATGTAAACATTCATGATTGAAATTGATCAGACAACGATGTTCCAAATAGCAGCTTCGTAAATCGTTTAGATAAGTTTGATATAAAGATTTAACGATTTAACCAAATTCAACCAAAATTTGTATGTAGATAGTATACATTAGAAGCTTCGTATATAAAGCCTCTTTTTCTAGTAATCTTGTACGATAGCATTAAGTAATAAAAATAAGTTTTTATGCCATATCTCAGTGATAAAACAACTGATTTTCATCAAATTCTTCACAAAAGTAGCGCTATTGTAAGTCACGAAACGTTCTTGTTTTATGTGGCTCAGTCACTCATTTTCAAAATGAAGGCCTTGTAAATATTTTACGTTAGTAAATACTATCATTAGAAACATTAGACTGATTAAATCCGAAGTTGAAGCACCGGATGCGACCTCCGTAATGCAGTGTGTTATTGCACGCTAGCTTATAGTAGGAGGTTTTATGGGTTCAAGTCTCGGGTAAGGCACGCGTGTGTTTGTAAATGTCTTGCTACTGTTGCACGTGTTTATGGTTTCATTTCTAAAGTTATTGCTCTCAAAGAGAAGTCAAATCCTTCCTACATCTCAGATATTAAGAAATTATTTAAAATTGAATAGCACCCGTGTTGAGTTATATGAGTAACCTCTTGTTTGTACTTTCAACTGAAATTAACACGTTTCAATCAGTGTGTTTACAGCTTTGTATCAACAGTTTGCAGTTTTACTGAGCATGACAAATAAAGTCCAGCCAAATCATAAAAAATAATTAAATTACACAAAGTCTATCCCGGCACCATTACTCATTTGTTATTCAGAAATATTTTCAGATCTGTGTTTCCATTTTTTTAAGTGTTGGAAAATATAGTTGATAGTTGTACTAAATGGCGTAGTAGCATTAGATTGATCACGCATCTCACAGAAACTGTTGTCGTTTGGTTCATTATTTTGAATGGAAACCTACGCAAGGATAACATCACATTTTAACAACATTTGTAACCATATTAGTTGAGGATAATTTAAAAATTCACAGAAAAATCTTTGAAAGCCATCTATGGTGACGTAGAGTATACGATCCTTTGCAATATAATGCAACTTCTACGGCTTAACGTTTCTTTCTTCTTGAATTACATCTTTTCGTCTAGCGAAGTTAAAGACGTGCTGTAATCTACATATGCATATCTTGTCAAATGCAGACAATGCTGGTTATTATCTTTAGTAAAAAAACGAGAAATGTTTAACGTTTTTCTCAGACGCACGAGACTTCCGTATGGGCCAAAGTCAGACACAACCCCCGTAGGCAATGGAATTTAACGAAATTTAACCCACATATGAAAATACTATAACTTTAATGATTAAAAGAAAGAGTAAATTTGCGCCGAAAAAGATTGCAATGCCCGTGTGTGATTCGCACTCGAAGGCTATATGAATTTAAGTAATACTACGTTAAGTAATGAAAACTGACATGTTTAAGTGGGTCATAATATTATTTTTCAAAATGATAGCCGTATAAAAAATTTAGAATATTAGGCTATATCTACGAAACCATGTAACAAAATCACCCATAGCCGATTTTATTCCCTACTTTGTAAGATAGTGCCACATGAACAAGTAAATTTTTGTCAGATCTGGGAAAACAATGAACCAATTCCTTCCAAATGTGGCAAAAAATAATACTGTGATAGGCCATACAAATTGATAGGTTATTTTTTTAGGAGGGCCAGGCGCTTATTTTCAAAATAGCGTACATATAAACATTTTAGCATAGCATGCTATATCTAAGAAATAATGTAACCCATTTTAACATAACTTTGTATGCTGACAGTGTCTATCCAAGCATCAAATGAGGGAATACATAAACACACTTTTTTTGCCGTTTTTAAAAATAGCGTTACATGAAATATTGAGGTTTTCGGGTCCCATCTCGGGAAGCTACCCACCATATTCAGGAGACGAGTTATACTTTTGTAGACCAAGGATACCGCCCACCTGACGCGACATGACACAAGAGCCAGCGAACGCTAAGGGTGACACTGGCACGCACATTATATGCCCCATCGCCACTATGTATGAAGCACTAAACTAGCGCACAAGCTTTTTGTCGAATCGTTTTTTTTTTCTGTGGGACTTTAAGAGGTGACCATATTATTTTACTGCTGGAAAGTCTGATCCAAAGTTAAATGCAGGATTGTATCTGAGATTCATGTAGATTGAGTCAGCACATTCTGACATACGGCAGTCTGAAAAGGCTGTTTTGAACTATGTTGGAGGGCTTGGAAATGGTGGTTCTAACTTGCATAGTGTTTTGAAAGCGACATTCCGCCATCGCCTGAAGTCTGTTTTCTTTTCTTAAATTAACACATGGGGCGCACGTGGAATAGTTTCGCCAAAAAAAAAACGGACCTCCCAACACACTGCAACACGTTTCAAGCGCCTAGTAGGTGGCCCCATTAAGAAGTAGTCACATATTTTCAAAATCACAGCACTATAAAGATTTTATGTCCGTGTCTAAAAGAAGTAGGATTTGACCATCTTTGGGATAAGGAATTGGGGAGTCGGAGCCGGGGAACCGTAATGTTGTTACGTCACCCGGCCGCCATTTTTCCCCTTTTTTCCCTCAAAATTTCTCTTTTTTCCCTCAAAAAATAAAATCATCTCCCAAAAATTGTACAAGCGCCCCCCCCCCCCCCCCCATGTGCAGAAAGAATACCTTGAAATCGAATTTTTGCCCAGTTTAAGAAATTTGGGGGCTTCATTAGGACCAACAGAGCAGTAGCGGCCATATTGGTTTTATAGGCATAGCGTATGCCAAATCGATACAAGGGATCCAGGATCAGAGTCATACCTAACCATCAGCCATCTCGGTTATGTCAATCATCTTGTCCACCATAATAGGTTCAGGTTATATTTGACCTTGGTAGTCAACCTTGACCTTTTACCTTTGAAAATTAAAAAAAAAATCCAAATAAATCCCAAAAAATGTATTATTAAAATGGCGACCCGTAGCCATAACAACATGGCGGCTCCCCTGGCTCGGTTCTGACTCCCCAATTCCTTATGCGAAAGTCGGACAAATCCTACTACTCCTTGCATCCCAACATCTTCAACCGACTTAATATGTAAAAGTATCTACGACAAACATAGAATGTGTCAATAAATCGCAGATTTGTTCTCCAGTGATGAAGGTACAGCCACATGAGAAAACGGAGTATTTTTGTCCTATGTCCGGAACCAGTCAAACGATTCACACCGGAAATTTCACTCTAGTAGTGCTACAGCAGGCCATTTTTTACGCGTGTCTGGCTTTATTTACTATATGGCTGCAATATAAATAATTAAGATAAGTTTACCATATCAATGAAATAATTTTACATATTTTCAGTATGTATTAGAAGCATCATATATACATATAGAGAACCCGTTTTAGGATGTTTTGTGAGATAGCACCAAATGAAAAATTAAAGTTTTTATGTAATATCTCAGGAACCGGTCAACCTATATGCAACAAATTCTGTACACAAATAGTATTACTGTAGCCCATGAAAACTTACATGATTTACGTGACTCACACATTTGTTTTCGAAATGATGTCCGTATATATATTTGAAGTTGATAATCCTAGTCTAACAAAACTTTAGACTGATTACTACAGAAGTTAATGTTCCGAATTCTACCTCCGTGAAGTAGTTGATTAGCGCCGGCTGAAGATATGAGGCGTTCTGTGTTCGAGTCCCAGGTAAGACACGTGTTTATTTGTAATTGTCTGAATTGTTTCTGGTTGTATCTCTAGTCATATCGCTATAGGCTGTTCACGTTAATATTAGCACTTTTGAAAGCCCTGCTTAAAATCTACTTGTATCCAATTGAGTATTATTGCGCGTTATGTAAAATTAAACTTGCCATGGGTCTCATCACTTTATTCATGCGTCGGTCAAATGAAATTGTGAAATTATTAGAAAAGTAAAAATCTTAAAAGTCTGCTAATTTTCACACACTGATGACGGAATAAATAATTTAAATTTTCACAAATGTTCACCTAACAGTTTTTATTCGAAATTAAGATACGGTAGTACTTCCCATCTAGCGTTACCAATTTTACCGGGCGCATGTCACTCTGGGCGTCCGTTGAAGTATATGCAGTCAGGGGCAGTGACTTTTTTCTAAAGTTGATTTCAAAAGTGGTCACTATCGTGAACAGCCTTTATCAATAACACATAAAGATACACGTATAATTTAACCTTTAAATAACATCATCCAAATTATTTACATCCATGTAAAGGAAAGTAGTCTCATTAGCTGTATTGATAACTTGTTGTTAGTTTACTAACGATGTGATGCAATGTGGGGTGGAGATGCACCCCCTGCACCCTCCTTGTGCAAGCCTGTGAGGAGACATAAGAATTATTGATATGTGATGTGATAGAATAACGCAACTATTGTAGCACCCATGTCATAGAATTTACTAATAAGCTACCGCTTAGTGCAAATACTCTAAATTCATTAAAATTAGTAACCTTCATTGCGCGCGTTCTGAATCGCTAACAGCTGTACGCATTAAGCGAACTTGTACTATGCACAGAGACCCAAAAATTTCGGGAATTCATTTTCGAAAACAAAATATAGATTGCAAACATGTTTAAATTTCACCTTCTTTTTTTATTTGGATAGCAATTTGTAAGCCATGCCAAGGAGGGAGGCAAGTGTTCTAACCACTACACCACTGTAAAACGTAAGCAAGTATTCAGTTATCTGCACAATTGTGAACTTAATTGCGCTTAAAAGTACACGAGATCACGTGTTGTAAATCTGCATTATTTATTCACTTAGAACGGCACTTGAGTTGACAATGATTGAAAGAGTGTGATGTTACCGAAAATATAATGGCACCGTGTCATTCACTATGTTTTATAACTTCACACTCTTAATAGGGTAACTGAACGTTTAATAATCTTAGCTGGCCTGAAATAAATTTCATATGTTTTACTGCAGTAATTTTTGCATTAATTCACTTGCTGCTGCTAACATAAAAACGAGAGAGAAAATACTGACTACATTTAAGCACTAGAATCTAGATTCTATAACACTTGAGTTTATAACCGTTTCTTAACTTCCTTTCAAAAATGTACATTTTGTGATATTTTCCCTTAAATATATTATTTTAAAATTTTTAGCGGCCTTTTTTTTCCCAAACTTTTGATTGTAAAATTAAAAATTACTTGCAATGTGTAATAGGTAGATTTGTAAAGTGTATACAAAATAAAAATGTGTGTATAACTTCGCTTAACAGATATACTTAACGTAAGTTGGGTTAGGAATGTGGCACAATTTGACAATAAAACACTTTCCCATTCCTGCCGCGGTCACAATTAAATCAATCTATCAGTATGCTATTCAACCAATATACCGTTCTATCAATATACTATTCACCTTCATACGTGTATAGTCTATTCATGGTTAGGTAGTTCCAACTTTTCTGATAGAATATCTTCTAGGATATTCCTGCGCCCCTTGCAAGCAAATATTTACTAAGTCTAGGAAATCACACGACAGAGACTACTCACCGTATTCATGCACACTTTATATTATACTATTTTACATAAGAACTATTTCTTACTAGACAATAGCAAAACACCTTTTTTCTCTCTGTTTAGTGGTATTAATAATAAATAAAATATTACAATTTAATTATAGAATATAAGTAAAAGTTTACTCTAACCAAAAGTAAGTTACTTTTTTGTTAACACAAGCATAAAACTCTTGTGATAAATTACATGTTCGGGAAACAACCAAACACGTCATACATAGGGCGATTCTTCAACTGTTTGTTTGAAAAAGTATGAAGAGATCGTGAATATACAGTACCGATACCATGGTAACTTTCCATTCGTCTTCTGCTGTCTACTCAGCAATAATTCCACCCTGCAAGATTTGCAATATTTACTGTTAGTTGAATTGAACTTTCCGTTTTCTTGTTTCACGTTAGAAGAGAAGAGGACATGACGTCTTTTGTGCCTTCTGGTGTTTACATTCAGGGAAATTATTTCTCTGTGTGTGTTTGCTATAGCATTTATATTGGCCTACGTACCTGCCTGTTACACTGCGGAAGGAAGGGAAGGGAATGGATGATCTTTTGTATCTCCCCACTGTAGCAGCATCAATAACGATACTAACGTGCAGGTTTTTTTTTGTGAGAGACCTTTTCAGTTTTTAATTCCGCTCTTGTTGTTAAGAGGGGAAAGCTACATGGGCGGGGAAGGAAATAATACAAAGCCTCCGCTCTTTAAACTCTTTTTAATTGAATAAAATAACTCACGCAACAAAAAAAAGCCTTGAATAAAAACGGAGAGTGTACGACGAAGAGGGTTAACATCAAGACTAAGGAAGGAACATGGAATCCTTCCAAAATTGTTGCGTAATGTTATTATAGCTAAGGACCGAAATTGAACCTTAATGCGTCCTTTATTGCCCGAGCCCCCATTATCTCCCCGTCGTAGTATTCTCATCTCTTAATCGAAAACCATTACTTTATGGGATGTAACCACTATTGTTATGGCCCTGGTTTTGGCGCTGCTGAACAGTAGGCGCATTATTATTAATATTTCTTCAAATAGGACAAATATTGCCATTTATTGCAAACAGTGTATATTTTGCTGCCTCCCTCATAAGGATAAGTGAACTATTCTTGTAAATGTAGTAAATATTTTGCCGCTCAATGCCAAATAAATTAATTTATTGTAAACCATTGCATACTATTATATCGTCAGGAAATAAGTGGGTTCAAGCTTTCAGTAAATCATTTTTCATTTCTTTTCAATCAGTTGGTACCGAAACGAAAGATTATTCACCGTCTCGAATTTAGTGAAGTGCATGGGGAATCAGCCCAGCTCTCGGCGCTGTGAGAGTCTCGAGTACTGATTCACCAGCGTGGAGTCCTCAAATAGTCCTTGCCTAAGGTAACAAATACGCATTTTTTTATATAAAATTTAAGTAGGCCCTTGATAATTTTGTAAAGCAACTTTCACTTTAATTTGTATGCACAGAAACATCCTTTAAGTAAACTGAAATATTTAATTTTTTAATGCATACCATTTTAAATAATTGTTTTTTCAGTTTTTGTATAAATGTTTACAAACAGAAAAAAATTATTTCGAAGTATTTAAAAATTTCACAAATTTAATTTTGTAACATATTTAGTACTTTAAAATGGCTTAAAAACTTGACAAATAAAACAACCCGTATCTTCAAATATGCATTCAAGAACCACAAAAGTTTATCAAATTTTCGCAGTATCCTATAGCCTTGGTTTTCCGTTTTATAAGTAATTAACTTTTGCTATCTGTTCTTAATGTCTAATTGATATTTTTGCCAGTTTAGTTGTTTTATATATTTTATAGCATTCAGGATACACTTTTAAGTATTTAAATTTTAACTTTAAAATGTGCAGAGTTAATTTTCCTGTATTTGAAATTAATATTTGATGTCACGTATTCCAGTATTTTTGCATTAATTGCTTAATTATTTCATCCTCAAGTCATACCAAAATTAATCTTTCTAACTTGTTACTTACTAACATGTTTTGAACCATCACATATTTCTTAAAAATATTTTAATGTTTTCATAAATGCGAAAAGTTTTATTTTTTGTTATGTTTTGAAATATGTTTGACACTTATGCGTTGAAATAGTTTTGAAGTTATATATGCAGATACAATTACATTAATTAATTTTACATGTTTGTTAACAATTCATTAATTACTTACCAAAAGATATTCAAATACATTAATAATGGGATCGTATAGTATTATACATATTATAACTCTATTAATTTAAATTAGATTTTAGCTGTTTCATTTGTATTACGCTATTTTTCAGTAATTGTATCGGTATATGCAAGTTTATGGTATTTTTATCAGTTTTCTCGTTAGTGTTTGGTTTTTATTATTTTTTGCATGTAATTTAAGGGATCCGTCACCTGGCTTGCGTTTCATTTCATTTTAAGGACGTTCACAAACTTATTGGATTTTGTAGTTTTTTTTAGTTGTATTCGCTTTAATTAGCTTAAAAGCATTTTTATATATGTTTTGGTTAAATTTAGGTTAGATTTTATTTTACAAAATTTTTGCGTTTTTTTTTCTTTTAAAGTTTGTTTACGTAACCTTTTCGTATTATTATTTCTATTTTTTTTTTTGATTGGTGGAATGTTTTTTACCCACTGTAAAAACTCTCCCTTTGCTGCAATATATGTTTTTTTTTTGCCGCAAATTAAAAGTTGTTCAAATATGAACCACTGCAAATTAGGCTCGCCACAAACATAATTTTTGTTTGATCTATATAGTAATGAGTATGCTAACCTGGCATTGTCGGTAAAATTGTTCACCCAATGTCTTTTTGATAGTGTAAGATATTCTGTAAAAAAAAATTGCTCTGAAGAACCACTGTCGTTAGTAAATAAGAGAGGAGAAGCAAATATTTTTTAATTAGAGTAATTAAAATAGTAATAATAATAAGCTCTACGACTGTGAGACTCAAACCCACAACCCCACCGTTACTAGCCTAACGCCCTTTACCAAACAACCACTTAATTTTATTGTTTTTAAACTGCTTTTGAAAGGTAGGATTTGCCATGTAGTAACATGAATATGTGCCAGAGTATAACGTCACCTCTTGTGAAGAATTGAGGTTACTGATCTGGAGAAAAACTGCGCTTCTGAATGACATTGAAAATTTTGTGTATGACTCTACAATTATTGAGTTGCATTTTTATAACTGCAGAATATATTGGTTTATGTAAGCTTGCGTCGATTGCAACATTTAGGTACTGAAAACTACAGTGTAGGCCACTACAAAAAACCCCTTAATATCGCTAAACTATTAACTTTGGCATGAAGTAATATTTCTTCGCAGTGCATAAAAGTAGCTCGAAGAATCTATATTCCTTTGGTATAAAGGAAGGAATTATTGTCGGGAAAAACAAAAACGTACAAAGAAAACATTTTATTAACACAAACAAATTGTTACGCGTTACTTCCTTTTCCCCGACCCGCGCGAACGAGCGAAGGAGTGTGTGAAGGTTAGGACAGAGTTGTAACATGATAATGTGTGAAGCGGGGGCCATTTTCAAAGGCAAGCCGCCGCGTGACGCCGCGATAAGCCTATGGCGACTCGTGCAACCCTCACCTTCAGGGGATTGGATCTCTGAGCTTATCTTTGGAAGAATGTTCTGGTTATTGATCTAGACTCTACGAACGAGACTCCGGGTACGACGAACCTTCTAGATCGAGCCAGCGAGACTACTTAAGGCTCGGCCTCAGACGCCATCTTGAATTATTGGTTACAGCTTATTTCAGTTGTATACCGACACTCATTACGAAACTGCTACTATACAATCATAATAATATACGTTACGCTGAAGTACAAACGTAAATTCTGAAAATTCGTTAAGTAGTTATGCCGTATTTTTTCTAGAATTATGAACAGATTAATGCCATTTTACAATTACAATATCACATGTGAATGAAGTTTGGTGACTAAACGTGAAATGGATCGTCAATTATGATATTTGCTATAGTAATAAATATTTGGTTATTTCACTGAAAAGGAAGTTATGACTAGGGGTGGGAAAATTTCGCGTGTTCAATGACCTGTCGGCTACACTCGACAGTTCTGTGTACACTCGAGCCTCAGATCTTTGTTCATTGGCTGCTGCTCCAGAGAGTAGCCAGTGTTACTCCACACCCGGCAGTATGGCACTCGCTACTTGTTTCCTTGAAAGTGTGCTATTGGCTCAGAGTCATCCAGGGCGTGTCTGATGAACTGTCATCCAATTGCAAAGGTGACTTCAGTGTACACGTGTTGGACGTCTATTTTGTCCTGAAATGAATCCGCAAAATTTTCCCAGCCCTAGTTATGACATATAAATGGAAAATTGAACATGGCGGGTGAGGCCGAGCCTTAAACTGTGACGTGTCTCCGGGCCGACAGCTTGAGTGTTTGGGGAAATGTGCGACCATAAGCGACAGGTGCGTGGAGACAGCGATGCGACTGTCCAGCAGAGTGACGATTGACGACGAAAGCGACCAGCGGGTGTGAAGTCTGCGGACTGCGAGCATCGGTACTGAAACAATCAGTGGTTTTCACTGATTCTAAGTGAAGCCATTTCCACTGATTCAAGTAGTTGAATTTCACTGCAAGTCAATGGTTTCCCACTGATTTGAATTTAGAGTGCAGTCCCCGCCACCAGTCTCTCTCTCTCTCTCTCTCTCTCTCTCTCTCTCTCTCTCTCTCTCTCTCTCTCTCTCTCTCTCACACACACACACACACACACATTGATGGAATTAATGACATGAAATTATTTCACTAATTGGATGGGTGTGCCGATTGCAGTGGCGAATTAAATATTGTTTTATTGAATGTAGTGGAATAATTACATTAAATAAACACATTTACTGTAGTTTACTATTTATATTTCGCAATTTACCGTAGTTAAAAAGGGGAAAAAAATTCCGTAGGTGGCCGGGATTCAGCTCACATACCATTTGCACTTCGAATTTAGGCCGTTACCTTACCATCTGTGCTACCACGCCAAGAAAATAATGACAGGAAAATATATGCCTTATAGTTTCGCCCGCCGCGAAATGGTGAAGATTTACATTGTATGCTCTTATTTTTCACTTGCTCCCTTCGTCACATTATGTGCAGTTCAAACATTCAAACAGAATGCAGTGACGATTACTTGAAAACGAAATTAAAGACGTAAAAAATGGAATAAAAGGTTGAGTGGTCACATTACCTCGTAAAATGGCGTTTTGAAAGACGAAACGTATTTTAGAAAGTATTTTGTATTGGTTTTATTAGTTTATTCGTTATTATTTCACTTGATACACGTCGTTTAATGGCCATTTTTAAAAGTTGTTTGAAGGCCATTTTTACACGCTGTTTAACTGATCCATCAGTCAAAATTAACCACAGAGTAAACAGAGAAAAAAATTTACTAGCGAATCAATGCAAAATGACTCTGAATCAATAACAGAAGGAAATCGGGCATTTTTAAACTTATTCATCAGGTAAATTCGCTGAAGTGACTGTTGTATCACTCAGGTACGTCTGACTAATTAAAACAGTAAAATTCTCACTGATTCAGATTTAAAGTGCACTGAACTGGATACTTTAGTCACATACACTTATAATGATTGAAATAGGCACTCTGAAATCCTATTATTTGGTAGGACGATCTCTATCTGTCTGTCCACCTTTAACACTTCTAAGTCCCTTGAAACACAACAGAAGTTCCTCAAATTTTGCATAGCGAATCCTTAGAGTAAAATACAGGTCAAATTCGAATTTCAGTAAGATCGTATTACGCAATCGTTACCTTTTACCCTAAAAATCAATGTTTTTAATTATTTTTTTTCCTGTGAAAGTTTTGGATTGATGCATAGATATTAAGGTAATGGAATATAATTTCTGTTTACTTTAAATGTCTCGCTTCAATATTGAGTAAATTTCCATATGGGGCCACAGTGGCTCAGTGGATGAAGCGATTCCAAGTGGTGCCACAGTTGCTCAATCGATAGAGCGATTCCAAGTGAGGCCACAGTGGCCAAGTAGATAAAGAATTATCAAATAAGGCCGCAGTGACCCAGTGGATATATATAAAATGGGGCCTTAATGACTCAGTGGATAGAGAGATTCCAAGTGGGACCACAGTGGCTCAGTGGATAGAGTGATTCCAAGTGAGGCCTTAGTGGGTCAGCGTACAGAACTATGTTAAGTGGAGTCGCAGTGGCCCAGTGGATAGAACTATATCAAGTGGGGCCACAGTGGTTTAGTGGATATAACTATATCAAGTGGGGCTGCAGTGGCTTAGTGGATAGAACTATATCAAGTGGGGCCGCAGTTGCTCAATGGATAGATATATATCAAATGGGGCCGCAGTGGCCAAGTGGTTATAGTGATGCCAAGTGGGGCCTATGTAACTCAGTGGATAGAGCGATTCCAAGTGAGGCCGCGGTGGCTTAGTGGATAGAACTATATCCAATGTTGAGTTAATTTCACATAATATTTTTTCCAGTCTGTATATAACAGAAATGTGTAACATCGTAATTATTGTAGGCACGTGACCATTCAGAAAACACGATCACGGGCTCGGCCCTTAGTATGTAAATAATGAGTGTGAATTGGCTGTGACCAGTATAGAGACTTTATAAGGACTTCAAGTACGATTGAGACTTACATTACATATTGTCTCACTGAGAATAACAAAAGTAATTGTGGACATTAATGGTTTGACGTCGTAAATAATAGCTGTGTGAATAAATTAATAATCAAAGTACGTTAATTAATTTTTATTTAGAACTCCATCCCTCAGGAACTGTTATACGCCCTTCTGGCATCTGTAACTTCTGTAACCATCTCTTTGAATTAAAGCAATATTGTGTAACTGTAAATAAAACAGCCGCAAAGAAATTGTTTTCATTCATGTACAGAAAACTTTGCGAGAAATTTTTTTAGTTTAATTTATATTATTTGTTTGGGAAAAAAGCATTAATATCTCTCTTTCCTACAACAGGAATAGTTCAAATAATATGCTGCTATCTTGAACGATTTTATCTGAACGAAATGTACAGCACGGAAACCGATATTTGCGAACCATGGAGTGGAACGGGAATTGAACAGAGGGAAGTACAACACACCAGCACGAACGCACCCCATTCATAGCTACGGTTGCAGTAAATCAGTGTGCGGTTGCCTTCAAAGTTACGAATTGCGAGCTCTAGTGACTGCTTGTCACGCAAAGGTTGCCACTTTTAAAGAATTACATTGTACGAGGCAAGTCTCACTTTATACCTATAATTGAGGGCGTGTTTTGTCCGAGAGTGAAATGTAGTAGGTTTATACGAGAACCTTAAAAAAAGAAACAAATAATTTTTAGTAATTTTTTTTTCTCACCAAGGCCATAAAATAATGATGTTCCTCTTTCACCGAACATGTTGGAGCAATTACTGCGTGCCTCTTGGGCATTTCAATAACAAAGATCATGCAATGTGGCTCGTCCCGCAGTGTGCCGAAACACAAATAATTATGTACAAAAAATTAAATTGATATCTATATCACGAAATAAAATACACATGGTAAAAGAGCAACAACATGGATTTTGTAACAAACAACTTGTCAATTATAAAAGCAATGATTACAATTTTCATTCCAGATCCACACAAAAAATTTAAAAAGGGGTAAAATGTATAGAATTTATAAAATTTCCCTATGATTATAGATTATTTAAAACAATTTCATTTGCAGATTATCAGTTTATTACAATGATTAAAAAAATTGTAATTTACAGATTATAATTAGAGCATTTCATTTGACTAAAGAGCAATTGAAAGAAAAGGAGGGCAGCTTTGTGAGCCCAGTGAAGCCTACTTTTTATAAAATGACGCGTAGAAATATTCAATTAAAAAGCTATATAAAAATTAAGTTTCTGTGGATGCAGTCAAATTACCCGTCGAAGCTCCAGCAGAATAAAACTTAATGAACAACCACAATTACGAAGGCAAACTACGCACAACACGAGAGTCGTAGACGCGTACTGTATTGAAAAAAAACGGAAATTTTTCTTGGGCAGTAGACAAGACTAAACACACGTTAAAACGGGAATCACACAGCGGCACTAGGTTCTAGGTAAGCCGAAACCAAAATTTGGGCTGGCGGCAGAGACCACAATAAAAAAAATAAAAATAAAAATAATTGAAAATCACTAACCTTACCGCATGCTCAAGACAACACATATACGCCACACAAACATTAAAACGGCTCAGCTAAGATACAAATCGTAGTCCACGGCTCACTGTTTTGAAATGCTTAACCACTCGGCAGCTCAGCCGGAGAAATAAAATGCAAGGCGCCCCATAACGGCGAAACATCCGAAGGACGACAAATTGGCAGTCTAAATCATCAAGCAGGTTTTCACGAACTCGTTCAGGTGACGACCGGGTGTAGAATAGGAGGGGTGCAAGGTGAGCAACGACTTAAATAAACTGCCCAAATCATAAAAAAAAAAAAATATTATGATGCACAATAGGACGGGAAATCAAGGAAAGGTATACAGGGGCGGAAAAGGGAGGATCCGAGCCGAGCATAGAGCAAGTCACCGTGCAGAGTTGAAATCGATGAAGACGCTAGCGCGGCGGGCGCTAACGTCGCAGCAGGGTGGGTGCTAGCTTTAAGTCGGCCTTCCCAGTCTCTCCCATTTATTATATACTTTTATATTTACACGATATTATATCGCCTATGCTATAGTCACTTTCCTCTCGACAAATGTTACCTATATCGAATACGGTGCGGTAATTGCTTCCATAGAGTATCGAAAATCGTCAGCCGTAATTCGTAAATATGAAGAGTATTGTCATTAAAAAAACTGAACTAATTTCGAATAACATCGCGTTTTTAGATAATCAGATTCTCATAAAGCAAATATTAATACAAATCGAATACGAAAAATAATTTTTAAATGGCGAATTAGTTAATATCGAATTATAATTCGTGTAAAATAATTAAATTGGTCATGTTGCATTATCACATGTTCCACATATATCGCCGATATAACCTATCCCAACAAACACGAAAAGTACGGGCCGGAATCGGGCCGGTAAAAGATAGCCGACAAACTCCAGCCTGATGATTTCGGCCCACTGTCTTATGCCGGAAGCGACCCGATGGATGGCGGCAAGACGCTGGACCTGCGACGACTGGATGGCGGCAAGAAAACGGGCCTGCTGCGTCTGGATGGCGACAAGACGCCGGACCTGCGACGACTGCATGCCGGCAAGACGCTAGGCCTGCGATGACTGTATGGCGGCAAGACGCCGGGCCTGCGGCGGCTGGATGGCGCAAGGCGCCGGGCCTGCTGCGACTGGATAGCGGCAAGACGCCGGGTCTGCGGCAGCTGGATGGCAGCAAGGCGCCGGCTGGATGTCATTACGATGTCTGGCCTGCAGCGGCATTATGTCCAGGAATAAGCAGTATAACCTTGAAAAAACCTTAACTTTTCGATTAAAAATTTTAGTAATTGTGATTTCTTTTTTACTTTTTTTAATTTTAGTTACTTCTCAATACGTTATATCATATGAAAACCTTTTGCTTCCGAGTGATTGATTCGAACCTAAGGTCCTTGCGTTGACAGTCCAGCATGCTAACCTATACACCGCGTAGTTAGTTGCTGATACTCTACAGTAATTTCAAATTTATCATCACACAAATTATTATAAGTGAGAGAGTAAATTTCATGACAATGTTAGGAATAATTTTAAAACACTGATTATTTAAAAACTGTTTCTTCATTTTTTCAAATGCTTCCAAACAAAATAGTTTTTGTTAGTTGTACAAGTAAAAAAAACATTTCAAATTAAAAAAATGCAATGGGCTACCACGTGACACATATGTAATCATAGAAAAAGACGTGCTAACCGTTAACCCATGGTCTCAATAAAGACATCATGCCATTAACAGTTGGCTAACATCTTGCGAAATCAAAAAACATTTTCAAAAAATTTGTCGGCAAAAAGACATCATATTTGTATCTTTATTGTGATAAATAGCCATGTCTCGAAAATGTTAGCGGGCCGGAATAAATAAGATGACGGCCAGCTTAACGAAAAAAATAAAGATCCTATATCGGAATCGGGCCAGAACATTAATTTTGCTATTGGCGACATGTTGGCTTGAGATATCACGCCGACATAATTTAGGTGATATCCATCTGTTATCCTTAAAAATACAGTGGGCCATTGCCTTTTTTCTAACAGCAAACATACTGTCTCAAAAAAGACGTCACACCGTTGTCAGATGGCTATCTTCTGGCATTGAAACGACAGCTGCCGACAGTACAGGTATCGGACCGACAATTTTCCGACACTTTGCCAACAGGTTGTGTTTGCTGGAATAGGACTAGTAATTTTTCCCAAAAATATTTATCAACCAAGAGTACCTTATAACTATAAATTAGTTTATCATGTATAGTCGGATAATTTTTTAGGTGCAAGAAGCACTTGTGTTCAAACAAATCACGGAAGTTCTCTTTTGGAGGCACCCATTAGACGACTAGAGGTAACAGCCGAATGACGTCACACTGTCGCGTGCTAGCGAAGTGAAGAAGGTGAAGTGTAGGACACCAAGCGTGCACGATGAACTGTACCATACTCGCAATACATACTACGATCTCTAATCACCTGATCTGTATTTATTGGTAGTAAATAACGCCAGTTGTCAAAAGTCGTATTACATTGCAACATCATTTCATGAGTTTACAAAGTATTGCAAACTAGTTACATGGTAAAATGTAAACATTTGCCGAAATAATCGAGACAGTCGTGTAGACCTACTAGAATTTAAGATTTATAATCTTTATAGATCCTCGTCACAAAATAGTATATAGAGGCGGTGTATTTCGTATATATTGAGAAAGATGCAGTTTATAATATTTTTGCCTCAATTTCTATAGTGGAAATGGAATATTTATGAAATTTGCCCATAAATGTACATTTTCACATTTGCAGTTTAATTTTTATCACCGAAATATAAGCATTTTCAATAAATATAATTTAAAATAAACGTGTTGTTTATAAGTTTTGGTCGGACGATTGAAGACCGAGGTCTTGAGTACTGATGAGGGTGGAATGAGTTGAGAGCTATCGAGAGCCGCTGAGGGTGAATAAGGTGAGAATGGAGCAGCGCCGGAGTGCAAGGGCGGGGGAAACGTGCGATCGAAAAACTCCGCCGAGCAGCGGCGTCGTCCGACACAATTCCCACATGCGAAAATCTCTGGGGGGTGGCCGGACCGGTGATCGAGTCCAGTTTGCTTTGGTGGTAGGCGGGTGGGCTAACCACTAAGACACCGTGGTCCCTCCCGAGGATGGAATGAGGTGAATATGGAGAAGCGGTGGAATACAAGGTAGGGAGTGCCCCGAGGAAACCCAGCTACCATCGGCAATATCCGTCACGTTTCCCACACGCGAAGTCTAGGTGAACCGGCCGGGAAGCGACTAGAACCTCGCGCACCCAATCAGAGAAAGTGTACGCCCACATGAAAGGAACGGCCACGCCCTTTATTACCTGTATGTGTGTGTATATATATATATATATATATATATTGTTACCGGCAAAAAGGCGGGTACATTGATACTCCGAATAAAATATAATCACCACCGCATCATCGCAAGTACTTTCCGTTTGACGTCATATGGAATGTTAGGAATTAACGAACACTTTCGAAAGCAATTCACTTTTTTTACTTACTTAATTCTATCATAAGTAAAAATTAACATTTCCATGATCCTATCCATCCATAAATAAAGTTAAGTAAATTCGAAAAATATTTAAATACTACTGCTAAAACACATTTTTTACTCAAATTACTCAAATATGAACAAAAAGCAGAATAAACTTTTAATTTTCATCACTATAAATATTACTCTTTTTCTATGACGTTTAGGAATATAACTTCTCTTTTCGAGTCTCTTCCATAATTTCTTTAAGTATACCATTCATGTTAACATTGAAATATATGCACTTACGGGAAAGTACGATATATTTTCAAAAGTTGACTTCGATAGTCTTGAGATATCCGCGAAAACAAGCAGCAGTTTAAATATTCCTTAAGTATCGTATCGTGAGCGACACATCGATACATTGCACGACGCCACAAGGTGGCTTTTTGGTTGCGGTATCTCGGCGACGAAGGAATGCAGAAATGCCAGGGCGCGATGTTCGCACACGAGATGCAGCGGGTAAGTTGGGAAGAGGTGATAATAATATTCCGGCCGCACATGCAGAGTAGACGCCTTTCAAAACTGTTGTGGCAGGGAGTCACGCGCCGTACGCTCGAGTTGCGAACACGTGACGATGCCGAAACCAGAGGGACTTGCGTCCCTGAAAGTGTCGGCTTTTCTACGCCACGGCTTCAGTGCTTGCCGGCGCCGCTGCTCGCTGTGGTAGAGACGCTTTCTGCATACGAGTAGAATTCACTGGTGTGTTCGGGGACACAGGTTGATTGTAGTCAGCCATTTTAGTTGTGCGGCAGCCATATTTAATTTTTGAAACCTTGGATTTCTTGCTCAATGTCATATTGATATAAAAAAATTACTAGAACTTCCGTTTCACTGTCACAGTTTTCAAATATTTATTTAAAAAATTATATTTAATTGACGGAATAGTCTTGCTATCAGTTGTTACGTATACACTGCAATTTCAATGATACTTGTTTCCCGATCATACTTAAGAACAGAAATGACTTCCAGACCAAATTACAAAGAATTTTAACTAACAAAACGTCCATAAAGCTATAAAGTTCTATAGTATGGACATTATTCTAACTTTTTTTTTTCAAATCAATAAACCGCATGATTATAAAACAAATGAGGGACAGACCCATGAGTCTGTTTTATGCCTGGCGACCTCGGCCGGCAAGTGCGTAGTGAATATTTTACTTTACCTTAGGAGGACAAATTCACATATTTTGTGTATCGATATGAGGCTAAATTTTATAATCTTAACTACTAGTCAAGGAGAGTTAGGCAGGAAACGGTTCTGAAGCAGATATAGAGTGGATCAGTAAACACAGGCAAACTGAATTGGTGGGTCCTTTGTAGCCAAACAAATCTCTAGTTGCACTAACGAAATATTTGTTTGGGGCAATTGAGTAAGACAAGTTTTAAAACTATTATATTCCAGATTGTTATAAAAACACAACCTTTTGGTAACAGCGCCAGACAAAGTCATAAAAGCACAGGTAAATTACCTTTATTTTTATATTGCATGCATGCGCTAAATGTTAAATCGTCGAATCAGCCCGTCAATACTCGCTAGAGTATCAGCACAGAGTAAATAAGAACCCAGAGACAACATTGCGTGGCAGTGCCTTCCAACTGGGTGTAGTCATTCTCTAACTGGCTGCGTGAGGCTCTCTGGAAACGGGCCTTGTGTCTGACTGGCTCCCATGTGTTCTGGAAGGTTCCGTGCTGTCTGAGCTATAAGTTGGTATAGGCTGTTCCCGGTAAAGTGAGCACTTTTGAGGCCCTAGTTACGTTTTCCTTAAGGCCATCTTTTATCCTTGAACAACATTTTGAAATAAATATTGCAATTTAAATAATAAACACAGTGTGTACATTCCACCGCACTCGGAAATTAACGTCTAAGGCCAAAATAAAATGTATTTATCTACTGTTATTCTAAATGAGAGGGCTTTCAAAAGAGCTCACTTTACCGTGAATATCCTTTAACTAATTTACCCGGCGCTCATTGGTGAACGGCGTTCCGGCGTGTTTCTGGCTCGACGACATCCATTTTGCTGGCGTGTTGGGCTGGGAGTATGCGGCTGTTTCGCGTCTGTATTTTTAACTACACCGCGGGCACCCACCCGCACCACGCGCATGCGCGGTGTCAGGTCAAGGTCATGTTCGCGTCCCAGTCGTATACCCAATCGAATGAGACAGAATTTATTTAAATATTTTTATTGGTGATAAAGTTGTATACGCTGTTCACCATAAAGTGAGCACTTTTGAAATCAACCTTAGAAAAAAAGTCACTATCTTTACCTGCATATATTTTAAGGGGCGAATTGAGTGGCATACGCCCAGTAAAGTTAGTAACGATGCATGCAAAGTAATTCCATACCTTAACGTCGCATAAAAAGCGCCAGGTAACCATTTTGTGGTAATTGAAATCATTTACTTCACTTTCTGTTTTTTTTAATGCATCGAAGTGTAAAAATGAGCACAATTGCAAAACATATTCTTTTGTAAGAATTTCACAGTTGCACTTCAACGACGCACGAATAAAGTGACGAGACCCATGGCAATGTTAATTTTGCTTGAGGCGGGATAAAACACAATGTGCATACATGTAGGTCTTATGCAGGGCTTTCAAAAGTGCTCATTTTACCTTGAACAGCCTATAGTGTCGGGATTGTCCTCACCCTGCTAACGTTGCATCGCCGTTTCCATCCTCGTACCCCATGTCGTCGTTGAGAGATTTGGGCGGCTCTTAACAGCACGGTCTTGAGAGCCGATGAGGGAGAAATAAGGCGAGAATGGAGCAGCGCCGGAATGTGAGCGTGGGGGGGAAACGGGATAACCTCGAGAAAACCCGCCCACCAGCGGCATCGTCTGGCACGATTCTCACTGGTACCCCCATCTGTCGGCCTGATTTCGAAGACGTACTCACGTTAAGAACGGCGATTGCCGCAAGGTCAGTGGTACTGCCCGGTCCACCAACTTACTTTACACGTGTCCATTCTCAATAAGGCGGAAACCAAGATATACGCCCGGTCCACGAACTTACTTTACACGTGTCCATTCTCAACAAGGCGGAAACCAAGATATACGCCCGGTCCACCAACTTACTTTACACGTGTCCATTCTCAACACGGTGGAAACCAAGATATACGCCGGTACGTCTATTTTTCTCGCTCTCGGAAACAAATGGGCCAACTTCCCGCACAAGTTGGCAAACAGATTTACAGAAAGAAACTTCTTAATCTGGAGACACCTTCCCAGCGATGCTAAAGTAGCTTAGTTCTCAAGCCTTGCGTCTTGGGGAGTTTGGTGGGTGGTTGATAGGGGGTGGCGGAAGGGGTACCATGAGTTCTGCGGAATAAGGGTAGATATCCGGCCGTCACACATCTCCGGAAGAAGAGCTGGGAGTTCTGAATAATTTATACGTGCTCTTGGAACAAGTGTTTAATAAAGTAAGAGAAGTAGGAGGGAATGGTAAAAATATTTCGGGAACATATACGCGTTTTGTGAAACCTTGTATGGACTGAAATTATTTTTTTAACGCTAGAATAATTCATGCCACAAAGTATCGCCCGGGAAAATCAACATCCAAACTAAATGTTTGTTCATGCAGATAGCATTTTCGGCCAACAACAGCTGTTGGACGAACTTGCAAGCTAGAGTATAGAATTTAAGTTATTTGAGCCATGTGTCAAAGAGGATTACGAGTCACGTTTTAACTTATCTTATTACACAGTATAGTGTACCAGTTTAAACTCGGCCAACTTGCAGTGTAAGCGTAATGTAAATGCAAAACGGTTCTTATTTCATACGGGCTCAAACGTGTTATTTAGATTAATGACAAGTAATTTATGTTTCAGTTTTCGGTTGCAAACACTTTATGTTTGGTCAATGAATTTGGCTGTCTAAAAATGGTTCACAGGATGAGGACGCGTTCCTAAAGTTTCCCAAGGAAACTGAATAGAAACGAAAACCTCTCAATACACGTATGTAACGTTTTGAATTGCTTTCGTACTATGTTCATTCGGAAATGAACATAGTCAAACTTGTCTCGTATCCACCTTTGGCCGAGAAGCCTTTGAGCCATGCGTCCCAACAGTATAAATATGCTCGTTTATTCCTGCAGACACCGAATTGTTGGCGGCCCTGTGACAAGAAAGAAACAAGAAGACCCAGTGAGGCAGTTTACATAACTGGACATATTTTGCATTAATCTTACAAAGGCGTGCTTATCTTGAGCAATTATAAACGTTGTTTCACGCCTCAACAAATTTCGCCATATCTTGAAGCTAAGGCTTGTTGCCACGCACTAGGTATAAATCAGTTTCCTGAACGAGTGATGTCAGTTAAAGACAATTAAGTTATTTACCGTTTAGCGATAGGCAAGCTAGTTAAATGCATTAACGATACGTAGCAGCGAGGAAAATTGTGGGGATGACATTCAGAGATTGGACTGCAATTTATGTGACTCGCCCGCCCTGGAGGAAACTTACAAGCAGCTGAGAGCATTAGGAGTGAACATTTTACAACTGGCCGAAAGGATCAGAAGACACCCCAGTGAATTGGCAACTCATAAACAAATTTTATTAGTCCATGTGATATAGCCTACCGCCACAGAGTAGTTATATACACATAGAGGAAATGACAGTTGCTGTTTATTTGATGTGCGCGTAACCATTCGCTGATTGGTTGCGCGAGGCTCTGGGAACTGACGTTGTGTCTTATTGGCTGCTGCGTGCTGCGTAAAGTAGCCTACACTGAGAGAAAATCGAACAAAATATTTGTTTGTATAGGGCCAAATATATACTTAGTTGCCCTAACAAAATATATTGTTGAGCAAACAAAATTTGAAAAGCAAAAAAATTACTTTTGTTCATCTAACAAAATATGTTTGAATAACCAAAATCTCTGTGTTGGGCCAGAAAAAAATAGACTGTCAATGTCAACTAAATAGAATCAACTGTATATATTTGTTCGGCCACTCATTTGACTGTCTTCGTTCGAAAATACAGCTTGCGAGTTGGTTTGTATTTTGTGTGACAATTAGGATAGTATATGCTGTTCACGGTAAAGTGAGCAGTTTTTAAGGCCCTCCCAACATGCATTAACCACTAAGAAATATATCTTATTGCAGCCTCAGGTATTAAATTTTGTGGATGATGAAATTTATACGTCGTGTTTATTGGTAACATTGCAATGTTTATAAGGAAGACGGAAATTAATGAAAGGAAAAATGTTTAAGGGCCTTAAAAAGTGCTCACTTTACCGTGAACAGCCTATAACCGTGTTTGTTAGTGCATATATTGATGCTTAACAATCGTATAAACTCATTGATAAAACAATGCAACAAGAAACTGACGAGTAAAGCTGCTATAAAACTTGAAATATTTGTTTGCACACGTTGCCCAATATTTGCAGTGTATCTATTTAAAAGCTTTCCACTATCATCAGTTGTCACATTAGCTTAGATTATTAAGGCGTAGTGCTTGGGCGCATGTAATCTACGTTTGAAACACAGTCAAACTTAAAAAAAAAAAATTATATCCGCCCAAACTGGTTGATGTACGCTGTAACGACCGGCCTACCTAACACTATGACTACTACTAATACTTTAACTATTCCATACTCTTCTCTCACCTCGTCTCTCTCACACTCCAGTTAGGCAGGGTCGTACGTGGGGGGGGGGTTATAGTTAATGCTAATAGCTATTCAATGAAAGAGGGAATTCAACTATACACATTTATTATAACTCTTTAGGAACCTATATAACAATACTTCAATACAATACTACAATGTTACTCTTCACACGATATTTACTTTACTTTCGTCTGACAAGATAATATGAGAACATAGATGAATACAGTTGTCCAAGAAACGGTGATATGGTTATACTAACAAACGGGACCACTGACATAAAAGTAACGATCATTTAATTATAAGAATACAAGAATGCTGCTACACGATATGCCCTAGCATTGCCACGTGATTATGCTCTTTAAAACGAGATATCGACAGATGGAATGCCACCCTACCACCTAGCGGATTTATGCTCACCAATAAATATGTAGAGTATCTTGTAGGTGGCCCGAACCCTAGCGTTCTTCCGTGTCGCTCCGACACAGACGTTGCCGCATCACACTCTGCCGACAGCCTGGGCGGAGGGGGGTTTGAGGCTCTCGCTTAAATAGTCTGCTCTCAGTAGGTCGCTCAGGCTTGTTGATAAGCAGGGGGCTCGCTTCAAGGATCTACAGTCTATAGCACTTTAACTTGTAGTGTTCGGGCCCCCTGGAGCCCGCTACAACGTGTAGCCAAACTAATCTTTATTTGCACCAACCAAATCTTACAGTTTGGGGCAACCAAATACGAACAACAGAATAATTTGGTTTCAGCAACCAAACATTCCATTGCCCCTATACAAACAAATAATTTGGTTGCACCAAACAAATCTTGTTTGATTCAGCAAAACAATTTTCTCAGTGTAACCTATTGGCTGGACTGCCAGCTGGTAAATATGTTAGAAGGCGCTGATTGGCGAACGGCTTTCTGACGTGATGCTGACATGTGACGTTTTTCTGGTGTGTGTTACTGGAGTCTGGCAGAATAAGCGGTCGTTTCTCCTCTGTACACTTTCCTATAGCTAAGTATGTGGCTAAACCTACTGCCAGTTAATCCACGAAGTTCACTGGCGTCAAAAAATCAGTAAACTGGAGAAGCAGTATACATTGTAAGTAAGCATGAATGAATCAATAATAAACCAGTGATCTGTGTGAAAGTATATTTTGCGTCATTAAGAAAGTCATAGGAGATATGCAGTGAAGTTTTCTTATGGTCTGCAAGCAGCTGCCGAAGGCTGTTAAGAAGCTAGTTTGCTTTTCTGGAGACAGAGATGAAAGGAAACGCTAAGGGCTACGCTGCCCCTCGTACCGAATGGTAATACGTAATGCAAATATGCTCCTTCAAAGAAATAGAAAAGGAAAACTAAAAATATCAAACATTCAAAGTTTACCCTGCACGTTTCATTTTTTTTTGTACCAGAAACTTCCAAGATGGCACAGCAGTCTGTAAATATGCTCATCGCGCAATTCAATACCAAAACCAATAGTTTCTAACAATACATATTCTGTTATGAATGAAATTATCATTTGTGCTGTCAAATCTATTATGCGACAATTTCTAGAAAATATTGATTAGTAAGTGCAAGAACGCTCTTCTTTTATCTGAATTAGTTCAACGACGTAGAAACAGGGGTGTATGAACAAATAAAACAGGATTTCTACTCATACATTTATATTTCACCATTTCTTTTTTTCCACTATGTAAAATCAGCAAGGCGTTTGGCACATCGAATAATGTACGATATATGTATGTATATACATACATATACGTTTCTGATTGTATTTAAATAATATTATAATCGTTTTCAAACTTAGGTCCGGACAATGCTGCTATTCGCAGATTTTCTCGGGTGTGTCCCGTTTTCCTCACCCTTTCATTCCAGCGCCGTTCCATTCTTACCTCATTTCATTCTCATAGAGTATCAAGACTTCGTTCTTAAGAGCCGCCCAAATCTCTCAACTCAACAACTCAAACTTCGGTGATGTGTAACACAATGCTTTAATTTTATAACCAGCAAAATCATGTCGCAGGTGTCAAAATTATGACGGTTAAAACTGATATCTTTTAAATCTCCATTCTTATAAACTGATTATTAAAATAAAAACGTTACATATATATATGTATGTATCTTTCGAACATTTTTTCTCTGGTAAAGTTCGACTAAAATAAAACGTTTTAGATTAATTTGGAAATGTTAGTTCACCTCTACAATTTTTACAACACAGAACAAGTAGTAGGTTATAGTTCTTTCATGACAAGGATTCAGGACCTGGATCCAGATTGGCGGGGGAGTCACCGAACGACATTTAGGAATTTTCCCATTTCTCCCTGAAAATATTTCCCTTTTTTCTTACAAGATCACTTGTTCTTCTCAACAAATCACACATTTTAACCCGAAAAAAAAACCGTAAAAATTTTCATTTTTCCCTAAAAATTTCCCCTTTTCCCTAAAAAAATCCCCTTTTTTTTCCCATCTGCAAAAAAATACCCCCCAAGATGAGTCTATTTCCATTGGGAGCAGGTGATCGGGATCAGTGACTCATAAATCCTTGGGTTATTTTGGGGTCTTTCAGAACCTTTTTCACTAAAAATTTCCCTCATTTCCTTAAAATTCCCCTTTCTTCCCTTAAAATTATCCCTTTTTACATAAACATTTCCCATTTTTGCCGGGCCAGCTTCCGGCTCGGGGCTCCGACCATCTCGTTTCCAAATTACTGACTTTCGTTTGACTCTTATCTTGTATTCCCGACTTACTGCTCTGTCATTCCGGTCACCCAACCACCGTGTTGGATCCAGGTGACCTTGACCTTTGATATTTAACCCTAAAAATTAAAAATCTCAAAAAATTAAATTTTCTTTCTAAAAAAAATTCAAAAAAGTCCCAAAAAATTCATCCAAATTTTTTAAAATGTTCAAAAAATCTTAAATCCCAAATATTTATAAGAAACATATTAATAAAAATAAAAATAATTTTAAAAAGTGTTACCAATTTTATAAAATAAATTTGAAACCAAAAAATTTATAAAAAATTTATTTAAAAAATGCAAGTTTCTGTAAGTCACCCCCACCACACCTTATCTATACTCATTCTACAGTATTGTTTTTTTTTCGCTTGCCATTTGTTTATACATTATTTGAGGCTGTCTCTTTCGTTCGACTACCATATTGGATTTAATTTGCTTTTATCACCTATGCGGCGCTATTGTATTAATTCACCCACCAGGCGGCAAGCATATTTGTTTACGTTCTTTTAAGTATAGGTGATGCTAATTAGTCGGGTTCGCCCCATCCCCTCCATATTAGATTATATTTTCTACACATAGGTAGTCTCGAGTATGCTGCCTGCAATCGGCCTGTACTGAGTGGTGGCATTAACCATTCCTGCAAAGTACTTAAATTTTCACATTTAATCTTTAATTTTATATTTAAATGCAAGTACTTTTATTTAAAGTAAATTTATATTTAATCGGAATGGCTGCTTATATATAAACACACACACAGGTACCCTACCAGCCACTAACTCATGCATGCCATCTCCTCTACCAACCAACGCCAGATGAAATATGCTCATAGTTCATACCTCTTACTATAACTCAAGCAGACTGCAACCATTCTGTCCACCCTAACTTTACCAAAAATTTACTTACAACTCATACTTTCTACTACACGGTCGACACCATTTAAATATATATACTAGTCATTATAGCACCATACCAACCATTCATTATAATATAATTCATGCCAGACCACCCAACACCCCATCTCCTATAACCAAAGGAAAATTCAATTCAAATGCAGCACCCAATACACCAAGCGCAATATCCATGATAACTAAAGTGCACCCATGCAACTATACAGCTGAGGCGAGACCATAACCTAACATTCTACTTGTTCTACCAACCAATACCACTTAAACCTACTAATCATACCACCCACTGTAACTCTAGCATACCTCATCCATTCGTCAACAGATCATACAAAGCAGACATACAGCCCATACCAATGACACAATCAACTTCTTCTCATACCAGTGACACGATCAACTTCTCATACCAGTGACACAATCTAATTCTCATACCATCCACCATGCCGACTGACACCAGTAAAAATGAACTGACCACCAATACCACATTATAACTCAAGCATGGCTTAGAATTACAGGACTGGCCGACACACAAATACTCTCAAAACCATTCGACATACACCAATAATCCAAAACTGATCTACTGGAAAACATATCACCCAACATACCAACCACACCATCCATGATAACCCAAGAATACCAAGTAAATTTACAGTCCAGACCAACCTGCAATACAAACTTTCTTACTATCTTTCAAACTAACATAACTTAACATACTAAAGTCCAAAAAAACCTAACCTACCTTAACCTACTGAAGGCCAGAAAAAATCAGAAATAACATAACTTACCTTAACTTATCAAAGGCGAGAAAAAAATAAAACAGGAATAACCTAACATAACCTAAGCTACCACAGGCCAGAAAAAATTATACTTGTCCTAAGCAAACGTATGTCCTACATGTCTTGCATTATTTTAGATGACCAATGGCATGAATGCACTGAAACATCACGCGAGTTTGTGGTGGAAGTGGGTTTGGAGGTGGAGGCGGAGATTGCCCAGAACCAGTGCTGCAAATTGTAGAAAATATCTTTAAAGCATCACTTCGAGAAAACTGTCCCTGGCAGAATTTGCATTCAAAAGTCACGCTCGAACTTTTCATTCCACAGGTCGTTATTTCATTCTGCCAAGCTCTAAAATGCTTTACCGCAGAAGCGACAAAGCAAATGCATCATTTTTTTTTTTACGTCCGAACTGTTCCAAATCTAGAATTATACTGAACCGAAAATGTTTAAAAGAGGCGTATTTATACTTCTTAAAAAATATATATCCAGGTTCCTCTGTATATTTCATGGCTTCCTGGGTAAAGTGTATTTGCACTATGCAATAAAAGTGCCTAGAACTACAGCAGGCTCCCACTACGCTTTGCCATTGGTGGACGCACAACTTGGACGTTGTAATGAACAATGCAGCACCACGACAGGCAACCACCATGCTTCCCAATACAGATTTTAGTATGTTCTTTCAATGTATCACCTTGCACAAACTGCATGTGACCAATGTTTCATCGTGCGAAAAGGACTCTTCTTAAAGACCATTCTCTCATCCCGAGGAGCACTGGCAGGTCATTCCATGATCGTCGAGGTCAAAGACAGAAATTCGTATTCACAATTTATCTTATCGGTATGGATTCACTCTGAGAAAACTCTAATACTCGTTCGCCCCGAAATAAAGCACGCAGCTAAATTGTTGAACTTTACGACTATATGAAATCAACTTACTCTCAGAAACTCATCTTTATATCCGCCATGAATATCCGGTTAGCTTAATTATTTCTTCGACAAAGAGAAACAAATATTATATCAATATAAATTAAATATTCTAAAATAATCACCAAAAGCGTGGTTTAAACTATTAAAAACATATTTAAGCGGTATTGAAGTGAGATATGTGGGTTAGAAACACTACAATGAAGATTTTAAACAAAACCAACATTTTCTGATATTAGGTGGAAAATATTGACGAAATGAAAATATGGTGTTAGAGGTAATCGATACTGTAACCAAACCTCCAAAGGTGGTTGCAGATGACTCAGATACGCTGTTTGCTTTCGTGTATTTTTACCAAACATAAATATATTAGATAGCTTACGTATTTCTGAAACCATCAGTGAAAATTATTAACTCAATGCTGACCTATTACCTGTTTTATTTCAAGCATATTAATGCCCTCCAGTGTTGAAATATCTTCAAACACTCAATTCTAGCAAAGATAACAAGAAGTACTGGCATAAATAACAAGCCTACGTTCCTCAACATGGGTGCAATTAAGTTTTAAATAAGCTAAAAAATCTGAGTTGGTAGGTATGAGTTGACTTCCCTTTGAAAGTAATAACATTAGAAATGAAACCATAAACGTATGCAACAGTACTGAGGCAGTTACGAATACAGATGTCTTACCCTGGACTTGAACCCACAAAATCGCAGACCATAAGGTAGCGTGGGATGCACTGATTTATGGAGGTCAGATTCGGAGAATTATCTTCTGATTTAATGAGTCTAATGATTGGAATGATAGCGTTTACTGCCCTAAAATATTTACAGGGCCATCATTTTAAAAATTATTGACTGAGCTACTTAAAACATGCAAATTTATATGGCTTCTTTAGCGTTACTTGTGTGGAGAATTTTGTGGAAACAGGTTGTTTTGTTCCTGAGATATGACATAAAACACTTAATTTTCTTATTTGATTCTATCGTACAAAATTGCCAAAAAATAAAAACTCTGAGTACGATGATTCTAGCCTATACTATGTATACATTTTGGTTGAATTTGGTTAAATTGTTAAATATATGTGGCAAACTTACCTAAATTATTTATGATACCGCCATTTTGAACATCGTTGAACAGATCCATTTAAATCATAGAAATTTACATGTATGAATCGTGCCAGACGATGCAGCTGGTCTGCGGGTTTTCTCGGGGATCTCCCGCTTTCCCCACCCTTGCATTCTGGCGCCGCTCCATAATAACCTCGCTTTACCCTCATGGGCTCTCAAGAACTCGATGTCAAGAGCAAAGTCAAGTTCGAATTTGGAACCCGAGTGTTGGTTCACATGCAGTAACAATTAAACATCTGGCTGTTTAAACCTTTAAGTTTCCAAAGTTAAAATTTAAATACGGGAGAATCTCAAAGTAGTAAAGTAATGTTCCTTTTAGACAAGGATTCCAGGATTCTGGCTCGGGGCAGTGGCAGCCATCTTGGATTTCAGACTTCCTGCTCTGTCATTCCGGCCCACACGACCGCCATATTGGATCCATGTGACCCTGACCTTCACCTTTGACCTTTAAAATTATATATAAAAATTAAAAAATCACAAAAATCTGAAAATTGTATTATTAAAAACTAATTATTTTAAAACTTATGAATTTCTTTTTAAAAACTTACTTTTTCAGAAGACTACCCTTCCTGGCCTCACTAATTAATGACACTCGTTCCATCCCCAGCAGACTACTGAGTCCCTCATCTCCACTCCCCTCACCTATACTCATTCCACCATCTTGATTTTTATTTCTTCATTTGTTTATTCATTACTGGAGGCCACCATCTTGGTAGGTGACGACTATCTTGGTAAGCGACCACCATGTTGGCAGGTATGGCCCATACGCCATATAAGAAACCAATCAACATGGCCTTGACCCCATGACCTTGAATGACTTTGAAAATAAAAACTCGAAATAAATACATAAAATCAACAAGCATAATACATTACAGACTCCTATTGACATGTTATATGCAGACTACCTCGATCTTGAACCGATTACCTTTAACAACCTTGAAAAATACTCCAGAAAAAATACACAAAAGTCAGCCATCATAATACATAACAAACGACTACTATCATATTAGATTATGCATAATGCCTTTACCAGGAGGATACGACACACAATAATAAAGATGGTGTGAAGAACGGCTTTCTTCTGAAAATGTATTTACAAAATAATAACAAATAACTATTATAAAATAATTAGTTTTTTCTTAATTTTTTTGTGTCGTATCTTCCTGGTTGAGTTAGTCTGCATCTAATATGATTATAGTAGTCTGTTATGTATTATTCTGGGTGACTTTCATGTATTTTTTCTGGAGTTTCTCAATGTCATTAAAGGTAATGGTCTGCATCTAATATGATGATAGTAGTCTGTTATGTATTATTCTGGGTGACTTTCATGTATTTTTTCTGGAGTTTATCAATGTCATTAAAGGTAATGGTCTGCATCTAACATGGCAGTTTAGTCTGTATTGTATTACACTTACTAATTTTTATGTATTTTTTCTCGTTTTTATTTTCAGTGTCAATCAAGGTCATGGGGCAAGGTCATGTTGATTGGCTCTTAATATGGCAGATGGATGAATCCTACCATGATGGTGGAAGCTTACCAAGATGGTGCCGCCTTCCAAGATGGTGGCATCCAGTAATGTATTAACAAGTGACGAACGAAAAAATCAAGATGGCTGAATAAGTATTGGTGAGGAGAGTGGGGATGAGGGAGTCAGTCGTCTGCTGGGGATGGAACGAATATGAGTAATTAAAAAAAAGTATAATTTTTTAAAGTAAGTTTTCAAATAATTTTTAATAATTAGTTTCTCATAATTTTGTTTTTGGTATTTTTTGTGAATGTGTTTTATTTTTGCATTTCCAAGGTCAAATATCAAGGTTAAGGTCACCTGGATCCAATATGGAAGTAGTGTGACCGGAATGACAGCAGGAAGTCCGGAATCCACGATGGCGGTCAGAGCACCGAGCCCGAATCCTGGAATCCTTGTCTAGAAGGAACATTGCCTTACTACACTCATAACATGCTTTATTTCCATTAAAAGTTCTTTTCAATGTTTTAATGATACATCCTGTTCCGTCACTCATTTTCTGAGTTCAATTTTTGCAATCGTGTAATTTATTGACATGCGTTGTAGTGGTGTTCAGTATTTTAATTACAGCCAAGGAAGCACGTGCTGCATGAAGACTCTCAAAGTAATGGGTACGGATAATTTTCTGGGTACAGTGCTGGTTATAACTATCATTCTTTAGCAACGTTTTCACTATGGTTGACACGGTGACTAAACGCAAAACAATTAGGCTACAGTATTAAGAGATGTAGAATACAGGCCTAATATTAACTTTGTTCTTTTTAGTTTATACGGAAAATGTAGCTTATAAATTTAAAATTCCTTTAAGACTTTACATTAATTTTTGAATGGCTTTTTCCACGATTGCAATACTTTTTTTAGAACATTATTTCGTGGCACAGTGTAGAAGGATGTAAAATGCTAAACATGAATACATTTTTTCCCCTTATTGAACGCTCTTAAGACTGTTGCCTTAAGTTGTTGCCCTTATTATTGGGAAATACACGTTAGTGAAATTAAGTTTTTGCCGTTCTTGTGAAAGATAGATATATACTATCAGGGACTTTTTGAGCATTAAAATACGTGCTTTTTGCTATAGAAGCCTTTCGTAACATTGATATTTAGCCTGGCTCCTGGAAAGATCAGAAAACTCAATATTAAATAAAATATTACTGAGAAGCAAATTGAAAAATTGTCTTTATTACAGAGCTTGAGAGTATAGTTTATCACACCCAGGTTTCAGTTTCAATTTTATGTCTTCAAAATTGGTTTTAAAAACAGAATTTCATTAACGTGTATTTTCCTGTGCTGTTTTCAACCAGGCCTCAAGGTCGGGTACAATCCTTTTTAAATTTTCGAAATATCGGTACCAGTAACAGGCGAGTGAGGGAAGGATGTCTCCTGCAGGCTTCGAGGACTTGAGATGGAGGGCACAGTTCGCATGAAGACTGAGCTGGAAGAGCGTTGATCGTACGTACGCTGGGAAGTGGCCAGCGCTTTGTTCTTGTCCTCAGTCAGCGAGCCGTTACTATTCCCCCCGCGCCTACTCCTCGTCACTCCAGAGAGAAATCCACTGTACGTTTGACCTAGTCACGTACTTAGTCCATGGTCCTAGAGTACTTAACAAATACAACCGCCCAAGCCGCCATCTCCAACCGCACATGCCAGCGAAACAGCGTCAGTGGTCTGCAACATGTATGAAAGTCCTTCGCCAATCAGCGCCTGGTAAATTACTCCTCAGCCGGCTGTTAAGTGTCCTACGTACTGAAACGTTTTCTGTGAAATCGTAGTTTGCGCGTTAACGCCTGTCTCGGCAAATAGATGTTCTTAAAATACGAAGTTTTGACAGAAAGGGTAAATAGCTATTGTCTATGTCACTATCTCTACACTTTTATCATATTAAGTGTATTAATTGCGAAATAAAAAATCGTAAATGTGGTCAAATATCGCAATTTTTTAAGGTTGCCAAGTTTCTTTAAGAGGTAAGAGAAAAGTACGATTATACGCACTTAGTTTGATCTGTGTATTTTCATCGCGTGTAATAAAATCTCACGTTACAGATCTAGTTTATACAGTAAAACGTTACGACGGAAACACTACACGCCTTGTGCGTAGGAGCGATGAGGCGTTAGGCGTGCGTGTTAGTGTCGCCCGTATCGTCCCCTCGCTTCTAGACCTTGGACGAGCAGCTACATAGTCCTATTTAAACCGATAGGGAGTTCTTCGCAGCGCGCGGTAGGCAGCGTGCTGTGTTGTGCCAATAGAGCGTAATTGGTCGTGCTGTAGACAGAAAAAAAAGTCTAACGTAGTGCCAATTGTGTTAATGTTACTACAACATACAGTTTTTGTTATCTGTGAACCGTCAAACTAATGTTGCTATTAAGGTAATATACTGTTAAGCTATTAATTTTAATGTAGCAATAAGTACTTTTGTTACAACATTACTTCCTTATTGTACCGGCAACATTAAGTTGGTGTTTATGTTACGATAAAACAAAACTTTTGTTGCATTGATATTAAACTTTGTGTTGAAAATTTCATTGTATTTTTTTTTGCTACAAATATGCAAGGAAATATATAATAAATTCAAAAAAAAAATATTACTAACGAAATAAAAAAACAAGGCCAGGAGTTGTATTGAACCCGTTCCCTGATGGTTTAACTTTCTCCACTCTAAATAACCCGACACCCTAATAACAGTGCTCTACAGTAAAAAGTGTGACCGTTCTTCATATTGCGGGTATTCAGTAGAACAAAACAACGAACTGCAGATATCTGTTACAACGCCAAGTCAGCCTGAACCTGTGTTGGTTGGACATTTCTATGATATCGCGGTAACACAGATATTTTGTTCCTCTCTTTTACTTTTGACGTACTACAACTTTTGCTTGAGGCATTACATAGAGGCTTGTTAAAATCAACACTTAAACAGTATATTTGCATTGTAGGAATATAATATTTTGCGTTATTAATTGTGTAACAACATTATTAAATTTACTGCAACATAAACGTTAAAAGAAATGCCCCAATTGTAATTATTTTGTTTGCGACAATATTCGACTTCCTTTTCTGTGTAGCGTGTCGGATTCGCATTCTGGAGGTCATGGGTGCGAGTGGGGTGGAGAGATTTGGGCGGCTCTAAACACCGAGCTCTTGAGAGCCGATAAGGGTGAAATGTGGTGAGTATGGAGGAGCCCGAGGGTGGGGGAGACGGGAGATCCCCGAGAAGGCCCGCCGACCAGCGGCATCATCCGGCACTATTCCCACGTGCGAAAATCCGGGAGCGACCCCTCCAGGAATCGAGCCCGATTCACCTGGGTGGTAGACGAGTAGTCTGACCACTACACCACCGCTGCCCCTCGTGAGATCTATCGCGGGCGGCTGCACTAAGGGTGTTTATTTCCCAAAGTGGTTTTCCCGCAATCATTCCAGGTGAACAGTGTTGCACCTCCTGTGTATACACCCTCCCAATTCCCTATACTGCGCTGTCCTCTAAAAAACCCTAGAGCTGTTGGCGTGCACGTAATGATAAATAAGCAACTGCACCCACATAAAAGGAACTGCTACACTCTTTCAGTTCTGTATGCATACGTGAGGCCACTAGTAGGGTTTTGTATGTCCGGGCACATCGACGTCATGCGTCGGAGCTCCGAGCCGACTAACCGCCATATTGGAATTTCCCTTTTCCCCTTAAAATTTCCTTTTTTCCCTCAAAATCGACTAAATATCCCTAAAAATGTATTTTCCCCCCTAGAAATTTCCCACTTTTCCCAGAGCTGGAGAGGAGGATTTGTTACTTCAAACCAGGAGAGCAGCGCTCAGGAAAAGCAGACTTTGTGACCCCTAGTAAGGGCAAGCGGACCGGTGAGGACTCAGGACCTTTGACCTTGATGTTGATACTGTAACCTTAAATGACATCAAAATTTACTATTAAAAAGTATTGAGAAATTATTAACAATTAATTTAAAAAATTTAGTCCCCCAGCGACCATTTTCCTTAACAATTTCCCTTTTTCTTTAAAAGTCTCCCTTTTTTCCATGAAAATTTGCGTTTTCTCCTTTAAAATGTCCATTTTCTCCTTTAAAATTTCCCTTTTTTTCCTAACAAATTCCAAAAAATCGCAAAATTTCATAAAACATAGCAAGCGTATTACGTTACTGACTACTACAGTCATATTGGATGCAGGTGAACTTGACATTGACCCCATGATTTTGAATGACCATGATAACAAAAATCAAGAAAAAATTCATAAAACTCAGCAAGCATATTACGTTACTATCTACTACCGCTATATTCGATGCAGGTGACATTGACTTTGGCCCCATAGCCATGAATGACCTTGAAAACAAAAACTCAATAAAATACATAAAAATCAGCAAGTATATTATACACTGATTATCTGCCATTAACGATATAAATGCAGGTGACGTTGACCATACTCCATGAACTTAAAAAAGACCTTGAAAAAGCTCTACAAAAATCCATAAAAGTTAGTAAGCATAATACGTTACAGACTTATAACATCATATTAGGTACGGATAACCTTGATCTTCATTCATCCTGTGAACTTTAATGACCCTGAACACAAAAAGTCGAGAATAAAGTCATAAAAGTCAACAATCCGATTATGTTACTGACGAATACCACCAAATTTATCCAACATTAGTGTTTCTGTATTTTTTAAATATAAATATTTTTATAAAAGCTGGCAGTTTTATCGTCATTGCGCAAAAAGAAAAATAAACGATAGCATGCCCCCTGCACATGCTCACATAAATTTGATCTAAAACGACTCTCTCAATCAATTGTGTACACCACTGATTTAATGTCATTCAGAGAAGCAGAAGGGACTATAAAACAAAAATAAACACACATTACTATGTATACAGATATTTAATTTATCTACTTATTATATACATTCTATCATTATAATTATTTTGTACATTCGATCTTTGCATTTCTCAGATGTTTGCAGATCATGTACAGTAGCCAAACAGTCTTATCTGATAGAGCCTTTTACCTTCTACTCTGTGATTATCGAAAACTCCTCTTTCATGTTTCTGTAATCCCCACCTCTTTGCTTAGCGATCAAAATTCTGAGTCTGTCTACAAGTTCGTTGATATCTTCTGGTAACATGTAGCCGGTGTTATCGACGTTGTCTCTTCTTTGCATCACTTGTTGAAGGATACTCTTTGGAAAAATGTGTGGGAATGTTCAGGAAATCATCACCGCCTTCACTGTCAACACAGACACCATAGCCATTATCATCAATGCTGTCTTCATGATCGTTTTCACTTCCTGCTTTATCATAAATACCAAGTATAGTTTTCTTTGTAGCAGTAACAACAACGAAACCGTGACGAATCATCGATTGCAGCACTGCTGTATGTGACCCATTCGAAGAAGTCGATGGTGGCATTGATACCATACCCACAGCAGATGATTGTGGTGAGGCAGCTCATCCGAAGAGGTGGATGGCGATGCTACTATAGGAATACCGCTCGAAGAAGTCGATGGCACTGCTGGCATCACTCACGACGAAATCGATGGCACTGTCAGGGCTACCATTAGCTCCGGAGTACCCGAAGACATCGCAGATGCAGAATATGACTTAGATGCGAACCTGCAAAAGACCTCGAAGGCCACTTGGCTGAGCATGTTGTGTATTATTTGCTTACTTTTTTACTTAGTAGTTACTGTATGAATACCTATTCGGTGGATTTCTTGCACTGAAAGTGCACTTTCTTTAAACTGTAATTATTCACTGCCGTAAACATACTATAATAATTATTCTACTTATAATGATATAATTTCTCACTCATCTTATATTGGCATATTCCGAGGTTCTCTACTTAATACAGCCAGTGTCTTCCTGTTGGGTTATCTGATTCATGGACTTTATTCCACTTATGGTTTATTAATACTCTATGTCAATAACAAAGATCGCTAAGTACATAGCTGACTTGAGTGAACATGGAAGTGTTGTGTCGACGCGAGCACAGTTCTGTCCAAAATAATTTTTTTTTATGTTTACATTATCTGCATACAAAAGAAGTAAATAGTGAGTTAAAAAAACGCGCATTGTTTCCTTTTTTAATTTTTATTACAATTAGAATTCACACAGTAATGAAACAGTACATTCGCCATTCACGCTAGCCTGAAGTACAAACTTATAGCAGATACAGTTACGGAAACAGTTAAATAAAGTTGATCATAATTTGGTATATTTTTGTTCAATGTGAAAAGAACAGAAAAAAAATGTTTTCCCTAAAATTCCTATAACAAAAGTGCAGTTTCAACTTTATAAAAATAAATCAGTATCTTATCTATATAAGGAAAAGTAACTATTTCCAAAATCTCTCAGTTTCCGACGTAGAAAGAAATTATACTTGTTTCCAAGTTTTGCACTCAAACAGGCCACTCATCCCAAATCGCTTAATTTTTCTTACAGTTCATCATCAGTTGAGACACTATTATTTCGCTTTTTAAGGAGGTGCCCATCTGAAATCTGCAGTCTTTTACACACTCGAGCAAAAGTCACTTGTTCATTGTCTTCTGCCACACACAGAAGTCACTTTCATGTTTATCTGGGACACTCATACTGAAACTAGAAGAGTGATGAATATTTACTGTTGATTCTGAGTCTAACAGAACGTATCTGATCAGTGGAGGCCCTGAGACATTCGTGAAACTAGCACACAGGCCTAATTGTATAGCGTTTGCATCGGTACTAAATTATAAACGCAAAATGTAATCATATGTTTCCCTCCATACGGAATTTAATTTTTTACACAAACTACGTGCTTCCATTGCTGTCGATTCGTGATCTATTTCTTCGCGAACTCACCAAAACCAGTTACCATGAAGGACACGTCACCACAAAACACGAAATGTAGTTTGTAGAGATCGCATGCTTCACGAAATAAAATTGCAATCAAACGCAAGCAACTATACGTAAAGCATTAGAAATTGATTTATTTTTCTGTTTACAGGATAAAAAAAAACAAAATAAAATTATAAAGAACTAGCGGGCCCGACAGACGTTGTCCTGTACATATGTCTTAAATAAAATTTTAATTAAGTAACAGGACTGAAAGGATTTATTGCACCAAATTTTAGATAAATAATGTATAATTTTATTTCTTTTTTTTAAATTTAATATTTCCGATAAGTAACAATTAAAAATAAAAACAATATTAAAAATTTTTTATGAAATCAATTAACTACACAAATAAATTTGTAGGTTAGGATGATTGTTAATCAACGCACGTGTAAATTTGATAGGAATTTATGTAAAATACTCACTTCAATACCGCACCGAATTTGCACAATGTATAGTTTTTATCTACACTTCAAAACCCTTCACACACTAATTACATCTGAATGTAATATATAAATTAGCACGCGATTTATTTTAACACAATAACAACACAAAGTTACGAAATTCTCCTGAATCTGATCGCAGAGCCACTATCGGGACAAACTGGAAGTAAAATGAAATATTTTGGATATTCGACACCGCGATCGCAGCGCTGTCTGCCGGATACAATGTAAAACATTCCAAGATCAACAATAACTTATAAATAAAAAATGTATTAAAAAAACATTTTGTAGTGGACCGAATTGTGAATCTAAACAATTCTCGAAACCACTTGAACACACAAAAAAATTTCATCAAAATCGGTCCAGCCGTTTAGGAGGAGTTCAGTGACATACACACGCACAGAAGAATTATATATATATATATATATATATATATATATATATATATATATATATATATATATATATAGATAATCTGAAAGCATTTTCCATGCCAAGTCTGAAAAAAGTATAAATGTATACACTACCCACAGTTTCGTTTGCATTGCACTGGTCGAGACCGTGAATTTACTCATTATATGACCACTGTAACAAGTACTTAGGTTAAACCACAAACTTAATTCTAAGCCTGAATAAACGAAGACAATAAATTTGTTTTTCTGCGTATACAAATGGGAGACTCAGTGACATGCACTGCAAGTATAAACTGGAAGAATTCGTCAGATCAGAACCTGTATTTAGAGTTCGGAGCCATGAATATGCCAATGGTGTAGCGTCGTAAGACGTCCAGATGCCTGGCATAAATACTGAAAAATTTATAAATATGAATTTTTAAAGTGCAAGCCGTGTAGTATTGACTTTCGCCACGTGTATGGGAGGCGCAGGGCACCATCAGCCGAGTTTCTCTCTCTCTCTCTCTCTCTCTCTCTCTCTCTCTCTCTCTCTCTCTCTCTCTCTCTCTCTCTCTTTCGCTCTCGCTCACTCTCCCTCTCTCTCTCTCTCTCTCTATATATATATATATATATATATATATATATATATATATATATATATAGTGTTTTACTAGAATTACCTTTTCTCCCGTAAACCAAACAAATCAGTTGATCCAACTGCTGCATATTCTAAACTGACATTTAAACTTATATGAGACACTATCTTTTATCCATGACTTTGTCCACGTGGAATTTATTTTTACGTTACGTGTTTTTATATAGTAAGTGTCTTGAAACTTGAATAAATATTTTAAAACAGAAAGTGAAATAAATGCACCTTCACAAATAAGAGATTTGCGGATGTCAAGTTTGGAGCTATTAGTAATCGGCAGTATCAACATGTAGGTTATAGGTATTTAAAAATAATTCTGAGTAAACAATGTTCTTTGCCATTTTGAGGGTGGCACCAACACAACCAGACTGAGGAGTGAGCTTACACGCGAGCACGCCACGTAAAACTGACAGTGACAGAAACAGTCCTTCCTCAAGTCAACTCCTGCGAGTTTGAGTGTTTGCACTGCGGCTTATGTATCATCATCGGGAAGCACACATTGAAGGGAAACTGTAGCCTCTTGAATGCAAGAGGGAGGTTATTGGGAATCAATGAAATACACGCCACAAACACTGTTTCTCTATGAGCCGATCCAGCTAAGATAGTGGCCTCGGCTACATTGCGATGTAGAGCTTTGACTTCCAGCCTAGTGCCATTAGAGAGATTTAGTGGCTTCAGATTTCTCAGCAATATGACAGGTGTGCCCACACTCAGTATATGGTATGGGAGACACGGTGGATTTAGATTGTTCAAAATTTCCACTGGGCAATGAACTGCAATGAATAATTCAACAGACACCGTGGTTTACCACGGTGTCTGTTGAATTGTATACCATTGTTTACCCTACGAATGATTTCAACAAAGTTTCGTTGATGACAGCTGTCTAGTCGTTTTTTGGTAGCAGAGTGGCCATTTCACACAACCATTCCATAGGCTTGCCATGTATCTGGGCAACGTCTGGATAAATGTTTGCAATCTGCTCTTGAAGTGTAGTTGCTATAGCGCACAACTTGTCCGGACTAGTTAACATGCCGTATGTTTCTGGATGATCACCGTCTCTCAGTATGAATAGGAAGCCTGGAAATAGACCGGCAGACACTTCACATCTCAGATGTACTCTCCAACTTTTGGCGAGTTGTAGCACATTAGCCGAGGTCCACAAATAAGATGTCTTGATGCACGCCTTGATTTCATCGGCACGCATTTCTCTCAGCACCACTGGTAAAGGTTAGCGAAAATTTTCTTTAGGCAACACTGTCACACCATCCATTAATATTTTGTTACTCTTTACGTGCTGCAGAGTTTTATTCAAATTTCTATTACTTGGAATAATTTTAAGGAAGTTTTACTATTGGTTTATTGCTAAGATACCGTTAACAATGTGCTTCAATATAAATGTTGTATACTTTCGCGAATTTTAGAGCTAATAAGATATTCTAATATTTTTTTCCCATGCAAAGTTTGGACCTCCATTTCACCATTTAAGATATGGAATTTTGTTTAAAAAAAAAATGCTTCCTTATTGATTTCCTGCATTACGTAATGAATGTTTCCTCCAAATTTTATGTTTCTGTGACTAAAGGATGAGATTGGGAGTTTTTAATTCCTTAAAAACTTTAAACCCCCGTTTCACCCCTGTAACCACTATGTTTTAATTTTGAAGCATTCTTTCCTTATTGGCTGCCTACATGGCATAATGAGTGTCTCTGACAAGATTAATGGTTGAGACTGGGCGTATATTCTCCATATAAAATTTAAACTCACATTTCTCCCGTTTAGGGATTTAATTTCGAAAAATCCGTCCTTTGCGGCTGCCTATATTACATAATGAATGTTTACTTAGAATTTCATGTTTCTAGGACCAGGGGTTGAGTCTGGGCGTTGATAAGAGAGTTAGTCAGTTTTTCCATATATATGTATGTGTGTGTGTGTGTGTGTGTGTCATGAAGGCTTAAAAATGCTGTAAATACTGGTTCACTGACTTATGTAGTGATGTTTTCCTTTAATAAATCGAATTTCCAGCTAGGTGATCGAGTTAGAATTTTTCGTATACTTCCCGCTACAACTACTTAGCATATAAATACACAGAGACTAAAAGGCGTGGCGGTTTTATTGATGTGGGCACACCCAATATTTGATAGGCTGCGCGATGCTCTCGACACGGGCCTTGTCTCTCATTGGCTACCGCGTACCATGAATGGGCTCATATTGGCTAAGCTACCGACAGGCAATTAGCTTCCCAGGAGCTGATTGGTGAACGACGATCCGCTGCGTTGCTGGCTGGTGACGCCATTTTGCTGGCGTGTGTGGCTAGAGTTCGCTTAACAAACCCTTGCTTCAACTCTGTACACTTAACTCAAGTACTATGTGGCATGATTGACGATTCTCATATTTTGGGATCATGGGTCGTGTACAAGTCATGATCTGAAAGCAAAGGAGGGGTGAATATAAAAGAACAAAGAATTGTTCGAAGGCATCAAAAAGTACGCAACTTTTTTCAGGTGCCTGCAAGTGACTAGGAGGTAACAAATAAATTGTAAAACATATAGTAAAGTTCAAAAGAGAAAATGTTCTTCATGCATCTTTGTGTAAGAGAACGTGGGGGCAGGGGGGAAGGTAGTATTTGTAGGGGAAGGCATTCCGGAACGCTCGCCGCTGGATGGAGGGAAATCACATGACACCGCTGGCGCTATACACACTAAACTGATAACATCGCTCTCTACCACGCGCGCTGTTAAATACCGCGCTGCGCGACTAACCTTTTTTGACAGACAATATTCACCCGCGGAGCAGCTCTTGCTCAACCGCTCTCGGACGCTGTCGCTACTGAACAGAACACCCCCCCCCCCCCCCGGCCCTTCCTGCAGCGGCAATGGACTCTTCCGACACGCTAGACGCGTTCTGGACTTCTGCGCATTATTTTCTCATTACGATTTTACTTTAATGTAATATTAGACTTGTGAAACTGGTCAATGAAGAAACCAGTAAGCTATATTTATTGTAAATATCAGTTTCCAGCGATTTAATTCAATTCCGTTGGTTCACAGTACACCCATAGAATAGGCACGCCTACAGGAGCAAAATGGCGTACCGATCATTCTGATGTTTGGTTATTCTATGTCGATCTGCAAAAGTACCACTTTGCTAATCGTTTGCGCTTTTAGCTGCACATTTCCTTTTAATCCCAGTATCAAAGTAGTGATAGACCTACGTTGATAGTTTCATGCCCATCTTGTTAGAGCGTTAGGTGACGTTAAAGGCCATATTTTCAAAGTTCGGTATGCCTGTAATATATTTTTATTTTGTTCGGGTGTTCTGTGATGATATTTATTTTTTGCCTTGCCCTGGATAATTTTCAGTAACTTATATTAAATAAACTATGCTAATCGTAAATGGCACTTTGGAACCACATAGATCAACGGCCCAAAATGTGTACACAATATAAACCGTTATCACTCAGATTCTAACTAACTTATTATTTATACCACATAAAGTAAATATACTTCTTGATTAATAATCGTTTACAATAAAAACAAATACGACTATATTTTTTTAGAAACTCGCGTGTTATAATATATATACATCAAAAATGTTAAATTATTAATTTAAATTTATACGCCACGAATATTAAATTTCTATACAGTAAAATATTAACGTTTTACGATAAAGTTGGAAATATGAAATATTGTCAACAAATTTGGCTTTGAGTATTCTTCGCTACGAGAAAGTTTTCAAGATAAGTTATTGATACTAAATGCACCATCATGAAACAAGAAATTAAATTATTTAGTATGTTTTATTCTAATTGTATTAATTTCGATGATTATTTACAGTTTACTGACAGACAGGTACAATGGAAAAATTGTCTCAATATCAACAGGGTCTGAGTGAGTGGAGATGTTTGGACTACTATAATCATCAAGGCCTTGAGAGCCGACGTAAGTGAAGTGCGGTGAGTATGGAGCAGCGCCGGAATGCAAGGGCGTGGTAAACGGGAAATACCCAAGAAAACTCGCCAACCAGCGGCATCGTCCGGCACGATTGCCATGTACGAACAAACTGTGAACGACCACATTAATAATCGAACCCGGTTCGATTGACGGGAGGCTAACACACTAGCCGCGGAGTCAACCGCGGCTCCAAGCAAGAGAACTTATTCTAACATATATTCTATATACGAAGTTTCGAATTAACCCTGCATAATTTGGTATCCAGCACATAATAAAGATATACAATCATTAAGGTGGTTGCTTGGTTGCTCTGTTGTTTACTTGTTTATCTGGTTGACATAAATATCCCACCTCTGGACATGTGTATTTATAAAACGAGATCTTTTTGATAAAATGTACAAGATTTACTTGAACTACAATTTCACCCTTCAAATGTGGTATTTTTAAGTTTGATTACTTTCTTTGCAACATACTCAGTCATTACTTTGGACATTTTAAGCCCATTGCTGCGCTGAAGGCACAATAAAGTCTGAGCGGAGCAGTTAAATCCACTCTTTTTAGCACGCCACCTTTCTTCGAAATAATTTTCTGGAGTAACAATGGAATATTTATAGCTCTGCCACTATTGCCGTAAATGTCTTGATTTACAATAGCATAAATTACTGCAATCCACGTGTTTATTCTATTGTATGAATGTAACTTTAAGTTACATACGATTTTTTTCACGCAATAATGGGACTTAATAAACTGAATATGTAACCATAATATTACTAGTTGAATTATATATATTTTGCTGCTTTATTGAAGTAAGTAAATTCAAGCCGAAAATCTTACACTTATATACACGTATCATATAGTTGCATGTTGCCAAGGCGTATCTGAGTTCGTCAGGGATGGAAGTCTTAGTTCAAGTCAAATAACTAAACTTGATTTATTATTGTATTTATAACGCTATAAAAATATACACAGTTACTATGTGCAACATTTAATACTATTTAGCTGTACTATTACAACGTATTGTTCTCTGTGAACGTATTATTTAAAGCAGATCTCAATATTAGTTAAAGTCATTATCAATATCTTTATATTTGTTACAGTCACTTAATCCGCACTTATTATTTACATATATTATGCAATAAAACTGTCTATTGCCATCATTCCAAATGGCTGACACGCATCCAATCCTACACTCCCGCCGCAGGTCAGTGTAATGCTGCTACCTTGAGTCTACTCTTTACTCCTGTTCAAACACTAATCTACTTGTATACCAAACACTATATGACTCAAGATACAGTTACGTTGGGTGGCAGTAGTTCAGACTCTAATTAACGTATGCGACACAGAGGATTATAAAAAAACTATACATTTATTAACTCCAAAATGTACATAAATTCTTTGGTAAGGATTTACCATATGGAATATATAATACAAAGCTCTATAATTACTCTACTATATTTACTACTGACAATTACTGAAACATCTTAATCGTGTTCCTAACATTATAGTCAATGTCAGCGCAAATGACATTAAGTTATGTTGCTGATTCTCGTGACCTAGACCTGCACCGAAGTGTATAAGTCGTCTTACCACTATTCGGTTATGGCGATGCGGGCAAAGCTCCTCTAGTCCTGTGTCTGGAAGGCGGTATTAGTGTACTCTTCACTGTACTCCTCCAGCTGGGCCGCAGTCCTCTGCAGTCGTGCGCCCTGACACCTCCGTCGGGCGGCAGCAACCTCGAGTGCAGCGCGATGGCTCGACGTCTGAGAGAGAGTGGGGGCGACGACGCCTGCTGGCCTCCTATTCACGTGCGGGGTTTGTAAACCACCTTGCCGCATGTGAAACGTCCTAGTAAGGTAGGGCGGTTGCTTCACTACAACTGCACAGATGTTCGCAGACTTCACTCTCGCTGCTCACCTCGCTGGCTTCGCTCACCTGCTGCTGCTTAAGGCCGTACAATGCTCCACACTCTTGACTCCGAGGACCACGGCAGCTTACGTAGACCAGGCGGCCCGGTCCAGAAGGGTACCAGCACCCCGAGCCTCCTTGAGGAATGGCAAGTGCGATGACCAGAACATTCTTACAACGATAACCCAAGTAATTCAAATCTCAAAGACCAGGAGGTGCACGAGACATGATAGGAATATGGCAGGAGCGGCTCGCGTATGTAAAATTACTTGATGTTCTCCGGTTACCCGTGGTATCAGCGCGCCCCCGAGGAGGGAAGGTGAATGCAACGAAAGTAAAGGCGCAGCTTGTAACAATATTTTACATCTTCCGCGTGGTACCTAAGATTTAATGGAGTTACGTGCTAGAAAAATTATAAATATTTAGGACTATACCTCAGAACTCTATCAGTCCTAATTTTTGGTTCTAATTCACAGATCTTAAACAAACGAATGTTATTAAATTTCAAAATGATATGTAAGGATATTATTTATAAGATAAGTTGTGACTTAGAGTGATGTCATTGGTGCTTATTTCGCTTCAGTATGTCAATTCGACAAGCCTCCATGCATACTTTCATCAAATGCAAATTTTATTAATTTATTGTTTCTAGTAACCGAGTGTTAACATTTTATCTCTTCTCAAATGAAGGTTGGACAATCACATGATTTATTACCTGTTTCTCGTAAAATATTTTCTTACAGCTACATGAAAAAGTGACTTCGAATCACAAAAAATTAAAGTTAGTCTCACAACATCCAAATAATTAATTTTTAAGCAAATGAATACACTTCTTGTTCTCGAACTGCACTACTCAAAATTTAATTTCTCCTACGTACGTGTTAATGCTCTATTGATTTCTATAACTTATACTCAAGAATCAATTTCTCCTACCTACGAATTTATGTTGAAAACCTACAAAGTAACGTGGCCTGTATTTTGAAACATATAATTTTGCATCTGTGAATTTCGCGTATACATGTTGTAACTTGATAGAGGAATAAACAGTTTATTAGATGATGTATGTGTATTTGTCACTAGTCCGCAATTAATTTTACACGTCCTAGAAGAATATGCTCCAGTGACAAATATATTAAAATTAAAGGATCGAATGAGGTGCAGCTGGCTCATGTGATAAAAATTAAAATACTTATATACGTGGGGACAGTGACATAAACACTATCCAGTTTACCGATAGCTGCAAAGGCTAAGCTATTTCCACATTGATTCACTTAATTTCCGAATCACTTCAAATTGCACATCCCGAGAAAGTAATCTCATAACACCTGAGGCCCAAAATTGCATTATTTATATTAGCTAATAATAAAATATTTGATTTTATGTAGCGAGAAAATGAGTTGAAATAAAAATTTACACCACATGAAACAATACGTTTTCGTTTGAGTCAGGATGAAATAATGCGAGTGTCATCAGTGTTTTTTTTTTCAGTTATGATTAGCGACACTATTAATTAAAGAATACCTCGTTTCAGAAACGATATTACCAAGCTTAAATATTTAACTAATTAAGCGATCCAATGCAAATGCACCAACATTCTGAAAATTTATGGTAACGAAGCTGTTCCAGGTTGTAAAAACGGTCGCTTTGCGCCCCGAGCCCTCGTGTTACTTCATTTTTATCTCTGTCTGAAATAATATATCACGCACCCTATAATTAGACAGAACCAGGCGAAGTTATGAATTACGGCTCCATAAATCTGGGGAGGCGTGGCGGATGGGAAGAAGACGTAGCGCGCAATTTCGCAAGGGTAGCTCCAGCTCCGCCCCTGCGTGTCGAGTCTTAACGAAATTTGTCAGCGTGGTCCTCGCGAACCGGAAGACACGTGCCACAACGTCTGTCCTTGAACGAAGCCGAGGGCAGTTCCCTTCTTATCAACGCGGAGTTATAATTGTAGGCAAGTTGTACGTTGGAACTTGCTTTTGTGATATCCCTCCTTTATGCACAATGCCAAAAAAAAAAAGTGGGGCCGCGGTGGTGCTATAATTATACTACTTGCCTCCCATCTAGGGTTCGATTCCCGACGGGGTCGTTCCTGGAATTTCGTACGTGGGAATAGCACTGGAAGATGATGCTGGTCAGCGGGTTTTCTCGGGCCTCTCCCTTTTCTCCCACGCTTTTCATTCCGGCGCTGCTCCAAACGGTGACATCTTACTTGATATTACATAAAATGGTGTAGTTCATAAGTATGTAGAACCACACAACTATAAAATAAGGAATACCGCAAGCGGGGGTGACTCCGGACATGGAGAGTGACTTTATGACACAGGTTTTTCATTGTTATTGAAATTTTCTTTCATTTCAAAGAGGCCATTTTTTATGTTCAGTGATTCAATTGGCACCATAGAATATATAAAACATCTCATTGAAATAGGGGGACATTAAAATGTGATTTTGTGGGTCCCAAAATCAGCCCAATTTGTTACAAAGTGACCCCTGCTTACGGTATTTAAGTCTTCATTTTCCTCCGCTAGTTCCTACTGTGTTATGATTCGAGTCATATACCCTTTAACTTATCTAACACCTCTCGTAATAATATGCTCTATTCACTGGTGAAGTTAATTATCACCAAATAATGTCACGGTCTAGAACATCATGTATGTCAATACCACAGAACATACAAATGCTAACTACTTTAAAAATACTGAAAGACAAACTATGGCAGCATTAATTATTCTTGACTTTAATGAAGAACAAATAAAAAGTTGATATCACGGACAAAATTAAGTTTTTATGTTCAGAATATTCACCACCCCATCTAAGAACATAGGAAACAAATAATAACGGGCAAAACTTAATATTTAACTTAAAGTTTATCAGCTGACACCAGCCAGTCAATTAACGTTAATTCTTTGCCCTCACTTGCATGGCAAGTAGTTGGTGTCAAGAGCTGCAAACTGTAAGCGCACTACTTTAACTTATCTGATTTATGTTCGGAAGACGAAAGTGGTGAGGACTGTTCCCTGGAGTCAAAATCGGAAAGAGCTCCACAGTTGACTTATCCACCTGGGTAGAACTCAGATGCACCTCCGCAGCTGACTGATTCAATATCCGTAGGAAACAACAGCAGTGAAAACTGTTCTCTGGAGTCGAACTCAGATAACATCTCCGTAGCTGTAGTCAATACTATTAGACTTTAACTCTTCTCAAATATTTCATTTTAGCTTGTATGTGCATTGAAAACTTGTGCTTAGACCATATTACTAATCAATTTCTAGTCGTATCATTGTCAGTGATATGACCCAGCCCTATCGGAAAAATAAAACCTTCTTTCTTAAACGTTTGTTAATCTCTAATAATAACCGTCTCGAATAAAATTAACATCTGCTATGTTATTATTTTTAATTTAAAATGTTTGATTGGCTAGCTAGTTTCGCCTGATTTTACATAAAAAATTTAACAGCTTTTCTTATCTAAGGGAAAATAAAATTATTTTAACTATGAAACACAATTACAAACCTACCTCTTTGGTATGTAAACAAAATCTTAATAGCAATAGCAGTAACAAACTTGATTTACGTGCAACACAAGTGTCAAATGAAATAAATGATTTAAACATATTAAACGCAATGTATGCAAAATATACCAAATTTTTTAAATCTCGTAAAATTAAAACTTGATTTCATAAATTTCTCATATTTACCATAGCCTACTATTTGAAATAAAAGCATAAAAATTCTCACCTGCTTTCACCCTCATCGGCTCTCAAGACGTCGATGTTAAGAGCCACCAATATCTCTCTTCTCCGAAGCAAAGTTTCTCCTTGTTAGGTAACTATATCAGCACCAAGAAAAAAAAATATGAATTATGAAAACAGCTTGTCTGTCATACCAGCCTTATACCATGGAAGTAACTTAATCCTCCGGAAACCCCGAAATGCGACTGGCAGGAGGGCAAAGTCCTGATAATGATTGCAGATAAAGTGTGTTCTTATTTAAAATGTGTTCAGAGCACAGGATATGAACCATGACGCAACTAGCAGTTTGTGCAGCACGTTACCGGCTTGTGTTCACATTTCTCACTCCCTGACTCCCTCACATCTACTGGCAACAATCCTCGATAGTAAAAAATACTGTCTAAAACAGGACACTTTGGTCAACATGGTAAAATGTTATAAATACTTTAAGTAACATTTCCATTTTTTAAAAAGACAATCACTGTCATACATCCTATTAATTTTGTACTTAGTTGTAGTCAGTTGCATTCATTTCATTTACTAAGTATTTATTTCAATTTTATTTACTACATTTATTTATTTCAATTGTATTTCTTAAGGAAATACCATTATCGTGAACCAACAATCAGCTTTATTGACATTTGTAATTAAAAAACACATTAATGAATTGATGAATATATTGCAAAAAACAGTTTAATGTTTGTTGTAAGGGAGCCCAGAATACATTTTGCTGGAGGACCCAACCAAAAAATGTTACCAGTGCCATAGGGAAATAAGTTTGTTCACACTTTAGTTTCCTGTGTTATTTTCTGGCAATGGCTCGTCGCGTAATGCGTACGTAATAAATTTGTTTACATTGCAAATCATACATATGTTTGTAAAAAAGCGAGTAACCCACCTATCTCAGTGATACTGTCCACAAATGAGGCCATGTTGCATATAAACCATAATTATTATATAAACCGTATACATCAAGAAATGAACACCCAGCTATATCAAACAATCCTTCATGAGGAGAAGGCTTATCTAAGTAGCAGTATTTTATCTCCTTTTACGTGTATTGGTATTGGCTTGATAGGTTTTTAAACTGTGCGAGAAACTGAAAATTCGAGGTTAAAAAATACACGATATGTCGGGAATGAGAATGTAGGTATACTTAAGAAAAAAACCACAGAAATACACCCAGCCAAGAGCCATGACATCCCGAATAAGATGCGCCCCCATCCTTAGTAAAGGCTGTCCACAATAAGGTGAGCACTTTTTAAATCACCATTAGAAAAATATCACTGTTTATACCTGCATAATATTTTAAGGGGAGCAATAAGTGGCATGTGCCCAGCAAAGTTGGTAACGATGGAGAGAAAGTAATTCCATATCATAGCGTTGAAATTAGAAGTGCCAGATAGACATTTATGAAAACCGAAATGATTTTTTATCTTTCCGCTTTGTAATGCATATAAGCGTAAAAATTAACAGATTTTTTTTAAAATACCCATTTCTATAATAATTTTATAGTTTCACACGATCAACGCGTGAATATAGTGATGAGGGCCATGGCAATGTTAATTTCCCACTTGGCGGAAAATCACACAACGTTCATACACGTCGATCTTGAGCAGGGTTTTACAAAGTACTCAGTTCCCCGTGAACAACCTATAAACAATTTTAAACGCCCCAACGTTACGTCTGACCATTAGGAAGCATTGTGACGAGATCTTCCAAGACTACATAAAATATACATTTCTGGGAAACTGAATTTGACGTAAAATAGATATGTAACCGTAGGATATTATTAAACGTGGTATAGGCCAATGTATTAAATTACTAGATACCTGAAAAATACGCGAGTTCAATGACCTGCAGACTAGACTCTACAATCATATGCTGATATCAAACTATTGGGTCAGCGTTCTTCACGAGGTGTTGAACACCGTGTGGACCAATGACTGAAGTGTTTTTAACACACGTGTTCTGAATTATAGCTTTCCCCGAAATGAATCCGTGAATTTTTCAGGTCTCTATGTACTGCATATGCCACTTTACCCTTTTTTCCTTTCGCATAAAGAAATATCGCAGGGAAGCTCAGAAAAAGGTATTTCTAACCATTTTCTTAATTTTATTTTCTCCTTGAATATATGTAATAGGTAATAACTTGCAAATATCGCGTAGTTTTTGGCATCGGGCAGAACGTCATAGTACTGTATATACTGGGGCCGGCGTCGTTCCTCCACTGGCTGTTGCACAGATGTGAAGCCACGCCCTTTCTGACTGAACTGCACGTGATTGGAGCGCACAATTGTGAAGTGTTCATTTATTGGCGCAGAGTTACCCAGGGAGTGTCAGACAAAATAAAATCCAATGACAAACGTATTGCAAAGGTACACGTATTTTGAGTTTAACGTGTCCTCAAACAATAACGCGAATTTTGCAGGTCTCTAGTAATAAGATAAAATTAAAATGCGTGGGCTAAATATAGGTAATTGTATTTCCTGAAAAAAACGTTGTATTCCCAGAACATTTATTTGTTGAGATAATAGTAAACATCGATTTCACAGACTACTCTTTCCTAGGAAATCCCCTTAAGAGTTGTAGTTCGGACATTTTTAACTGTGCATTCGTTTTTTGTGCATATAGTCGTATCTCAGCCAATAAATAACTGTGAATAGCTTACGAATTTTAGCCAGGAAAGGTAAAAGCCAGTTATATAATCCTTCACGGTTTTGTTTTTATCATAATAGGTGTATTCAAAGAGAAAAGAAGCATTAATGTGTAAAAAAAATTGCATTTTTATAGCTTGCCTACGGATTTTCGTTAAGCGGTAGGAGAAAAGTAAAATATTACAGTCGTAGTAACTTATGTGGACTTTCGTCGTGTGTAATAAAGTCCAGCTGTTAAATACCTTATTTGAACAGGAAAGCGTGAAGGCGGAAGCACTGCATGTCAGTTCAGCGATTTGCGCGTAAGAGTGACACTACAGCCCAGGAATAACGATTTTCTAAAGGCTGTTCACGATAAAATGAACACTTTTGAAAGGCCCGCTTAAGATCTAATTGTATGCACGTTGTGTATTCTTCCGCCGTATTTAAAATTAACATTTCCATGGGCCAGATCACTTTATTCATGCGTCGGTAAACTGAAACAGTAAAATTATTACATAACTAAATATTTTACAAATCAGCTCATTGTCACACTTCAATGCATTAGAAAAAGATAGAAAACGCCATACATAGTTAACGCAAATGGTTTCTTTACACTTTTTACTCGATGTTAAAATATGGAACTAATTTCCATCCATCGTTACCAACTTTACTGGGCGCATGTCACTCAGTGTGCCCGTTAAAATTAATGCAGGTATGGGCAGTGACTGTTTACTGAGGTTGATTTCAAAAGTGCTTACTTTATAGTGAACAGCCTTTATACTAAAATACAATACTTTGTTGTACTCATTCGAAAGGACACGATTGAGTGTAAATAGTTTCGCACGCTAGAAGACATTTCATTGGGACAATATCGACTCGGCACGCCAGTGGCTGGTGGCCAGTCAATACCGAACGTTGTACAGCGCAGTAAGCGTATCCGATGTATCGTAGACCAGTAATACACTGGCAGTGGCAGATATACGTCACTCACTTCTAATTTGTCTTGAATACAAGTACGTGTTTGCAGACCTCAGTATGTTAAGGGACCCGCCTACCTGGAACCATTTTACGTGTCTGAGGCTAAGAAGCGCGGGAGAGATAAGGGCTAGACTGGTGCGCGCAATAATTGATCCTTCGTCGCTACGTGCAGGGCTCTGACTTTCTGTGCGGTGTTCTTGTTCTTCAGTACACCTACGTCACTTTAAGCAATAGCCCTGTCATCTTATTAGCGGCAAGTCTTCGCAAGGTCCTCTGCAGTGCCATTTAGTATTTTGTTTGTTTGTGAAGCAGGTATTTCGAGATACAGCGCATTGAAAAAGCTCTAAAATTGTTTTCCTTATGTGCGTGACCTCCAGAAAGGACTCAACAGAGCTTGTCTGAAATGTGTGTCCATTTCGTAAGTAAACACACTGGACACGCTCTTAATAGTTTCGTGGAGAAACGTGTTTTTCTCACATACTGCTACGCTTTTCTAGCGCCAGCTGGAAGAGCATTAGTGCGTGAGAAACACCTTGAGCTCATCATCTGTTCTTGTCAACTAAGTCGCGCACAACATACGTTATTGAATGGCATGTACTGTGGTGTACACGGGGGGTCGTACTGATACAGGTACACTTCCAGCCCAAAGTATTGAAACCAATAACTGTTGGCCTGTTTACTTCTACCTATTGGTATCTGTAAGGCAATTATTCTGTGAAGAAGAAAAAAATGGATAGCAAAAATGCTGTTCCGTGTTTAGCAATGTGTTTTAACCCGTTCTGTCAGGCATTAATTTCTGAGGGCAAGTGTCGCATTCATGTAATTTTTAGCTAAGCACTGCAGTTGCGTTAAGTATGTTTCTTACAGCCAGGAAACAACATGCAGCGTGATGGTCGACGATATTGGCATTAACCATTCATGTAAAAAAGGTATAAAATATCCACAAATCATATTGGCCGCAAGGAAGACTCTCTATGTACTGTACAATAATGCTTTGCTGTGTACAGTAATAGCTATAACTATCATTAATCCGCAACATGCGCACGATCGTGAACACAGTGGTTCAACAGATTAACATGATCAGGTGAAACATATCGTCTCAAGTTAGTGTAATTTGCGTCTACAGTTTGCACCATTCAGAGTGGTGAACTATAAATCAGGCGTGCGTGAGACCTAAGCTAACGTAAACCACGTTTAATTTAATATCCAATTAAAAAAAAAAAAAAAAAAATGGCTCTTTCATAATACGGTTTTCGACAGATTTCTTTTAAAATTTCGTATTTCTTTAGAACTATATATACGCCATAAATATGTACAGTACATTACATTGAGGTGAAGGACATTACGCTCTGTGTAAGGGATTTTGTGTACAAACTGAAAATAACTACAAATAATGACATATTTGGCGTTAACGCATCCGTTTATCTCACGTTATTTTTATCGCATTATTCATAATACAATTTTTCTCTCAGCACTAATGAGTTATAATTCATATTTCTCAAATAAAAAGTATTTTACCAATTTTATGCATTGGTTGTTTTAGATTTTTCGGGTAGTAGGCTTAAATTAAAAATTCATTAATTAATTAGTTAAAAAAATTATTAGAAACGTTTACAATAAAATATTCTGAATGCACGATGTAATTCATTTCAAAATATAATGCTGAAAATATTTTCAGAGGACTGCAACTGAAGTCATGAATAAAATATCAACTTATTATGGAGTAGTATCCTTGTTTTATACGCTTTAATGTTAATGGCATTTTTAAAGTGAGTTTTTAAGAAACGTGTACTCATTACTGCGAAACCTAAAATATTCATCATAATTCTCTGGCAGATACTACTGCGAAAATATACTCAGCTTTTCGGCAGCATGTTCCATTAAAATAAAAATAAAAGACTAGAAAAAATCCAACGATGTTGTTTCCTCAGTTTTCACCGCCCATTAAAACATTGTTTCTTTCTTCCTTCCACACCAGTCTCTTTCCTCTTGCACACGTTCTCTTTGTCTCACGCCTCTGGAAGCCCATTACCTTCTCGCCGCCATTTTGCACTCCCAGTAAGTACTCGAGATGACCGCCATCCATCACCGCTACGGTTTGCGAAGCTGGCCACAAGGAGCGCTAGCGAGGGCAGCCCGCCCATTCTGCAGATTGATCGCGGGATTTTCACTGATATTACTCGCACTTTTTTTTTGTGCTAGGGAAAAACCAGAAGAAACGAGAAAGGAAACATGATACTATTACCCGAAGATTTAATTAATTAAGAGACGTGGAGGCGAATTGGCAGTGCGCTTTATCAGCGGCGGATACAAGAATTTAAAGCGTAATTTTGCGGAAGATAAATCTGAAATGGAAATGCGAGCTACCAAAATCCTGCACCGAACTGTCCACGGAGTAAAAATCAGTAAGGCTCCGCCGGCGAGAATTTCAAATATACTTTTCTTTTAGTAGTTCTGAAAGAAACCTAGTTTATTTTTAAAACATTTCTATGTAATATCATTGCCAATGTAATTTATGTCTCGAATAAACAGATGTTATTTAAAAATAATATTTCCCCCATACTCATCATACGGTGAATTATTGTTCGAAATGTGATAAATCTGTGCTCCGGAAGCAATATAAATTATTATATTATTTTCCATATTATTGAGGGGTTGCTACAAAAATGAAGACTCAGTTTTACAGAAATAATGCCCAAGTTGTTTCAGAATGTACTGTACATATTGCTGTCCAGATTATTCAGATGAGACCTTACAGTTTATTCAGGTTTATAAATGGCTCATAGGTTCTCTGGTGTGCTTAGCAGCTCGTGTACCAACTGCGAAAGAACATAATTACAAATGTTTGCAGTCAAATAGTGTGCCATGAAAAGGCTGCATATTCTCTAGGTTTTGATCTCTAAGAGCATGACAGTATGATTAGACGTAGTGAAATTTCGCGAAAAGATTTCAGGAAGAGTTACAGTTCAAAACACTTGAGGGTCGTTTACGTAACTTGATTCAATGAATTACTTTATGCCACGTTCCAGCTTTCTGCACACGAATCTCGTAGGAGCCGTGCTGATGTTGCCAGATTCTGAGTGGCCCGGTCAGATATGAAAACGCCTTCTCAAGCAGACAGCAACCAATGACAATAGACAAACTGCTTTTGGGTACTTAGTCTACCGTGTACTCATATTTTTTCGCGAAAAATCGCTAGCTCTATGTATGATTTCATAACGAGGGACACCTAATTTCCGCAAAAAGAAAAATTTAATTCAACCTATACTTCGTTATTCTACGTACACACCTGCAGTTCTCATTTGATTATTGGCCACGTGTCTTTGCGAGAAAACATCATGATGGGGTATTTGATAGTGGCATTTGACTGGGCCAGGATGCGTAGCAGCGAAAACCGTTCATTTGCGGAAGCAGATCTGAGCTAAACTGATCTAAAACACATGTACAATACGGGACCTGCAACATTTCTCGGTTTAATTCGAGGACAGAAAATACTTGAAACACATTTGCATTTATCCTGGTTTCGCCATTACTCATTAGACACGAATACAGAAGCGAAACAGCAGCTTATCCCGTAAGACCCAGACCAGCACACTGGCCAGCAACAAGTTGGAGCGATTTTCGCCAATCAAACGCCATGATAAACTACTTGCCAGCCGGCAGGCTAGCCAATAGGGTACATTTGGCAGCTCGCTGAAGGCAATCGGACACAAGGCTGGTTCCCAGAGACTCGCGCAGCCAATCAGAGAATAGCTACGTCCACATCAAAGGAACCACATTACCAGTTTGCCTATGTATACTTACATACTCTGTGGACAAAGCATATCATCACCGACGGACAGGTTCGTTTTTGCAAGGAGAGATAATGCCGGTGCCTCGAGAAGGACTCGCACGGCACATATCGAAGAAGAGTTGTCGCAGCGGAGTGAAGATAACGACAGTGGTAAAGACCATGCTGCTGTCTGGCGCGTGTTACATGAGCAACAGTTGCGCCCTGTATCATCTGCAGACGAGTCAAGCAAGCCATGGGACCCGCAGACTATCCCCTTCGACTCGACTTCGGCAGATGGAAGGTTAGGACTTCGGAGGATGATCCACACTTTTGTGTGTTTTTTAGTTTTGAGGCGCAATTCGCCGTGGATGGTATTTTCAACTCCAGGAACAGTCACGTCTGGGTCGACAATCCCCGCGCATCGTTTGTTGCATCACGTCAGGACCGCTTTTCATTTAACGCGTGGGCAGGTATCGTTGGACATGTACTTGTGGGACCTTACATGCTGACAGTGGCGCGACTTACCTTCGGTTACTCCCATACACGCCACCCTGTACTCCTGGAAGAGGCTCTTATGGATACTCATCGCCACACGTGGTTTCCAAAATGATGGTGTAACAGCTCATTTCACGCTGGCGGTGCCCGAGTTTCTCAGTGAAACATTTGGACATCGTTGTATCGGACGGGGCCGGCCTCCGCCTTCTCCGCCACATCCCCAAATCTCACCAAGATGGACCTCTTTCTCTGCAACTACGTGAAGTCGCTAGTGTACGAGAATCCCGTGAACTCAAAAACTACCCTCGTTGCGCGAACCCATGCTGCTGCCGCAAACATTCAAGTTGCTCGAGACGTAATAGCGACGACTAAGAAAAGCACGTTCCATCATTGTCGATTGTGCATCCGAGAAGGTGGCCGCCATGTTGAACTTTATATCTATAACTTAGTGAGTGTAAAACGTGTGGAGAGCGAAACGTAATTTGTAAGGAACAGCCACCAGATCCCAATAAAAGCCACAAAACTAAAACACCCCCGCAACAGTGTGGGCCAGTTACTGCAAATGCTCACCCCAATGTCATTTCCAGTAGTTAAAGAACCACATAACACACATCGAGGCGCGAATCACGTTGTGCTGGCGGGTTGTCTACCATATTACTCTCATATCCTCTAGCGACGCAACTAATTGTTTCCGATCCGTGTTTATACGCGCGAGTTGTTCCATTTAACGTGTGATACGACACCTGGAACGTTGTAACACCAATTTTGTTACACTCCTATATGCTCCCATTACAGCGTAACAGAACCGTTTGGTAGCTTTCGCAATATGGTGATAGACTTATCACAGTTAATCAAGCATTGTTGAAAACAAACCTAGAAAATAGTTCCCATTGTAATCACATGGATTTTAAAGGACACATTAACGGACACACTCCCATCAAAGTTTGCAGCTATTAACTTAAAAGTACTTACATCGTTTTAAAAGTGTCATGTTTGTATCATGGACAAAAATTGTGGACACTTTATTTAAATTTGTTTAATTTTATTTACATGATTCTAAGTACTGGCATGTTAAAATAATATTTGTATGCTTGAAAAGTTTAGAGTTTTAACTGATCGTCGCATGAACAAAGTGGTCGGATCCATGGAAATTGTTATTTCACGTATAGCGGAAAGATAATAAAGTGGTCAGAAAAGTAGAAAGTAAGGCGGTGGCAAAAATCTTAGAAGCACTAAGAAGGGCGCCAGCCGGCTATTTATAACAGTATCGCCTCTACGCGCAAGCTACCTGACTATCGCGCAGTGGTTTAGTCGTTATCGTTGAAAATTCGGGAACTTAAGCATTGGCCGTGTAGTTTTATTAGACACAACTCTGTACCAAAGTGCAATGTATGCCTCTATCGTAATTTCGCATGTATTCAGTTCGTATATTTTGAGATACGACAGCCTGGAAAAACTTGTTCAGCCTACTATCCGAAGGAAAGAAAGGTTTATAAGGTCACCTTCCTGTTTGTGTGCCTGTGTGTATGTGATCCTGTGTGTATGTGTGCCTGTGTGTATGTGTACCTGTGTGTGTATGTGTGCCAGTGTGCGTATAGGTGGGTGTGTGTATGTATGGCTGTGTGTTTATGTGCGTATGTGTTATGTGTGGCCTGTGTGTATGTGTGCCTGTGTGTGATTTGTGCTTGTGTGTGATGTGTGCCTGTGTGTATATGTGCCTGCGTGTGTATGTGTGCCTGTGTGTATGTGTGCCTGTGTGTATGTGTGCCTGTTGTGAATGTGTGCCTATATTGTGTCGGTGTGTGTGAATGTGCGTGTGTGTCCTCTCTAAAAACTTTTGAACGCGTGAACCTAATTTCATCAAACTCACTACACATACAGTACATATGAAGGACATCTGACTTTTATAGTTATCGAACACGCGAGGAACCATTAAACCGAATTAAACCGAATTTTGTACGTTTGCAGTGCATCACGTAAGCACTGAATTTGGGGGTGGATATTATTGCTGATCCATAATTTTAGAAGATAGCATCACATGGATAAATAAATACGTTATGTTATATCTCGAGAATTTTTCAACCTATTCTCGTCAAATTTGTCAGTTAAACAAGACTATGTAAACGTATGGGAGTTAAACTGATTAGGTACATATTTCAAACTGGTATGTATTAAGTAGGTCAGGCACTTATTTCAAAAAGGCGGTAATTTAGTTATTTTAGTTTAGTATGCTTTGTCTTCGAAGCCATGTAAACGATCCCAACTTATCTTTGTATGCTGGCAGTATATACTAGCTCTATAACTATCAAATTTGTCTACACGGAGCCTTTTTACCTTCCAATTTGTAAGACAGTGCCGCACGAATAAACAAAATTGTATTGATCTATTCCGACCAAATTTTTGAAACAAGTAGTACTGCGGCAGGTATTTTAAACTGGCTGGTTTTAAGTTGGTCAGATACTTATATTCAAAACGGTGTCGATATAGCATTTATAGCGTGTTATGCTATATCGTCGAACCATGCAAATAATTCCAATTTAACTTTGTATGCTCGCAGTAAATATTGCAACCACCAAATGTGTCTACACAACGACATTTTTGTACGTCATTGTGTATGATAGCATGACATGACAAATTAAAATTTTCATGTCATATCTGCGAAGAAAACCAACACATTCACACTAAATTTGGCAAACAAGTAGCACTACGACTGGCTATTTGGAGCGGGTCATCAATTTATTTTCAAAATGATGGCCACACAAAAATTTAGTTCAGTATGTACGAGACCACGAAACAAAATTCAACTTAACTTTGTATCCTCAAAGTATTTATTGTAGCCACAAATTCGTATATACAGAGCCTCATTTCTCCGCCATTTTGTAAGATAGCCTAAATAAAAAGAGTTTTAATGTCATATCTGGAAAAAAAATAAAGGGATTTACCCCAAATTTGGCGAATAAGTTGTACTGTGGTAAGCCATATTCATTTGTATATTATAAGTATGCCTTGTACTTATTTAAAGAATGGTGGCTATAACAACACTTAAGCTAAGTGTGTTCTATCTAAGAAATTATGTAACCGATTTTTACTATATTTTATATACTCTATCTATGACAATTATAGAATGTGCTAATACATATGCTTTTTATCTTCCATTATGGAGATCGTCACATGAAAGAAATTGCGGTTTTATGCCACATTTCGGGAACAATATAACCAATTGCTATGAAATTTTACATGCAAGTAGTGCTCCAGTAGGTTTTGTAAATTAACATGTTTTAGGTACGTTAGGCTTTTTTAATGGCGTAAATGTAAATAATTTATGTTAGCATGTTATATCTATTAAACAATTCAACCATATTTAATTAAATTATATACACTAACAGTGTTCATTAGAAGCATCAATTACCTACACCCAGATCCTCTTTTTCCCATACATTCACAAAATAGTACAGGTGAGAAAGTTGAACATTTTGCACATTGACAGATCAATTAAATTAATTTTTATCAAATTTTGCACTTCATTAGTGTTACAGAAGACCATGTAAACGTACATAATTTCAATGGGATCAAAAACTACTTTTCAAAATGGTGACCATATAAATATTTTCATAAATTTTTCATGTCTATTAAACAGTTTCACCAAATTGAGTCAGAAATTTTATGCTGGCAGTATCCATCAAAAGTATCGTACACAGCATTTATATTAAACAATTTAACAAATTTCAGCCAAACATTTTATGGTCAGTGTATCTTTTAGAAGCATCGTACAACCAGCAGTTTTTAAAATTAATTTTGTACGAAAGTGTTAAACTAAATAAGAAATATTTTACTCCACCTCTCAGCAAACAATGAACAATGTTCACACAAGAAGCGCTACGGTAGGGCATGTAAACTTACATGTTTTAAGTTGTTTCGTCATTTATTTTCAAAATAACGGCCCTGTAAATATTTCATGTTAGTAATCCTTATCATTCAAAACATTAATTAGACAGATCACATCCGAAGTTGATGCTCCGGATCCTACCTCCATAATGCAAAACATTGCATGCTATCTTATGGTACAAGGTTTCCTGAGTTAAGAGTCCCCTGTAAGGTATACGACCGATGAGTATTTGTAGTTGTCTCACTATTTTTGCAAGTGTTTCTGGTTCCATCTCTAATGATATTGCTGTCAACGATACGTCAAGGCCTATCTTCCGTCTAAGTTTTTAAGAACTTCATTAAAATTTATTTGCTGTTATATAGAGGAAAGTAGATTAAATAGTTATATTATATAAGTAAATTATTGTTATTTATATTAGAGGGCATAAAAATGTTTCCAAGATGCAGAATGCCGTGAAAGTACCATTCTGTCGTCATCTGAAACGTGTTTTTTTTTTTTGTGAAACTGTTGCGAGTACGTTTAATAGTTTCGTTAAAAAATGCATATTTCAAACATTTTGCAACACATTTCAAGCACTATGAAGGGACCCGCCTTGGGATGGGCCTTCAAAAGTGCTGTCTTGACCATGAACAGAATATATTGAAAATAATTATATGACCTACTCGCTCTTTATCTAAAGCAAGAACCTAATAATGTAACTGTTGCGCTGTAAAGTTTTTTTTTTTTTTTTTTTTTTTTTTTTTTTTTTTTTTTTTTATGGCCGTTACGCCTTCCTGCAGTAAATACACTCTCAGCTTGGTCGTGGCAGATGGCCGCATGGTTGTGTGCGCGCCTGCAACTGCCTCCCCTTAGGCAACTCGGGTTCGATTCCTTTCGTGTCTCGCCGGATTTGCCCAACAGATAACGAGGCAGGCGTCGTTGGCCAGTGTATTACCGTCTCCCCCACCACTGCATTCCATTGTTATTCCGTCTTCATTTCACTACATGTCCCCAGTCTCCTTCCCAAACTCGAAAACCCCATTTATCATGCGCCATAAATATAACTGAACCCAACTTAAAGTCAACAGACTAACTAAATATTCTAACAAATTGCCTAGGTGTATCCAGTTTCGTGACGGATGGAGGTGTTAATATAATAAAATAACTAATTTAATTTCTTAATTTGCTTACAACGCTATAAAATACGTATAATTGTTTACTACTTTACAACGAATATTTAAAATGTTTACCAGTGAGCACAATTGTTACGCAACAATCGATTATCATTTAAGTCCGAATCAGAATTCTTGTAATTACGTACAGCATGCCAACTTGGCCCTTCATAATTAATTACAGATATGTAACGTAATTGAAACTTACTATCAATCTACGTCATCTGAATATCAGTCCCTCACAAAACAAGACCATCTGTCTTACATTCCTCTGCAGAAATCCCAGTCTACAGACAGTCACACTACATTCGCTGGACATAATCTGGTCGCCGAACCATCAAATTTCGCATGACCTGGAAATGTTGGGGGACAAAGATTGTTTGACTGATTCCGACGCAGATTTTTCCGCTGATTACTAATCTGCTGGGTGCCACTCTGCCACTCTTCGGCAATCGCCGCCATATTGAAAAAATGGCGGATGAAAACTGTTTTTCGTAATATTTCATTAACCGTCGGTCGTACGGAAATTGTTGTGATAAGATGAATTAAACATCGCAATATTCTACACAAAAAAGGTATCTAGCATATTTTCGATAACTTTAACGGTTTTACCATAATGTGAGAAATTAACGTTACAATATAACAATTTTTTCTCTTGTTCGACTTGAACTCCTAAAATAATATACCGTGCTATTAAGTAATCTCGTTTTATTATAACACAACCGCTTCTAAATTATACTTAGAATAAAGTTTACCGAATTATAGATTTAACGTTGTTCATTATGTTAAATATTACCACCCCCCTCCCCCACATTAGCCGGTTTAAACAAATTTCATGAAACTTGAGTTAAATGGCCAACATTTACCCTCAAACTAAATTGATTTTTGATAACAGAAATGGTTTTATCACGTTGTGAGAGAGCTTAATGTTACCATTTAACAATTTATACTGTAGATTTGAAATGATAAAAATAAGTAGTGTAACGTTAAATAATCAATTTGTACTACGTTTTGTTCCATATTTGTACAAAACACTAACTTCCTGAGCTAAAGATAGTCAACATGTCCGATGATACACATGAATTCAAGAATGTAAGCCTCCAAACATAAGAGTCATGTATTTTCAGTTGTGGGAAATCCGGAACATTAATTTGTGGAGGTCCTGCAAGAGTCCGGTCATTAAAGAAGCAAGTGTTCAAAGACAAGACCAGTTATTCGAAAACTTACAGGACAAAACAGCGATTTACTTTCACAAATTTTGTGTTCCCACATACACATCAAAGACACATATTAAGCGTGTATCAGAAAATGAGTGTCCGTCAGTGGTTGTTCCAACACCCAAGGGTTTGAAAAGATCTGAGTTACAGTATTTCGATTTCAAAATAAACTGCTTGTACTGTGGAGAAAAATGTATGTGCATCGACCCAAAACATCCAGACCATTGGCGCCAATATTCTATAGTAATGACTGCTGAAATACCAAACAAACTAACTCTTCAACAAACAATTCTAGAAAACTGCGAATTAAGGCAACGTGAATTTTCTGAGAAAATAAAACTTCAAATCAATGGAGTCGTCAGTGTCCTACATGCCGCTGATGAACGCTATCACAGGGACTGCCATAATTCATTTCTGCACCACAAAACCTCAAAAGTATTTTCTAGTGAAAAGAAGGAACAAGGAAGTGATGTTCACATCATTAATTAATTAGTAAATATTATGACAGAAGACTCTACACGCATTTGGAATTCAATTGAATTATTTAACTTTTATGCATCTAAAGGAGGGACAAACTTGACGCTCAAGACTCTCATAAAAAGAATTAAGGAAATTATACTGGCTCGAACTTGCAGGATTTGTCTTCACCAGGAAATGGAAACATCATAGCGTTTAAAGACCAAGACGATGAAGAATTCAATATTCAGAACACAGCGAGAAAAATTCAAATGGGAATAAATAATCACAAAATTTAAAGTGACAGCTATCGTACTAGCTTAAACAACAATGACTCAGAATCAGATATTAGTCGAACTCTTTTGTTATTATTACGTGATCTGGTAATAACTGGCTTACCGTCTTTAATGATTTGAAACATTGTTACAGCTGTGTTGGCGAAACAAAACACCACACTGCAGATAGCATTATCGTTGCTCTTAAATAAGAAGAAGCTAATAAATGAGTTCCATAGATTTGGTGTGACTTGTACCTACAGTTCAAAGCATCAGGGGCTGCAGCAGGTAGCCAAGATCCATTACTGTGAGGGCTAGCTAACTGTAGGTATGGATTCGTACAAGCTGTTGGTGATAACTTTGATACATCAATTTCTTCGCAGAATTATTTACGCCAAACTCACAGTATGGTCCCACTCATTACTCAAGTTGAAACATCTAGTGATTGTGATTGCTGTAATACTAGCACTAATATACCAAGGATACCTAAAGAAAACACGAAACAAACTGTAAATAATCCAGTAAAGATTTTTAGGTATAATGGCCCGAAGAAACCACGAATGCCTGAATCAGCATGTATAAGAAGTATACCATCACTAGATTTCCTTGCACCACAGACAATTTCTGTAATGGAAGGTAACCAATCGGACTTTAATTTTCTAAAGTCAGTTTCTGTTCAATCCTTTGGAGACACCATAGTACAGTGGATATAACACCAGAGATAAACACTTAACTCACTGCCAAGTGATGCCTCGTACAAATGCTATTTACACACAACATATTAACGTGCCTCCAATTGACCCTGATACAGTATTAACTTCAATGTATGAGGTGCAAAGATTAACTGGCCTGACTGGATAAGAATATATAGTCTTTTTTAATGATCAACAACTATATAGAGTAACTGTAGGTATTCAGAATTTTATCCCAAGATTAGATGGCATGCATATGCTAATGTCATTTTTTGGATGTGTCAGTAAGGTGATGGCTGAGACTGGCTTAGCGGAAATTATGTAATCAGCATTTGGAGGCGTAAACCACGTGTTATTGGGTAAGAAATATCCGCAGAATGTCAGAGCACTTAGGCTAGTTACTGGAGAAATATTTCATCCCACCCTTCAAACATGTGATGTAGGAAATTATGAAGATTTGATACGCACATTAGAAGAAATAGCTAACCAAAGTAGAACGACGCATTTGTGGGTTGACTGCCTCGTTAAACCCATGTTCAATATCATGCTTTTTGTACGAGCAGAGATGGAAGGAGATTGGCCTTTGCATCTTTGAGCAGCAGAGTCAATGCTGTGGTATTTCTTTAGTGCTGGACATTGTAATTACTTGCGTTCTGGTGTCGTGTACATTACCCGGGGGTCAAATTTTCCAGGAGACATTTTACGAAACATAATGGAAAATGTAATTTCTGTTATATGCCATCAAAGAGGGCTTTGGAACGGTATGTGGTCAGGCATATTTATAGAAACAACTTTCATGCGGCATGCGAAAGGTCCAGGAGGATTGATAGGAATAACAACACAGCCCACAACAATTAATGCTTGGACTCTCAGCCTCCATACAATTAGCAAATTGGTGAAAGACCTTCGTGATTTAAACAGCATTATAGAAACCCTTGACGCAACTCATTGCAAGGAAGAAAATAATCTAGAATAAAGTCAGATATGGAAGATCGGCAGATAATAAGTGATAAACTACAAACATGTATTAATCCTCTGAATCCAAATGAACATCCAAATGGACTAGTTAACATTGTTAATGGTTGTATTGCATTGGATAAGGTGAATGTGGAGAAGGCTGTAGAATTAGGTAGCCTTGGACTAGTAAAATTTAGAAAAAAGTTTACCCGTTGGATTTTACACAACTTTGAAACATATAATGGTTACAATGCAGACCATGAAAAGCAGTGTAAAAGTTGGTGACATTTTTGTATTTGATACTGCTCTCGTATGTAGCCGAATCTGGGCATTTCTCTTATTAAATGATCTATTAATTGGCAAAATTTTTGTGTTATGAGCTCTCGCCGGTTCCAAGCAGTATGTTTGACAACAATGGAAACATCAGAACTTGTGGTAAAAAAGTTTACTAAAAGAAAAACTGGCTTTCCTGTCTCCTTCAAGACTGATATATTCTCCCGATGTAACAGTCATCGATGGATGAGCAGTACTTTGGTTTGTCCACTGGCCATCTTCACGCACTGTTTTTAATCTAGCTAGTAATGTTTATAAGTATGTGATCCAGTTCCTTATACAAAGTGATGTGTATATTGTATTTTATAGGTATTTTGATTATATCATAAAGTCTGCAATCAGACAGTCGAGAAAGAAATGAGTCTGTAGAAATTTGCAGCTTCAGTTGACCGCGATTCTTCATGCATGGAATGCTATTCTAAACAATACCGACAATACTGGTGACAAAATATAGAAATTCTAAACAAAGCCATAAATTGGTTGTAACGGGTAGAGACCCAGTACCAGTCGAAATAATTGAAGGTTTTATCACACCACTGGTGCATTTGAGATCAGCTCATCAAGAAGCGGACATAACAATGGTGCATCAATTGATTAACACTGCAAGGTCTAGCAGTGTGAAGAGAATAATGGAAGTATCTGACGATACTGATGTGTTCTTGCTCCTCTGCCACTTCTACCATCAGCTGAACATGAAATGTGAAATCTACCAAACATGTAAAAGTCACGAGAGAAAAAGATTGACATAAGCGCTACAGTTCAGAACCATGGAGCAAAAATTTCTAAACTGTTATGCGCCCATGCAATATCTGGATGTAATAGTGTTCCTTATCTGTATGGTATGGGTAAGGCCACAGTTCTCAGACAAGTGAAGTCTTGGTTTGAGTTTAGATCACTTGGGCAAATAAGAAGCTAGAATGGAGGACATTGCAAAGGAGGCAACTTAACTAATAGCAGCATGCTACGGAGTCAGAAATGTAACGACTGTCTGAAGCTCGCGTCGCGGTGTGGTCAAGATGGACAGGAAGTGTTAGGAATGTTGCTCCACCCTTAAGAGCACTACCACCTACAACAGAAGCTTTTGTTGAAAATGTAAAACGGGCTCATCTCCAAGTCATGCACTGATATTCAGGCTGAAGACCCAAACCCTCCTGATATCGACCCTACAAACTACCGTTGGGCAAGAGACGACACAATGAAGACCTGTGACATTGCCTAAAGAGATTGCAGTTGCTCCAGCAGATGTCCTGAATGTTATCAAATGCAACTGTAGTTCAGAGAAACCTTGTTCTTCCACCGCATGTACTTGCACAGGGAAATTGCCGTATACAATATTTTGTAAGTGCTACGTCAAAGAGTGTTCCAACCTTCACACAAGAAATGTAAACGAACTGACTCGAGAGAAAGAGGTATTGTAGACTATTCTATACAAACCTTACTATGTTTATATTGTATGTTACACAAATTTAAAATGTAACATTTTCTTCATGTGGTACAATACTTCTTTAAATTGGAATTTTAAATGAAAATATTGGAGGTAGCTACAAATTATTACAACCGAATAAATTCTGTTTTTGGGTAAATGTTGATTTTTTAACGGGAGTTTCGATTACGTTTGTTTTAACGGGCGAATGTGGGGGAGGGGGTGGTAATATTTGACTTAATGAACAAAGTTAAAACTGTAATTCGGTAAATTTTATTCTAAATATCATTTAGAAGAGGTTGTGTTTTAATAAAATGAGATTATTATTTTAGGAGTTCAAGTCGAATAAGAGAAAACATTGTTATATTGTAACATTAATTTCTCACATTGTGATAAAACCGTTAAAGTTATCGAAAATATACAAGAATTTTTTTTTGTGCAGAAACTTACAATCTTTATTTCACCTAATCACAAAAATTTCCGTACGACCGTCGGTTATATTATGAAAAAACTGTTTTCAGGGGCCATTTTTTTCAATATGGTGGCGATTGCCCAAGAGTGACAGAGTGGTACCCAGCAGATTCGTAATCAGAGGAAAAATCTGAGTTAGAGTCAGTCAAAAAATCCTTGTCCCCCGACATTTCCAGGTATAATGGCTTGGCGACCAGGCTAACACTACACATTTGCTCTTCGCCATCTTCGAGCTCCCACACGTCACGCGCACTGATGACCAATCAACACTGAGAGAACAGCCAACTAAATATATGTTTGTATGGGGCCAGAAATATATTTAGGTGCTGCAACAAAATATTTTGATGTGTAAACAAAACCTGGAAAGCCACAAAAATAACTTTAAGCGTCTAACAAACTACACGCCTCAATAAACAAATACCTCCGTGTTAAGCCAAAATCAATTAGACTGCCAACAAAATATTAAGTTGAATAAACATATATATATATATATATATATATATATATATATATATATATATATATATATATATATATATATATATATATATATTCTATATTCGTTTGGCCAACTCATTTGATTGCATTCGTTCGAAATTACAGATCGAAAGTGTATTTGCGTTTTTTTTTTGTGACAATCAGGATAATGACATTTACGTTGGTGCATGTATTGATACTTAATGATGGTAAAAGCATCCTCATAAAACGAGTTCAAAAAGAAACTTACGAGTAAAGTTGTAAAACTTTAAATATTTATTTGCGCACGTTTCCCAGAATTTGAAATGGTCTAAACGATGTTCACTATAAAGTGAGCACTTTGAAATCAACCTTATAAAAAGTTATTGCTCCTATCTACACTAAGTAACATACGCCCAGTAAAGATGGAAACGAGTAGGGGAAGTAGTTCCATATCTCAACATCGAATAAAAAGTGTTGGGTAACCATTTGTTATAACTTAAAATTATTATTTTCGTATCTGTTTTTTTAATACATGGCCAGATTTGTAACGTATTTACTTTCTTTATAATTTCACAGTCTCAGTTGACCAATGCTTAAATAAAGTGATGACGCCCATTGCAATGTTAATTTTACGTAAAGCGGAAGAATGCACAACGTGTATACAAGTAGATCTTAAGCATGTATTTCAAAAGTGCTCATTTTACCGTGAACAGCGTATGGTAAGAGACACTGTTTAATGTGCGTGGAGCCAATAAAATATTTAGTTGCACCAACCAAATCTTTGTTTGGGGCAACCAAACAAGAAAAACAAAATAACTTGGTTTCAACAGCAAAATATTTTATTATGGTCTATGCAAACAATTAACTTTAATGCGATAAACAAACTTAGTTTGATTCAATAAAACATTTTTCACGGCGAAGACTGCCGACACAGCTGCGTGGATCTCATAGAAGAGACGATCGGGCCCAGAAGGTACTCGGCAACTCGAGTCACGATGCAGGTGATGACCAGAAAATTCTCTCAGAGACTTGCAACTCTTTGTATCTTCCAACATGCGGAAGTGACGTCAGCAACTCGTGCGGTGGCTCGCTCCGCCGGACGCCGATGACGTCTTCTCCGGGGGCAAAGCATCTTGGCCTGCCTGAAGATGAAGTGTGCGGAGTTGATCTGGCTGCGCATAACGTTATAAAACTATAATTAAAATCGGCATACAGACTGTTCGTAGTTAGTTGACAATAAAATTTGAAAACAAAATACGGCCATCAAATTTTCCCTTCCAATAAATTTTATCGAATAATCTTGTATGTGCGTGAAAATGTGTCACTCTGTAATTTTTTTTACTGAAATATCTAATTTGAATTATTGTTATTTTTAATTAATTTTGTAGTAAGATATTGCTTTTTTCGTTTAGTTCAGAAATGTTAGGAAAGTTTTAATTTATTTTCGCTTCTTTACTAAATTCAGATTTTATTTATCAGAGATGTTTCCTGCACAATGAAATCTAATGCCTCTGAGTTCGTAGTATTATGTGCAATATTCACTTTCAACAGCATTCAAAAAGATTCTACATAAATCAATTATCTTCATTAACTACTTCTTTTCCAGCAATAGTTCGTTATTTTAAAGTTTCTTGAAGTCCATTTTTGTCTTGCACGATTGTTATTGGCTGAGACCGGCAAACATCAAAGAAATTTTACAACCGGTCCAATTTTCAAATGTTTGATGGGAACTCAAGCCATCCAACTTTCTCAGACAAATAAGGCGGCGTTTATGACGTTTCAATGACGCCATAACTGTGAAGCCTTGCTTCAAGTCTGACACGCATGCCAATTAGCAAATTCAGGCAATTTTGTGAGTACTCCAGTCCTGCCTGAGCGATTTATTCTTAATCCCGCCAGCTGGTGAAATGTGTGATGCCTGCAATTTTCTGGAGTACGATTAAATACTGCTATTATGGGGTTGGTCTGTTTACAGAACTACATGACGTTAATGAACTTGGTTAGCAAGTCTGCTTGGTTATTTGCCACGTCTGTATTTGGTAGCCCAGATTAATAAACTGTTATTTTGTTTGAAGAGTGGTTAATATTTGAAGAGGCAATATTTTTTCTGCAAAAATAGGTACTTTGTTTTTCTTTGCCCCCCCCCCCCCCTTTTTTCCAAAGCCACGCGGTGGCGCACATCTGAACGCTTCCAAGCGCTAAGCTATACTGAAGAGAGGCGCGTGACGCTCCTGGCGCGGCCGAGCGCTGTCTGGTGGCTACTACTGGCAACGAGTTCAGCCTCGCACACTCTGGCACCTTCCATACGCCTCTCCGCTATTCCCGCCGCATCCTTAACCTTCCCGAGCCGCGTTTTCGCGTATAAATGTTCCTACCCCAGCCCGAGCAATGTGCAGTGTTCCTATTGGAGTTGCGCGGGCTGGCCGACGATAGCTCATGTCTACACCACTTCATACTTCAGGGCTTCAGCATGCTAGACGCGTTTTCGCGTAATATGAGTATTAATTAATTTAAGTATTGCAATGAACGTAGTGCTGGTGGTAGAGTTTCCCTTTTAGTAGTGTTTTATTGGCGATTTTTGTGTATATGAAATTTTGTAGTGAAGTGTTTCTTCACTGTTTTGCTTGTATGAAGTTTCAATATAGTATTTTATGGGAATGTTTGTAAGAGGTGGATTCTTCCATATTTTTTTTGGCGTGCTGTAGGAATAGTCTCCTAGACTACGATTTGCCTAAATAATTTCAATGCCAAGGAGTTTAGTGGAGACTTTATGGCGTGCCTTTATGCTCATGGTAAAGAGCAATGAGGGTTTTTGCTCCTTCCCAATTGTATTCTTGAAATTAGTATTCCATGCTCTACTTTTTAGTGAATCATCAGGCGTACTTTACTTTTAAAGTTTTAATGGTGCTTTCTTTAATCAGGGAGTCATTTTACCTTTTTTTAATGGGATTTCACAAGTGTTTATTCAGGTTGGGTGATTTCTCAGGATATATCAATATTGTTGTTTTTCTATTTGTTCCAGTGCATGTATTTTACCTCCTTCCCCTTGTTCACCGATTGGTAGCAAGTAACAATAATTTACAGATGCTATTTATATTTTTAAAATCAAGTTACAAAGTTGTTGTTCTTGGTGATGATGTATAGATGGGCTTCAATATATATGTATTGATTTTGGAATTTTTGTGTCCATGCTTTCTTGATTTTTTTAATGGTGTGCGTCCTTCTCCTTGCATTCTTTTAGCCCTGTTACGCCCTAAAGGGGCCTAACAACTGTGTAACTTAATTTGACCAAACTGATTGGAAGCAGTTTGACAGAACAAATTGACAGTCTGATAAGGGCTTAACAGAGTTCAGGCGCCAGGTATCCGGGAGTCTTGAGATATATGCTCTTAAGGGAAGTGATATTTTTAAACGGTAGGTATCAAAAGTTCTCAAATAACAGCGAGCAGTATACGTGAAATATTACTACCTATAATATTATTGACTAAAGATGAGGTAGACCGCTTATTCGTCTTCTGCGCATGTACTCAACATTGACCTACCTCAATCCTAAACAACTGTCAAAGTCACATGGTCAACAGTGATGAACGTGTTTGTTTACATCTTAATTTTTAAATGACAATCACTACTATATTAATAAAATACTTTTACCAGTTTGAATGTAATCAAACTGCATTACAAATTGGTTAGAGTAAGTATAAAAACATCTCAAAAGCACTTGTTTGCTTATTAGTGTTCTAGCCTCAAACCCAATCCACGCCATTTTTGCTAGACGTGTAGTTAACAGTTCAATGTTGGAACACGGAGATTGGTCGTGCGCAGCCAGCGAGATCGGTCTTCCTCATATTTGTTATATGGATAAGATTCTCTGAGCTTGGGGCTATTGCAATCAGGTTAGCAAACTTTGCCGCGGAATTTCCCTTCAGCTGGCAGAACGTGCAGGAGTGTGGCCTAGGGCCGCCTGAGTGTAGGCAGGGGCTGCTGGCCGCTGGCTCGTAAAATGTGCGCAGAGTTGAAGTAGCGGCTTATTAAACAAAGCCGCTTCCCAACTCTCATAAAATATAAAGCGCGTAAGAAACGTTTCTTCTGGATTATTTATACACGACCAAGAACTTCTTGCACTTAATTATTCATCTCGTTTGCTCTTCTACAACAGCGAAGTTATATCCTGGAAAGATGTAATTAATTGGTTAATTTTTTCTCACTGTACTTTAGCATTTGGAATTAATAAATATTCAACTTAAATTCTAAGGGCCTGGAAGATAAAAAAAAAAAAAAGAGAAAATTTCTGTAATAAGTTATTGATTTTTAAAAAATTTTCTTGCGCGATGGAAGGTAGCTTGTACAAGACGTTGAAGCAAAATTATTTACTCTAAGGCAAAGTTTTAACTCACATTAAGTGCCTCATCGCCTCTATGTTTAAGGCGCTAGACAGGCTTGGGTATTTTCACTCGTTATATGGCTTTCATTATGGACCATATAATACTGATAATATTATTTTTTTTGTCTGAGATAGTACAGTTGTGGACATTATGCTATATAATCTCAAATACAGTAAATAAAAAATCAGTTGGTTTATTCATAATTTCGCCCGAAGTCTAAGTTAGTAACATCGATACTTTAAATTCTTACAACTAAAATTGGGCAAAAGTACTTTTGAAATGTAGTTTGTTATTTCAATCAAACAGTTGACTCGAACCTTTTATTTAAAGCTATTTAGGGAGAACGACAGATAAAAAACACGTTGATATATTATTGTTTTAAGTAATTGTTTTTACTTATAAATCTTTTAAAACATTTTATTTCTGAAGTTATAAACTTATCTTGAGACAGTCCAACCATCGCTTGTAAACTAAAGTTACGTCATTTTTGGTGGTTGTTGAAGACCGTATGTTCTATATATGCAGACTAAAACATATGAAACGCAAATGAATGAATAAGAGTATTTTTGTATGTAACTTAAGGAATAATAAATAATAAATATATGGAAATTTTAATTACGATGAATAATGTAACGCGAACTGTTTTCAGACTATTAAGTGATTACTCGAGACGTCCGTGCTAGGGTTACACAAAAAAAAATATTTTGTTGAATAAAACAAAGTTTGTTTGGCGCAAGTAAATTAATTATTTGTATAGTGGCAGTTAAATATTTTACTGCGGAAAACTATTTATTTTTTATACATGTTTGGTTGCCAAAAACGTGTAAGACTTAGTTTATTTGACTAAATATTTTCATGGTTCTACGTCCATTGAACTCTTTCAATTAACATAATAAAAAAAAGTGAGAAAACGGCTGATTTATGTACCTGGAGCTTTCACACCCTAAAGTTACGCGATAGCAACCTCGGCTAATGTAACTACGTATGGAGTTGAAATAACTGCCATTAAAATTGTTACAATATAGTACATGTAAGTCCCACGTAAATAAATGTTTTCAAGTTTTACAGCTTCATTTTTGTGTATCCTCTTGAAATTGTTTTATTGGGATTGTTTATACCATCATTAAGAATAAATAAATCCACAAACAAACACTGTTGCTGTCCTAATTGTAACGAGAATTAGAAACAAACACTCGAGTCGTATTTTCGAACGAATGCAATCAAATGACACGTATTCCTTCATAATCAACCAAGTAAATGACAATTCAAATTTTTTTGCCGTAAAAATTTCTGTAATAACAGATATATTGTTCAAGAAAGCAAAATGCTTAATTTGCTTAAAATTAAATATTGATTTGACCCTACCACGATATTTATAATGTTTACGATAGCCAAACCGGTTAGATGAACGTACTTGTAAAATAGTTATATGTTCTAAATTCATACAGATACTGCTGGAGCAACTAAATTATTGTTCAGCTATACAAATTATTTTTAAATAATATTTTACTTCAAAGGGATCGAAAGCAGATGTTTTAAGTAACAGTTGAGCGAACAAAATATTGTTGTTGTAAGCAAGTACTTTTCAAGCAAATTTATTTGGCACATGCAACAAAATGGTTGTCTCACTGTAATTTAAGCGTATGGCTCTCAATTCCGATAGCGGTCGCCGCTAGTATTTGATGTCCGAACTTCAAGGAAACCTATGTACGTGTTAATATTTGATTTTTCATGGGTGCTACGCTTTGCATTTCTTTACTTCAGAAAGATGTCCGGCATGCGTTAGCGAAAACTTCCCGTTTTAAATTTTCTTTATAAATTTGTGGAGATATGCGATGTCAGCTAAGTTTCGGCTCCCAATAGGATGTTCATAGTAAATTGAGATCTTTCGAATGCCCTACTTACGATGGACTTGCATGCACATTATGTATTCTTCCTCTGCATGTAAAATTGACAATGCCATGAGCCTGATCACCTTATTAATATAACCAAGCGAATGTAGGAGATTATTAGACATGTAATTATTTTACAAATTTCTTATTCTTAAGTTTATGTATCGTTAAAAAAGCAAAAAAAAAAAAATGTTTTCAGTATTCACAAGTATTTGCCTAAAACATTTAATCCAATGTAAGGATATGAAGCTACTTGTCCTACGTCGTTATCAATTTTACTTTACTAGTCGCAGTGACAGTGGTTCAAAAAGTGCTCAGTTAAACATTAACATCGTACAGTGTAAACTTAGTGAGCAATAGTCGCTCACGTAGGCACGTGCAACAATAATTTCAACTTAAATTTCATCTGGCCATTTGCTGCTCGAAGATAGAAGATAAAGGCTCTTTTCTACGCAGTCGTGAGTAATAGTGCCTCAAATTTCTAGTCTGCGACCAGCAAAATTTAGATTTGGCGCTCCGCCCGGGATTATTGCTTTTATTTACGGACGTCTGAATGATTGTATCTTACTGCAGCTAGAGGAAAATTTGTGCAAAATGTGACTACAAATTCGTGTGGATCCTGAACCTCAGTTGGATTGAGATCGGGCTGTTTGGGGGTCAGGGAAAAACTTCGAAGTCATGATCCTGCTCTTCCAGCCACGTGGGGACCCTTATAGCCGTGTGACAATGCGCATAATCGTTCTGGAAGATCACATCCTCCCGAGGAAAGGCAGTCATCATGTATGGGTGGACGTGGTCTTCGAGGATGGATTCATAACCAAATCGATCAAGAGTGCCTTCCACACATATAATGTAACCTATAAAATACCTCGAGATCATTCCCCAGACGACAACACTGCCCCCACCACCATGTTCGTCCAGCAATGGATGCAGGGTGTCGAGTCTCCGACGTTTATCGCCGGACACACTGACGTCCATCCATTTTATGCAGCTGAAAACGTGACTCGCCGGAGAAGGCTACCAGACGCCAATCAGCAGCGGTCCAGTCGCCATAACTGTCGAGCAAATTCGAGTTGTTTTCGTCGATGCACCTATGTTAGCATGGGTGCATTCACCCTCCGTCTACTCCCGAGTCCCATTCACAGAAGGGTTCGCTGAACTTTTGCGGTTGGACGGCGAGCTGTTCCACTGTAGCCTGTCGGTTGGCCTTCACGCACCGTCGTAGTCTACGTTCACCTCGGACATCAATGGTGCGTGGAGCTCCGCAGTTTCCACTACGGTTATTCCCAATAGTGCCATTCGTCCACTCGCGATACACCTTTACCACAGAGGTACATAAACAGTTCACAAAGTTCATTGCTTCCGAAATGCTGGCCCCATTGTCCGGAAAGCCGATGATCAACCCTTTTTACAAATCGGTTAAACCGCTTCCGTTACCCATGACAGCAAAAAGCTCACTATGTACAGCCAGCCTGTCGGTTGCATTATACAGGATGAAGCACCTAAGGCAGGCCACCTAAAAAACACTGCCAAATTCAGTGCTAGAAGAAAATGTTTCAGACAAAAGTTGCTTGTGCTCAAGGCGCTAATAATGCAATAGTGATAATTTCCCGTCATGGAAGGGCAGAGAAGATACTAAGATCAACTTCGTTAATTTAAATGGAATGTTAAATTTTATTTAAACCCTTCAACAGCGTGTATGAAGACGTAATAAATACGATGACATTTGCCGGTCATTCAAGATCACTGAAGGTCAATGACGAAGCAAACTGCAGCGCCGCATGGAACAATGGGCCGACGTAGCGCCGTCCTGTAACGACTGTAGCCGTCCTGTACCTCGCGTTTGGTTATACAAACGCCAGGCTCAGACTACGCTTCATCTGTTTTTGTATAATGATATCAGGTGTTAGAATTGGTGACCTTGTGAATTGATACATACTGTAAAACGATTCTGAGCCGATAATACCACGCGTCGAATGTCATCTGGACTTGTTGCAGAACAAGCTCGTGTTATACGGCCTTTCATGTCTTCGGGAGTCGTCGGTGGGTCTTTGTAAACCTGTTGCTCCAATTTTACCCACAGATGAGAGTCCTTATGCTTTAAGTTTGGGGAACGTGCAGACGATTTAGTGCTTTCAGAGACCGACCGATCTAACGAGCACCGAAAGTTCTGTTAACAACCGTTCTAATTCCCTGTGCAGAATGAGCGGGACATCCGTCGTGTTGGTACCACAAGGATTGCCTTATGTCCGTGCGGAGGAGCAGTTTGCTTCGTATGTTGCAATTCATGAAGCCAGCATTTTATTAGTTTACGGAAATTCTCTTAAGAGTAGGATCCCCCCACCCCCGGCTAAGGTCATGAAGCAAGGGAGCGATACGGGCGACACTAATACGCATGGATAGTGTCTCATCGCTCCTACGCGCAAGGCGTGCAGTGTTTCCGTCGTAACGCTGTACTGTGCAAATTAGATCTGAAACGGTGGGGTTTAATTACATGCGATGTAATGCCATAGACTAAACTACGCCGTATATTTGTACTTTTATCTTGCCGTTTAAGGAAACTGCATTGGCAAGCTTTAGAAATGCTTTATTTGAACTTTTTTACGAATATTTTTCTCCAAGAATACAGTTAATATGAAAAAAAAAAAAAAAAAAAAAAAAAAAAAAAAAAAAAAAATACTGGCAATAGATAATGGTTTTTAAAATCTTTTATGACAAAAAATCGTATTTGCAGAAGATTCATTTACCAAGATACACGTATTTGCACAAACAACTATTTTCAAAAAAACGCGCAGGTCCATCCCCCTCTTAATTGTATTTACTGGTTTTATCATTACCTTAAATTGTTAACTAGAAAATAAACCCTTTGCTATTTTTAAGTTGGGTATGTGACAACGAGGTCTTGAAAGCCGATGAGGGTATATAGCGAGGTGAGTATTGAGCAGCGCCGAAATGCAAGTGCGGAGGAAACGGGAGATCCCTGAGAAAACCCGTTGATCAGCGGCATCGTTCGGCACGATTCCCACGTGCGAAAATCCGGAGGCGACCCCGTCAGTAATCGAACCCGGTTCGCCTTGGTAGGAAGCATTTAGTTTAACCACTATGCCACGGCGGGGCAGCCGAGACTCGAAAATGATCAGTTAATTTTCTGTGTTAAAACAAATGGTATAAATGTCATAAAAGCAGAAGGAATCACCATGCGCGCACACACTCACACACACACACACACACACACACACACACACACACAATATATATATATATATATATATATATATATATATATATATATATATATATATATATATATATATATATATATATATATATATATATATATAAATCTCGCAGACAGAACATACTGTCACTTTGGATAAAGTTACAAAAATTAGCCATTCTTGAACCTTCGCGAAATCCCATTAACTAAATGATATTAGAATATATTAATTTTTTTTATTACCAGCTTTCTTGACGAATTCGTGTTAGCTTTATAGAAAGCCAGCCTACGAGTATGAGGCCCTGTGTTAGAATCCGGGGTAAGACGTGATCTTTGTGGTTTTTATGGTTAAGGATTAACTTTATTTTCTATATACAACACTCCCCTCTCCTTATTAGCCTCTCTGGATACAGTAAAATAATAATAGACAGTATGAAAAATACACAAGCTGATATCAAATGTAGCCTGTAATTTTAATTTGCGTACTTTCATTGCTTTACATTTCTAATTTGTAAAATCGATATAATGTCAACGATCTAAAAGAAGTGAATTATAAATATTCATGTTTGTAACGAGGAGAATGTGTCTCAAATGTACACCTACGAGTAAAATTAATTGTTTTTAATGTATGGTAGGTCCCATAAATATGGGCACTGGACCAATTATGGGCACTGCATGGAGTCCCGCGTAAATTGCACTATGACAACTATATTACAGCACAATGCAGGGCTAGACTGTAAGTAGTACGGATTGGTACCAATAGTGCCCCATAGGAAGCGCTAATCACGTAGAGAAAGGCGCCATTGTATTGAGGTGTGTTGAAAGGCGTAGCACTTCTAATTTTCGTGTCGCGGTAATTATTGTAAGGTAAGTACATTGTAATTCTTAAATATATCTGTATATGTTTATGAGTAGTGTAATTTAGTGTATTGAAACTTATTATATGTATCTTGGTTTAGTTGTGATTTGCAACTGTTAATGTCGATGTGAAAGGCCCATATAAATAACACAGATCCCATATAAAGTACGCAGTGCCCATATAAAGTATGTGGTGTCCATAAAAAGGAACAAACGTCCAAACTCATACATATTTTCATCCAAGCTACTTTGTTGTTTAATTTAATACCCTTACCACAAAAATAACATACTACCTCAAAAAGTTAGTTTTAATAGTTGTGGAAAATAAGCGACATTAATTTGTGTGGTTAAAGAGAGTGGGAGAGATTTTATTTACATATATTTATTTTATTTATTCAGAGTGGTGAGTACGAAAAAAAATGAGGTCGAAAATCTCTCCCAACCCCAGAACAAGAAAGTGAATTATGCTCGAGAATCTTTCGCTTAGCAGACATAGAAATACCACTAACTTCCAGAGATTCAGATGTACTGTGAACACATTTCGCAAACAAAACAACATTCGTGTTCCGAGAGACAATGAGAAAAACAGTATGCTTGGTAGAAAATGGTTGAAACTCTTTCTAGGTCGCCATCTAGATGTTACTCAATGACATTGTCAAATTGTCAATACAGGGAGAGCTGCAAAGCTCAATAAGTATATTGTGGACGATTACTTTCAAACTCTTCGCGTGGTTTTGAACGAGTTAGACCTCTTGGTCAAACCGGAAAGAATTTTAAATATGGATGAGAAACTTGTACGATTGAATCTGCACAAGTCACCAAATATCTTAACAAGGAGAGGAACTAAGAGTGTGCACCTGAAGATGCGGAGAGTATAACCTCTGTTGCTTGTGCAAATGTTTTGGGGCAAGCTATCCCACCTGTTATATTGTTTAAGAGAAAGAGATGCAGACCAGACTATGTTGATAAGTTACCGCAAGGAAGCAAAATTTTCTTGACAGTAAAAGGAAGCATGCCATGCATTACATTTGTTAAATGGCTTGAACATTTCTCAAGATACGAACCAGCTGGAAAATCTTGGTGATATTTGATGGAGTAACATCACAACATGATGCTAACATTGCTGCAGCCATTGATGAACATGCTATCACTCTGCTGTGTCTTCCAAGCAACTGCACACTCGAACTTCAGACGATGGACAAAGCTGTCTTCAGACCCTTCGAGTACCACTGGGACAACGAACTTTCAACTGTTTTGGGAAAAAACTTCAGGAAGGAATTTGAACAGATCTAGTTTTGGTACTCTTGTGTGGCCTAAAATTATTTCATCATCGAACATTATTTCAGGCTTCCATGCAACAGAAATTTTCACCTACAGTCCATATATCATCCCGGAAGTCGTCTCCACTCCCACTCTCAAAAAATTCTAAACAGTACACCAGAACATGTAACCATACCCTCTACCCAAGCACCAAGTAAACCTCGAGCCCAGTCTTCATCCATAGTAATATCCCAAAATGTGACAATGTCAACCTCTCCGAAGCTTATGTCTTCAGACTCTACTCCTGGGCCCTCACGCACACAACAGAAGCAAAGTAGGCGGCCAAGTATGAATGCAAGTAGGGTTGACTCGGATGATGACAATAGTGATGAAATAACTTTACATGATTCAGATTCATCACTAGCATCACTTGAATCAGATGATGAAAACGATGATGAAACTACACCTAAACCCAGCAAACAATTCACAAAGATTTTGAGAACACCTCAAAGGCGACCACTGGCAGAGACAAAGTGTCGCAGGAAGTCCATAAATTACATAGCTGTCAAGAATAATAGGAAACTATTTCCCGAACAAAAAGAAAGAACATGAGAGAAGCAACGCCCAACAAAGATGTTCAACTCCACAAACGGAAAGTCGTCTTCTGTGGGAGAAGGGAGAGGGAACAAAACATCGACACCATCGACCTGGCACTGTCACTTGTGCAATGAAAACAGGCAGATTAACATGACACGATGCAAGGTTTGCTTTCTTTGGGTTCATGATGAATTTGTAGGCTTGGTTTCTGATGAAGATCCCGAGGCACTGTTAACTTTCAGGTGTACTTCTTGTGAATATATGATTTATTTATGATAAAATGTGACGAAAGAACTGTTGACTATAAATGTTTTTACTGTTCCATATTAGTAACCACAGAAGGATTTTCTTGTAAGGGTAATTATTTTTTGGGAACACAGTTATTTTTGTAAATCATTAACATCCAATTTAATGTTGGCTGTGATACGTAAGGTACATAATATATTGTTTGAATTCATATTGTCTTTGTTTCTGTTTTCATGTTAGGCTGATGGAAATGTGCATCTCTCTTATTGCCATCTCTGAACCCCTTTATGCTCAAAAGTGTGGCCAATAAATGTTCGAGTGGAACATCAACATATTCATTGTCACTAACCAGAATAATGGCATCAATAACGATTTTCTACACTAACTGATGCTTTATCACTTATAAAATGGAGCACAGTGCCCATATTTGGAGCACCTGCTCTTATTCCGGGCACTTTCTTAAAAATACACCTTTTTCACATTCCATGATGTAGTGGTTTATTATTAAAACATTGTTACCTCACACTATTAGTACTTGGTTTGAGGGTATACTTTCCATAACATAGAGTTTTTGTGGACATTTATCAGTTTACAATGGCTGGTATTGCTTAAGGGTGCCCATATTTGGTCGATCTACCTTATTTATGTTAGAATAACAGACCTGGCTGTAGGCCTATAGTAGATTATTTAAGCATATCAAATCTATTATTTCGACAAACTTCGGAGAAAGCAGACGGCAACATTTTATGTAAATATCTATTTTTTAAATATAGTCGAAAATTTATTAGCATATAGTTTCATACTAGTAGCGACTATGCAATCAGAAAAATGTATTTGGTAGTTATCACTTGAGAAATTTTTTGTGCCATTCACGTTTTTGAGGAATACTGATTAAAATAGGTCCTGTAATACCAACTTTTCATACGTGAAGGTGATAAATCGTTTACCAATGTCACAAAGTTTTTAAAATACTCAGAATCATTACACACAATCGTGTAAATAACGCGCATGAAGGTTGTTTTTGGTCGTGATTGTAAATTTCATTGCTTAATGGCCAGTGATCTTCGCTTTAAAGGTCAGCGTACCAAGCCTGCTCTATATAGGGGGAATTATTTTTAAATTTCCTTCTTAATGCATTGATTATAAAGGTAACAGGATGAAACAAAAACAAATATTAAACGCGAATTTCTCACAGAATACGGCACCAATAGAAATTTTCAAAAAATTTTAATAATTTATAACTATTTTGAAAAATGTATATTTTAATTTTCAGTGTTAATCAAGTATAATAAAGGCAAGGTTACTTAATGCGCCAGTATTTCTTTATGAATGTCACGTATAATACTCTTTGTTTGTTAAAACCGTTGTATTTAAAATCGATGCTTTGAGAAAGAAATATTCCGTAATTGATTCCCAGTTTAAACTCTGTGGCTGAAGGTTTGATACGAAAAGTAACGGATACATAAAGCGCGCTACTGCTCTGTGTTATAAATTGTTCATGTTACTACAGCCGAACACAGAGACTACAGTTCATTGGTTTTCGTCAGCGGAAAAGGTGGCGAGTCAGCCAAAATATAGAAAGTATTCAAACATGTCTTATTTTAGAGATCCGAATTATTAGTTAATTCATTTGGGGACAAGTTAAACTTCACCAGCATGTACATTACATTTACTTTTACCATTCAACCACTGTTTGTTTGGCACAACCCAGAGCGCTTTCGACCAATAGCGAACTTGTAAGGGAAACAAGGCTCGAATAACGTGATACCTGCCCTGGGGTTAAATTGAACCAACAACCAATGAAGAAGTAACTGACATTCTAGTACACAAAATATTGTGGCGTCTAGCTTACTGCAGAATGAACTTACGAAATTTCCGGGTCTCTACTTATTTGCAACACCTGTAACCATAAATTATAGTGGATATGAAACATTGTAGAATTTAAAGGCACACTGTAAAAAAAAATTCAAAATTTTCTGTATAGCAAAGGAAATAATTTCTATAAGGCCGTTTTGTTTACATTAACAAAATATTGCATAAGTTAAAAGAGAATGCAAAATAATCTTAGTTTTGTTGTTATTAAAGTTCTTCTGTATTCATTCTTGCATTAAGGCATTATTAATTTCCTTTACAGCAAAAAAAAATCCTAATACTTGTTTTGTTTACAGTAAAGAAATGTTGCTGTACAGCAAAGAAAATGATTAAGATGAATTAAAACATATTTATGCGTTTATTATAGTTTTTGGTACCAAACTAAACTTATCTAATGCTACGTTACTAAATAACAAATTCCTTAGATCGTCTATATAATGGTTTTACATTCTAAACACAGCATCATAATTTATCATAAGAATACCGCTATACTATTGTAATCACAGTATCGCGTTATCTTTGCCACTGACATATAGGCCAATCTAGATCACACAAAAATTTTTTAGTGGAAAACCTATTTTGCAGTGGCCCATATACAATGATTACAGACAGGCAAAATTCGCGTTATTATTTGTGGACACGTTAAACTTCAAACACATGTACATTTGCAAATAAGTTTGTCGTCGGCCAATACTTTTTTAACACGCCTTGAGTAACTTTGCGCCAGTAAATGATCACTTCACAATTGTGTTCTCCAATCACGTGCAGTCCAGTCAGAAAGGGAGTGACTTCACTGCTATGCAGCAGCCAATTGAGAAACGATGCCTGTTCGAGTATATACCGCAGTGTGAAGTTTAGCTTTGTGCCAATTTTGCAGGTCTCTACGATACATATTTAGTGGCAGCAAAACACGTGTTGGAGCAAACAAAGTGCTTTTAGAGTGATCGGATTATTTAAGAACACAGAGGCGAAGATAATGCCCGAACACCAACACAATGACCCTAATGGTCAGCAGCATGTCGGTACACCGTACGCCGGTCAGTCTACCGTCAACCGACAGCCTGGGCGCCTTTCGCAGCACGCGGTAGCCAATTAGACGAAAGGCCCGTTCTCAGATCCTCGCGCAGCCAATCGGAAATTGGGGCCGCGGTAGCTGAGCCGTTAGCCTGCTCGCCTTCCACCAAGGTGATCCGGGTTCAATCCCCTGCCGGGTCACTCCCGATTTTCGCAAGTGGGAATCGCGCCGGACGTTACCGTTGGTCTGTGTGTTTTCTCAGGGATCTCCCGTTTCCCCCACCCCTTCATTCCGACGATGCTCCATACTCACCTCAATCACCCCATCGGCTCTCAAGACCTCGATGTTAAGAGCCATCCAAATCTATTCACACCAATCGAAAATTGGGTACTCTCAAGCCAAAGAAACCGCCCCCACAATTTTACCTGTCTGGACTTACAAACTGTGGTCTAGTACCACCGCGCACAAAAGATACTTTTTGTTACAGCTCTCCGATATGCTCAACAAAATATACCCTTATTTGAAAAATGCTACGTTGTTGAAAATAACTAAGTGACCCACAAGTGTAACATGTTAAGATGAACCTCCAATTGCACTCAATGAAACACCACTCACTGTAAATTCAGTAAACAATTACTACCGACTGAAGAACAAGTAGAATATGAAGAGAAATAAAGTACCACTCAGGCTAGGGAATTCACTGAAAATCAGAATAACCTGGAAGTACCGGAACTATAACCAAGAGGTAGGTAACTTTAGAAGAAACTAAAGTTAAAAGTGCATCTGAAAATGTCATGCATATTATCCGAAATTCGAACACAGAACGTTTCAAACCGTAACCTGGTATTCCAGCAGTTTTGTCTCAGAGGCTAGTGAAATTAGTAAAATACAGCAGCTACTGAAATCGTTATGATGTGCTAAAAAATTTCTTCAAAGTTTTATGAAACTAGCTGCTAATTTTTCGTAGCACTTCAAGGAGTTTCTTATGTAATACAAGCTACATTTCCACCTGTGAGTGATGTCTGCCATGAGCACACACTACATCAATACAGAGAACGAGATCTGCTATGTAAAGTTTTCAAAAAAAATAATTCCGTGGAAATTTGAAACTTGTGGTAAACCCTATCTTTAAAGGAAATCTCAGTAGTAATAAAGTTGCAAACATTTTAAGAGGAATAAAATTTTCCTGAAATGGAGCGATTGTATATGTATATTAGCAGTTATAGGTTGTTCACAATAACGTGAGCACTTTTGAAATCAACCTTAGAAAAATGTGAGGGAAAATATCACTTCCTGTACCTCGATACACTATCTACCAAAAAGTAATTGGGTACCCGTGAATATAGGTAATTCAGTACTTCAGTTAACTTGTGTTTCACGGCCTTCGGCGTAGGACTACTGGTGTTTGTCCGTGGTAGCATGAACACAGAGGCCTAGTGTAACATTATGGATAATGAAATGCTCCCAACATTGTGGCGTTTTTACGGAATGGACCCGTGTTACTTCCAGGATGACAATGGCAGGTCTCATGTTTCAAGGGCTACTATGTAGTGGTACGCCGACAACAATGTTCGCCGATTGGATTAGCCCGCCCGAGCCCCAACCTCAACCCTATAGAACATGTTTGGGGCGAATTGGATCGCCGGGTGAGGGTTCGTCAGGCGCGGCCAAAATCCATTGCTCAACTCATGGAATGGCTGCAAGAGGAATGGCGACGAATCCCCGTGGATGTCCAGCAAACACTCGTACAGAGCATGCCAGACAGGGTGGCTGCTGTTATAGCCACAAGAGGTGGCGCTACGAGATTCTAACGGGGTGACAAACACCGAGGAAACATTTTGGACATGTGCCCAATTACTTTTTGATAGATAGTGTATTTTAACGGGTAAACAGAATGGCATACGTCCAGTAAAGTTGGCAACGACGGAGGGACCTTAGTTCAAGGTCTTAACCATTCCTGAACAATGATATAAGTCGTTTTGCTTTCGTGCTTATAATTTATGGTAAAATAATTTGTAAAATATTTATTTTTCTATTTATTCCAAAGTTTCACTTGACCAACGCATGAATAAAGTGATCATGCGTATGGCGATGTTCGTTTTAGATGTGTTGGAATAATACATGATAGTGCATTTTAAGCAGGACTTTTATAAGTGCTCAGTTTACCGTGATGAGTCCTAGATTGTATTTTTGTATAAAGAAAATATTATTCCGTGGAGGCAAAATTATAAATTTACAAAGAGGATTTTTTTTTCAAATTACATAATTTTGTTATTCGCTAATAAATACACTATCAAAAAAAGTTCTTTAATTTACATATTTTTATGCGATTTCAGAAGTTTTCCTGCACATAAGTTTTCGTTGTTCAGCTTCATAACTTAAGGCAATACATTTTTCTATGGATGGTTGACAGTTCGGTAATCACCTAAAAATAAACCATTGAAAAAAAAATCTCGACTGTACATTCAAATAAGAAATAATGTCAGGAACGATTCAGAAAAAAAAAATATTATTTAACGTTTTATTGAAAATTATGCAGTATTCAATACAGCAGGAGCTATAATCGGCTGCTTAATGTTATATACATACAGGTAAAACAGTAACGTACAAGTTTTTTTATTTCACGCCATCATTTTTGGAAGAAAAAAAAACGGACTTAGTTCATCAAACTGAAGACAAAGTTAAGTTAGATTTGTGGAAGGGGGAAACAGTTTGTGGTGGAAAAAAAAAGAAAGAAAGAGAATCTACGAGTGGTAGCATAAATGACCAGTTAACCGTGATTTGACTGACTGTGGTATTGTAAATACTGGCGTGTGTGTGTGTGTGTCAGGACTTGTTTGCAGTGCCAGTTAGCCCGATGGCAGCTCAGCTCACGCGCCCTTGGTCGGGCGGGGGTACACATGAAGCCAGCCGGCGGCGAATGTGAGGTGAAATGTGCTCGGAGCCGCAGTGGAAACACCAGAACGACACTATAGTGTTAGTGCCTACCTCGCTGGCCAGTGTTGACTTCGCAGCAGCGATGACCACCATCTATGCTGCAGCTGTTTGCTCGGCCCACACGCTGCCGCGACGCCTGCCTGTCAGACTCCCACACTACCCGGGGCGTAGGGAATGGGTTTGCCGGTCGATAAAGGCTGTTCACGATAAAGTGAGCACTTTTTAAATCAACCTTAGAAAAACAGTCACAACCCCTACATGCATATATCTTAACGGGCGCACTTGGTGACATACTCCCGGTAAAGTTGGTAACGAGAGATAGAAAATAGTTCCATATCTTAACGTAAAATTAAAAGTGTTAGGTAACCATTTGTAACAACTTAAATAATTTATTTCACTCTGTACTTCGTGTTAATGTATTGAACTGTACGAAAAAACCAGATTAGTGAAATCTTTACTTATTTAATAAATTCAAAGTTTCGTTTGATCGACGCATGAATAAAGTGATGAGGCCCATGCCAATGTTAATTTTACACAAGAAGGAAGAATACACAAAGTGCATACAAGTAGATCTTAAGCAGTGCTTTTAAAAGTGCTCACTTTACCGTGAACAGCCTATAGTTGTCACGAAGGGGGCGGGGAAGGGAGTGAGCAAGTGAGGGGGCGAAACGTCCTGTGTGTCTCGTCCCGTATGCAGATACAGATTAAGAGCGGAATGGACCCCCAATTTTTTTGTGAAATAGTTGTTTGCGCGAATATGAGTATCTCGGAAAATAAATATTTTGCAAATACGACTTTTTTGTCAGAAAAGCTAAAAAAAAAAAAAACTATTATCTATGTCCCTGTTTATTAATTTTTTTACTTTTTTTCATATTAGGTATATTCTTCCAGAGAAAAATTCGTGAAAATAGCCAAACATCGTATTTTTAAAGCTTGCCTATGCAGTTTCTTTAACCAGCAAGAGAAAAGTAAAAAGATACGGACGTATTTTAATCTGTGGGCTTTCATCGCGAGTAATAAAACCCCACTGTTACATATATAATTAGCACAGTACAGCGTTCTGATGTAAACACTGCACGCCCTGCATGTAGGAGCGATGAGGCACTAGGCGTGCGTGTTAATGTCACCCCTATTGCTCCCTCGCTTCTTGACCTTCAGCGCTGTGTTCCTACGGGAGAAAGACAGTTTTATTATTAAAATTTACAACTACATTCTTACGCGCAAATGTAACAGCAACTTTATTTGCGTGTTTGCTGAACGAGCTGTTGTATTTATTCGTGTTACGACAAAATTTAACTAGTCGCTCACATCTTCCACAACAGACAAAAAAAGTTACTCTGTTTCCTTTGCCACTGTCCTATTGACACAAATCACACCAGGCACGCTTAATGTTCGGTGAACTGTTCATTGTTTTTCTTTTCTTCTGAATGCGATGAAGTCTCTTTTTTGCAATGTACGCACAATAAGCTAAACACTGATATTAATCTTTTTATGGTTTGTTTTCAAGTATACAGCATTGTTTGTACAATCATTGCTTGTGTTGATTCAGCAATTTGTTTAATAAATTCTGAGAACAGTAGCTTCTACTGTGTACCAAAATATTGATTGTATACTTATAGTAGTGCTTAGTGAATGTGACAAAACAAATTTGCATTTCTTGCAATGAGCGAGTGTGACAACAGATAAATGTGTCGCCGTACCTAACCTCGGAATATGGTCAAGGGAAAAGAATGTCAAAAAGGATAAGAGATTTCGGTGGTGCATAATAGGTGAAGTCCTCAGTTCCGATTAGGGTGAAGCGATATGAAAATACAGTTATGAATGTCAAGGTCAAGGTTGCTTGATGTCACGGTTCCTGCTATAGTGAGCGGGGAAAATGGATTTTCTCAGAGAGTTCCCATGTTTTATATACAACATATAACATTTTTTTCTTTCATCTTTATCATAGCTGTCGCCCGAAATGTTGTCTAAAGGTCAAAGTTAAGGTCATATGATATCACGGTTCCTGCTATTGCGAGCTGGACCAATGGATTGTTCGCATGTTTTTTTCTTCCATAAAATTTAGTACATGTATATAATATTTAAAACGAAACAACTTTTCACCTTTCCCTGTGTAACTGAATTCCTCTAGTAAATTAAACTGCAGTTGTAATTCGGCTGGTCTGTCACCCTGGAGTCTGAAATAACGACCTGCAAAATTAAAAGTTCAAGGATGCCATTTCAGTGCAAACTCTGTCATAGGTAGTTTACTCGGAGTCATATTTTGAAGATAATTCTATAACATTGTGACATTGGTTGTCTGCAACCACAACCAATGCATGCTCCGTAATCAGCTTTGCAGTCCGCTCTGCGTGCTCCGCACTAGGCTCCGTTTACTCAGTAATCGACTCCGCAATCAGATCTGAAATCCTCTCTGCGTGCTCTTCACTCAGCTCCATACACTCCGCAATCGGCTCCTCACTCTCCGTAATCGGCTCCACAATCGGCTCCAAATCCTCTACAATCTGCTTCGCAGGCACCACAATTAGAGGTCATTTGGAGGTCATTTACAGAGCAGGAGGGATCATTTATGGAGCAGGAGGGGTCATTTGTGAATTAGAAGGGGTCATTTATGGATCAGGAGGGATCATTTAGAAGTCATTTGTGGGGCATAAGGGGTACTTAGGGATCATTTGTGGAGCAGAAGGGGTCATTTGGAGTTATTAGTGATCATTAGGTGTCATTTAAGATCAATTTAGGGGCCAGTCTTGTGAGGGGTCGATCTGGCAGTACTCAGCTATCTGCTTTAAGTGTGACTATGGATTCAAGCTGAGCGAACAACTTGTCTGGAAGAAATTGATGAATATGCACACTCCTCAATGAGGTGTCATTATTGTGAGGGGACAGTCTTGCGAGGGGTCAGTCTTCTTGTGAGGGGGAAGGTTTTTTGTGAGAGGGCAGTTTTTGTGAGAAGGGGCAGTTTTCTTATGAGGAATCAGTGTTTTGAGGGATCAGCCTTGTGTTGGCAGTGATAAAATATAACTCCTTGACTATTTGAAATAATAACTTCAGTGTTAACCTTACTTTTGATAACAATTCTCATTTTAATACAGATGAGTATATTTGCCACACTTGACAACACATTATTTTTTTTAATAATTCTGATAAAGGTAATTTCATATTTTTTACGTATGTGGATATCGATTTTTATACACAACCACATTTTGCATTTTTTAAATATTTATATATTACTTCTTAATATCTTACGTATTTTAGCAGGTATGTATTTTGTGGTCATTATAACTACGTGACTTAGGAATCCTTTTATGCCAATGTAATTTATTTCACTAATTATACTTAAAGTTAATTATGTGTTTTGTCTAAATTCTTATTTAATTTTGCATGCAAACTTAAACCAGCAAGCTGTTACTTGTAACACAGAAATCGATATAAATAAATTATTTTAGTAAGTTTTATACATGCAGTTTATTCACATGAACCAGAAATTTTCATATATGTACGTACACACAACCATATTATAATATTATATTTATCTTCCAACTTGTAATTATTTCATATTCAATGTTCAGTCCATAGCTAAACAATATATAATGACATGTAAAAGGAAATGTGGTAAGCATTTAGAACAACGGTACTTTTCATTTATCCAGCAGCAGCATAACCTTCACAAAGCATCGATTAACTAACCCTGGACAGATTTTTAAATCGAATTATCTTCGGCTTTGGAAATTGAATCATTCACATCCGGAAGTGTGCCGGTTTGCTGGGGAAACAATAAATTGATCGTGTCATCGGCGCTGAGTTCAGGTTCAGATGTTCATCGATGTTTACTCATCTGGGTGAAGCTGGGTTCGGGCACAGTGTTGCGTTAGGAGCGAGGTCTCTGAGAGGCTGCTGGTTAATTCGAGGTGACAGGTTCCTGTACTGCGGTGGCTGAGTCTACCAACTCCGACGAAGATGGATTTGCGATGTCGGCCTTCGAGGTATGCAAATCCGATGTTGATGACTCACAGTTTGGTGCATGCATGGGGTGATTTGCCTCAACATTTTCCAGCAGCTATTATGTCGTCAGGCGAGCATGTAAGTGTGGTGTCTTCGAGCATGTAAAAATCACAACACTTGCCCTAGCCTGGGGTACAGTCGATCACATGTTGGCAAGGGTCCGATGTGTTGGGATTCCCAGCACCGATCCAGGGCAAATTACCGACTCACACCTCTTCCTACTCCTTGAGCTTGCTATCGGACCAGTACTATAGGCAACGCGACTTAGTCCTGGTTTTACGTAATGATACGTTCATACCGGATAGAAGCCAACCATGTCGTCTGTCTGCTGCCAACTGGATGCTCGTCGACGGAGTAGGGCCTATTTGATATAGGACTGGTTCCAAAGGGTGACACTACCTCCATCTTGGATATTAGTCATGACATCGTTTCACGATATCGACAAGCAGTAAGAGGAATCTTGAGGTGGTCTCGCTAAAAGTATCGAATCATTTACTTTTGCTGCAAGTAACTTCATCTTCCACCTCCACAATGTCTACGTCGCTATCGTTGGACGACTCATACACGTGATTTGAATCCAAGCCAGTTTTTCATTTATGTACCGCACTGGCGAGAAACAATATTTTATGGCTCGAATTTAGGAATACGTTAAAATTTGTATCTGTACACAGAACAAAAATGTGATACACAGGGCATGTCTAATGTTGGCACCCACCCACCCCTGTATTTACTGCCATTCATTTCATGCTATATACCATTACAGATTTCTGTAATTTCGTCCAGCCAGGGCGAATTGCAAAGGTGAATGTACCACACGTTATCTTCGCCCAGGAAGCTTGCTAGAAGATGGGTGGTGTCTTGTGGTGAAAAAATATTCCCCCTGAGCCGGAAATGAATATTCCCATTGCACATTTCAAAATAAGTAAAACTGCGAATCTCACCACATTCACCTTTAAAACAGATGCCATATTTTACACAGTGTTGGCTTGTATAGACATAATCATACAGCGAATTAGAATCGAACATGTAGCGGGCGATATCTTCCACTGGGCGAGGATCTGGAAGTAGGTCAATTTCCTCTCTTTCATATCCACTGTAGTCATAAACTTCGAACTGGTAGTCTGCTGGCTGTAGCGGCTAGTAGCCACGAGAGTGGTAAACGTCTTGCAGCCATCGCATGTGCAGACTGGAGGACATGCTTGCTGATGAGCCCGAGAACTAGCGATCCGGTCGGCTGCCTCTGCTTACATGACGTCGTTGATAGATAGGCATCACATATGAGTAGTGAGCACAAGGTCTGTTATACCTTCTCCCCACGGTCCAAGATGGCGGTGTGCTGGTCGCCATTACAATCCACGATCCATCTAATTGCATCATGGCGATCTTCCATCTTTAGCTCGTAACTGATTGTTCCTGCACCCGAAACTTGACTCCTCGGTTCTTCTTCCGCACGCGATGTCAGCTGATTTGTACTGAAAGTCTTCTATACCTATATCAAATTCGCCTGGGCCATGCTGGTCAAGGCCAAGAATGCATATATGTTCACCGAGGCTTTGGGTTTGGAAATATACGACATGGGATATATCTGGTGGTAGATACTATAAAAGTAATAATTATACTATATTGTGTTCAATACTGGAAAAAAGAAAAATTGTCTTAAAGTCGTCTTTTAGTGGTCAATTGGCAGACACGATTGATTGATATGGGTGTAGTGATAATTTTTGTTTAGTAAGGCCAATGATTAATTTTTGCTGTGTGAGACGTTGCTGGTGTAGGGGTGAGCAAGTGAAGGAGCGTCTAATATTATGTTACTCTGTTTTAAAGATTTTTCCTTCAATTTTTTGTGAATAGAGAAAAAGGGGGTGGGGCAGCTTGGTCAAGGATAAGGTCACCAAAATTCAACATTGTGGTTGGTGTCAGTGATGTAATATGTTTCTAAACTTGTATTATGTTCGTCGAATTTTTGCAATTTTTTCTCAGTTTATAGAGTTCAAGATCATTCGCGTCAAGTTCAAGGTCACCAATATCCAACATGTTGGTCGGAGGCAGTAACATAATACGTTCGTCGATTTTTGTGAATTTCTTCGGATTTTTACAATTTTTTTCTAAATGACTTATTTTCAAGGTTATTGGGTCTCAGCTGTGTGTTCATTGGTTATTGCCCTAGAGAGTGGTTAGTCTTGCCCCACACCTGGCAGTATGGGATTCGCTATTTGTTTCCTTACAATTCTGCTATTGGCTCAGAAGCATCCATGATGTGTCTAATAAACTGCGATCGAATTGCAAAGATGACTTCACTTTATATGTATTTGACATCTATCTTGTCCCGAAGTGAATTTTCCAAATTTTCCTATCCCTAGTGATGTGAGCTATATCGGTAAATAAAGGACAGATGCCCATTTTTTCTGGAGACAAGTTAAATTTCCAGATCAGTTATTCTATGATCGCACCGATATTACACGAACATACCATTAGATTTACGTGTACAGGCAAAAGACAATTTAGTAATCATTATTATATATATATATATATTTATATTGTTACGACTGTAAACCTTCCGATAGATGCGTATGACACTGAAGATATTTTCAAGAAAGCTACAGCTGACGTAAGGCGAACTTGCAAGTGCAGTGTTGATACGACAGACTGCTGTGTTGGAAAGACGCCATCTTGGCTGTGCAAGTGGTGCAGTCCTCGCCCGACACGCGAAACTTCCAAATGAAGAAACTTTAGAATTAGTCTACGAAAAGCAAGCACCAGTGCTGGCTAGTCGGGTTGCTCCTTCTTCTTTGTTTTCTCGCTGGCGTAAACACGGGTTTTTTCTCGCTGGAATTACGTCGTAACCAAGGAAGTTGTAACTGCATATAATCTCCTTGGCTTGCAATTAGGCCAACGACAGAGGGCTCTCCGTCCATTACAGTGGCGTGGGGTGTAGTAAGGAAAGTTAGAGATTAAGGCCTTGAGTTTGATACCAGACAGCTGCACCGGTGGTGTGCCGTATCCTTAAAGATTTTCCGTCGCCATTTATGTCAAATGTTGGTACAGATATGTAAAGGCAATATTTCCAAAACCTTTACGTACTAACGGCAAAAATATCCTCATATGCCCGTACTCTTAAAGAAAGATCGAAGTTCGTCGTACTGTACTAACTTCTATATCGGCTTTAAGTCACACGATTGTGCTATAGGCTGTTCGCGGTAAAATGAGCACTTTTGAATGCCGTACTTAAGATACATTTATATGCACGCTGTGTGTTCTTCCGCCGTGTGCAAAATTATCATACCCATGAGCCTTATCGCTTTCTTCATGCGTCGGTCAAGTAAAATACTGTAATTTAAGAGTCTGCTAATTTTTACACTTCAACGCATAAAAAAAAAAAAAAACAGAAAGCGACAGAAATAATTTAAGTTATCACAAATGGTTACCTAACGGTTTTAATTTGACATTAAGAAATTCAACTACTTTCTCCTCTATCGTTACCAACTTTCCTAGGCTTATGCCTCTCAGTTCACCCGTTAAAATATATGCAGGTAGGAGCAGTGACCTTTTTCTAAGGTTTATTTCAAAAGTGCTCACGTTATCGTGAACAGCCTTTGCAAATAGCACCCCCTTCCTTGGTTAAAGTGGGTTCTGAATCGCATTATATACCGACTTTCGTGCGCGAGGTACCGCGAATGATGTGACTCGCTTAGGGAATATTGAAACGTATCTACTTCTAGATACAGGAGTGCCTTTTATAAAATGTAAAACATCCGTTTCGCAGTTAATAAAATATTTCTAAAACCAACCCGTCCGAAACCAATGTTGCTCGTAGCAGCAGTAACGTTGGCAGCAAATAATTTTGCTTGATCCCTTTATGGACGCTTAAACGTACTTATTTTGATATTCGGGAGAGAAAAATTTTAACATTAAATGGTAATGTTTCAGAGATCAGTTTCGGTAAAAGAAGGAGGTAACTGCAAGTACTGTGTGGAAATAAAAATGTGATTATACCATACTTGAAAAATAGATTGGTAAGAAAAAGTATCAATTAGTAATTGTATTATGTTTTTTAACTTCATTTTCTATCAATTGTAACAATTTAAAAGGCAATAATATTCCGCTATTTATAACAAATTAATGTTTTCTGTAAACAGGAGAAAGTAAATATTTCAACATTAATCTAATTAGACCTGGTAACTGAAAAGAACTGCGTTAGCATTGTCCTGCTAACACTTAAAAGAAATGAACATTTTTATTTAAAAAATGACACGTTTTAACTAATAAAAAAATTATATGCACTGTTTGTAATGTATATCATATTGTAATTGTGCATACGAACTGGTGTTTTCAACTGGACGTCCATCCAATAATTGTAAAATAGGTCGTAAAAATAAATGATTTTACTGCCATACTAGGCAGTGCATCGTAGTTGGTGTTAAGTGTTTTTGTACGTGTTACTACAGTACACCAAGACTGAAAGTATCGCTTTGCCAGTGTAAATTGCACGGCCACAGAATAGTGTATTGGTGTTTGAACTGTGAAAGGCATGACTCCGATTTTGTAGACGGAGGTGTATACTGTACTGTTAAGGCCAGTGCAATGTAATGTTTTTACATAAGACCAAATTAAACACAGTGGGCAGAAATAATAATTTCTAAACTACATAATAAAAATGGGAACTAACTGGGCCGACGTTAACAGAGTTACGGACTTTCGAAACTAGTTACGGGAAATCCTCCCTTGACTGCTGGAGCCGACGGAGGTTCGAACCCGAATTCTTGACCTCACCGCAGAGTAGATAATGCCACAGAGGTGAAATGGCGTGGGTTTTACCCATGCTTTGATTTGCTGCATGAGTGAGGATCTGGACACGAGCCTTTTGTCTAATTGGCTACTGCGTGCTACGAAAGGGATCCTATTGGCAAGGCTGCAGACGGGCAAGTGGGTTACTGTAGGCGCTGATTGGCGAACGGCTGGCTGGTGACGCCATTGTGTTGGCGTGAGTTTGCGGAGAAACACGGCTGTTACATCTCTGCATTCTTTAGTGAAGGCTTTTCACGATGAAGTGAGCACTTTTGAAATCAACCTTTAGAAAAAAAGTCGCTGCCCCTGCCTGCATATACTTCAACAGGTTCACTGATTGAAATGCGCCCGGTAGAGTTGGTAAGGATAGAGGGAAACTAGTTCCATGTCTTAACGTCGAATGAAAAGTGGTAAGTAATATTTGTGATAATTTAAATTCTTTATTTGGCTGTCTGTTTGTTTTTTAATGCACAAGTGTATAAAAATGTTTACTTTCCTAATAATTTCTCAGTTTCACTTGGCCGACTTATGAGTAAAGTGACGAGGCCCATGGCAATGTTAATTTTACATAAGACGGAAGAATACTCAACGTGCATACAAGAAGATCTTAAGCAGGGCTTTCAAAAGGGGTAATTTTACCGTGAACAGCCTATAGTGTGTGGCCTCACGTGGCGTTGTTGTGTTGCGTAGGGCAGACTCCAGTGTTCGCCCCCCTCGCGGCGGGTGTCACAGGAAGGCGGTCATTAGCCCGGCACAGGCTGATCAACTCGGTTATCTGAGGGGCATGGGAAGAGCGAGGTGTCGTACCCCTCCCCCCTGCTTCCTAGTAATGCTACCTCCCCTCCTATCAAACCGTATTCGCAGAGTAGCCCGGCATACAGAGGGAAAACAGCCGCCAACTCACGCCGCATAAACCAGCAGAATGGACGTCACTGGCCGACAACATGGCTCCCGGTAACTTACTTGCCGGTTAGCAGAGCGGACGGTTGAGATTCTTCAGCGGCACGCAGCAGCGAATCGGATACAAGGCCTGTTTCCAAGAGCGTAGCCAGACTTCACACTTTTCGAATCAAAACTGTGGAGAAAAAAAAAACATCTATGTCGTGTTTGGTATAGGCTATTCACGGTAAAACGAGCACTTTTGAATGCCCTTCTCAAGATCTACTTGCAAGCACATTGTGTCTTCTTCCGCCCGATGTAAAATTAACATTACCGTGGGCCTCGTCACTTTATTCATGCGTCGGTCAAGTGAAACGGTCAAATTATTACAACAGTAAATATTTCGCAAATCTGCTCATTTTTACACTTCGATGCATTAAAATTTTAAAAAAAGTGAAAAAAATATGTTTATTTATTACAAATTGTTACGTGACACTTGTTATTTGACTTTAAGATATGGAACTATTTTCCACTCCTCGTTACCAACTTTACTGGGTGCATGTCACTCAGTTCGCCCGTTAAAATATATGCAGGCAGGGGCAGTTACTTTTTTCTGAGATTGATTTAAAAAGTGCTCAACTTATCGTGAACAGCATTTAGTTTCCTAAATATGTCATGTATCAAACGCGTTTTATAGTTCTGTTAGCACAAAAGTATCTTATTTTGGGTTAAATAACAATGTCGTTTATTTTTTGTACAAATTACAATATTTCTGATATATGTGAATAAAAACGGATAGGAAATAGGTATGTTGACAACGTCTAGTAAGAAATAATTCTCATACAAAACGTTTTTTAAACTGAGTACACACGATTGCGGCGCGTTGACCCTGCAATCCGGTTTCCGCTTATCTCGGCGCGTCAGTAATCTGCGCAAGAATAGTGACGAGCAGAAAAACAAGACGGAGAGGGTGCATGCAGCCAGAACCTACCATCCTTAAATTGTAACCTAAATTGACTGTTCCCTTCAAATAAAGTCAAATTTACGACAAAGTCTCCTACGGAAATGTTACACGTTATTTCTTGACAGGTTAGTTCTCGAATGGAGGAAAAATTACCAAATATACATACCATTGATTTTATTAATTAGTATAAAAATAGAATCAGAATATACTCTACAATTATGGGGATCATAAAATGACTACAAATAACCAATATACATACTTCACATTAAAAATATAGACGCTGTAATGCTTGAATGATTCAATTCTTAACAGTGAATTTGTCGTGGAATAATATTGGTTTCTGTAAGCAAGCACAGTTAGCCGTGAGGTGGCAATACCAAAAACAATATTTTCATGAAATGCCTTAAAACGTGGTCGTAAAGCGACTTACGTTTATCTGAGCGTCGTTCCAAGATTTCCATATAAGCGAACATTAAAAAGTTTGTCTAAAACTATTGATCTGCCTGACATGCTCTTGCATATTTATCTTTAGAAACACTTGTCCTCGCTGCGGTAGTGAGGTACTGAAAATGAAGACAATCTAGATGTTAGCCGCATATATTCACGACTGTGTGTAACCATCACATCTGTTGGCCCCTGTCTTCCTATTCCCAACCGTCTTACTGGTTCACGCAACACCAGACACACTCACTATGTTGAACTCGATACTCGCCGGCTGTCTGCTAATATAATAGCGAGTTGGAAGTGTACCAATCTTACGTAGCACAATCCAACCTGTTTATTTTAGTTATTTACACTTCGAGTGTTGTTGGCGTGGTATTGCGTCGCAGAGAACCTTCTGGACACTGTCGGCGGAGGTTTGTCACCAGTGCCTTCAAAAAACGTGCATTTGTTAACGTTTAGGGAAATTTCAATTCAACATGGTTAAATTTCAAGCGACGTAATATGACGTCAGCCGCTGTCAAAGTATTGATCCCAGATCAGGGTGGCAAAGGTTTCGGTTCTCGTTTCACTTGCAAGTTCGTCATTGGTTGAAAATCGTCCAGGGCGTGTCTAACAATATGCGGTCCAATGAAAGCAGAAACACGACTATATACGTGGATTTAGTTTAACTGTCTTCAAGTGATCTGGCAACACTCCCGTCTACCTGCTGGTATTGAAGTGATGGATCCAGGTGACTCGTTCCTAACTAGTCTTGAATGTCTTTGAATATTTGTCGCAGTCTTTAAGTGTTACACGTATGTTTCAGGAGTTGAGAATAAAATAACTTTGATGCACGGCGTTCTTGATCCTACACCGAAATTGTTTAGTTATCATTACCACTGAGCGGTAGCATTTATGTTCAGCGGTAGTACTACGTATGTAGGTATACCTTGAATGAGACACGCATAACTTGCTCCTCTGGTGGGGCTTAGAGTCAATAATTAATTGTCTCAAATAGGTCCTGTCAGTAAATGCGATTTGTTTTAAATTATTCGATCAATTTTATGAGAGATACGAGTGTGTATTTTATTCTACGAGAGCTTACATGTTCGTCACAAATCCTAAGAAACTAAATAAAAATCGTTATAGATTTCTTTGTTTATTTTGGTCCGCTCCAGCTATTTCTTTAACCTGTGTCCAACCATTTCAGGAGAACGTTTTTTGAACCAATATCTGGAGAGGCAATTCACGGGGGACAGTCAGATTCACCCAGGATCGTGAGGATGTTATCGAATAAGTGACAAAATAAATGAGAAAAATACAAAAGACTGTCTGAAAAGTATGTTTTCTAATTAGCTATTGTGAAACTACGATACATTTAACAGAGACCCGGATATTTCAGCAATTCATCTGACATCTCCACTGGTGCAACCTTCGTTTTCTCATGGCCGCTACTACAGTGAGAATTTTATCTGTGCGCCAGTTGTATTATTACGTATTCACCTTACGCCCTCCTGCTTTTTTTTTTTTTTTTGTTGGTTCAGAGTGCTCCAGCAGCGCAGATCAAAAACGTATAGTCCGAAGTTAAACGCACCAAAATTTCAATTTGTTAAAAGTCTGATATGGATCTTAATAAAAAAAGCGAAATACCGGCATTTATAGCATGCAATAAAAGAGGAAAATTTAATACAAGTGAAGTGATTTGCGATGTTCGTATCGAAGAAGGCTTCTTGATGAAATTCCGAACACATTTTCCACGTGTTTCGTCCGTGCAATCGAGTGTCGTGTCCAGTCGTGTTACTGGCTAGATAAATACACATACACTGTAAAAAATTTCTGTATATTTACGGAATGTTTTTCGGAAATGTACAGTGTATGTACGGAAAGGCAATCCGTAATGAAGAAAAATGGAGTTAAGTCCGTAATTACAAAATACGGAAAGTCTCCGTATTCCCCTTGGCTTAGAGTTACGGGGAAGAACAATGCCGATTCCACACGAAGGTTTCTTCGCCACTGTAACAAGAAAATTATCATTTCTGCTGCAGTTAAGGTTATCTACGTGACTATGACATATTATTTCAAACATTAAAAAATACCATCAGGCGTCTGTAACATTTGGCAATACTAAAAATACACAAAATTTAATAGAAACCGATTTTTTTTTTCAATAGAAATAAAAAGTTATAACACCATTTTCAAGTGAGAATTGTATGTGAATGGTTAGAGTCGTGGACTTGGTAATATTTTGACTCGGGTTGAAACCCCGCTTTAAGTATAAAATATTTTAACTTTTTTAATATAATTTTTTATACACGCTACAACAACCACATAACGATAGTTAAAGATATTTCCATTGTATCTTTTTATTTTAAATGGAAAGTACAGCAAACTAATATGGAAATTAACGGAGAGGTTCAGTGAAATTTACGGAAAATCCGTTTCGGAAAACCAAAGTGTCCGTAATTTTACGAAGAGTTTACGGACACTTCTGGATAAATTTTTACCAGCACTTTTCCATAATATGAAGGAACATTTTTTAACAGTGTATAGGCTGCTCACGATAAAATGAGCACTTTTGATAGCCCTGCTTAAAATCTACTTGTATGCACGTTGTGTAGGCATCCGCCTTAAGTAAAATTAACATTGTCTGGGTCTCTTCACGATATTCATGCGTCGGTAGAGTCGAACTGTGGAATTACTGTAAAAGGAAATATATTATGAATATGCTCATTCTTTCACTGCAATGGGTAAAAAATAAAAAATAAAAATAAATTAGTTTAAGTTGTCACACATAGTTATCTAACACTGTTTATTTGACGTTAAGCTATGGAACTACTTTCCATCTATCATTATCAACTTTACTAGGCGCATGTCATTCAGTGCGCCCGTTAAAAGGAAACGGGCCTTGTGTCTGATTGGCTACTGCGTGCCTAGCAAGGTACTCTTATTGTACGGGCTACCGGTTGACAAGTAGGTCAACGGGCGCTGATTGGTGAACAGTTTTCCGACATCTTGTTGGCGTGCACGGAATATAGTCCACTCACGCTTTCTTCGGCCTTTATGAATCAAACCTTTGAAAAATCCGCCCTTGTATGACTTGCGTGGTTGTTCCCTAAATATGTCATGAATCACGAGCGTTTTATACGTGTCTTCATTAAAGTTACTTTTTTTTTCTGTTAAATTTAAATATTATTAATATTTTATATATAAATTATAATGCTTCGTTTATAAATGATTTGAATAAAAACAGTGAGAAAATATGTGTGTTGGTAGCGCGTAGCAAGAAACAGTTCTTATACAAAATATTGTTACAACTGAGTGCTCATGAATCCGGTGCGTTGTCCCTCTGGTGCAATCTTCCAGACTTAGTTAAGCTTATTTTGCACGAGGCGGAGGAATATCCTGGAAGTAGAACTTTAGCAGGGCTTCAGAAAAGGCCGAAGATACCGTGAATCAACTTTAGTGGCTATTTCGCCTCTGTATTCCTACGTCATCTGTGGCCGTGTGGTGACGGGCTCCGAACCACAGCGCCCCTGCAGCGGGCCAGGGTGCCGCCCATCTAAACTGCTACCCTCATCCCGCCTTCCCTGAGCGACCCCTGACCCTGGGCGCCATCGATTGCCTGGCGTGGGGCGAAGGGATCTGGACCTCAGCCAAGACTAACCGACCGCGCCCCAGACATTTTGGGTCCCTTGGTGCTATGGAAAAGGGCGAAGGAGGGGGGGGGGGGATGGACGGAGTTAATTGATGACTGGCGCAGGGGTCGATGTCTGGACCCTACAGGCCACCGGCGCCTCTCGTAGTCGGGGCGACTGCGCGGGACAAGTTAACACATTGGACGAGGGAACTGGGGCGCGTTCCAATTGAAACAGTTCTGCTGCTGTAACAGCTCTCTCGTGCCAGAGCATCCCTGTCAGCGGGGAACACTGCGCTCGAACATTTATTTCGCCGGTCATTCCAGACAAACGTACATTGTGTTTTTCCTTGCAGCAGGATTTTGTCAGTCCAACAGTAAATTTGGAGTGCAGGGAGAAATCAGCTACGCTTTTACCGTTTATTTAGCAATCAGTAGAACTGTCACGCTCTTAGTTGAACACGTATGAGATTATATATATATATATATATATATATATATATATATATATATATATATATATACATGTATATATATACATGTATATATATAATATATATGTGTGTGACTCATTCCCAATTTGTCGTGAATGCCTGTAAATATGCGCTGCACTCAAAGTATTGAATTTATAGGCAGGGATAGCAACATTTCGCGAGTTCATTTCAGAAAAAGCTATACGTCAAACATGTGCACACTGGAGTTGACTTTACAATTGGTTCGCAGTTTATCAGACACACCCTTGACGACTCTAAGCCAATAGCAGACTTGCAAAGAAACAAGTAGCGAATCCCACACTGCCAGTTGCGGAGTAACACAGGCCATTCTCTGGGATTGCAACCAATGGACAAACAATTGAGACTCGAGTATACACAGTAATGTGGAGTCTAGCCTACAGGTAATTGAAATTGCGAAAGTCTCCTATCCCTATTTATAGGTGATCAAAAATTAATCCTATACATTTATTTTGTAATGTAATTTAGATATTGTTTGTACCTCATTTATATGTATATACAGATCGTTTATCATTAATTTAATATTTGGAACCACTTTATAATATACAAGTTAAAAACTCCGAGTTGTGTTTCGACTGACTCATTAATAATAATTAAAAAGTCCATGGCGATGCCAGTTCTTACATTTGACTGTAGTCCAGCTTTGAACAGTACCATATTTACAGTTATCCAGTTGTGACATCATTTGTCACCAAAGAAACCCGAGTTTTGCTGACATAAATAACTCTCTTCTGTAAGTTTTCGAGCTGTACAGTTAGAATAAAATCAGATAAAAAGTGAACAACACATAAACATAATCCAGCATTACGTTTATTTTATGCCTGTACAGTCATGACCATGCAACGACAAGAGGCACTTTTCTTTAAAACCGCCATTTAAAAGTCGCCTTATGTCCTCAAATCTGCCAGATCCGATTATGCCACGTGTGTAATTAATCACAGATGGGTCTTGCGCGGTGTGGAAAGCGCCAATACTTAGTATAACATGGCAAGGAAAAGGTTTGATTTTACTTGCCCAACGTCTTATGTACAGATTTCGACTGATTTCCAGTGAATTGTATAGCTCAAATACAATAATACTGAATATCTCATATATACAGAATTCAGTAGATGTAAATTAACTGAATTTACTGTAAGTAAAATTTCAAAGGTCCAGAAATTCTGATTAATACAGCATTATCTTACATGTGACGAGGCTTGGAGTCTGAAATTTGCTGCATCTTGTCCGCATTTAACTGGCCACATTTATAAGCCACCATTTCAAAAGTTAAATTATCTACGCAAGCCTAACGTGAAGGTTAGCAGGAAACGAGTATTATAAAACAGTTTTGGCCATTAATAAAACATTATTTCATTGACTTCACATTTTATTAAGTCTGATCTCACCATCTTGAATTCATGGGATTTTCTCAACAGCCAGCATTACAGATTTTGTATTAAATTTTACGTACGAACAGCACGTAGGACTTTGCTCCGTATATTTTCTGAAGTACGGATCTCTTGATTACTGTAGCTGGAATTATTTCTGTAATAGCCCGCGAGGTTAATCACTTATTTCGTCCTTGCAGTTACTAGTTTATAATTAATAAAAGCAGTGGAGCTGTGACTGCTTGAATAAGTTTGAGGAGGTATTATATTTGCCACGTCTTACGAAAAAATACCATTTAACAGACTGAAGGGTAACCTACAGGAAAAATATATAAATGCAGGATGGCCGAGCCTGTTTCCCTTAAACCTTTCAGTCATGTCTGTATATTGGACGTTTGTCCAATAACGAAGACATTATTTGTTGCTGAGATTGCATACCTTAGACTCATAAGCTATTGCTTCCAATGACATCCAAACACAAACTCGTTTTATATAGGTCTGTCATATGAGAGTGCCTTTTACTGGTATCTATATGGTTTCAAACAAAAAAAACTTTTTACCATACTTAAAGTAGATATTTATCTGTGACAGTAAGAACTGAAGGTGCTGTGTTTAAACTTTAGGTTAATGAAAGATATTGTACACATCAGTATAATAATTGGTTGGACAATAACACATATACGTCTCTTAAATTTAACACTGCCACTGAATCGAAACATGGTAAACATTAATTAGGATAATACAGTGTTTATTGCGATAAAAGGATGAGCGAAAGTACAACAGGAAAATAGCATATTAAAGACTTAAAAATTGCCGTGAGAACTGCATCGTATCACCTACAAAATCGTGGTCAAGGAAAGATTAATTTGCACGTTTGCGCTCTCAGTTTGCTGTCCCATCTGTAACGACCACAATCGTTCAGAATGATCATGCATGCAATACTTTAGCCCAAACTTTGCAGGGCATTTTTGTGAAGCAATCTGTCAAGAACTGCCTACTTCCGAGTTAACACGACTTCCCAAACATACGCCTTCCCGTTTATAGATTGTGTTGTCAAAAAGCTAACCCCCCCCCCCCCCCCATGAGTGTTCAATACGTAGTGTATTCAATTCCTGATCTTCGCTGCTGGGGATGGGAGAATTCCTCCGGGTACTTCGTTTCACCAACGAAAATAAACAGGGACATGCCATCCATTCCTTGGTCAGGGTTTCGTTTCATGTCAAAAGCCTGCCGATAGGGTGGGTATTACTGCCACCCTAGTCTTCACTCCCGAGTAGTATTAACTTTCCTAATTGGCTGGATTTCATACTCCAAATGCTGAACAGACGCAGACGTTTGTTGGGACGCCGAGCACATCGTAACTGGACAATGTTGTGTGACCACGTTTAATGAATTAATGGGTCTATTCATGCTGTCTGCTGTGCAGCTGTACGGAGTTCGATGCCAGTTTATTACTTGTAGCATCCACATGTCGTTGAATTTCTAATGTAACAACAGCTGATTCTGTCTGTCATAGTAGCGTGGCTGTATTCATATTTACCCATGGCGCGGAATAGCTAACATTTGCTGACATCTTTTACTGTGTATATCATTTAGAATAATTCGCATTCTGTCAACTAAAAATTCATTTCAGACCAGTTCATTTTATTCAAAACCTTAATTAAAAACCCTGATTACGAAAAAAAAATTGCATTGCCGTATTAGTTTTGCGAAAAATTGAGTGAAATAAGGAAGCTAAAAATATGAAACTGTTCCCGGACGTTTAACAGAAACACAGAACCAAAATAAATTAAGTAACAAATCTAAATACCTCACTCTTATAAACATGACACTATTATGCTGTACCTGATAAATTATGGAAGCGGAAAACTTCACCATAGAGTTCGGCCAAAGGATTGGCTTAAATTGAAGGGGCGGCGAGCAAATTGCCAGGATGCCAGATTGCGTAGGACCATTGCCGTTATTGTAATACATGCCATTGTGACACAGGCGATGGTTGTTTCGCAAAACTGGCGACAGACAATGCTGAAAGTCTCTACCGGAATTTAAAAAAAAGGATTATTTTGACATTGTTTTCATTCTGACTGTGCCCCAGGTCTCTTGGTAAATTCCTCTCGGATTCATTTCCACTGCGCTGCGATACATTTTTGTTAGTACTAAATTTTGCAGCAAAGTAGCGAATATTAAACTGGTTACAGGTGATCTATGTTCCCAAGGTCTCCAAGGCGTAACCTTCGGATGGCGAGCTTCCAAATTTCAGCCAAGACATGGTTTTTATCTTCAGTTTTATTGTGTAGGCACAGAGTGGCTAAGAACACAGAGATGAAACAGATATTTATTACTAGGGATAGGAAAATTTCGCAAATTCATTTCGTGACAAGATAGACTTCAAAAATATATAAAGTGGTCACCTTTGCAAAAGGATCACATTTTATTAGACACTCCCTGGATACCTCTGAACCAACAGCAGACTTGCAAGAAAAACAAGTAGCGAGTCCCGCACTGCCAGGGCGGGGCAACACGTGCATATATTTTTACGGGAGTACTGACTGGCATGCGTTCAGTAAAGTTGGTAACACGGGATGGAAAGTAGTTCCATATCTTAGTGTCAAATAAAAAGGGTTAGGTAACCATTTGTGACAACTTAAATTATTTCATTGGTTTCTGTTTTTTTTTTTTAATGCCTACACCAGTAAAACTGAGTAGATCTCTAAACTATTTACTTTTCTAATAATTCCACAGTTACAGTTGACCGACGCCTAATTAAAGTGATGAGGCCCATGGCTGTGTTAAGTTTACATAAGGCGTATGATTACACAACGTGCATACAAGTAGATCTTAAGTAGGGTTTTCATAAGTGCTCATTTTACCGTGAAAAGCCTATACTTGTTAGCCGGCAGCCTCACCAATAGGCAACCTTCTGCAGTATGCAGTAGCCAATCGTAGCCAAGACCAGTTTCTAGAGCCTCGCGCAGCCTACCAGGAAATGATACGCCCACATGGAAGGAATCGCCATACTATTTCACTCTGTGGTGTAAGTCTGCTTGTGTCTATTGTGTAAGCTATCTCCATAATATACTATTCACGATTATTTCCAGCTTTTCTGAAGGCCTGCTAAACTTCTGCTTCCAGTATTTTCTCCGCCTCATGAAAACAAAGATTGATCGTGTCTAGAAAAGTACACCAAAGGGACAGCGCACGTTGTTATAAATATAACTTATAGTCATATCCATACAAGAGAGGACTAGGGGCATAACTGAAATGATCGTTAATGGTAGAGTTTTTACTGTAACCGAGGGGGTTTATTATGGTCTGTGAAACAAGTATATCAACAAGGAATTTACAATTTGCATGATACTGAATTATTAAACACTTGGGAGAGCTACTATGATTTATACTAATTTATGTCACAACTCTATTAACAGGCCTGTTTATTTAGTTATCGGTTATGGACAGTCCCCACCTTATTCTTGATGCCGGAAGATGTTTCTAACTGATCGATTGACAGCGGACGGACATACTCATGTTATGATCTTCCCTGGCTGCTGGTCGGCTGTGGTAGTTGCTAGGCCCTGCCTTACAGTGGCCTATATCGGTGCGTCGTTTAGGCATCCATCTTCCCAATCGCTGGCTTGTGGAGGCGAATTTTGCAAGCGGCCTCGCCTGGTGGTTGCTGCAATAAGTTGCCGCAATCCTGTCGTCCTGATTTAATGAAAGTATTAGGACGGGTCATACGAGGATGATCAGCTAATAGGTATTACCAACACACCTAGTTTCACCCTGTCTTAGTTCAGATTACCTATAAATGAAATATTATAATATATAGATATAACATATAAGTAAATGTTCAGCTTAATAAATAATAAGATATTTTTATGTTAAGATAAGTACAAAACGTTTGTGATACATAGTATATTTAGGAAACAATCATGCACGTCTTGCTTGGGGTGATTTTACACCAGTTTTATCCAGAAAGTGCGAAGAAACAGGGAATAAAAGCGGGAAATTTACTGGAATATTGCGAGTGAAGATTCGTCGGGTATTACTCTTTCGCCTTTCGAAGTGCGATATTAACGGAACGACAAAACTTGCAATCCTGAACGTCGGAAAGAAGTAATTTTTTTTCGGATGAAAAATGCTACACCCCGACGGGAATAAAACCCGCAACATTTGGCCCATAAGTTACGCTTTCTGAACACAGGACGTCAAATCTAATTTTTAAAAGGAATACAGGATTTCGTGCAAGCATTTCCTTAGTTGCCAGATAGCACGGCGCTCTTCCGACAAACACACGCATAAAATGATTGCAAACCATTAAGGCAGTAAATATTTAAGACATTTATTTTCAGTAACTACTAAAACTTGAGTACTTCCTTTCAGCTGTGAAGAGTTTGTTGGTGTCTTCGATACCACCAACAATATTTACCCATACCATCTCTCTCTCTCTCTCTTTCTCTATCTCTTCCCCCCCCCCCCCCCACCACGAACCTTTGTGTTTCCTGCTAATAATGTTATAAAACACTAGCCTTCCTTAACCAAACTTGCAAATATTTTCCAAAATACGCTCGAAGTGAAAAGGAAGTTTCAGGCGAGGCGGCAGAGATGCCGAGGGATTTTACATCTCATTAGGAGAGGTTTCCCGGCCAAGATTTTTCATGAACCGGCGAGCATTTCGCTCCACATCCCCAGCCCTCCTTCCACGTCGATAGCGTTATTTTAGTGAGAGACTTCCTTTGACGAGAGATCGTCTAATGGGCCAAGTTGTCCTTATAACGCTTGTCGTTTGAACGCACCACAGTCTGGGAACAATTTATTACTTTAACCGTTACACTGGAACGATGTCACTGGATGCATCATTCCGTCCGTTTAGCGAAACTCTCTGCGGCAGCACACATTAAAGGCATATTTCTGAAATCCATTCACGGTTACTGCCAATTTTTCTGAAGCACTGTTAAAGTTCTACTTTCATGCAATTCCTCAGCTTCATGCACACAAAGCTTGACTAAGACTATAGGCTGTTCACGGTAAAATGAGCACTTTTGAAAGCCCTGCTTAAGATATACTTGTGTGCACGTTGTGTATTCTTCCGCCTTATATAAAATTAACATTGCCATGGGCCTTGTCACTCTATTCATGCGTCGGCCTTTTGGAACTGTGAAATTATTACGAAAGTAAGTAATTATTTTACAAATTTGCTCACTTTTACACTTCGCTACGTAAAACAAATAACAGAAAGCGAAGGAAATAATTTAAGTTATCATAAGTGGTTACCTAACACTTTTCATTTGATGTTAAGTAAGTTATGGATCTACTTTCCCTCTATCGGTACCAAATATACTGAGCACGGTTTACTCAGTGTGTCAGTTAAAATATATGCAGGTAGGAACAGTCATACTTTTCTAAGGTAGATTTCAAAAGTGCTCACTTTATCGTGAACAGCCTTTGTAAAGTTACACCAAAGGGATAACGTACCGCATTGGTGGCAACTCAGTTCAATGTTATTTTTCATTAGAACTACTTCTTACCAGGCGCTACTAACGCACCTATTTTCTCTCTTATTTTATTCATATTATTTGTAAATAAGATGTAATTTACTCATAAAATATAAGAAAGAGTTCAATTTAACTAAAAAATAAATACTTCAATGTTAACAGGAACAGGCCTATGAACGCTTGTAGCACGTAACATATTTAGGTAATAACCAAACGCCATAAAGGGGTAATTTTTTAAAGTGAAGGAGTGAAGAGATTTGGGCTGCTCTTAACAGCGAGGTCTTAAGAGTCGATGAGGGAGATTGAAGTGAGCATGGAGCCGCGCCGGAATGAAAAAGCAGGGGAAACGGGAGTTCCCCGAGATAACTTGCCGACCAGAGAAATTGTCTGGCACAATTCCCACATGCGAAAATCCGGTAGTGGCCTGGCCGGAGATAGAACCCGGTCCGCCTTGGGGGGCCCCCGCGCCTTAAAGAGAGAGAGACAGACAGAGACAGAGAAATTTTACATAATTTCATAACCGAGTACCTGCGTCACAACGTCGCGTCAAAAGTACTGTGCTATCAAATCAAAGCGCCAATTTGAATAAACAGCGTGCTTACCTTAGTCGGGAAGTAAGTACCAGACGAAATAGTGTGGCGGTTCATTTGATGTCAGCGTACTCATTCTCTGATTGGCTGCGTGAGTTTCTGGAACGGGCCTTCTGTCTGATTGGCTACTGAGTACGGCGAAAAACCTCTTTATTGTTTGGGGGGCAGCGGTGGCCGAGCGGTTAGCACGCTTGCCTCCCACAAGGGCGAACCAGGTTTCAATCCCCGGCCGGGTCACCGGATTTTCGCACGTAGGAATCATTCCGGACGATGCCGTTGGTCGGCGGGTCTTCTCGGGGTTATCGGCCCTCAAGACCTCGCTCCCCAAATATCTTCACTTCCTTATTGGTTAGTCTGCCCGCTGGCTAGCAGGTAACCAGGCGTTGATTGGCGAATGGCGGCGTTCCAACAAGTTTTTTGACTAGTGACGCCATTTTCGTGGCGTGTGCAGCTGGAGCTGGCGGAATAAGAAGATATTTCACCTCTGTATTCGTAACTACTGTGTGCCTTATTTGAAGTTTTGACGGTCCTATAGGAAAATTAACATTTTTGTGTTGGAACACAGAATTTTTTACTGCGCATCTGTCGTGTGCATCCTACCACATTTTCATTTCACTGTTCAACCCCGTGATATTTTTCAAACCCTTTCAGTCATTGTGGTCTATATGTTGCTGGACGTGGGCGCAGGAGGTAGATTTAATTACGTTCTCTGTACACAGCAGAAATCGGCATTCAATGACTACATTCCCTTACGTCATGGAAGACATTATTCTTTGTGTACGGACGGAGTGTTTTATAATTTGCCATTACGAGCCTAAAATGGTTGTGAAACGCTGTTCCTGTGCGTTCGCCGCGACATCAGGGGGACGTGCTGGGATAAACCCGTCTGGACGCCGCCGCGCGGATGGACTCCGGGCACACAGCCTCGCGCTGGCATGCTGGCGGCGAGGGCAAACTCCGGCTCCATTACAGTGATTGCTGGGGTCGTTCCTTAGAGCGGCAGTTAACAGCAGCGTGGCACTAAGTACTCTCTGCAACGCCGTGGCTCGACCTTGACAGCCTCCCTCTCTCTCTTTCGAGAGCAACCACACGCAGCCTACCTGAAGGCGATTCACCTTAAAGGCTGTTCACGATAAAGTGAGCACTTTTTAAATGAAACTTAAAATAAAGTCACTGCCCCATATCTGCATATATTTTAATGGGTGCACTAAGTGACATTTGCCCAGTAAAGTTGGTAACGATGGATGGAAAATAGTTCCATATCTTAACGTCGAATTAAAAGTGTTAGTTAACCATTTGTGACAGTTTAAAATATTTATTTCGTTAACTGCTTTTTTTTGCATCTAAGTGTGAAAATGAGCAGATTTGTATAATATTTACTTACCTTACAATTTCACCGTTTTACTTGGCCAACGCACGTATAAAGTGCTGAGGCCCATGGCTATGTTAATTTTACATAAGGTAGAAGAATACATAACGTGCATACCAGTAGAACTTATGCAGGGCTTTCAAAAGTGCTCATTTTACCGTGAACAGCCTATACTGCGTTTTGCTCGAGTGTTTCCCTTCAAATATGTCACCTAACTGCTTTCCACGTTTTGTGGAACGTCCACGCCAATTTTGAAAGACATCTAACCACAATCTTCACATTTATAGGGGCCGCGGTGTTGTAGTGTTTAGACTACTCGCCTCCCTCCCAGGCGAACCGGGTTCGATTCAAGGTGGGGTCGCTCCCGGATTTTCATACGTGGGGATAGTTCCGAACGATACCGCTGGTCGGCGGGTTTCCTCGGGGGTCTCCCGTTTCCCATTCCGGTGCTACTCCAGCCTCACTTCACTTCACCCTCATCTCCACTTCACATATCTACTGGTTGTTCATGGTTGACTGAGCAGTTTTGAAAGCCGTGTTCGGGATCCGTTTTTATTCTCATTATGTATCATTCCGCTATGCGTGAGATTAACATTACCATGGACAGTCTCACTTTATAAATGCGTCATTAAAAGTAGAAAACAGTTCTTAGGTTTGCAGATGTGTTAATGATACGCGAATTCGTGACCTTATGTGTATAAAATAAACAACACTGATTGCATTACCTACATGTACTGTACATACGTATTACACTCTTGATACAACGTCGTATCTTAGAAATATTTTTATTAACTCGCAGCCAACTTAACAGTGACTAAGCGTCCCAGTGTATACTGTAGTACTTGTACGTGCAGTTGTGGGCAGTGATTTTTTGTTAACGGTTCATTTCAAAAGAGCTCGCTTTATTACGAGCAACGTTTACTTCGCTTTCACTATGTTTTCCATAACACAGTGATTAACACTTTACAATCTGCACACTCTTATTGACATGCAAGACGATATACCACTGAGGCACTTATATTCACGCTATTATGTAAACGACATTTCTGTTGTTCCTGTATTCCAAAGTTCGACTGTCCTATAGGTTCACAGCACAGTTGACACGGTTACTCCAATTATAATCCATTCACGGTTACTTCACACTTTTCTGAAGCCCTGCTGAAGTTCTATTTCCAGGATAGTCCTCCGCCTCGTGCAAACTAAGCTTAACTAAGTATGGACAATTACTCCAAAGGACGACGCACTGAATTCGTGCGCACTACGTAGTCATGATATCTTGTATAAGAACTAATTCTTTAATGGACGCTACCAACACACATGTTTTCTCACTGTTTTTAATTCAAATTATTTATAAATGAAGCATTATAATTTAAAAATAAAATATGAATAACTTTTCAATTTAACAAAAAAGAAAGTATCGTTTATGAACACAAGTATAAAACGCTTGTGATAAATGGCATATGTTGGAAATAACAAAACACGTCATATATAGGGAGATTCTTTAAACGTTTGATTTAAAAAGGGTCAAGAAACCGCGAATAGACTATAATAAATTTTATTACTGGCTGGCTGTCAGCCAATTGAGTGGCGAGTTGATAATCTCCCAATTAAAAAATATAGGCCTTATATGTTTTTCATCTTAACATGTAGGCCACGTGTTTTTCGCGAAATGATTTAAGCGAAGACTAAATTCCAATGTCCTATTGCATACGTACTGTTTCCCTTTGGTTGTCGGCTGCGTGTCTTTGTCGACACACAGTTCCTTGCCTGACTGAACCAATCAGAATCACTTAACTCCGACACTGAGTGTCCGTGATTTGCGGGCAAACACCTGCAACGTGTGCGTGGAAGTTAAAATCATCCAGTTATGAAAGTGGATGTTAGCTCTAGTGTTTTAGAGTATAAGTAGTCTTGAGCTATTTTCGCGGAAAACAGGTGGCCCTAGTAACAGGTAATACAATCTGAATAGTAAAAAAATATTCTTTAAAAAATTGTGCGCTGTAAAGTTACACACAATTTATTAAAATTTATAAATAACACTCATCGCCAAATTATTCGTTTACGATTCAGACGAACATTTAAGAAACAATGTAATATATCTAATTCGATTTTGTTTTCAGAATCAGTTAAATCTTATTTTGAAGTCCTAAATGTTAATTAAAAGTGCCACGTTGATGCATAACTAATTGGTAGTGACACTTGTTTTTTTTTAAGATAATATCCCACAATTCTGTATGTACCACAGAGTACTTACACCTACAGAGGTGGAACCTCTGCTTATTGTACGAATTCCAACCTTACATGTCAGGAAAATGGCTTAACTAACAGCCAACATGTCGGGTCGCAGTTCGCCCTTCAACGCCTGGTAAACTACTTCCCAGCTGGCAGCCCAACCAATAGGAAACCTTTCTCGGTACGCGGTGGCCAATCGGACGTAAGATCCGTTTCCAGAGCTTCGCGCGGCCAATCAGAGAACGGGAACGCCCGCAAAAAAGGAACCGCCGTGCAATTTCACCTCTGTGTACCAGCAACTGTTACATCACAGATGTGTTGGAGCTTGTTGTTGTTCCTCTGTACTCAGGGCCAGCCTTGTGTTCTGTACCACGAGGACAATGCGCCAAGACATGTGTTACACATCTTCTCACGGTTCTAGATGATCATCATGTCTCACTGCTTCCTTGGCCTGTGCGTTCACTGGATATTTCGCCCATCGGAAACGTGTGGTGCATGGTCGGATGAAGACTGGCCTGCCTGCCGCAGAACACCCGCAGACACAACAAACTAACTTTGCTGACATATCGAAGCAGTATCGGCGGAGATGCCCCAGACGGAAAGCCAAAGTTTCTTCCTCTCAATGCTGCGTCGTGTAGCAGCGGTAATGGCTTCTTTGTCGTACTCCCGTCACCCACACCATTGCCCACCATTGTTCCTTATTCTGCTCGCTTCGCCTCATATGTTGAGGAGTGGAGAGATGAGAGATTTCGGCGGCATTTAGCCACGAGGTCTTAAGAGCCGGTGAGGGTTAAACTAGGTGGAAATGGAGCAGCGGGGAAAACGTAAGATTCACGAGAAAATTCGCCAACCAGCGGCATCGTCCGGCACGATTCCCACCTGCGAAAATTTGGAGCAACCACGCCGGGACTCAAACTCGGTTCGCCTTGGTGAAGACGAGCGCTCTACCCTCTACAGCACCGCGGCCATCAGCTGTAAGGTGACGCCCAAATTCTTTCTACTTTTAAGATTGGGAAATTCTCTATAAACATTGGTTTCGTATATAACCATATACATGTTTGCAGTTTTAATCTCTATTTGAGGCATTTTTTCTCTGAAATGGTGTTTTTGAGCTGTTTATGAATACCATTTGTAAATTCGGTGTAGTGTATTTGGTGTATAAATATACAATAAACATTGACTTTTTTCAAGCAAATTTTTTGATACTTGAAGTGTACCCGATATAGGCGATTTTCGCTTGGCGTAATTGACACTTCCTCCAGCGTGTGTATACTGGTATTTTCCATGTAATTCAATGATTCAGATATTCACTGATACTGTTACAACAATGAATTACTATAGTTATATAACATAATTTAAACAATTTTTCCCACCTAATTAAATCTTTAGATCCCTCTCTATAATGTGTAAAGTCATTCGAAAAAACAACTTTATTTCATCATTAACACTCAAGAAATATGGATATTTTATCTTTCCTACAATGCATTCGTTAGAGTTTGTGACAATTTGTGGCTACAATTCATTTGTATAATGTTACTTGGATTTTAAATTCACGTTAATGTCATCGTTGTTTGAAAATTAACTTTACTTTATTGCGCCTGGAACATTTTAAAATATAAACTATTTCTACGTTAACCGTTTGGTTGTCTTTTAATTGTGAATATGCACGTACTTTACCTGTTTACACTTTACTTCTGTACCGCTGTATTATTTGTATTATAATTCGCCTTTTTTAAAAGCGTTTCTACTCCGTAAAAAACTAAATTTCTAATTTTACTTCATTTTATTTTCAGTGCGAGTTTCTTATGCATTCAGTGACTCTCTTTGAAAATGCACAAAGTATAATTTTGGTGATAATTCCGTGACTATTATATTTCTATATTATTATGTTAGTCGTAAGGAAGTGACAGTGCAAACAAGGTATGTTCTCCTGAAACACGAAATAATTTTATATTTTGGCAGGAATTTGGATGTGTGTGGCAGGAAGCGGGGAAGAAAGAAATTAATTATTTCGCCTAACGTCTTTCGGACAATGCTGTCATCAAAGATGAAAGATGTGCCCAGAGGATCGGGCCATCAGAATCGTGGAATGAAGAGACCGTGGCATGAGTATAAGTACCACCCCAGCGTTTGCCTGGAGTGCAGTCTGAAAGCCGCAGATAACTGAGATCGGAACTATCGGGTCGATAATCGAACCCGTGTGCTCCCGAGTACAAGTCTCACGTGTTAAAACCACTCCACCTCACTCGGTTTCGTGTAGTAAAGACCTTTGGGTTGTTTTGAACAGGCGATTATCGTCATTATTACTACCTAGGTTAAATTGTTCGACTCACCTTTACTGAGTTTATTTCTGAGATTGCATCACCATCAATGCAGTACGTTGTCATCCCAAAGCCAGGTAGGAAAATATTTGTACTAAAGACATACGTAGAGAAAGAAGACTCACGGATAAGGCAGCAGTTTCCAGAACTTAAAGTGCTTCCTTTTGTCGTGTAAGTAATTTTTATTCTCCGAAAAAATTCCCGATGTGACCGGAACTCGAAGTCCGAACCTTTGACTGATCAGTTAAACGCTCTGACTACTATATCAAATTGTCGAACGGGCTATTACTTGGACACTACGCACTTGTTACGCTGTTGCTATCTATAAACTTTCACGTGGTACCGTAAACCATGAATTTCCTGGAATGCCAGTCGGTCCAATAGAATTTTATAGGCCATTATGGATTCAAAGCAGGGGCAATTATCGGTCATTATCTCGCTTTTGTTCGGAACATCTAATTTCTGAACCGTGCTTCGCTGTTCGACATTTGCGCTCCCTCTTAAGGGAGGAGGGGTTGAAGTGGCAGCTCGGAATGTGGAAACGAGTTTGGAAATATGTCCTGAATGTGGGAACACGGGACGGAGCAGAAGTCCTGGCTTGTTGCAGTTGGCAGTTTAGCAGAGGATTCCTCGCATGCGGTGCCGCTGCGTCCACTCATTCGAGTCATAACTGTAAACCCTAGTTTGGAATGCTAATTAACAGCATTATACAAATAACAGTGCGACCTCACGATATCACAGCATATTGTACTAATAAGCATTTACAGCCAATTATCTCGTTTCAATAACTGCACACCAATAATTTCTAAACCACCGACGTGGTATACGTGCATCAGATTGTAAGAGAATAGAGTTTAAATACTGACTGAAAGCACGGGCTTTCTTAAAGAAAAGTATCCTCTGTGCATAGCGAACGGATAAATTAAAACCGTTTGCCGCTATCAGCTGTCATAATGAATACTCTATGCCTCAATATACTTTAATTTAAAAACATGTGGACCCCTCAGAGAAATTGATCTCGAAATTGTTACTTTCCAGATAATAGAATGGCTCTTTCATCTTGCAGACAAACCGGGAACTGGCCAGAAATTGGTAAATTAAAAAAATACCATTATAACTGTCGATGTATTTTCTTTAATGATTTTCAATCTGTAAACGATTCCGTTAAATGGTGTACGAATTTACTGGATTCTTCATTTTAATATTAAACTTCTCTGTTTATTAGGAAGAGCTAGTGCCCTGCAGTTACAGTTCTCTTCAGAACTATGGCTGTTCGAGTAATACGCCTCTTATTCCAGGCCCTAGGTAAAGTGCTGACGAAAGATTAAGCATTCGTAATTCTTTGCAACCATTTCCTTTCATTGTTGGTTGATTATTGGGTGACTACGGTGGCTATATATGCATTTAAGCTAGGAAAGAGGAGAGTTTTATTGGTTGACCATATATTTATTAAGCTCTTGGAAAGGGACGGTTTACATTTGCATGGCAAAATAATTTCCCTATTACCTAGATACCTACCAATAGTTAATAAGAGTATTTGCCTACTAATAGCTATAGAATCAGAAATGTACGCATTAAAGAACTGAACCCACATTCTCCTGGATTGGGCATGGAAAACCTACGCCATGAAACGGGATGAACAGAGAGGCAGGGGTGAATAGAAACAACTTCTTTTTCAAGAATGTTTAATGTGCTGCCATATTTTAAAATGAAAATATTTCAGATCAGTGTTTTTGCTGAGTCTTAAAAGAATTACTTTGATTCTATATATTATTTAATATACATGGCAGCACATTTAACAGCTTTGAAAACATCTCTCCCTATTCACCCCATTTTACGGCATTGGGTGAAAAATCACCAACTCCCTCCCCCAGCAAAATCCTTCCTTTTCAAAATGCAACCTGCCAGAATCGAACCTACGACGTTCCCAAAGCAACGCAGGCATACTGACGAGAGGAAAATTGAATTTGGAAATTTCATTCTCAAAAATGAACTACTGCATTTCAAGCCTTCACTATTGTTTCTCTCGTCGTACGTTTTCTAAGCTTTCCAATAATTTGTTGACATGCCATCGACATATGATTTTGCTCTGATGAGGATAATAACGTGCAATCCTCTAGAAATTTGCCATTTTTCATACAATATATCAGGTAATCCGTGGATGCTGGCTACCGCACACGAATCTGTGACCAAAACTAAGTAGAAAATACTCTTTGATAAAAAAGTGTAAGCGCCTTAGTTTACGAGGAAACAACATTGAAGTAGAAAAATGACTTCATTTCACGTTAAGCACAGCATACAACATAATCACACATAACGTATACACGTCATAACAGGTGTTCGAAGTTTTCTCTGTCGGTAGCAATGCACTTTTCCGCACGTTAGATGCATGCAACATGTAAGGAGCCTGGCTGCCAGATACACCCATGGCCATTTCATGTCCTAGTACACACTGCATGTGTACTCCACAGCCGTATACCTTACGACCGACACAATAGTTGTAGCATTGCCACATCTACTTAACTTTATCTATTGTAATACTACATGTTCGATACAGTGGCTTTTGGAGCTCTCCTGTCGTTTTCCTCGAAAACGAAAGGCCTTATGCATTTTTACCAAAGAGTATTTTCTATATAGTTTTGATTACAGATTCGTGTGGGGCAGTCCGTATCCGCGAATAATCTGACAGCATGTATATGCTACAAGATAGATTTGCCTGTCATTTCGTACAAATACATATTTGTTCTACTTCTTGTTGTACATATTTTTCCATTAATGTTCTTACTTCTTTCATAAGGTTTAATAAATCCGTAACTTACAGCAATTACTGTATGATTTTCACAATAATCTTACCAATATATTATATATTGAAGAAATTCACGCTATCTTCTATTCATCTAGCGTGATTCTATCGTTTATATTTAATTAAATTAATTTTACCAGGGATTGTATGAGCTTTGAGGCATTATTTATTAGTTTACTGGGAGTACCAACAAGGACATGGAGCTTTTCCAATTTATCAAATCTTTGCTCCATTTTTGTTTTATTTTTTTTTACTGTGATGTTTCCATATTCAAGGTTTATGTCCTACGATGTTTTCACTCTCTTATAGAAAAATTTTTGTTCTCCATACAAGAAAATTTATATTTGATTGTTTCTTAACGATTTTTACTCTTATTTTGTCTCTGTATGAAGATTTAAGATTGCGTGTACATTTAAAATATATCTGTAGTTGTGTTTCTGCAATGTATGTGTATGACTCTCCACACTTTCGTATCTGTTTACTGCTTTTTTTCACGATTAGATTCCAAACTATGTCCGGTAAAATACCACATACATTTCTATCTTCATTCCTACTGGTATTTCGTCAATGTTTTACTATCTCTTTATATCGTGTTTCGTTTATTATTTCTTCATTTATCTCATAGTTAATGATTTTGTCTACGTACTCTCGCCAAGTGCAAACTTTAGCTGCTTTGTGCATGTATGTTCATATATCGCTGTATGTTTTCCACTAATCACTTCGCTTAGTGGCATATGCTGGGAAGTGGTGGCAAGGATGATGTTTGCCACTAATTTTTACTTAGTTTCATTTTCCAAAGTCTTCGTCTCTGCCCGTTCTAATATCCAGGGTCTTTATGTTTGGTTTTTGCCAAGTTTTTACACAATATATTATTGACTGGTATGTTGTAGTAAGTATGCTTCCACGCGTATACTACAAGATTTATGGGCCAACAGAAACAATACATCATAGTAACAATATGTTTCGAAAGATAATCTAGTATATTTAAATGTAAGTTGAAGTGAGGCATCACAATACAGGGAGTCCACAGCTTCACGTACCGGCGTGCACAACAAGTCGCATATCACAAAGGCGAACGGAATTGCCGCAGGCATGCGGAGAGGACCTACACATTGGAAACCATAACTGGGGGATTAGCAATAGTGCAATAGAGGCGGCCAGAAATGATTGCATTTTATTTCCAACAAAACACAAACAGCAGTACTGGTGACGTAGGGTTTTCACGTATTTTCATCGTGGCCTATGTAGTACAGGGGGTCGCCACATGATGCGCCATTTCCGTTCGCCTTCGTGGTATGCAACCCGTTCTGCATTCAGGTATGTGAAGTTGCGTACTCCCGGCTGTGATTTGCTAACTTCAATTAGAATTTATTTATACTAGATGAAATTTTCAAACATGTTGTTACTACAGTTTATTGTTTATATTGGTACGTAGAGGCCGTGGTTTCAATTTCAAATTGTTATTCAAATACACCTCGTATATATTTTTAAGTTCGAAAAAACGACTGTCCATTAAAGAAAACTGTATCGTTCATATAGGTGCAGCAATCCATTCCCATTGTTATTTTGGGGACGCGGTGGCTGAGCGGCCAGAGCACGCATGGCCCACCAATGCGAACCTGCTTCGATTCCCGGTGGTGTTGCTGTCGGATTTTCACACGTGGGAACCGTGCCGGACGATCGGGAATCTCCCATTTTCCACGCATTTGCATTTCAGCGCTGCTTCATACTTACCTAGCTTCACCCTCATCGGCTCTGAAGGCCTCGATGTTAAGAGGCGTCCAAATCACTCCTCTCCCTTATTACTTGTCACTATTTCCCCATATCGTCCTACCATCACATTATCCTTCTCCCTACTTACTCTAAGCTTCTAAACTCACTAGGAACAACTAAGGTATTCGCTCATTTCGCTGTGGCTACATGTTCTATGTTTGCAAGACCGATGTTTTCTGCACTGATATCTGTGTATTCTACGTAACTACATTCATTTCACATTTTGTTTGCCAGTTCTTAGTTTTAACAGATCCGGCTCCGATTGTTTTTCATGTTAGGATCTAGCATTTGTCTTCTTTGTACGAGTCATAGGCAGGTAACTCACCGCCTCATCTCGCCGCTTGGTAGACCACAATTTTTCCTGGGTTTTATTGGTATGTTCTATACCCCTACACGTGCACCTGCCCTTAAAGGAAACGTCTGCACCTTCGTCTGTCTCCTTGGGCAATGGCGTACACACATATCAAGGCCCTACCGGTAGCTATAGTACAATCACGGTTACGTGCTACTTTTCCGAAGCCCTGATAATATTATACTTTAAGGCTGTTCCTCTGCCACATGACAATGAGGCTGAACCACTTCTAAAAAATTACACCTAAGATGCAACGCACTACATTTGTGTGCACTCAGTTTAATGTTACTTTGTATGAAAACCATTTCTTACCTGGCACTACTTTTAATTCGCTTAATTAAGTTAAAGTTCAATATAAAAATTGATACTTTTATGTAAAAAGAATTACCCAACGCTTGTGATACATGACATAGTAAGTAAAAAACCAAACACGTCATAGATAAGGTGATTTTTTAAATGTTCCGTTCAAAAAGCGTGGAGATACAGCGAATATACAAGGCTAGCTCAGGCATAGTCACCGACTTCACTGAAGTACACTAGTCTCTTCGCCTGCAAGGACAGTGCGACAAGGCGGCGTCTTCTGCTGAGGGAGGACATTTTGCTTTTATACGGGTTTATATTAATTTTCTTGGAAATCCAGTAGTCGTCAGTCAATGTGATACCACTAGGCAAAGAAAAAACAGCGATCGGTCCCTTAAGGGTCTTCAAGTGCCAGAAAAACCTTAATCTAATATTAATGTGTTTTATTTATCAACCCCTAATCGCAGACGAATACATTGCTACACTTCAAAAATGTGTTTGTAGTGTTCCTCTGACTAAAAAACAAGGAAAAATACAAAAAAAAAATTTTTTTAATTTGTTTGGAGCAATGTTTAAGGTAAATAATACTTACAATAATTTCAAAGATATAAAAAAATTATTTTGATTTCTATTACTTTTTTGTTCAATCAGCTCACAAAAGCGTGAAAACTTTTTAAAGAGTAAAACAAAATATTACCTGAAACACCCTTAAGGATGTTTAGTAGCAAAATATATTGAGTGTTGTATATATATACATAAAATATTATCCATATTTGTTCCCAACTAATTAAGTGCTTTCTTAGTTAGTTTAAAAAGTTGTACAATCAGATTTTGCAAATTAAATAACCAGTTTATTGAAAAAAGGGAAAGCCGTATTCATTTTTAAACTCGCTTTAAGACGTAGAATTATTTTATGGAAGTTTAGATATTGAAATTATTCAAGAATTTCCTTATACTCCACAAAAAAAAAAATTCAAAACAATTATCTATGTGATAGTTTATGCTGTTTTTTTTTTTTTGTCAAATCAAATGTTATTCATTCCAACAAATTAGTTAGTTTTTCTAACCTGTGTAATCCAGAAACAGCACAATTATGCAGAAACTGTGGAATGTAGATATTTTGCGTGTGTGTGTGTATGTGTGTGTGTGGAGGGTAGCATCCCGAAGGTTGGGTGGAACCAAGGACACAACGCGGGAATGGAGGCCGTGGCACGACTACATGCTGTTCACGGTAAAGTGAGCACTTTTTGAAGCTGTTTCAGCGGACATAATAACCAATAAATACACTTCGTTGTGGCCTCGGACTTTGGTTTTGTGCATGATGAATATATACACTGTGCATATTACTCACATGGCAGGTTTTACATTAACAAGTGGTGGAAGGATATAAATTGGTTGAATTAAAATAACTTAGGGCCTCAAAGGTGGTCACTTTACCGTGAACGGCCTATAAGGTAACCAGTCAGGATGATAGCGCGCTGGTTTGCCATTGCCTTCCATGGGATGGATGAGATGGAGCATATGAGAATGGAGCAGAGCCGGAATCGGGTAAAACGGGAGATCCCGAGAAAACCCACTGGACAGCTGTATCGTCCAGCCCGATTCCCACTAGCGAAAATCCGGGAGTGACCCGGCCGGGGATTGAACCCAAATTGGGTTGGAGGCGAGCAGGCTAACCATATATATTGTTTACACCAGTTAGCCACTGCGGTCTCGTAGATATTGTACTGGTTTGAAATTGTGTCGTATTAAATGACAAGTTAAATAGTTTCGGGCGGGCATTAGTATAAAATAATGAAGGTTTTCCCATGTTTTCCTCCAATTAAGGTTTAACTTATACGTTCTTTAAAGTATTTTCTCACAACTTTAATTTAACTGCGAGTGAATTAAACTACGAATCTCTATTAAATTAATTTATAACATTATTTTTAGGTCCAGGCAAAACCATTTGTTAATGAAAAATGTTGAAATTTGTATGGCAAATAAATATAACAAGCATTTCCATATTTCGTCTGGTAAATATTGCTTTGTAAATTACTTTATTTCCTTTTTTTTTTTTTTTTTTTTTTTTTTTGCACTTTTATCATACTGCTGTCTGATACTGTATACCGAACATATGAAATGTAGAGAAATATAGAAATTATTATTTGCCGTTTGACATCCTCATGCGAGAGTATCACATGGGTATGGTGACGCATTTAGTTAAATTGCGAATTTCAAGCAGTTGCTCTCTCACTTTACACGACATTATATAATGATATGCCTATTTAAGATATTTTATTGTTGTATGATAGCATGTTTTTGCAAGTGTGCTTTCCATATGTTTCTTGTTGCAGTATAGTTTACCTATGTGCTTATATATTTAAATACTTACCTTAAAATTAATAAAAAATATATTTATTACTAATATTTCTAAGTGATTAAAGTTTTCACACAGATGCCTCCTAGATTTAAGCATAATCCATGATTCCATACACATAAAAATTCTAAGTCTTCAATATATTCTTAAATAACCAGAAAACATTTACTAGTATACCATATACCAACACAAAAAAAAAAAAAAAGAACTCTTTTCATGAGTCGAACTCACAGTCCCTGTATATTCTTGAGTTGAGCGACCTTAAGATATTAATTCATAGTAATTTGTGCAGTCAGCCTGTCGTCAATTGTTGGTTAGCCGCTGCTACAGTGAAGACTAAGTCAGTTACAGTCTTTAATGGGCATCCTCGTTGCTGGAGCCAAAGATATTTTTTTTAGCGAAAAACTAGCTGAGACCACGGCTGATTTAATTGAAGTACGGTATAAAAATGCTGTTTACATTTTTCATTTTTTTTGACATTATAAGTCATTTTACTCATCAAACGCACCACTCACCATTCAGGAACTTTGAAAATGTTCTGCCCTGATCTGCTGAAAAAACGGCTATCTCGTTTCAGAGAAGTTGTCGAGACATGAAAAATAGACGACACAGTGAATTTTTAATACCTTGTCTGGACATTCTACTTTAAATATGACTTCCTCGACTCATGTCTGGTCCTACCATTTTATGAGTGATCATTGCTGGTTCAGAGTGATCCAAGGTGTGTTGAATAATGGCTTAGTTGAAAATAACGAAATCACAAACATAAACGTGTATGAAGTCTGTCCAGAATTGAATTCGCAAGTTTATCATGTCTCCGACGATACACCATTGCAGCGCAAAAAAAAATAAAAATAAACTGTGGAGATATAACAGACAGGCGCAAAAGTTGTTCTTCGACGCATAAAGAGTGGCCATACCGTCCCAGTAACATCGGAGTTATCGCCCACTTTGAATTGTAACGTGGCTTACGTAATGCGAGTCGGTTGAAGCAGTGACGGATGCACACATGACTTCGTTGAGGGCAGTGTACGACCTCCATCTCTCCAATGCTGGGTGTCGTAAGGCGAGGTTCGCCGAGAAATTTACGTGTCGTGTATGGACCGGGCCGTCTGACTCGCCATAAAGCAGAGGTATCCCGTGTCGTGTCGTATAAATTTATGCTCGCGGAACCGAATTGTGGCAGTTTATAGAGCACGTTAACTCGCTCCCTTCAGAGGCCGTGAAGCAGTAACAGGACGCATCTGGTCTGTTCCTTCATAAACGAAACTGATATCACACTTAAAAAGACTAGTATCTTCCTCAGGCTATTATTAACAGCAAATTGGGAGATTAATGTGAGACAAGCAGTAAAGGTATATAGATTTCAAGATATTTCCTAAGACATTGCAATTTTAGTGAAGGATTGCGGGCAGTTTTCAGTAAGTACTGCCCTTCTTCTAATTAATATCGCTCGTTAGAAAATATATAATATTTTATTTAATGTTGCCACATTTAACAGGATCATGAATTATTTTACGGTCTTGTTCACATTCGGGTTCATTGGCATATATATATATATATATATATATAATATATATATATATATATATATAATATATATATATATATATATATATATATATATATATATATAATATATATATATATATATATATATATATAATATTGCTTATTCCACGAATTAGAGTAGGGCCGTATACTCAGTTTTACAGAAAGTATTATTTGTATAGTAACAAACTTCAAGTATGTTCAAAAGGAATTAAAAACGTATTGTTCTTGACTTATCATTTTATTCATAAGCCATTTTAGTAAATTTAAGTTTTTAACATTTTTTAACAATAATATCTAAAAATTCAATCCGATAGTTACATTTATGTGTGTGTGCTAAATAATTTCTCTAAGTAAAAATATGAACTGTACTTATTTTAAAACTTAAGAATTGTTTGTATAACCTTTCAATATTAGGTCCATTCGGAGATAGATAAATAGTCTATTATAATTTATGATTACGAACATTGAGACATTACGCCAAACAAGATTTAAATTTTGGCATATTAGTATATTTTGTTAGGGTTTAGCTTGTATTATTGATCGAATAATGTTAGTCCATATTTCTTTAAACACGCATTATTTAAGCAAAAATAACAAACATTACTATTGTAATGATCAGTTTTGAAGTGCTCTACACACGTAGAGTTTGTGCGCTCCTGCAGTTTTGACTGTTTTCTCAAGCAACGACACTGATTCTTTTGAATAATCAGTGTTTTAATATTTTCAGTTCATGATATGCATGTGTATTTGGAAAACACCTCACCAATGACGTGAAAGTAAACAAATTCAAGTATTCTTGGACACACGTATAATGTAGAGTTGAGTAAATTCGTAATAATTGCAATTAAAATTCACGGGTGTTAGGTAAATCGCGTAACCGACGCAGACTTCTGAGGAAATCAGTTAGTTACTAAAAAGTTTACAATAACTGTTGACAGCAAATGGCATAAAATTTCCTGATGTACACACTAATATGTTATAACCTATAAATGAATTCATCCACTTTTTTTTTTTTTTAACAAAAACACTTTTAACAGTAATAGAGTAGAATTAAATGCACAATTTTTAAATATGTTGCTTAATGACTCGCAGTTATAAATGAGTAGCGTATTAAATATTTAGTCACCTTCTACAGATCAGGAAAAGCATGCCCACGCATAATTGGGCCTGCAACTTTGTTAGGTTCCGTGTGGCTGTTTCGGCATTCATAGCCGACTTGATGCTTTTCGTTGCTTACTATGATTTTTTTTTGTTTACTGCCCGAAGGTCGGCACAACCTCCGTCCTCCCCTAATACCACTGTACTTGGATGAGTAAGGCAGTGCATGGCATTTTCTCCTCTTCTATTTTTGGGCCTTGACTTTTCTTTGTGCCGTACACTGTATTTTACAGGTTTTCTCAGTAAATCCTGTTCTCCTCACCATTAAGAAGTGTTCTGACTCAGATATTATTGAGCTTTTACCCGAACGTTCCTTCATGGGTCATCGCGATAGCTCTTCTCGCCAGTTGTCATACTCTTCAAGTCTTCTGCTGGTTCTTGTGGCGAAATCTTGCCATAACTTGTGAAGAGCTTTATCTTTCATAATGTTCTACAATCTCAAGTCAAGGACCTTCCGTTCTGCAATATCGTGGAGTCGTTCTCTTATAAAGTCTGTCTTCAAAAAATTTGTGATGACATGCTCCATTGTGTCAGCAACACCACAAACATCACACAGAGGAGATTGCACCAATCGGAATCCATGAAGTTTTGCTTTAAAGTTGCACTGTCCCGTAAATAGCTGTGCACTATAGTGGTTCATGGTAATCCACTGGGACGTCATTATTTCCTTCACATCTGGTAGCCATTCAAAAGTGTTTCTTTCCTTTATCTGATCTTGACCATCTGTCTTGCCAATTGCTTGTTACTTCATGTACAACGTCGTATTTCTCTTCCTTACTTAGTCTTCTATTTTGTGCTTCCTCCGCCATGGTCCCACTAGCTTTTACTAGTAAGTCAAAGGACTCCAGCCCGTACTAAAAGTGACTAATCGGACATTGTCCTCCATGTCCTTGTTACTATCAGCAGTGCTGCCCTCTGAGCACTAACGAGTTTACGTTTAATACCATACGAATTCTGCCCTGTTATACCACATTACAGCAACATATGCGTTAATAGCATCAAACACTGCTCTATATACTGTCTTCAAAATGTTGAAGCTCAATCAGAAAGTAGTATTTCCAATACTATTCAATTGTTGAAACACAATAATTACCTTCCTAGAAATATATTCAATATGTTTCAGATAACTCCCAGATATTTTATCTCCCTCACATACTTACAGGTTCCCCGACAAAGCGCACAGTAGGTGACCTGCTTAATTTTCCTTTCAACAACATGGTCTTCGTTTTTTGAATGGAGAATTTTAACCCTACTTTTCCGGCTTTTGCTTGACATTCATCATGATGTTCCCAACTTTTAGCACCAGTTTTCTTCGGGCTCTTTCAGATATTATAATTAATCCATCATCTGCATAACCAAATACTGTGCAGCCCGGCGGGAACTCCAGCTCCAAAAATCAATAGACAAGGATGTTCCATAGAATTAGTCCTATTATCCGATCCCTGAGGCCAACCCTTTGTTATATTCTTCTTGGCCCGTGCAGTCTTGGACGTATACAGACTCCATCTGTCCTTAAAATAATCTAAAATTACTTTTTATATGTTAGCAGGACATCCCTTTATCTTTAGCTGTTGGATTACGTCCGGCCACCAGGCATTGTCAAAAGCACCTGCAATGTCAAGAAATATGTCTAATATATATTTGTCACTACTGCCACTTTATACTTCTTGACATCATACAGCACAAAATCTCTGCCTTTACCTTTCCAAAAACCATACTGCCTTTCATGTTACTTCCCTCCAGCTTCCAGAACTCCAAACAATCTTCTCATTATGAGCTTTTCATAAACTTTGCCCATGGCCAAAAGCAATGTTAATGGTCGGTTAGACTTGAGATAATCATGTTATTTTCTCTCCCCTTTGTACAATATCATTAACAGTCCCGACTTCCATGGGGAAGGAAACACTCCATTCTTGAGACAATCATTCACAATCTTCAGAGAAACTTTCTTTATCCTTGAAAAAGTTCTCTTTAATATTTCTGCTCTTACCCCATCAATATCAGGAACCTTCCCGTTTTTCATATTATATACCACAGCTGTCAGTTCTTCCATATCAATGTCTGGCGCATCCTGTTCTTCTGGACATATGCCCATAACCCGTCTCCTGGCAGTGCTCCTCCCCCTCACCAGCCAGTGAGTCATCTGACAGGAAAGTGTGAAGCAGAAACTCCGTAGAGCCATGGAGGTCGTTGCAGGATGCTCCATTAATCTTGACCGTGTGGAGGTGTCGCTCATTTCACCTTTTTTTGCGGCAAGCTTGAAGACGATTCCGAATAGCTCTTCGTTCGCCACCTTAGTAACAAACTCCATCCAAGACCCCATCTTATTTCGCCGCACCTTATTGAAGCAGTATTGCTTCTTTATTTTATAGTATTGCATAAAGGCTTCAATTTCTTCTCCCTTTAGATGTTGCAATCTCCTTATCAGCTTAATTAGTTCTTTCCTTTCTTGCTACAACTCTAGGTGCCACCAAGAAAAGTTTGGGAGTCCAAGCCTTGTTTTTTTAAGGATCTTTTCAAATACTGCCTAAGAAACACTGGAGTGCATTTACTCTCTCTTCCAGGTTGCCTTTGCACCACCTTCCCCATCAAATCTTGCCCAGTCTGTATTATTGTGTGTATATCTTGTTTCCACCTCGACCTCATTCGTGTAGGTCATGTCTTCATCAGTTGATTCCTCGAAGATTATCAACCTGTGATCGCTTCCACTTTCCTCTGCGACTACCCAATTACTGACGTAATTTCTGGCTTTCCCATTAAATAATGCTACATCAATGTATGTCTCACTCCCATGGGCTTGTGGGACATATGTTGGCAATTCAACATATACATTTGCCACTCCAAGATCATTAGCCATTATGAATTGACTTATTAATCCTCCTGATTCATCTGTAACAGGAGAATTTAAATGTTCCAACTTGGTATTTACGCTGCTCCGATCACCAATGACCCATTCCAAAGACCATCTGTTATTACCTCCAACCTGTCAAGATGTTCTTCTGTCTCTTTACCAAACTGAAATTATGAGGACAATACCCAGGTATCCAGGGGTCATTTCTTGACTTCCACACACACGCGATGTGTGTTAGATAGACTTGCAAGTAACATTACATCTAAGTCCATGTTTGTTCTCAATACTCCATCCTGTGAGGACACCTCACATGTATATACTGTGCTTTTAAGGCCAACCACTTCCTCAGATGGGACATGGTGTTTGGAACAGTACACAGTCCAGTTTCTGCTCCTCTACAATTCTGTTCAGCTCAGAGGTGACAACCGTCGAACTTTGCTTGTTTATCTGCCCACATATTATTATGTTACAAGTCATAATCAGACCTGGCAAATTCCACTGACAGAGCTCTCTGGTATGCGAGACAATCTTCAGAATCAACACGATGGTCGTGATTCAAATTCTTTTCTTTGCAATTGATGCATTCCTCCACATAAACCTTGTCCTTCTTATGAGGGCAGTTCTCCAGCTTATATTTATATCCCTTTTCTGTAAATAAAGAACAAACCATTTCCCCTGTGCATTTCTTTGCAATGTGACTCCATTGTTGGAATTTATAGCAACTTGTGATAAATATAATCTCCTCCTCCCAACAACTCTAGTAGCCAACAAATATTCTACCCATGTTAATTAAGAATCCTCTTAATTTGGGGTCATGTTCCATAACAACATTGAGTCTGTCAGCTTCCCTTTTTCCAGTCCTGTGGTTGACTTTGATTTGTCTTTGAACTCTTGCAAAGACATTGATTTATAACCAAAATTTGGTGATAGATGGTCACCACCAGCACATCCTTATCTTCTTCCCGAGGTATGTTGTATACAATCACCTTGGGACTCCAAATTGCTTTATTTTCTCCTGGCTCTTTAACTTCTCCAAGGTCTCATCATCACCGGCTTCAATGACGATTCCTCCTCTCCTAATTTCTCCTATGTTCCTTATTTTAATCCTTATTTTGATTTAAATGGCCCTTAACATTTTTCTTAACTTGTGTGCTGGTAGGGCCTTCCTGTTCAGGATATACCAAAACAATCTTCATGGATGGTTTGAGCTTGAATTCCTCACCCTTCACCATTTGTGCATAGCTCTTGATACCCGGTACAGTGGTGCCAACTGTCCCGGTAGAACTCATGCCACTGTCTTGGCCAAGTCCGGTTTTCTCCAGTTGCTGGATTTTTCCAACTAGCTTAGAATTTTTCATCTGCCTTTGTCAAGCATGCTTTGAAATTTGCTTATTTTTGGTATGAGCCATCTTGCCTGTGTGTTGTTCACTTTGGAGTTTTTACTGAGCAGCCTATTCACCAAAAATGTTTCAAGTTCCATGGCCTCAGCATGAGTACTTACAATACTCTTAGTTATGTTTTGGGTAAACTTTCCTTTTTCCAACATGGCTCGTTACAGTAGGTATATTTCCTTGTTTTACCTGCAGTCTTTTCTTGACTTTTAATGGTTCAGGTTCACAGACTTTAGAACTATCTTGATGAGAGTTCGTTAAAGGTTTCAGCCTAAGGAATTTTGACGACTTTCCCATTCTTGCCAACTCGAACAAATTTTTGAGCCTCCTATTTATTACTTCTCAGATCTATACCATCTTCATATTCAGATGCAGTTAAAAGATCTTCTTCATTTCCTGACTTCTGTAAACTCTAAAATGCTTCTTGTTCTGGCTCAACCGACATATATGTGTTCCTCTTGGTCTCTGCCTGTCTAGACTTCATCTTCCTCTTCATGATAAATCTCTGTAACCCATTACTCAGTGATACTTTACTCAGTGCCATTAATGACATACCAAATCTTTTGGTGCAATTTATTTTTTTAGAATTCAATTGGTATTGCTCCCAATAAAAAGTCTTATTCGACAGTCGTTCTATAGTAACCATCGCTGCTGACTTCGGCACTTTACCTTGTCTCTGTAGGGAATTCAAATTCTTTTGTCTGGCCTTAAAAGATTTTGCTTAATTTCTAGGTTCAGCAACAAAGTATCCATAACTTTTATATTCGCCTGTTTAAATGGGCTAGACTTCGAAGCAAGTTTTGCTCTTGCATCGTACAAGTCCAGCACTATGTTCTCAGCACATGCTAAAGTGCTCTTGTATGTACAAGTTCAGCACTAACATCACACTTATCTGTACTCTATATCCAATTCAAGTCCAGTACAAATAGTTGCAACAGTTCAAAAAAATAAATTAACATAAGAACCCATGTCCATACAAGTCCAACATTCAACAATGTCTATCTACTACAGTTTTCGGAGTGAGGACTCTGACCTCACAGGGTCGAGGTCCGAAGGCAAACGACCGACACTGGTTCTTTTTCATCCTCTTCGCCGTCTGTGTGGAATTGCCTTCACGAATTATAGCAACCCACATATCCCATGGCATTGGTCCGGTTGATTAATTATCACACAGTCCATTGATACACCCGACCATGCAGAGGTGGGGTTCCAGTGTCCCCTTCAATGTGCTACCAATATATCACATGCTTGACTTGCAACAGTTAGCACTATTCAATTTTCGCCTTTGCGGAACCACGTCACATAGGAGTTTTCTCAGTGCGACAAACAAGCGGTACCATGAGAAAACCTTGATGATTTTCATTACCTACTATGAATTTACAACCACATAATTAATAATACAGAGACGAAACAGCTTCTCGTGCAGCATACTTCAGCCGCACATGCCAGCAAAATAGCGACCCTGTTGGGATGCCATTTGCCAATCAGCGCCTGACAACTAACTAGCTGCCAGGAACCCAGCAATCAGTGATACTTTTGCAGAATACATCAGCCAATCAGATACAAGGTGCATTCCCAGAGCTATGCGCAGCTAATCAGAGAATGCGTACACCAGTTCTGCTCTGAGTAGGTATCTACTCAGTGCTACAAATCAACACTATCATAGCACACATAGCTGTGTGAGGCTGCCATGCAAACTCAGAAAGCAACTCCAAAATTAGTTCTGAGGTGCTTTTAAAAGAAAGGATTGTAACTAATTGACTGAGTGACGCACTGAACCAGAAGCTAAGAGAGACAAGACTCCATACAATGTGTGTGGTTCCTTGCGGTTTTTGTGAAGCAGGATCGAGTGCCATAAACAACCAGGCGGACTTAAGGTTAAGTACGAAGTTACTTGCTAGAAATTTGCTCCATTCACTGCTCCGTTACTTCTTATATACAGGAGTCTGACTACAGACTAGAGTAGGTCAACAATATTTGGTCAAAGAATTTCGGAATACTAACCGACTCATAAAATTTGAGTAATAAAAAAATATATGGTATGACCGGTTTCTCACCGTTTCAACAGCAAATTAACAAATTGTAGTACTTGAATGTGCAGCAACTGTGAAGTATAGCTGTACTGGAATACTGAAATAGTGAATTTATTTTGATCTCTAGTAGGCTTAATACTGTTAAGTAACTGCAATATGTGCAAAACAGATAAAGCAAAAACAAGGATGTTTTGTTCCTGTACATTGTTTCTAAGTTTCAAGTATTGTCGTAGTTTTTGCTATGTTTCCGTGTAATTTTACACTGACCACAAAATAACCCATTTACAACAGAGGAATGGTAACACGTATTCTGTAATCCAGACGCATGCGGAATCAAATTGGCGAACTGGTTGTTAGTGTGGCGTGTGCGTCGATTCAAACGTCTCCCATCGTTAGCCGAGTTAATAAGGACTTTCAGTTTCACTGGATCGGCAATCAGATATTAAGCACGTTTCCATTTCATCGAGTTGCCAACCAGTGCTTGAGTGTTTTTACATTAAACGGACCACTCAGTGGCTTCGCTTATATATATCTTCGTCGATATGAATCAGTGAAGAGATTCGGGCGGCTCTTAACATCGAGGTCTTGAAAGCGGATGAGGGTGAAGTGAGGTGTGTATGGAGCAGCGCCGGTATGAAAGGGCGGGGGAAACGGGAGATCCGTGAGAAAACCCGCCAACCAGCGGCGTCGTCTGGCACGATTCCTACATGAGGAAATCCGGAAGCAACCCCGCCGGGGATCGAACTCGGTTCGCCTAGGTTGGGGGCGAGTAGTCAAACCACTACAGCACCTTCTTCGATATGACGAAGGTGCGTAAGGGATGACAGTCATATTTTACAGGAGAGAAATTTAAGGACAACTGAATGTAATTAGAATGCTCTGTTGCAATAAAGAATAATGATATCATCTAACTAAAACAGTCATTCAATGATGCAACATACACTATTTCAGGCGTATTTTGCGCACATTTCTAAACAGACGCCATTATGGCATAATGGAGATACGCCCCTTCATCAAATTTTGTCTTAGCTTATATGTTGTTTACATGCTATAATAAGTAGTACATTTTTTTAAAGTGTTGTAATTTTGTTGTAAAATTTCTGGGGAAAACAAGATGTAGGCCATTATATCAACCCAGTAGTTTGGGATAACATCACTATCGTAACAATCTAAAACTAGTGTCAAAAACAATATAAAATAGGCCTATCTAACAGAATGGCGAATTCAACATTCACAGTTATTAAGAGTGGGAAGGACATGTGCGTCCAAGGTCAAGAAGCGAGGGAGAGATACGGGCGACACTAACACGCACGCCTAGAGCCTCATCGCTTCTACGCGCAAGGCGTTTCCGTTGTACCGCTGTACTGTGCAAATTAGGCCTGTAACAGTAGGGTTTTATTACACGCGATGAAAGACCACAGATTAAACTATGCACGTATGTTTGTACTTTTCTCTTGCCGTATAAGGAAACGGCATAGGCAAGCTTTAAAAATGCGATATTTGACCATTTTCATGAATTTTCTCTCCAAGAATATACTAAATATGACAGAAGTAAAATAATGGAGCAATTGTAGAACATTTATTTACCGAGATACGCTTATTCGCGCAAACAACTATTTCACAAAAAATGCGGGGTTCCATCCCACTCTTAAAAGGAATTCGTAATTTTGTTGAGAATTTATAGAATACAATATTTTAAATAACTAATGATGGAAAAAAATAGAAAAATTAAAAAATGTGTCCCACTTACATGATTAATTTAAAGAAATTATTTTATAATACACGGATTAAAGCTTGTTAGGTTCTCTTTAAGTCACCAGTACGTCTGTGACAGACGTCCAACCCACCTTCACACCCTATTCAAGGAATGAATATGTCGCCGGAATTCGCGAGATATGTTACGATACTACAATGGGCATAATCACCTTCACTTTAAATTACGTATGACTGTAACATTACGAGAACCATAAATATATAGCTGTTGTGCAATTTATTGTCCTTCGTGTATATAAATACCAAAAGAAACAATTTTAACTACGTTATTTTAATAAGTCACTGTGAATATTAGTGGGATTAGGCAAATTTACTATCACGTCGGGTTACATGCGTAGTGATTTTACAGGTTTTTTTTTTAATTTGATTAATCAGTAGTGAATAAACCATATAAATATCGTAATTTCGTCGCATCACCGGTAACCCTAACTACAAGCCGTTCGATATACAGACTAGCATATTTCGTTAGTGATGTCGCGTAAACCTCTTTATGTAAAACTGGGCAAGACTGTTGTTTACGTCCGATTGCGCAGATAGCACCGACACGAGTTATGAGAGCGAGTTTTTGTCTGGATGTCGCCTACAAATCATGCCTTAAATAAAAAGTACCCCTAGGGTGGGAGAGGAAATCTGTAAGGGTGATGGCGAGCCAGTTCCCCGCCCACGCCGAGGTATTCGCCTGTCAACCGAGATCACTATCTGCTACAAGTGCGGGGTGGAGGGGGGGGGGGGGTTGGGGAGGGGAGGGAGGTGCTTGTAATTGCGAGCGAGGGAGCAACGGATATAATCACGTTGCGTTACCTGCATTACCAACCCAAAGAAAAAAAAAACTAGTTGTTTCTAGTTTACAATAATGTACTCTATTTTATAGATAATACCTAGTTGATCCGGTCGTTACAGTCTGTGCGGCACTTGAATACGTGGTTAGAAATATTGACAAGACTAACATAATCCAAACGTTCGTTGTTCAGTTAACAAAAAATACTTTGCCCAACTGAAGTCCCGAGCATTTATCATTATGTCCCTTCGGAGTATTCTAAAAAGAACGTGCTTTTTTTTTTTTTTTTTTTTTTTGCAAAAACATAATAGCAGCGCAATATTTTTAAGATCATTTAAAAAAAATTTACGATTAAAAAATTACTCTTATCAAAAACGAATCAAAATATGTCGAAGGAAGTAAGTTGAAAGAATTTTCTGGCAGTCAATAATTTACAAACCCACAACGAAAACAGAACACTAAATTGCCGACAAACGTGTGAAACCTTAACTTGTTTAGAAATCTTGCGATGTTGAACAATACTAAAAACTCAATATAAACTGAATATACACAGTACACTGGAAAAGAAAATACTGTGTGGCCATCACAAGTGTTTTCTTGGTTACCACCATGCCAGACTTTAATTTTTGATAAAACGACAATTTTCTTGTAACAATCACAAAATAGAATTTTACTGTACGCAAGTGTAGTGGTTAAAGGTGAAAAATGTCGTGTTCTCGACAAAATAAATTGTTACGGCGAATAACAACAAAACACTCTGTGGCCACCGAAATAAAACCCTCTGCAGCCCAACCCGAGTGACGCTAACATGCTTGCCGTTAGGTCCCTTGTTTGAATAATTTGCGAACCAAGTAGACGGATGCAAAATTTCCACGTGTAAGTTTATGTTCGCATGAAATCGCGACGCATCACCCTTAAACCTTTCACTAGGTTAGCAAAGAGGATTTAATGAACCCATTCCGGAAGAACGCGTTTCTCGCTATGTTGTGTTGAACATGCGCAATGGCACAAAAATCTGTGAGGTGAGTTGCACTAAAGGCGATTCACGATAAAGTGAGCACTTTTGAAATCAACCTTAGAAAAAAGTCACTGCTTCTACATGACATGCGCCCAGTAAACTTTACTGGGCGCATGTCATGTAGGTGCAGTAATGGTGGAGAAGAAAGTTTCATATCTTAGCGTCGAATTAAAAGTGTTAGGCAATCATTTGCGATAACTTAAAATTAATTCTGTCACGTTTTTTTTATGCAACGAAGTGTAAAAACGAGCAGATTTATAAAATATTTACTTTTATAATACTTTTACAGTTTCACTTGACCAACGCATGAAGAAAGCGACGAGGCCCATGACAATGTTAATCTTACATAAGGCGGAAGAACACACAACGTGCATACAAGTAGATCTTAAGCAGGCTTTCAAAAGTGCTCACTTTGTCGTGAACAGCCTATAAATACCGTTTACCGCACATGTATCGAGGTGTTATGAAAAGAAAGTTATGAACAAAGATAACAGTACAGAGTACATAAGAATACAGAGCTGAAATAAGAGCTCATTCCGCGGACTACACACGCTTGTGCCAGCAAAATGGCGTTTAGTAGCGTGTGTGGGTGGAATTTGCTGGGAAAAAAACGGCTGTTTGAGCTCTGTATTCATACGCAGATTCGATACTCGCAAGCAAACGAGCAGCGTTCCTTTGACTTCCATCTTGACTCCCAAGATTGTGTTTCATGCTGCATAAACTTTAGGTAGGAAAATAAGAAAGGTTTTCCTTACCAATTGCTGGTTTTTAAGACACCAGTGTAGAAGTTTTCATGTAACATTATAATAAATAAGAGTATGATCTTTACGAAGGGACAAACTTAATATTCACGGAGAGCAGGTGAGAGGTAAATTTCGTGTTACCTACGAAAATCCAAATAACATTGAATTTATCATACACTGCTATATTGCCTACACATTCAGCTTTAGTGCATTAACGTCTAATTAATTGTTACAGATGCACATCGAATGAATGGCAAGTTAATGTCTTCAATCAATTTTATGTACTATAGATTCTGCCATTGTTATTTTTCCGGCTGCTGCTGCTACAGTTTAGGTACTATTTTACTCCGGAATGGATAATTTTTGAACCACCCTCCCTTTTTTGAGTGTATTATTATCTCACAGCCCTTCAAGGACAGTGTCGCATTCCATTTGTGAATGGAGTAAAACTATACAAATTGTTACACTGGGTTGTTACGCTTTTTGATACCTGCTATAATAGCCTCAACGTATAAGGATAGCTAAAGTCTCTCGTCAATTTAAATGCATTTCCTCTTCAACTAATAATTCACTGTAATAACAGATTATATTGTCATTAGACGGATGCCACTAATCGCCTCGATGCTAAAGATTATTAACGGGGAGTATGCAAAGGAAGCGACTACCACAAAGTTAATAGATCCTACGGATCTTATCACGAGAGACCCGGAAATTTCGCGGATTCATCCCGCAGCAAGCTGGACTCCATGAATACTTTGTGTATTACAGCACCAGTTTTAGCAGTTCATTGGCAGTTACTCCAGTCTTACAACTGACCAGGTAGCATGGGAGACCCGGAAATTTCGCGGATTCATCCCGCAGCAAGCTGGACTCCATGAATACTTTGTGTATTACAGCACCAGTTTTAGCAGTTCATTGGCAGTTACTCCAGTTTTACAACTGGCCAGGTAGCATGGGATCCTCTCTTAACTTTCTTTGCAGGTCCGATACTGGTGGAAAGTCGTTGGAGGTATGTCTAACTAACTTTAGTCCAATAGAAGTAGAAACACAAATATACATGTGCTTGAAGCACATGCTTGAAGCTAGCTTGTTTTCAAATCAATTCGCGAAATTTCCTGGTCTCTTTTTGTCACTAGGGCCAGTGATTTTTTCGCGTAAAGATCGGAGTTCTCAGGAGACTTCAATACTATATATATATATTTATGTATATATATATATATATATATATATATATATATATATATATATATATATATATATATATATATATACACACACAAGCTGCTGTACCTCCATTGGTTGGTGTCGTTTCCGTATTTGACCAAGCAACTCTGGATTTTGTAACTCCGACACTGAAGCTTCTTGATTCGCGCGCAGTTAACACGGTCCAGAACATGTTTCAGCCAATCAAAAAAATTTGGGTTTGGCTGTGTTGGGGATACGGCCGTTTGTTTTGCGTGAATACGTATACATTGACGCGCTTGGACGCCACGATGTTTTTTTTTTACGTTTCCGGCACCACTTCACTCGATCATATGGGGGTTTTATGGGTATCACTGGATTGCTTTTGAGATACTCTTTCCAACCGTATACGATTTCTGTACTTCGACTTGGCTTTATGACGAGTAGAGGCAGAAATTGTGTGAAGTTCTCTTAATTTTTTACATTAAAATCATGCAATTTCACCATAACCACGCTACATAAATGCTTTTTATAAATGCAATCGATTGATACTTGATGAGATCTGTCGATTCAAACTTAAACGAGAGTTGTAGCTTCTTCTAGTGAAAAGTTATGTTATGCGGCGCGGCGAAAAGAACTCAAAATTCCCCCCCCCCCCCAATAATGATTCGCTGACCTCATTCAATGTAACATATTCTTTGATCCTTTGGCAATCGAGTGGTGTAATTTAATTTTGAATGTAGACGATAAGTTCGGAGCTGAAATGCCAAACAACTGTATCCCCCGATCTTGTTATCATCGGATTTTCTGGATTGCCTCCCGCTATGGTCGCAACATTAAAGACGTGTTCACGTCAAAAAGTTGGGCGACCCTACAGTACTTTGAACTGTATTTTGTCTCGAAATATTTTAGCGAAATATCAACTGCCTCTACTTATCACTGATAATATGGCACGCCAACGCCACTTCGCAAACACTTGAGGGCTCGGCCCTCACACTTGGACTCTGCGGTAGTAGTTGCTGAATGGCCAGCCAACCTCTCTCAGGGTATCCGCGAGACGTAACCTTGTGGCGTCCACGCTTTTGTAGTGCCGGCTGCCCTCGTTTCTCTTCCGTGGCCCAACTCTTGTCCTGACAGCGATTCGCATTGTCTTCTGTGTCCCGTGTCTGCTGTAGGGTTTCATTTATCACCGCATATCAATTGCTACATAGTACCATAACAACATGTTTAAATTCTACCCTGCTGCCAAATAAATTCCATTTTTTTTTCGGTCTGTTATTACAGAAAGGTGCAAAAGAAACCATTAAGTATAGTCTATTCACGGTTAAATGAGCACTTTTGAAAGCCCTGCTTAAAATATGCTTTAATACGCGTTTTGTATTATTCAGCCTTATGTAAGATTATCATTGTCGTGGGCATCATCACTTTATTTATGTGTCGGTCAAGTGAAACTGTGAAATTATTTGAAAAGTAAATATCTAACAAATCTGCACATCTTTAAACTTTTATGCATTAAGAAATAAACGCAAAGCGAAAGAATTAATTTAAGCTATTAGAAATGAATAACTAACACTTCTTATTCGATGCTAAGTTAAGGAACTACTTCCCATCCATCGTTACCACCTATACTGGGCGCATGTCACTCAGGGCGCCCGTTGAAATATATGCAGGTAGGGGCAGTGACTTTGTTCTAAAGTTGATTTTAAAAGTGCTCGCTTTATTGTGAACAGGTTTTAATGTAAAAAAAAATGTATCTCCATTATCATCGTGCTATGAAACTTAAGTCCTTTAAAAATATATTCCGAAGATAAATGTCATGGGATTAATTGCCGAGGTCAGGTAATTTTATTACATAAAATTTTCGAAACACGTCTTCTGCGAATCGCGGAGCAAACTCCTGCTGGGTACATGTTTGACTTTCGGGCGAGGAAAAAGAAAACTTGGACACTACTACAGCTCTCGATGTTTTCAAATCCTTCCCAAACACCCCTTCCCTCTTTCCACACCCCCCTTTTTTTTTCTTCGCAGATGTTCGCGGACAAGTTTTTTTTCTTCTCTCTCTCTCTCTCTCTCTCTCTCTCTCTCTCTCTCTCTCTCTCTCTCTCCCGCCGTAAAAATTTTGAGCGAAAATTGCTTACCGAACTTTTTTATGCTCGTTCCTTGTCCCGTCCTGTCCTTCATCTGCAGCTGACCCCAAGACTTCCCGATTGCACCGGGCTGCCACTTCCCGCAGACGAGATTGGCAGTGAGCTATAACTACGTCGTGACAAGAGATCCCACATATATTTTCAAAGAACTGCACGGGAATAAAAAAAATTAAAACATTTCGCATATAATTTAAATATATCAAACAGCTCTGAAAACTTTACGTAACGGTTTGAGGCCATAGAGTAGATAAATACACAGACGTCACCTTGCCTATTTTCTGATTCGCCTGGTTAGGCTCTGAGAAAAGGTCTGCGGAAGATATACACCCTATAGGCTGCGGGCTGACATCCGGCAAAGTACGTTATTGCCTATTCGTGTTTCTTCACACGTTTTCAATTAAACCTTTGAAAAATTACCCCAAGTATGAAGTGCTTAATTGTTTCCTAAGTACACGACGTGTTAAAGGCTGTTCACGATAAAGTGACCACTTTTGAAACCAACCTTACAAAAAGTCACTGCTCCTACCTGCATATATTTTAACGGTCGCACTGAGTGACATGCGCCCAGTAAAGTTGGTGACAATGGATGTAAAGTTGTTCCATATCTTAACGTTGAATAGAAAAGCGTTAGGTAAATATTTGTGATAACTGAAATTTTCCACTTCGTTTTAATTTTTTTTTATGCATCGACCATATTTTTAAAATTTTTCTTTTCTTAGAATTCCACAGTTTCTCCTGACTGACGTATAAATAAAGTTATGAGGCCCATGACAATGCTAATTTTATATACGTCGGAGGAATACACATCCTGCATAAAATTATATCTTAAGCATGGCGTTCAAAAGTGCTAGTTTTACCGTTAACAACTTTTACAAACATTTTATACTTTCATTAACATATAAGTAATATTGATATTCGGTTCATTTGAACTGTTACATACATTTCATCTGTAAATTATAATATCTGAGTTATAACTAATAAGAATAAAACAGGGAAAATTAATAATTTTATTGGTAGTGCCTATTAAGAAATAGTTCTTATGCAAAATATTTTGAATCTGAACTCGCACGAATGCGGTGCGTTTTCCCTCGCTGTTATTTTCTAGACTTGGTTAAAGTTGGTTTGCATGAGGTGGATGAATATCTTTACAGTAGAACTTTAGCAGGGTTCAGATAATTCGGAAGTAACCGTGAATAAACTATAGCAGGGGCTGACTGCACTGTAAAAAAATTTGAGGTAAAATTTTCTTAACATGTAAGGAAAAATTAACTATATTGTAAAATAAAATTACATCTTAAATTATACCGGGGTATTAGAACGCAATTTCTTTTATTGCATACAACCTCTTACTAACGGTAACCGAAGCCACAACACTAAATTCCTCGACACTCGCAAGTGGGTGGGCGCGAAGCATGGTTGTTTATCAAGTTAGGCCGATGCGCTATCCACTACACCACGACGACAGAGTAACAGTAACAACGAATATTAGTGTGTTACATGATTGTTTCTCATCCCTCCCCCCCCCCCAGTAAGCAGTTGAGAATGCTAAAGAGACGCGTCGTCGTAGCGTAATTTTCCCATCCATGTACGTGAATTTTACTCCACAGTGCAGTAATTTTACCTTATCTGTAATGAAAACTATGTTTCCCCCACAAGTTTTCGAATATTACATTACGATTGTCAGGTAATTTTCCTGTTATTTTTTACAGTGTGGTGAAAGGCGTTCCCACTCGTTGCTAAGCAGTGACGCCATTTTGCTGGCGTGTGTAAGAGGTTGCGAAATACGCGGCTGTTTGACCTCTGTCTATATTCCCGCACTTTAAGATGGTATTCAGAATACTCGAACAGACACGATTTATTCACTTTCTGTTGCCAAGAACAGTCCGCAACAGCCTGTTTAACAACGCCCCGCGAAATTCAGCCACCTGAATGCTGAGTGTTTTCTGTCATATCGAAGTCCTGGAGGATATGTTTAGCAAGCGGATGTCAAATGTGTCACGAGAAGGTAACAAACATTTCAACAACTCTTTGCGTGTCTATAGTTCACAATTAGAGACCTGAATAATTCGTAAGTTCAGTAACCTGTAGACTAGAATTCACAGTTTTATATAAATTACTACAGGTATCAACAAATCATTAATGACACCCGAATTTCGCGAAAAGATTTCGCGACCAGTTGTACTTCACAACACTTTAGCTCACATCCACGTTCGTGATGGGATGGTTTCCGCGTCAACGCAACTTAGGCGTGTGCGCACGAATAACAGATGTGCAGTATTGAACTTACCTAAGTCTGATTGGTCAGCAGAGTAAGAAAATGTCTTCTCACAAAGACAAGTTGCCAATAAGTTTTCGCGAAAAGATTTCTAGGAGGTTAGACTTCAATATCCTATGTGCACACGTGCAGCCTTTCTTTGGATATAGGTCACTTGTTTTTGTGTGAAGAGAGTCTGTTACATGAGTAAGCCAATCAGAATTAAGTTTCTGGAATACTGAACGTCTGTGATTCGCGGGTAGACAGATAAGACACCTAGCAACTCAAATGATCGAATTACTAAAGTGGTATCGAACTAAAGTGCGTTGGAACACAACTTGTCCTGAAATATTTTCACGAAAAACAAGTGCCCCTACCAAAAAGGAAATGAAAACAGCTGGTGCGGCCGTGGGATAGTGAAATATAGCAAGAGCGGAAATCTTTTCGCGACATTCGGGTGCCCCTTCTAATATTTATTTACTTGGTGTCCCAGTAAGAAGCAATTATCGGGCCTGCATGTAGGATGCTGAAATTGACGTGTTGATCAACAGCTTAAGTCCCATATACTTGCGTGTTTTTGTATTCTAGCTTGTTCCAAAAGTAATCCAAGAATTTCTTTTGTCTCTTATCGTAAGCAGTGAATGTATGTTTGGCGAATTCCATGTAAATTTTAGAATTATTTGAACCCTCGTTGCTTTCTCATTGCACTGTTTGATGCCGTAATAAATTGGACTAACAGTGACAGTGATTATATTCCAGTCACAGTTTTTTCCAACTTCCATGAAGCTCTTACTGTGGCCTGTCCTGAGGGGATCAGGTTACACTTAACCCGGGGGATTAGGGTAGCTAGATGGAAAGAACACTCATTTACAAAACACTACTTTTATTAAACAAATAGCAATACAAATTCCGCTCTGCAGTAGCGGTTAACAATTAGCAAGAAAAGCGCAGAGGCTAGATTACTTACTCAAATACTCAAGCTAGGAGGCTTTTGAAGCTACATCTTTCTATAATAAGAATTAAACAAAAAGGCAAGTATTCTGCTCTGAAGGATCTTACTCTAGCCTTAGCTTGTCCCGAAGTCTCTCGTGCCTTAGTCGCCCTGCCGGGAAGTAGAATGACCCCTTTCTCGGCGACGTCAACGAGGAGGCTCTCTCGACAGCGGGTTCGTCGGGCGTTGAAGCAGGACCAGAGACAGGTGGTCCTCACAGCAGGCGGTCCTCGGGCAGGGCCTCCGGCGTCTCGGATAAGATGGCCCCCAGAGCTGTCATTGCTCTGAACTTATATACTGCCTTCCCAACCCCGCCCTCACTCCCCCGGAATTTGTTTTCCACAAACAGCGGCTCGGCTGGCCGAGGTCACCCTGCGCCTCGAATCATCTCGCTGCTTGCCAACCCTTACTATGGCCAGCCGCAGCAATTTCCCCCTCTTAGGAAAATCCAGACGCCCTCGTCTGGAAAAGCTGGTGGTCATTCGTTGCGGAGGGATGACATGGTGAGGTCGGGCGGTCGGTGTGGGAAGACGACTATGTAGTTGAGCGGAAGGCCATGTCCCCTGGGGGGAGTCGAACCCACTGGAAAGAGCCTTTCTTCTTCGCAGTTGTCCAAAAAGGTAATGCCAATAAAATTAAAAGTGTTCTTCATGCACTGTATTATATATGTCCCTAGGACGATGTCAGGCACGGAGGTTCAGGCAGACGTTACATATAAGGCTGTGCTTGTTACTGGCTTTGCTGTGCCATAATTAGTGAAGTGATAGCATCTGTAACATATTTAATTTATTTTGAATTGCTAATTAATCATTATAACTATGCCAAACAATTTATATTTCAATAGAAAAAATATATATACCTAACACCGTTTTCTTTTCTTTACAGTTCGTAAGGCAAGTCTATAGACTTTTTGTGTCTATGTCCTTTTAAATACTATTTACAAGCAAATACATATATTTAATTTACAATTGGCTTTTGTCAATAATAAATTTTAAATCTTTGTTTGCCAATGTCGTATTAAAACTGTATGTACAATGAAATGCATTTATGCTAATAAGGATTGTGCCGGCACCTAAATACTACTTACGCTAGGTCGCTATTGGTTCCTGTTGACTGTTAAGTAAGAACAAGATGTGCTCGGCTCCGTGATTGTACTAAACCCCCTTAAAAAATAATAATCATATTAAAATAAAACTGGCACCGAACACTTAATGGTTGAGTTTGAGTTGTGGTGCACCAAGAGTACGCAACAGTCCGCAGTAGCACCTTAATAGACTCTTTTGTATTGTGGAACTGTGTTTGACTTCGAATTTTTTGTTATTCCCCTTTGTTTTTTGGAATTTCTGTCTTATATCTATACAAAGTTGACGTATGAACTTTACTTTACATATTGAGATGTAACAATCAAATTTGTTATAACTTTCTAGAGCAAAGATAGTTATTAAGTACTAAATGATTATAAAATATCAGCACGTGAAATATGCATTTCTTACACAAGGAATTATACGAATTTAATATTAAAGTATGACCTTAAAACAAAGAATTTACATGTTAAAAGGGGCCCCATGCAAAAGTTATGGCATAATCGCTGCGTTGTATTGTAGTGCCGTCTAGCGCTCTCTAGAGCGAGCTTAAAGAACATTTGTAAGCACCCACGTACACTGCTGCGCTCTGCATTTAAGTTGTGCAGTCAAAGTGCTGCGATCGCAACTGTGGCCATTGAGCTTATTCCGCCTGTAGCTAGGTAGCGCTAAAAATATCGTAGCGCGTCACGTGTGTAAGCATTTCAAGTTCCCTGCCCGGTATTGCGTGAACTGTAAATTAACTGACAAAGCAGTAAACAGAATATTTCTTATTTCTCAGCAATATGACTGCTGTTTCGCTTGTTTATTAAAAGGTTTAACCTAATTAGTTTTACTATCACACAGTTCTCAAGCAACTTTAACTCACATGCTCCTATATATTCAATAATGCGCCGCCCTGTTCAACATAGACTTTTAAAGTTGCACTGAGCTTACAATGATAATATTTACCCTGAGCTTATTCGCTAATATAATCTCTGGTATGCTTGCTTTTATCTCATGTTTATGAGAATTTGTAAGTTAGTCCCAACGTCAATTCTTTTATTTATCTCTTTAGGAAAATTTTGTTATACTAAGCACGTTATCTCTATGGGCCGATAGCCTGTCTGCGATTTGCCTCTACAACATATAGTGCAATTACACCGCCTGTGCCATACAGTTCAATGACACTGCTATTCTGATTAATTTGTAATATATTAATCCAAGAGCGATGAGGACGAATACAAATGTAGAAAAGCTTATACAATTTTAATGCTCGTGTGGTAACAGAGAAAATACATGTGTTTGCTTGAAGTACACCCTGTTCTCTATATATTGAATTGTAGAAAGTTCTGCGTATTGCATTTTCCACTCGTTATTTATACTGTTATTGACAGAATAAAAGGAAATTCCTTCATGAGCCTTAATTTGCTGTACCTCGAAATTGTTGTTTTGAAGCCATTGGACTGGCAAAATAGTGTGGAAAATAGCAGTTTTATGACTTTTTATGTCACAAAAATGCATTGTTTTGATGAGCGTTATTTGAATGGACGTTAACTCGCATCCACATGGTATGTGAATTTCAGTTGTTCCCACCTTTGTGTTAGGAATATCTTAGCTTAAGTTTTTATTAGTACATCTTAATACTAAATTGCCAGGAGCTTTAGTCACGATATAATGATGCGTTTCAATAGCTTGAACTGACAAGGTGTTACTGGGATCGCACTGGAATTTACAAAATTTAAACAAATTATCAATATCGTCAAGATAATTGCTTCTTTTAAAAAACTGGTTTGGGGGATTTATGCTATTTGTTTTGAAAGAAAATAGATAGCTTTAGTTTGTTCAGGGGTGTCATAGAGTTCTCTCGTCTCTTTCATATTTAAGTCAATAGCAATGATGTTCTGTGGTGTTGCTATGTGGCAAGTTTCATTTCTGTACATATACATATATACGGTACTTTAATTGTTCAAAAGAACTGCCATGTGTTTTTACTGTTTTGTAAGGGAATTTGGATTTTTAGCAACATTTGAGTGGGTGACAACATACATTCCGTTAATGGCAGATTGTTGTATTTTAATATGTCTTTAATGGGAATACTCAGTTCCAATCCAAGGGTGTACACTTGTTCTTGTAATTTAGAAAAATTGCTACATAATGTTTCTTTAGATCCAGCTTGCAAAGGTAAAAATTTGTGTTGACATTGCTGAATGTATATGTTGGTTCTAAGTTCGTTTACTAGGTTATTTATGAGCTGCAATATCATACTGGTTAACATTTACGATTGTACCATGGATGATTCCATTTCCTGATTTTGATTACTTAACTGTTGTGACATTGATCCTATATTACCTGTGATTGAATTTATTTTATTTTCTACCTGATTTTTAATTTCTGTCACACTGTGAATAGTTATATTTAAATTTTAGTTGGAAGTTATAACATTATTTTCTAGATCAAAGTTGGACTGCAAGCATCTCATCATTAGCTAGGAAGGATTTTAGGTTGAGGGATGTGAGGATGTAGGAACACCATGTCGCGATGTCCCCTAGGAAGGTGATGGCACATTTTATTTTATTTTATTTGACATTGAAATTTCTGACAGAAATTCTTGACCAATGTTATTAGAAGTTTCGTTGAATAACTGTGTAATTTGTCTGCATTTTGGCAGGCCGTACTATCCTTCGTGGTGGTACCATCTGTCGATATTGGCTGGCGGCTTCGGCTGGTGAAATGAAATAGTGTACGCCATTGGAATCGTCTTTTCATACTGAAGTTCTGGTGTGAACCGTTGGAAGTACACACCGGCATGGGTCCTGTACATCTGTACCCCCACCATAGCTGACACAAGGTGGAGGACAAGGCCCATCGTGATGATTAGGGCTGCGCCAATGTCAGGAGCGATTTACCTGTAACATACATATTGTTATATTAAACTCTTAAATTGGTAATTTCGATATTCCGTCTATTGATGGTATCTATCTTTGTCTGGCCTTGTTTGCGGATTTCAGTCGCGATAATGGAGGGTCCCAATATACCGTGGACCCGATATGGGCCGTGGTATTTATAAATTAAAGGCCTTTCGCCTGACATGCATCTTCACCCAGACAAATTGGCCGATTTTGATCTCCTTTGGTTTGTGTTTCCTGTCGAATGTGACTTTTTGTTTTTTCTAGTATGCAAGGAGGTTTATAGCTTGTTTGAACTGTTCACACCAGTCCTATGGGTGTAGTGAAAACGTGTGTGTTATTACATGACAAGGTTGGACAGCTTCGATGCCAAGCAAAAGGAAAGATGGGGAAAATTTCATGTTATGGTTTATTGCAGAATTACAGTTGAATATAATGTAATCAACGTATTAGTCCCAGTGTGCGTGGTCTTCGTTGGCTCAAGCCGTCATTTGTTGTGATATAATTTTATTAACTTGCTCAATAAACCTTTTACATGCCGCGTTGTACGCTGTTGTTTGAAGCTTTTTAATTTGTAATTCATGTAATAGCTCGTTCATCATCTCGTTATTTAAAGGACGTGCACCGGTGTGTAAGTATTGATTTAGGACAACCATACTGAAGGATGACATCCTTCATAAAGTTCGCGCATGTTTTTGCTTTGATGGGTTTCACTGTGTATCTTGTAAAAAACTCAGTCATAACAAGTATGTATTTATTCCCTGATATTGCAGTTTGTAATGGCCCTTCTACATCAAGACCCCAGGAATTTAACAATGGGGTGGGAGCGGGAGCCGGAATCCTTGTCATGAGTCTTATTGGTTTCTGATTTGTATGTTTTATTATTTGGCAAGTGGGGCAGTTTTTATATATTCCTTTACATCTTTGGTCATGGTGTCCCAGTAGTGTTGATTTTTGATCTTTTCGATAGTTTCTAATTGGCCGAAGTGCCCTCCACCTAATAGGGTGCCATGGTGTGCCGTAATAATTTCTGGTATGTAATATTGTGGGACCAGTGTTAGACTTTTTCTCCTGTAGGGGTTTTTAATTTGAGATATATTTCACCGTTACCGTTGATGCCATAGTGCCTGACAAGGCGGAGGTATTTGGGCGAGGCCTTTGAGGTTCTGTGAGTGCAAGCTTTAATTGCATAATGTGTGCATCCTTAGCGTATTCCGCTAGAAATGGAGATTAGTGTTTGTGTTAGTGGGGCTAATAGTAGGTGTGTGCCATTGTCTAACTTTATGTATTGTTGTTTGTGTATGTATACAGGGCGATAGAGTGGTATTGAGTTCTGTACTGTGATTATTATTTGGCAATTTAGGCGTGGTTCAAGGTGGGTGGCTTTAATAATTTTGTTCTCATGTCCTTGCATCGTTATTCCAATATTTATTGGTATATTGTTGTGATGATTTTTGTGATTGCTTGTAAGGGGAAGAATCTTTCATTTATTATTAGCTTTACTATCCGCACTTTGTCGGTTGTTAGTAGTTCAGGTTTGATGAGGTGTTTTATTTCCTTCTAATTATTAGTTACGTATTTTGCAATGTTTTGTTTTGCCTCATTATCTTTGTTAGGGTTTTCTAACAATGTTCCTGCTGGGGCTTGGTAAAATGATGGGCATGTGGCATATTAGTTTTTGACAGTGTAGGTCTTGTTGCCAATGGTTATGGGTGTAGTTTCGGCTATACCTGTCGTGGGCATTCTGCTCATCGCATCTGCAGGGGTGTTTGGTTTGCCTTTAAGTATTTTTGCTTCAAACTCGTATTCTGTTAACGCTATTGCAAGTTTTTATATACAGGCGTTATGTTCCGTCATCGTTTTTAAGAAGCGGAGGCTGGCGTGGTCAGTCTCTATAGTAAATTTGTGGTCATGCAGGTACTGTTTGAAGTAGATTACGAAATATTTATTTACAGATAGCTCACGTTCTGTTGTTGACCATTTTTTCCCATTTAATGATAGTTTTTTGGAGGCGAATGCAATGATAGAGCGGCCTTTGTTGCCAGGGGTTTCATGCCTTAGGACCGCTCCTATTGCGGTTTGGGATGCGTCACATGCCAGAATGATGTGTCGGTGTTCATTAAATTTTGCTGATATGGGTGGGTTAAGTAATGCTGCCTTGAGGTTATTGAATGCTTGTTGCTCTGTTTGTGTCTATTGGAAAGGTATGGTTTCTATTATCAGGTGTGTTAGTGGCTCTGCAAGTTTTGTGTAGTTGAGTATGTATCTTCTTAAATATTAAGTTAGTCCCAGAAAAGTTCTCAATTGCTTTGTATTCTTGGGGGTATTATTTGTTGTATGGTTGTGATTTTCTCAGGGCCCATTCGGGTCTCTTCCGGTGTGACGTAATGTGCCAAAATTTTAATTTCCTCTTCTGTGAAGTTGCATTTTTTTATTTATCTTTACATTGTACTTGAGCAGCCGTTCCATAATCTTGTTTATGTTTTGTAGGTGCTTTTCAAAAGCTTTTCATATGATAAATATGTCGTCGATATATGCAATGGCTGTGTTCCAGCACACTGGGCCAAGCATAATGTCAACAAAATATTGAAAGTAATTGGGCTTGTAGTAAGGCCCATTGGCATATGTGCGTACTCGTTCAAACAGACGCCGTTGACAGCTAAATGTTAGTTTTTTTTCGCGATCTTGCTGACATACAGGAATTGCATAAAAGCCACTGAACATATATAAACAGGAGATATACTTTGAATTCTAGAGAGTGTTAATAATGTTTGTGTCTAATATTTGTTCAATTTGGGAGAGGACCTGCTCTCGCAATTTAGGATTTATTCTCTAGGATCTTGTATGGATTGGCTTATTCGTCGTCAGCTCAAGTTGTATTTCATAATTTTTTGTTTCAGTCAATTTTGTAATTGAGCTAACGAAACAGTATTTGTATTGTTGAAGTAAGTCTTGTAGTTGTGCTTGTTAATGAGGTGGGAGTGCTTCGTTAATGTTTCCTGTGGTAGTATCGTGAGATGAGTCCTCCAGCGATTCGATTTTGTTTATATAGTATTCTATACAGTTGTTTGTGTCGTATTCTAGTAATCTAGTATTGATAGGAACTTCCATTATTTCTTTGTTGTTGTATGCATGCTAAAACATGATGTCTTTTGTTACTATTGGTACCACATCATATTATTTTATGAAGTCTAATCCCAATATAATGTCTAACTTCAGGTTGATATTAGCTTTATACTTTGGTAGTCTGATATCTGTTATGGCCTTCACTGACGTGGATGTTTCTGTTACTAGTACTCTTTTGTGTTTATTGATCAATGTTGTAGCTATACATGACTGTGAGCACCCGGTGTCTATTAGTGTGTTATATGACTTGCCGCCAATCTGGACAAGGACACACTGTGTTGATGTTTTAATGTAGCTTACACAACATTCTTCCTTGCTGGTCAGCGAGGCGTATTTGTTTGTGGAATGTGACAGGTACCCGTGGTTCAGTTTCTTATTGTGCATTTCATCAATGTCATGTGTGTCCATGTCAATCTTATAGTTTGTGTTTATTTATCTTTTTCCGTGTTGGGGATGCGAATTTTGGTGGGGCCAATCTCAAAGTTTTTTTTTTTTAATTTATTAAAACTCGCCTTGATGTCGGTGTGGAATGGCTGTGTTTGGTGGGGAAGAGTTGGCATAACGTCGCCTGGTGACCCTGATAGAGGCACAGCGAATATGCCATGGCCTCCAGCGAATGGGGACCTATGCAGGCCGCTCGCGCTGTGCTGATATCATGGCCATGCTGACTCATGCATTCCTCTGGGCCAGCCTCGACATATGCTGCCTCTTCCGTAAGGTGTAGCGTGTCGGCTTCCATGGGTGTGATGTTTTGTTCATGTGTATACTTGGCCTTGTGGGAGGTGTTAGTGTTACAGCTGCTTGTCCGTGACCTGCTTTTTGCATCTCGAAATGTGATGCAGGGTGACCTGCCTACTGTGTTTATCTGTTTGCGATTATTTTCTTTAACCTGAAATATAAGTTGTCAGGGCATGTGAAAGTTTTCCCCACTGAAGTTGATCTTTGCGATTTCCGTCTATGTTCTGGTGGGTACGCGTTTGCTAAAAAGCACCTCACAAGTGTTAATTACACGTTGGACTTTGGCTTCGGGTTTTGCTTTTTTAGTGTTCTTACTTTCTAACTTTTCATCCTGTGTTTGTCTTTGTTTTAATTTGGACTCCTGTAAGACCTCTGTTTTACATACTTTGTCTTGGTAGCAGTCCCTGTGTCCGTCTTTCTGTGGGTGTACTTGGCTACCTTGCATTACCCTTAAGGGGTAGGCCTCACTGTACTGTTGTTTGTGATACTTTTGCACCCTGCTCTTTGTTTTGTCAGCGGGGGTGATGACTACTGCCCCCTCGTGCAGTAGTTTTTTTGTTGGTAGTTTTTGTTTGTTTGGTTCTGATTTTGATAGTACCTTATTTGAGTTTGGGGAATCGGGGTTTGTTTTGTTGATGTCTTGTGTTTGAGTGGAATTGTGCATTTCTGTGAAAATTGCCAATTGGTGTGTTTTTACAGTTTGAAGGGTGTGGGTTGTAGTAATTTATTTGCTGTGAGACATATTCCTTTAAAGCAACAAAGGGTTTGTGGTTTTGTTTGTACTTGTTGTTTCTGTATTTCTACTGTGTTGGCAAGTTGTGGTGTTGCTGGTGATTGGTGTGGTTGGTGTTTTTCTGCGTTCCTAATGCTAGGTTGGATATTTCATCCTTTAGTTTAATTACTTCCATCCTTAGTGTGTCTGTATCAGCATGGGCTTGGTGTACTGTGATTGCTTGATTAAAGCGGAACAGTCCGAGTTATACCCATATGTTGGTCATGAGGTCATGAACGTGTCATTTTTCAACCCTTCTATTTTGTCGGCTATGAATGACAGAACGGAACGCCACACTATTCCTATGAAATCGGAGTCACTCACGTTCGGATTGTATTTCTGTCTATAGAATAGCATATTTTCTATATCTTTTTGTGTACTCTCATTTAATATTTGTTTGGTGGTATATAATAGCTATTTTAGATATTTCTCTGATGCTGGGGTTGAGAACGTGTTCTTTAGTTTAGTGACTACGTCATTCCATGATATTAGTCCTGCACGTGTTTGCAGATAATTTTCCAATGTGTGTTTTCCCGATCCATTTATTTAGTACTTTAACCTACCGCATTTTTCTGTTTGTCCCGAATGTTGTTTTCTGCAGTGTGGTTGTACCGTTCTAAAAACTCTGGCCATTTCTAATTTTTCATTTTGGCACCAACATGGACTGTTGGACGATAATGTTAAGTGATGGTGGATTCGCCATGTTGATGTTTTGTGGGGTTTTTCAAGTGGTGATCCTAAGGGCGACTTTTTGTATATTGGTTCTGTTGTAGTGGGGTCGATTTGTATGGGTGTGTGATAATCTGTTGGGTGGTATTGGGTGTTTTCATATGAGGGTGGTGGTGTTGTTGGTAGAAGGCCACTACTTGTTATCTTTGTAAATAAACTATGTGTAAGTCATGTTGAGTTAGTGTTGAATTGTTCGATGAGTTCTGGGTTCTCCTATAATAGTTTATCCGCTGATGAGATAAACTGGTGAAATTTTTCTGTACTAGTGATGTTTTGCCCTTGTAGTTTCTTCTGTGTTTCAGAAATGTCAGTTGTGGTGTGATCCAATTTTTTTTTGATGTTATGACAAATGATCTTGTTGGTATATCAGTCATGTATTAATGTTTGTAAATTACAATTTTGCATATAGTCTTAGATTTTACCATGCACACACAAGTTTGATAGTTTTTATTTTCCACATGAGTACACGCTCTCTGTAGAATTAGCATTAAGTGGAAAAAGACGATTCGAAAGGCAGAGCCGTGGTTTGACATGCATTAAGCTTAAAAGCAAAGCTCACTCACACTCTCTAGTCTACTAAATACTGGGCGACTGTATGGCCGAGGTATTTGCAACACGGCAGTTCTTACTCGCACACTCTAGCACAGCCGCAATTTTTGCTGAGTAACATAAAACATTGGAGTTTGAATTAGTGATCTCAATGTTACTACAGTTTACTATGTGGGATACGTTGACCCGTAGTTTGCCAGGGAATTCGAACCCTGTGGGCAGGTGGAGGGCGGTAAACATATCTATGAATTTCTATTTAATTGTAGTAAAATTTTCTTTAATTATAACTATTGAATTTCTAGCCTCCTTTATTAAACTTACCATGAATTTTATTTTAATCCTAATTTTAATCTAGAGGGGGGTCGGAAGCGACGGCGTCTCCTCCATTGGCTGTGGCCTATCCTGAGGGGATCAGGTCACACTTAACCCGGGGGATTAGGGTAGCTAGATGGAAAGAGCACTCATTTACAAAACACTACTTTTATTAAACGAATAGCAATACAAATTCCGCTCTGCAATAGCAGATAACTATTAGCAAGAAAAGCACAGAGGCTAGACTACTTTCTCAAATACTCAAACACTAGGAGGCTTTTGAAGCTACATCTTACTATAACAAGAATTTAACAAAGAGGCGAGTATTCTGCTCTGAAGGAGCTTACTCTAGCCTTAGCTTGTCCCGAAGTCTCTCGTGCCTTAGTCGCCCTACCGGGAAGTATAATTACCCTTTCTGGGTGGCGTCAACGAGGAGGCTCTCTCGACAGCCGGTTCGTCGGGCGTTGAAGCAGGACCAGAGACAGGTGGTCCTCACAGCAGGCGGTCCTCGGGCAGGGCCTCCGGCGTCTCGGATAAGACGGCGCCCAGAGCCGCCATTACTACGGATTTATATACCGCCTTCCCGACATCGCGCTCGTTCCCCCGAAATTTGTTTTCCACAAAAAGCAGCTCGGCTGGCCGAGGTCACCCTGCGCCTCGCACCAGTTTGCCGCTTGCCAACCCTTACTGTGGCCATCCGCAGCACCCTGCTAAAGTTATACTTCCAGGATATTCCTCTGTCTCATGCAATCAAATCTTAGTCAAGTTTAAGAAAACTACACCACAGGGACAACGCACCGTATTCGTGCAAATTCAGCTAAATAATACTTTGTGTAAGAACGTTTCCTTACTATGCATCAAAAACACACATAATTTCTCTATTTAAGTTGATACGAAGAACAAATAAATGGAAACCTGGGGAAGTCACATATACGATTTGGGGCAAGCTAGAATTCAAAACACGAGGTTTATATAATTAGCCATTCGCCCACACGATGGAGAAAGGTGGCCCAATCGTCGCCAACTAAAGTTTACTCAGTGCTTGCATGTTTCTTTGTGCATTGAGAGAAATGTTTGTCTGACACAACAAATTAAAGGCTGCTCACTGTAAAATGAATAGTTTAGAAATCAACCATAGAAAAATGTCACTGCCTCTGTCTGCACATATTTTAACAGGCTCACTGAGTGATATGCGTCCAGTAAAGTTTTACCAATTATTACCAAAGATGGAGGAAAAGTAGTTCCATTTTTTTTAAGTTGAAAGAAGTGTTAGGTAACAATTTAAAATTACTTAAATTATCAACTTTGCTTTCTTTTTTTTTTTTCAAATCCATCAAAGTCAAAAAATGAGGAAATTTTTGAAATTTTCCTTCTTTAATAGATTCCAGGTTACAGTTGACCGACGCATGAATAAAGACATGAGGCCCACGACAACGTTCATTTGACATAAGGCGGAAGAATACAATACGTGCATACAAGTAAATACTAAGCAGGGCTTTCAGAAGTGCTAATTTTACCGTGAACAGCCTATACTTGAATGTATAGGATAAAACTAATCAATAGTTGATGTAAGAAAATATCTTGTTGACTAAGCAAAATGCGATTCTGTTCAGCTAACTAAATATGCATTTGAACTGATCAAACTGTCTAGTTGGGTCAACAAAATCTGTCTGGCAAGAAAATATTTGTTAGAAAGCACCGTGTATATTTGTTTGGCAATAGAAAAATAATTTTAGTATTTTGAGCCCAAGCAAACGTTTCTCTCAGTGTGTTTTAAACATAAAACGTTCATAAATCGTAAGTGCAGAATCTCTCAAGGACGATACATGACATTAGCACAAAGTATGTAAGTATGCGGAGGTGAAACAGCTGCTTATTCTGTATCCGCCTTTCGCTAAACTAGCCTGCTGGCAGCCCAGCCAATAGGGAATATTTCGCAGCACGAAGTCTCGAATAAGACACGATGTCCGTTTCCAGAGCCTCACACAGCCAATCAGAGAATGGATCCACCCACATCAAGGAATAGAGACGCCAGTTCGCTTCTGAGTACTTACATACTCTGTGATGCTAGTTTGCAAAGTACAAATACGACCGTAAGTGCACGAACACGATCACTGACACAAGGTCTTACTGGGCGACCTTTGATTCTTACTAATCTGTGATTTCCGATCCCCGAGATATTCTCCTTCGGCTCCAGTAAACAACGGTTTAATAACTAAGTTTTTAGTTTTATAATGTCCACTGTAAACTGAGCGCTTTCGAAAGCACTGCTTAAGATGTACTTCTAAACACGTTGAATATTCTTGCAACATATATGTAAAGTTTGTTCACGATAAAATGAGCACTTTAGAAATAAACCGTAGACAAAAGTCACTGTCCCCTGCCTGCATTTATTTTAATGGGCGCATATAGTGACATTTGCCCAGTAAAGCTGGTAACGATGGAGGGAAAGTAGTTCCATATATTAACGTTGAATAAAAGGTGTTAGGTAACAATTTATAATGACTTAAATTAATTATTTCACTTTATGGTATTTTTCTAATGTATAGGAGTGTAAAAATGGGCAGATGTGTGAAATTTTCCTTTTCTAATAATTACACAGTTTCACTTGACCGACGCATGAATAAAGTGATGAGGCCCATGGCAACGTTAATACTACATAAGGCGGAAGAATACACAACGTGCATACAAGTAGATGTTAAGCAGGGCTTTCAAAAATGCTCATTGTACCTTGAACAGCCTATATACTGTTAACATTGCCGTGGGCCTGATCGCTTTGTTCACGCGTTGGTCATGTGAAACTGTAAAATTAGTAGCGAATTAAATATATTACAGATTCACTTATTTTAACATATATATATATATATATATATATATATATATATATATATATATATATATATATATATATTACAAAAATGGCAAAATACAGAATTTCAGTATTCACAGATGTTTACCTTGCACTTTCGATTCAACGTTGACACATGGGACTACATCCCCTACATTCTACCAACTTTACTGAACGCACATCAGTCGGTGTGCTTGTTAAAATATGTGCTGGTAAGGGCAGTGACATTTTGCAAAGATTTATTTCAAAAGTGTTAATGAGCATTTCACCGTACGAAAAGAGAAATTCAGCAATTCAGTGTATGCGAGTTGTGGAGCAATATGCCAGAAGTGTAGGTAGGGGGGATGGGTAGGGGAGTAGGAGAGGAATTTTCGGAATGTTTTACCTAACGAAGAGCGTGTAAGCGGTGATCCGGAATAAATTTGAGCGGTAAGTCAAGTGCTATCGTTGTTTTTTTCTTTGTTGTGGTTTGCGAAATGGGGGATGGGTGGTGAGGGAGTTTTAAGGATTTAGGGTTGAAGAGGAGGGGGGACACGGGCTGAAAGGGAGGTCGCGATTACAAGGGGCAATCGCTTGTCGTGCGGCGCACAGCGAGCGGCCATTGTCAGGGCGGCCAATTCGAGCGCCATTTTCGCCGGATGGACGAGGGGCTTAACCCTGGCATTAGCGGCGGCTCGCTTACATGGTGGTCCCTGGCATGCCAGCCAGCTCCAGATTGGTCCTCGCGGTTACATGCTGCACAATCGGCCCGGAGTCATTGCCCGCGCGCGAGCACACACACACACACGCGCGCGCGCCGGCAAGTGTACTGTCCGGGGGTTAAGCGGTCCGGTATTTGTTACAACCCGCCCCTCTTAACATTCCTTTTTCCCGTTCCAGCTACTCGAGGATTTACACCGCACCCACCGACCATACACATCCCAAGCTTGTATCTTTCGTGCGAGCGACATGTATGACTCAGGCTAGCAGTGGTGAAAATTTCCACCCGCCCGAAACTCCTGCCCGACGAACAAAACCCAGCTCGCTCAGGCTACCACTTTCGCGTGGCCATCGGAGTGTTATAACCCTTTGCCGGCCTAATAAACCGAGATGTATGGCGTTAACTGCAACGTTGCGACATCCTCCAAATTCTTTGAAGACGTGGCCGATGAAATATTACTTCGCGTTATGTTTTCATGAGGTTCTTGCAAAGTAACATTACGTAAGAAACACTAAAGGTGTAAGTCGCAAAATAACAGCACTAATTGCATGTTATTCTTCGTAGTCCAAATGATTAGATTGGGTCGCTTTCAACCCGGCACGGTTTGTGCAAAGAGCCGTCCAGTAACGAACGCTCTACAATACAGTAGGCATGTCCGGTGTAGCGTGAAGCAGTAGCACTACTGCAAACGGGAGTACATATATCAGGCGGAATTGATGGGTATGCAGTCGTGAATACAGGCGACACTCACTTCTATAAGCTGTTCACGATAAAATGAGCACTTTTGAAAGCCTTACTTAAGATCTACTTGTATGCACCTTGTGTATTATTCCGCCTTATGAAATATTAACGTTTTCATGAGCCTCATCACTTAATTCATGCGTTGGTCAAGTGCAACAGTGAAGTTATTACAAAAGTTAGTATTGAACAAATCTACTCATTTTGCACTTTGATGCATTAAATAAAAAACAGGAACGAAAGATACAATTTAAATTACCATAAATGGTTACCTAACACTTTTTATTCGACGTTTAGATACGGAACTACTTCCCATCCATCGTTACCAACTTAACTGCGCGCATGTTTCTCAGGGCGTCCGTTTAAATATATGCAGGTAGAAGCAGCGACTTTTTTCTAAGGTTGATTTCAAAAGTGCTCACTTTATCGTGAACAGCTTTTAGCTTGTCATATTGGCGAGTTAATCTGATCGCACTCGACGTTTCAGTGACCGATAAGACATCACGGTTGTGTTCACTATAATCAGGAGGCCCCTTTCCTTTTATTGTTTTGTTCACAGCCATATGTCGTAAATCCCAAGTTTGTTATAGGAGAAAATTGGTCCGATTACACAAAGGGAGTGCTTCTTATAAAATTAATCTCAACAAATTTAACACGTATCCGTCTTGGGACAGGCTGAATTTACAGTCACTTAATATGGTAAATGTTTTTGTGTTTACTCATCAGCTGCATCACGGCTTGTTCGGCATGCCTGGCCGGTTATATATTCGCAAGGAAATGAATGCCTTAGTATTGTCAACGCAGTTCGGAACAGACCTGTCATCTGTGTAGTTACATCCAACGAACGTATTTCACCGAGATTGATTTGTAAGTTCTTTAATAACTATAACCCTGCATCTGAATATGACACTGATTATCCATGGTTCAGCTAATTATAAGAACCCGATATTAAATATTTCCACGCTTATTTGCACAGTTCACGGGGATATGTAGTTCAGACTTATTTTCACAGGCCTCTGTAGTCCCTATCAGTAATCACTTTAATGCAAGACGTTTTCATAACTGGCACCATCTTCCACTTAACTCCTGAATAAAACATTTTAGTTGTTTTGCTAACTCCAAATACTAGTGTATCCCGAAAATTGGAGTTGCCTTATTCTCTTTCCGTGCTCAGAGATCATTTAAAATATTCTTTATAATTTCGTAATATTGTCAGCAGACAGTAGAGGTTCTATCAACAGTTTGTATAGGGCATTATGAATCAACAAATAGTTACTGGTCACACGAAACGTTGTTGTCATACTTGTCGGTAATTACCTGCCATTTATGAAAAACACCATACAAACAGTGTCGTTGGAATAAGTAAATATTTGTGTACACGAGTAGTGAAATGATAGACTTAGCGCTCTTGTTGACTGTATAGTATTTACTCACATAACCGCTAGCCAGCTCAGTCCAGAATTCATCTACAAGCTTAAGAGTCGCAACCATTTGATTTTTTTATGCACTACATTTGTATTGAGTGTGCTTTTCTCAACCAGTGAGCGGCGTACTGCGTGTTCGTTGATGTTAGCATTAACCATTCACATGTTAGAGGTGTAGAAACTTAATTTAATCAAACTCTTCGCAAGAAATAAGCTCTTAACATTCCTTGTTGTGTACAGCTTTAGCCATAAACATTGTTACAAGACGTCTGAAGGGCGTATCTGAGTTCGTAAGCGATGGAGGTCTTAATTAAAATTAATAACTTAATATGCTAACTTATTTATTCACACCCGTATTTTCTAGCTTTAAATTACCTATCTCTGTTATTCTTTTTATTTCAGTGAGCGCAATATTTAATGTATATTTCAACATTAATTAACGTTGTTCTTAAAGTATCTATTTGTTATAGTCCATTAACTCATACTCATCATTAACACACTTTCTGTATGTCTGTTGCCGTTATTTGTAAAGTCTTTCACTCACCCATCCAGTCCAATAGTCAAGCCTGCTAGTAACACTATTCGCTGCTCCGATGCTCACAGCCACAGATTTCCCTCCCGCTGGTCACTTCTCTCGCCTCTCGCTCATCATATGTCGCCAAAACTCCAGTCACTCATCCGTTCATCAACTCTCTACTGAACTACTACTGAACCTAGCCTACGTATCAGCTGCACTCGAAAGTCTCCTATGCGTAACAATAATAGCTTCAGACGAAATTGTACACAGTGATAAGTTTATGGTACACATATGCATTATTAAACAACTTCTACTGCAAGTTATGGTCATATATGTTATTGTCAAATGCCCCGATAAAAAAAATTCATTGATTTGACAAAGGCGAGAAATTAGAAATTATACTCTTTGTTTTACGTCATTTGCTGGACCACAATTCCATTGGGAACTCAGCATCAACAACTAACAGATGGAAACAGAATGTTAGAGGATTGTTTGCACGATAGAAGGTATTCCCCATTGTGAGACGGCGGCAAATGACCGCACGTGGTTCAGGAACAGAGCATGTAAGTATACAGAGACGAAACAGCTGTTTAACACGTGACCTCCAGTCGCACATGCCAGCAAAATGGAGTCACTACCCAGGAAGAAGTCAGAACGCCTTTCTCCAATCAGCGTTGGTCAGCTACTTGTCAGCAGGCGGCTCAGCCACTAGGGAAAATTTTCGCAGCATCCAGTAGCCAATCAGATACAAACTTCGTTTCCAGACTCACGTGCAGCCAATCAGAAAATGGGTGCACCGACATCAAATGAACCGTAATGCCATCTCGCCGCTGTATACACATTGTTGCATGATAGATGACACCCGCGGGGCGTATCTGAGTTCTTGAGGGATGTAGTTATCAATAAGAAACAAAAGAATGAAGAGGAAACTAAGCAGGACATTTATAAGTTAAACAAATAATCGAGAACTAGTTATAATCCGTGCTTTACTTGAGATCGGATAAGGTCAACTCCATTTAAATTGCATTGCTTTTAAATTAATGCAGTTTCTTTCCCCTCGGCTAAGTAAACACATCCCTAGTTAGGGGATTTCTCCAAGAATTGGCGAGAGATCGCTGGGGCGAGCAGCAGGGCGCGGAAAGGTTTCGGTAAGTAAATCCGTGCCGCTGCGGTTACGAATCATGTTCAGTCGCTCGTAATAATTGCAGGCACTCTCTTTCACTCTCTCTCTCTCTTTCTCTCTCTCTATCCTGCGTTTTTCCCCCTCTCCTACCCCTTTTCGAAACCAATTTACAAATGTAAATGCAGGGCGCGTGTTAATTTCCATAACAGTGCGGGACTTGCGGGCCGCGTATTCCGCGGGATCGCGCTAAGTAAATCCGGGAAAGCGGACTACGACGGGGTATTTCACAGGCCGCCTGTTCCGTGTAGTTTAAATAGCAGGGCGCAGGATATCCCTTCCTCCCCCGCCAACCGCTGCACAATATAGGGATGGTGCTGCACTCTTGCGGTGTGAGCGTGCAGATCTCTACGTCCGCCCCGAACTAGCCTGTGCTACCTCCGCCCAGGAAGTCTGTTCGGTATCACGCAAGTACCCTCAGCGAACTACCTCGTATCTCCTTCCCCTACGCTCGACTGCAAGGACAAGAAGCCCCTGCCCGTCCAGCGTCACGTCGCGAACCCCAACTTGAACATCCTAGGCATGGAGTACTTAAGTATATAAGTGGTTCAGAGTAAAGTGAGCACTCCTGGAAACACTGCTTAAGATCTTCTTGTGTATTCACAATCCGTATACTTCAGCCACGTGTCAAATTATCATTGCGTTGGACCTCATCATTTTATTCCTGCGTCGGTCTAGTAAAACGTTTTAAATCTTTAGAAAAGGATATACTTTACAATTGTGCGATTTTTTACATATAGAAAACGTAACAAATAATTTATGTATTATCAAATGTTTTCAAACCATTTTTAATTCAACGTAAGGGCATGTAGTGTATCATAGCCGAGTCTAGTGCAATGTATTTTAAATGGCAGTCGCAGCAGCTTGTGCGGCTGGTCGGCTAGTTGTCTTCGGCTCGTCTCGGACGAGCTCGACAAACTTCGGCTCGACTAAGAAAAAAAAAAGGGGGGGGGGGGGGGCTCGGCAGTTACGTCCCCTAATTTTCTTCAAATATATATGTATGTTTCTGTTAACCATAATGGTTTTATAGGGATAGGGTATGTCAAATCGTAAATAGGTATTTATTATTAGATTTTAATATTCATTCTTTAATTATTTTTATTTTTATTTTTTAATTTTGTGTCGAAATAGTACATGGAGTATAGCAAAAAGTTCTCTCAATTACATTTCCAGACACTCTCTTTCGTTTATCTCTATTGCCTCTATTATTCAATATCTTTATCTTATTCCATTTCTTTCTCTCTCACTCTCTCATTCCATCTGTTTCTCTCCTTTCTCTCTCATTCCATATCTTTCGTTTCTCTCTTGCCTCCTCATTCAATATATTTCTCTTTCATTCCGTCTCTTTCTCTCTCTCTCTCTCAATCCATCTCTTTTTCTCCTTTATCTTTCATTCCATCTCTTTCGTTTCTCTCTCTTGCCTCCTCATTCAATATCTTTCTCTTTCATTCCATCTCCTGTGTCTCTCTTTTTTTCGGTTCTCTCTTTTTCTCTCTTTTATTCTTTCGTTTCTCTTTCATATTCTCATTCCATCTCTTGTCTCGCCTTTCTTCCTCTTTTCGTTTCTCTCTTCCTCTCCGAGGTTTTTCTCCGAATCCTCCCATTTTTTGTTGTTTCGTTTCTCTCTTTCATTCCATCTTGTCTTCGACTCTACATTTCTTTAATTATTTCATTACATCTCTTTCTCTCTTTCGCTTCTCATTTTCTCTACATCAGTCCATAGGTTTTCTACGAGTCCTCCAATTTTTTATTGTTCCGTTTCTCTTTTTTTATTATCTCATTCCATTTCTTTATCTCCATCTCTCTCGACTTTCATTCCATATCTTTATCTCTTTCGCTTCTCTCTTTTTCTATATCATTCCATAGGTTTTTCCCGAATCCTCCCATTTTGTGTTGTTTCGTTTCTGTCTTTAATTCCATCTTGTCTTTCACTCTACATTTTTGTTTACATTTATCTCACCAATTATCACCAATCATCACCAAAGCACTGCAGGCACCACACTTAGCACTGCTTGATATATATTTTTTTTCATTTAAAATTTTTTAAGTATTTTCTTTTTAATACTATTGAAATGTGTACATATGGAGCTATGGAGCTATGTGTGTGTGTGTGTGTTTAATAGGTGTCTGTGTGTGTGTTTAATAGGTGCCCGTGTGTGTGTGTTTAATAGGTGCGAGTGTAGGTATCGTAAGTGTCTCTTCGTTTTACTGAGTGTCTGAAAACGTAAATTTGCATGGACACCTCAAGCGAAACAATCATTCAGAGACAAATACATATTTTTTATTATATAATTTTAAATTTTTTTTTAGGTATTTTAAATTTGTTGTAAGTAATTTTAATCAATAATTTTGGAATATTATTTTTATTTTAAATTATTTTGGTTTTATTTATATATTATTTAGATTTAACTCATACAATTTTTTAAGTTATAATTTTTTATTACATCATTCCTTACATAATTTCTTGGAAGTATCTTAAATTTATTTGAAGTATTTTGATTCAATAATTTTTATTATATGATTTTATTACTTACATAATTTTTATTATATAATTTTTATTACTTATATAATTTTTATTTCTTATAGAATTTTTTATTATATAATTTTTTTCTTATCGAATTTTTTAACTACCTTCAATTTAATTTAAGTATTTATTGCTCTGTTACATAAATTTTAATTTTAATTTTTTTATTTTAGTTTAACTTACATATATATTATTTAAGATCTAATTCTGAATACTTTTGTGTATGTGTATGTATGCAGGTGCATGTGTGTGTGTAGGTGCGTGTAGAGTATAGTATCTTCGTTTTTTCTGAGTGTCTGAAAACAAACAATTAAATTACAATCACAACACACTACAAGGGTGTATTGTCCCTACAGTTCACCTTACAGGTGAACGGGTTTTGCTGTCGTTGGTCCCAGTATGTATGCTAATAACATTTTTTAAGTGTGTGTCACATGGCGCTCACGTGTCATTACTCATTCATTGCATATAATTTTAGGCGTATAACATTGTGGTTATTCCACATTGCTCGTTCATGATTGGCTGTTGCTCACGTGACATCTCAGGCTCTGAGGGTATATAAGGCAGACAGATTCTCACATCGTCTCATTCATGCTCGTAAATATACCTAAGTGCTCATAATTATATTTATATTCAATTTTGAATGATGCATATCCCTTATACCTTCCCAACAAACACGACCTGTCGGCAAAGTGTCGGCAAATTGTCGGCCCGATACTTATACTGTCGGCAACTGTCGTTTCAATGCCAGGAGATAGCCATCTGGAAACGGCGTGATGTCTTTTTTTAGACAGTATGTTTGCCGTTAGAAAAGACAACGGCCCACTGTTTTTTTTTTTTTTTGATAACAGATGGATATCACCTAAATTATGTCGGCGTGACATTTCACAGTCAAAATGTCGCCAATAGCAAAAATTATATTCCCGCCCGATTCCGATATAGCATCTTTAATTTTTCGGTAAGATGACCGTCATCTTATTTATTCCGACCCACTACCGTTTTCGAGACATGATTCTTTATCACAATAAAGACACAAATATGATATATTTTTGCCGACAAACTTTTTGAAAGTGTTTTTTGAATAGGCAAGATAGTAACAAGCTGATACCGGCATTATGTATTTTTTGAAACCATATGATAACCATTATCATTTTTTGTCATGATTATATATGCATCACGGAGTAGCCCATGGCATTTTTACTTTAAAAGTTTTTTTCATTTGTACATTCATCTGAAAGATATATTAAATACTAACAAAAACTGTTTTGGTTGCAAGCCGTTCAAGAAACAAGGAAACAACTTTTAAGTAATCAGTGTTTTAAAATTATGTGTTTATATTGACATGGAATTAATACATTCACTTATGATAATTTGTGTCTTGATAAATTTCAAATTACTGGAGTGTGTCAGCAACTTACCCCGTGGTGTATAGGTTAGCATACTGCACTGTCAACTCAAGGGTCTTAGGTTAGAATCCCGCACTCAGAAAGTAAAAGATTATAATATAATGTGTCGAGAAGTAAACAAAATAAATATATGTCAAGATGAATTAAGAATTACTCAAAATTTTAATCGAAAGTTAAGGTTTCTTCATTGTTGCACTGCTTATTTCTGGACATCATGCCGCTGCAGGCCCGGCTTAGTAATGACAATCAACTGTCACTGGTCCGGCATCTTGCCGCCGTAGACCCATCATTTTGCCGCCATCCAGCTGCCACAGACCCGGTGTCTTGGCGCCATCCAGTTGCTGCATGCCTGGCGTCTTGGAGCCATCCAGACGCCGCAGGCCCGAAGTCTTGCCGCCATATAGCTGCCGCACGCCCGGCATCTTGCCTTCATCCAGCCGCCGCAGGCCCGGCATCTTGCCGCCATCCAGCTGCTGCAGGCCCGGCGTCTTGGCGCCATCTAATTGCCGCAGGCCCGGCGTCTTAGCACCATCCAGCTGCCGTAGGCCCGGCATCTTGGCGCCATCCAGCTGCCGCAGGCCCGGAGTCTTGCCTCCATCAGCCGCCGCAGGCCCGGCATCTTGCCTCCATCCAGCCGCCACAGGCCTGGCGTCTTACCGCCATCCATCGGGCTGCTAAGACAGCGGGCCGGCATCATCTGGCCGGAGTTTGTCGGCTATCTTTTACCTGCCAGATTCTGGCCCGTACTTTTCGTATTTGTTGGGTTTCGATTATAAGATGTATTAATTCTGTTAGTATTTTTCCCTCCAGAGATTAAGTTGTAGCGTGCATTTAATGGAGTGCCTGCAAGATACGTCCCAACTTCGTCTTTGGCTGTACGATCAGTGGCCCTAGACGAGCGCATATATGGCCAACGATGTCGTTCGTGGTATCCTCGTCGGCATTTTCGATTACATCGGTGCCATCTACTGAAACATTACATCGTCACTCAGGTCAATTCTGCGATAAAACCTTCATGTTCAACCACAATGCACGAAAGCATGCGAAGTATGGCTGTGCAATAAATACAGATTGAGTGGTACACAAGTGGACGGATTGTGGACTGTCATTTGCTAGACGCGATAACTTGCAGAGACATGCGAAAACCTGCAAAGCTGTAGAACCTTCACCTACTAAAATCACTCGTGTACAGTCTTCTACACAACAATGTATGAGTGTTCATCTTGCAAAAACCAAGGATTCAATATGTTAATCCACCTTCGTACCGGCGACCTTCGCGTCCAACAATCGTTGCTGGGTTTGGGACACTTAATGCCAATGGTTTCGTAGAAGCTGAAACAGCTTTCCAAAGTAATTTAAAGACATATGTGGCTGAAAACATAAGTGGTTTGTCAGAAGATTTATTGTAATTTTTTGGCTCACATGAAGAAAAATATCAATGACCAGCTCACCAACGAAGTACGAGAGCAGGGTCCCATATAAATTTAATGTGTGGCTTGAGTGTAACTATTCTAAGCTAGAACCATTCGTCCAAGGTACCGAAAAAAAAATTTCAAAACAAAAAATGTAGCAGTATTTGAGGCTAGCGATATAGAGAAGGTGGTAGGAAACAAATTAGAAAAAATATGTGAATAGGAGGACGCATACCAAGAACATGGCTCGGGGTGGACATGTCGTCAGTCAATCACCTGCAGCACCGCATTAACATGCTGGACACCCTTCGAGTCTCGTCGTAAATTAACTTGCCATTATCTATCAAGAACAAGAAGGCTGTGACTAACCTACAAAACACAAACGACAATATGTGCTTTAAATGGGCCGTTCTAGCAGGTTTTGTAGAAGGGCGGAACCCTGAATGGATAGACAATCGATATAAAGCCCTAGAAAGTAAATTCGAATTTTCAGGCCTCGAGTTCCCTACACAACTACAGCATATCACAGTTTTCGAGAAAAATAATGTGCCAGTGTCTGTGAACATTTATTCTATAGGCGAGAACCAGAAAATATATCCCATACGAGTAGCCGAAGAAGAAAAGTATCTGCACATCGACCTCCTTCAGCTCACTACCGAAGATAGAAACGCTCGTAATTACTGCATTAAGAATTAGGAACGTTTGGTAAGATCACCGTTGACAGCCCATGTACACAAGATCCAAATATGTAAGCGATGCTTCAAGTATTACGACTAACAGGCGAGGAAATCCGGGCTGAGGGCAGCAGTGCCTCGAAAAACACAAGCAAAACTGCAAAGAAAATGCTCCACAATGCTCAGAAATGCCGCATCCAGGGAAGGATGGTAGTCCGCCTGTTTTATTAATTGAAGAATTACCACCACGTGGATTAATTGCCGGTATTAATATATATTCGGATTTCGAGTCAATACGCAAACCTATTAAGACCTGCGAACCGGACCCCAGCTGTGCCTACACATATGACTATCAAAAGCACGAGGCCTACAGTTTTTGTATTTACGTGCAAGTGTAAAATAATGTAATTTCAGCAGCGCTAACATTTACACTGAGACAGGAGCCCATTACATACACGAGGGAAGATGCGGAAAAGAAATGTATGGATACCTTAATGAATATTGGCACGAAAGTAAAATATATTTACACCACTTCGAAGCAAATGAAACCGTTCACTAAAAAAAAAAAAAAAAAAAAAAAAAAAAAAAAAAAAAAAAAAAAAAAAAAAAAAAAAAAAAAAAAAAAAAAAAAAGGCAAGCTACTCACAGGCGATAAGATGCTACTACTGTGAATCACCATTCACACACGAAAATTATAAAGTAAGGGACCACGACCACTTCATTCACTGGACCCTAAAAAAAAACTACCTATATTGTTCCACAACCTCAGCTAGGACGAAAATTTTCCTATCGAACATCTTGACTACGATACAATATACATATTCATTATTCCACACACTGGTGACCAGATAATCACATTTTCAAAACAGTTGGGTGAGCGTTTCTCTATCCAGTTTGTTGATACATTTCGTTTCATGGCCCGCAGTCTGGCATCCCTGGCCGAGTACCTACCACCTACAATATTTATCAACACTGCAAAATGCTTCACCCACAACCAACTACCTCTCGTCACACGCAAAGGCGTTTTCTCCTACTATTACGTCGACTCGTGGGAGAAGCTGAACGAGTCACAGCTACCTCCTAAAGATGCTTTCTTTGTCAATCTAATGGATTCGGGAATCAGCGATGGAGAATACGCTCACGCTCAGAAAGTATGGCAAGGGTTCGACTGTAGCAGTCTTAAGACATATTCAGAATTGTATTTGAAGACTGACGCGCTCCTCATTTCCTTACTTTTTTCAGAACTTTAGAGACCACTGCATTTCCACGTACAAGCTCGATAGCGTTCACTACATCACCACTACAGGGTTCGCTTTCGATGCTATGTTGCGTATGACAGGTGTCAAGCTAGAACTTCTAACCGACACCTACATGCATATGTTTATTGAAAATGGAATTCGTGGTGGAGTGGCCCAGTGCGTTAAACGTCAAGCTGTAGCAAATAACATTTGACCCCAGCAAGCCGACAACATATCTGCAGTACCTCAATGCAAAAAAACCTATACTTCTGGGCTATGAGTTTACCGCTCCCAATACGTAGTTTCAGATGGGTCGACACCAACATCGACGTCATGTACATTCCAGACGACGGGGCAACAGGTTAAATTCTCGATGCGGATGTCGAGTACCAAACGTCCGTGCACGAAGAACATCGTGATTTACCATTTCTTCCCGTCAACCAATGTCCACCTGGCTACCAGCATTCGAAACTGATGACGAATCTGGAAGACAAGGAAAAATACATCGTTCACTACCGCAACCTAAAACATTCCATCACCCATGGCTTGAAGCTTACGAAAATACATCGTGTAATTGCATTTGAACAAAGTCCTTGACTAAAACCCTACATCGAGCTCAACACTGTGAAGCGACATGCGACCACCAACGACTTTAAGAAGGAATTCTTCAAATTGGCTAATGATGCAACATTTGGAAAACTTATGGAAAATAAAAGAAAACTCCTAAAGATGGAGCTAGTGTGCAGTGAAAAGCAACTTAAAAAACTGGCAGCAAAACCAACATTCTTAGACAGGACAGCATACAAATAAAATCTTTCTCTCCTCCATCCACAGCATGACTTCATTCTCGTTGATAACCGTATCTATGCAGGGTTCACGGTCCTCGACCTGTCAAAAACTTAAATGCATAATTTCCATTACGATGTAATAAAGGCTAGGTACAGAGATGATCTTGAGCTCTTGTATTTAAAGCGCATGTGATCGTTTGTGTTTCGTGGGTTAGTCACAGCCTTCTTGTTCTTGGTAGATTATGGCAAAGTTAATTTACGACGAGACTCGAAGGGTGTCCAGCATGTTAATGCGGTGCTGCAGGTGATTGACTGACGACCTGTCCACCCCGAGCCATGTTCTTGGCACGCTACAACTTAATCTCTGGAGGGAAAAAAACTAACAGAATTAATACATCTGATAATCGAAAGGTATAAGGGTATGTATAATACAAATGGAATATTTATGGTATATTTACGAGCATGATTGACATTTCCCTACACAATTTTATGGAAGAGCTGGTCATAAAAATGCTTACCAGTCAGAATGCTAAGAAGGTCAGGAGAGAGGAGACGATCCATCACCTGTCGCATCAGACGAAGAACTGAGACAATGTGCTATTATGCCCGCCGTATAAACCCTCAGAGCCTGAGATGTCACATGAGCAACAGCCAATCATGAACGAGCAATATCACATGATCGCAATATAATGCATTTGTATGATATACAACGAAGGAGCAATGTCAAGCGAGTGCTATGTGACACACATTAAAAAATGTTATACTCATACATACTGGGACCAACGACAGCAAAACCCGTTCACCTGTAAGCTGATCTGTAGATACAATACACCCTTGTGGAGTGTTGTAATTGTAATTTAATTATTGATTTTCAAACACTCAGAAAAAACGAAGATATGGTACCTATACATGCACCTATGTACATACACACACCTACACACTAACTCACACTCACCTACACACACATACCTAAACAAAATTGTTCAGAATTAAATCTGAAATAAACTATATGTAAGTTAAACCAAAATAATAAAAATTAAATAAAAACGAAATAGTAAAAAAATTTATATTTAAAATAAATGTAGGATACTTAAAAATTATATAATAAAAAATTACATAAGTAATAAAAATTATACAATAAAAAATATACACTTAAAACAATTATTGATATGTAAATAGAACTAAAATAATAACGATAATATAATAAAAAATAAATTTTAAAATAAAATACTTAAATATTATATAAGAAATAATAATTATAAAATAAAAATTTATTTATTGAAAATACTTCAAATATATTTATGATACTAAAAAAAAATTATATAAGAAATAATGAAAAAAAATTAATACTTAAAAATTATATAAGTTAAATCTAAATAATACATGTGTAAGTTATACCAAAATAATAAAAAATAAACATAATAACAGAACAAAAATTTATTGATAAAAATAATTAAAACAAATTTAAGATACTTAAAAAACTTATATAAGAATAAAAAACAATGTAGTAAAAAATATATACTTATCTCTGAATGATTGTTTAGCTTGACATGTCCACACAAATTTATGTTTTCAGACGCACAGAAAAACGAAGAGTCACTTACGATACCTACACACGCAACTATAAACATACATGCATCCACACATACATGCGAACCTACACACACATAGCTCCATAGCTCCCTACCTCCATAGCTCCATAGATACATACATTTCCATAATATTTTTAAAAATACTTGAAAATTTTAAAATAAAATATTAATTATTCCAAGCAGTGCTAAGTACGGTGTCTTCAGTGCTTTGGTGATGATTGGTGAGCGACAAATGTAAACAAAGATGTAGAGTGAAAAACAAGATGGAATGAAAGAGAGAAACGAAACAACACAGAATGGGAGGACTCGGAGAAAAACCTCGGAGAGGAAGAAAGAAACGAAATAGAGAAAGAAATGAGAGACAAGAGATGAAATGAGAGAATTAAAAAGAAATGAAAGAATGAAAAAGAGAAAGAGAGAGACTCAAGAGATGGAATGAAAGAGAAAGATATTGAATGAGGTGGCGAGAGAGAGAAATGAAAGATATTGAATGAAAGAGAAAGGAAAGAAAGAGACGGAATAAGAGAGAGAGAGAGAGAGAAAGAGTTGGAATAAGATAAAGATATCGAATAAGGAAGGCAAGAGAGATAAATGAAAGAGAGGGTCTGGAAATGTAGTTGAGAGAACTTTTTGCTATACTCTATGTACTATTTCAACACAAATTAATAAAAAAATTCAATTAAAAAATAAATATTAAAATCGAATAACAAATACAGATTTACAATTTGACATACCCTAAGCCTATAAAACCAATATGGCTGACAGAAACATACATATATATATTTGAAGAAAATTAGGGGACGTAACTGCCGAGTACCTCCCCCCCCCCCCCCTGAGTCGAGCCGAAGATTGTCGAGCTCGTCCGAGACGAGCTGAAGACAATTAGCCGACCAGCCGCACAAGCTGCTGCGACTGCTATTTAAAATACATTGCACTAGACTCGGCTATAATACACTACTGACATAGAACTACTTCATCTTCGCAGTCACCAACTTCCAGGACACAGTCAGCGTGGCCGTTTAAATACAAGCAGGGAAGGGCAGTGACATTTTTCAAAAGTTCATTGTACTTGCCAGCAAAATGTCCTTGCTAGCCAGCAAAATGCTCGAACGCCTTTCGGCAGTCATAACGGCAAGTAACCAACTCCCCAGCCGGTAGGTCTATCCAGTAGGGAACCTTTTACAGCACCCAGTAGCCAAACAGTCACGAAGCCTTTTCCCAAAGCTTCGCGCAGCAACTTGGAGAATGAGTACGCCCACATCAAAAGAACAACCACGCCATTTCGTGTCTGTGTACTTATATATTCTGTGGTATAACCTCGCAGACAAATTCATATTCAAGCCACTGTATTAATTCGCTCATTGTTGCTGTAGAAGCCAATTTTATGTTGTGAATTGTGTTTTCGTTGAATGACTATGTTTTTATTGCGTGTTTGTGATTGGCTCAAATTATTCCAGACATTTTCAAACGTGACTGAGTGAGCGAAGGAATTTGGGCGGCTCTTACACATCGAGGTCTTGCGAGCTGATGAGTGTGAAGCGAGGTGAGTATGGAGTAGCGCAGGAATGCAAGGGCGGGGGAAACAGGATATCCCCGAGAAAACCTGGCGACCAGCGGCATCATCCGACACGATTCCCACATGTGAAAATCCGAGGGCGACCCCACCGGGAAACGAACATGGTGCGCCTTGGCGGAAGGCGAGTAGTCTGGCCACTAAACCACCACGGCCCCCAGGGTGTCAAGAAGTTCGTTGTTAAAACTACAGCATAAATAAGCGCTTAGAAGTGAAACGACGTGATGGTACCTTTGATGTGGGCTTACCCATTAGCTGATTGGCTGCGCCTTTTTCTGGAACAGGCCGTGTGTCGGATTGGCTAATGTTTACTGCGGATTATTCCATTGAACCCAACCGGCTAGTAAGTTAGCAGACGCTGATTGGTTAGCGGTGTTATGACATTTAGCTTGCCAATTATGCCGTTTTATTGTTGCGTGCGGTCGAAATCCTTTATAAACGAGGCTTTTTCACTAGTGTACTATAAAGTTTTCTCTATTTCAAGTGTAGAGGTGCATGCTTTTGATTGAAAAACAATTTAATAATATATTATATTTAATTTCATCTGCATGATCAGTAGCAGAATCTGCACATAATGAATATTGGGAAATAATTTGACAATAGTCGCTATGGGCCAGTATCAAATAAAGGACCTTTCGAATGCGATTCACGCACGCTGTCAAACGAATAAACACGAACTCCTGTTATATTTGAATTAACTATTTTTTATCGACTGCTAACTTTGGTTTGCAGAACACTGTGCTACTGCAATAATAGCCGCAATCGGTAAAGCATTCTTGTAGCTAATTAAGAAGTTAAAACTATTATCCATGGGGTTGTGATATTACACTCTTAATTTAGTTTACCGAGTTCGCGAATATACGAAAGCCAAAGAGGTTACAACGAGAATGTGTACATATTATAAATGTCTATGGATTAAACTTAATTGTTGTTGCGTTTCGCAGCCCTCTCATATGATTCTGCCGGCTTGCTTCAAGTTTGCCTCTGATATCACAACATAATTGCCCAAATGGGGAAAATAACCCATGTAGCAAGCCACAGTCCGCCGATTGTGGTTTTTCTGCTGGCACTGCATACTTATGGGTTTACACTAATGACCCTGTTATGGCTGACTGCTAGCAACAGGACACTTTGCATGCCATCAATGGCACACTGATGGAATTTTGATGGAAATGAAACTGTTGGATGAGATTAGGCGATCTATTAATAGGGCGGTACTTGCCATGCATGACATACCAACTGTATTACAACAATGGCCGTAAATGACCTATACTTTTTGCTGGTAAAATTATGGGTAGCCATATATAGGCCATTTGATGGCTCTGAAGTGGTACATCGATGGACCATTGCTGGTGCAACTTGGCTTAGTATGGGAATATTTATGGCCCCCACTTTTCTCGCAGATAGCTTCTTCAAACAACACACACAGGTATATGTATATATGAGTGTCTAATACAACTATAGATAATTTGTAAATAAATAGTGATGGAAATATCCATGGCGAAATTCTGTAAATTCAGTGACTGTTAAATAATTTGACATATGGAATGTTTTCCATATATGACTGCATATAATTAAAATGAGAAGTTAAAAAACAAAAATATATAACCGCCTTTAGAAAATTAACATTGAAGATATTTTGTTGTTTCACTTCACTAAAACATTCATGACTGGCGATTGGGTTTCAAACAGATGAATGCATTCAGGTGACATACATATTGCGAAAGATAACATTAAAGGCAAGTTTTTGGGTTGGTATCGCGCTTCATCTAGGACGATTTCTCTCAACGACATTATTATTATTATATCTGCATTTTTAAAACTTATTTGATCGCATGGTAAATTTTAAGCCAATGGAATAACTGGTGTAATTTATATTATATTAGTATATGTTAATAATTCAAGTCACAATATAGTCTAAATATAGTTCATACAAGTGTAAGAATACACAGTGGTGTAATGTGGTTAGCATGCTGGGCTGTAGGTTTACGGGGTGTAGGTTCGCGCCCCCTCTCCTGCAAATGGCAAGCGTAAGGTTTTCATGTATAATGTGTTTAATAGTGAAGGAAAGACATACGGCGAAAGCACGGCTAGCCATCAGTAGGCCATCTGATCGCTGTGAAATGGTAAATCGATAGGCCATGCTTTGGCCATTCGTGTTCATCACACCTGGTCCAGTTATGAGTATGGCTATTTAGTAATGCCACTTCAGAACCAGCAATGGTGCCGGGTGCATGCCAGCAGTTAGCCAACTGTTTGCTTGCTTCGCATCCGATGATGCAACCATCGATGGGCCATATGTGGTTTGCGAAATAGGATTCTCCGTCCGCTGTAGCCAAGAAGATGGTTCAATTGCAAGCAATCAGCAGTTTGTCATGCGCCAGTCGGTACCAAGACACGATATTGCCAGTCGCCCGCTGAACATGCAGGAACATCCCTCTGTTGTTACCGTTTACCGGAGGCCTTCTCTGCCCCCCTCCTCCCCATATTCTAACATTCCTTCGCCAATCTATGCTACGGTTTATTAAGGATGACGGACACCTTTGAATCACACCCAGATGCATTTGTCTTACAGGAAGTGGAATATTGCGAAAATATTTGCAGCCAGTTGGTTTTCCAGAAAACTTCCACTTGTTGCTGGAAATGTATTTTTGACACAGCTTAAGTTTTCATACGAACTAAAAAAGTTCAGGTCTGAAGTCCCAAGCAGGCTTTTGGCTCACTCGAAAGGGAATCACAAACGATAGTCAGTGATCAAAGGAAAACGTCACGATGTCCAACAGTTAAGATTTCTTGTAAATAATTATTACACTTAAATATGATTATAATTACAGTGTGATGGTGCTACCAAGGGGGTTACTTGACCCCTTATGATATATTGACACGACACCAAATCTGTGTATCCGCTTCAAATTAACACACCCTTCTTGACTTTTACGGAAATCTTGTTGTATACCATTTATATTAGCCTGGTTTCTCTGGTTTCACATACAACTATAATAACGAAATATTTTGGTCCCATAAACGTAGCAAATACATTCATCAAACCTAGAACGACCGATAGGTGTAGAAATGGCCCCTGTTTCAAAGTGATAAATTTGTCTACAATAAACACAAATAGTGTTCCTGATTAATAAATATGTAATATTAGCTCGTATGTTTATTTGAGATTACCATTTATATGTGAATAAATAATACCCAGGATACATCTAGAGTGGAATATCTGGTAAGGGAAACATCTCGATTTCGCATAAAGAGTTCTACACAGAGTAGATTTAAAAGTTTGAATGCACACTTGCAGTTTAGCTTTGGTCAAAGACCACGTGATTTTCTGAGAAGACGTTTTGGATTTTCATGGTTTTTCACAGGCTGATCATAGTTATGTTACTCCGGAACTGAATGTCTGACATCGAAGACGCCCAGCATTAAAAATAATTAATTCGCTATAGTGGATCTTAGCTCAAATATTTTGAAATACAACAAATATATGAGCACATTTGAAATCAACACTAAAAAAGCCACCGCACCTATTTGCATATAATTTAATAGCCACGTTGAGTGGCATTCGCCAAGTAAAGTTGGAAACGAAAGACGGAAAATAGTTCCACATCTTAAAGTTGAATAAAAAGTGAATTCTTTTCCTTCCTGCTTTTTGTACATATAAATGTAGGAATCGCCAAATTGGTAAAATATTTAAATTTCTAATGATTATTAAAGTTTCACTTTACAGACTCGTGAATAAAGTGACCAGGAAATTCTTTTCGAGAAAATCGGGTGTCCCTACTATTGACTATCACTTAAATATACCTGAAGTTTCGTCGTTTGTGTGGTCGTTTCAAATTCAGCATAGCAGGCAACAGAACTCCTTGAGCCAGCAGGCAAACATTTTTGAATGGAGTCTCCGAGATCCATTAAACAAGAGACATTCCTCTGAAAATAGCGGCAGCTAGTGAAAAATCAACCGGTTCGCGAGTATGTACTTTACAGTACTGTGACATTATAAAATAAAGGGAAATTGTAACGTGTAAGGCCTCCAGTGATAGGTAGAGGCAGTAATTATTCGCACAATTCTTCTAGTACGCACTGTAAAGACGGTTTCACTAACCTTTCTAAGGTAAAATGGAAGGTTTTAATCTATACGCAATATGGGAAGTCTACCACATATTAAGCTGTAAGTATAGAAATACTACTATTCATACTTGAGAATTTCAAAACGCATTTGACGCTTTTGTAAACAAATATAGGGTAACCACCGTAATGGATAACCCTATGTGTTGAATAAGGGATTTACAATTCATAGTTTCACAATACTCCAATGAAATGACATGGTAAATTTGCAAACGATTTCTCAGTTTACACGGTAAAGTTTAATGCTGCATGCATAACACCAGCATATTTTATCTCGTCACAGGCAAATTCTTGTGTGAGTAGCCACTTTCGAATTACAGAGAGCCATTCAGGTCTAGTGATATTGACACGTTCATTTGCTGCACCATTAGACTGACACGTTTTTGGAAAACCCTGATCCTATAAAACGTATGCAACCAAATGCATATATATATATATATATATATATATATATGTGTGTGTGTGTGTGTGTGTGTGTGTGTGTGTGATGCATATGTAAGTCCAACTGTAATCTTATTTGGAGTAAATGTGTAAAAATTTTTGAGAATAAAAAAAAATTTTGTATAGCCTACAGGTCATTGGAATCGAGAAAGGTTACGATCTTTACCTAACATCAGATACAAAAGACGTTAATGTAACCTGAAACGTGATTTGTGTCGAAACCTGTCTGTGAACAATCTCTGCACGCAGAGTTAAACATCGCAGTACCAAAGAATACTTAAAATGGTCGCCTGGGTAAGCCGCAGAACGGTGTGCACAACTCCAGAAGAAAACGTTTTATTAAAAAACCGTTCAACGTATCTGGGTGAGGTCTGCTTTCGAATAGCATTTAAGAAACGTTACGCATTTGTATATGTTTTCCAGTTCCTCTATTTCTCTATAAAGAGTGTTCTTTTATAGTGAAAATGGCTCAAACGGGTGTTTTCTCGGCAATTTTTTGGTATGAACATTCCGGTACAAAACATTTAAAAGGGGCTAGGGACGTGCATCAAACCTTTATTTTTATTATTACTTCATAAAATGGTAGGGTCTCGGCTGAAAGTCTCATAAAGGTGTTTTATTGACGGCAAAACTGCCCGCCAGTTCAGTCTATGGCCATGTCTCGGTCGCCTCTAGCACTCCCAAGCTTTTAGGCCTCAGACGTGCAACATTCCTTCAACCAGGCGGCCACCTTAACTATACATAAGTGAAACAGCCGCTTGTGCGAACTCGAGCCGGGCACGCAAACAAATTATGGCGTCTTCAGCGAGCTACTTGTCGGAACGCATTTCGCCAATCAACTTGTCAGCAGGCAGCGCAACCAATCAGGAATGTTCGACAGCACGCAGCAGCCAGACGTACCAGACGTGTTGCCAGAGCCTCGCTCAGCTAACCAAAGAATGGGCGCTCCCACGTAGTATAAATGACGACGTTCTTACACTTCTGCATCAACATGTGATGGTATGTATGACGTATGCTCTCTACCTCGCAGGAGAACATGCTTGTCGGCTGACCACAGCACTCGCCATCGAGACTGGATCTACATAGCTGGCACCAGCTGGCGGCACGGGGTAGTGGGTCGAGTTTGCTCGCTCGCCTTCAGTGTCCCACCCAAAGGACACATTTTAAAACATCTGCATGACTAGCCCCTCCAGCCCCCTTCTCCTGCTCGTCTATATCTCTCGTCTTCCTTACATCCTTTAACGAATACATGCAATAGCATCGAGAACTCAACCAGCATGCATGTAATCGTGAGTTTCCTCCTGCGGCCTCGTGGGTTTACCACGACCCTCGTCAGGCTCAGACCTAGTATATGCACTTGGGAAGGGGTAGGCCACAACCTGCTGGTTTGCCAATTCTTCAACCTAAACAAAGACCGTTTTGAAGCCTCATTCCTCCACTACACTGTAGTAATAGTTCCTAGAGCGAGCAGGATCGCCTGACCTGGTATGCACCTCACTCCCAGCTGCTTCCTAGCTCCCGTGGTTATTCGTGGCCGCGGTGGTGGTGTGGTTAGACTACTCGCCTCCCACCTAGGCGAACCGGGTTAGATTACAGGCGGGGTCGCTCCCGGATTTTCACATGTGGGAACCGTGCCGGAAGATGCCACTGGTCGGCGGGTTTCCTCGGGGATCTCCCGTTTCCCCCGCCCTTGCAATCCGGCACTTGCATCGGTTCTCAAGACGTAGATGTTAAGAGCCTTCCAAAACTCTCTACCCCAATGTAGTTAGCCACTTAAAGAGAGCAAGAAAAAAGTAGAAATAAGAAAAAACTAATTTCTGCATGCTTACGTAATCTGTGACGCCACATTGATCAAAGCTGCAACCTGGGGAATCCCGGTTACGAGGTCAAGCGGCCCGCCACTCGCAAGCAATATCGCAGAAGAGGAGAAATGGGTGTGGACGGGATAAATATGGGAGATAGAAGAGGGTGGTGGGTCGGTTTACGGTTTACGAGTGTGCGGTCGGACACGGGACACCCCCATGACGCAAGACGGCGCCGACGTCGCCTCTGGAAGGGGCTTCCGCTGTCCACCCACTCCCTCCGAGGGTAGGGAGGGAGGGGGAGAGTGCTCTCGTAATCGCATCACGCTGATCGATCGCGTGGCCAGGGGCTATATTTGGCGCAGTTTGTGCGTCACCGAGTCAGAGGGTCACAGGGGGTGGTGGTCGGGGCAGAGGAGAGGGGGGTCGCTGTCAGCTGTTCGTCGCGGCCCGTGCCGTCAAGCGTTAAGCAGCGAACTACCCCGCCGAAGGAGGAAGGAGAAGTGATGGTGAACTTCGTCACTTGGAGCGCTATTTAAAATCGTTACTGAAGTCATACTTATATTTCCCTTACCTGTTCCACTGATATTTGGACTTGCAAACCTACATTTAAATTTTCCATATTAAACGAGCACAAATGTATCTCTTTCAAACAAACCTCCGGGCAACCACCGACTTATTTTGCTAAGGTGACCTCTGCATTTGAAGTCAGTGTGGCTCCTTTGGCAGTCAAGGACGCGTGCTAGAACTCACAATTACACAGCTGCAGCTGACCCAAGGAGAGTAATGAGGAATCTAACGAATTAAACTAAAGTAATTAAAAGCCACCAAATCTTTTTTAATGCCTGCAAAGAATTGTCATGAATGTATCCTTACTGGCTTCCTGAGCATTTAATTACATCGCTGGGCCCTCAATGTGTTAAAAATCTAATCCTGCCTCCAACGAGGGTCCGGTACTCACGTCCGACTAATAAAGTAACATCAACACTGTAAAACATTTCCTGGTAAACTTCCTAAAACTGTAATGTAAGTTTTTAACCTGTGCACTGTATGTTAATAATACCATACGTCCAGCTGCAGATATAGGAATGTTTAGCGGCGCTACTATACAAAGTTGGGAACTTCCCTATGCATTTGACTGTTTCCTGAGAAAATTTAGGAACGCTACAAGGAATGTATAGGGTAAAATATAACCATTCCTGCTTTCTCACTAAGTATATACACTGGTATGGTAAGTTTCCGAATAATTTCTTAGAGTGTACAAAAGTATCGAAGCCATGTACTCCCCGGCTCCCGTCTATTTCATTTCTACCTCGTTCTGGCGACCACAAGCTAATTGTTAGCCGCTCGGGTCGACCCAAGGATCCCCGAAGGATCTCCTCTGGGAGCCAATCAGAAAGGCTAACTCTCTAAGCCTACACCGCATGTGATCCTTCCGCGTGCACAAATTTATTTTCCAGATTAATATTACATAGTCCTCTATGAGGAATGACAATAAACAACTAATTAATACTATCCAAAATACCATAACTTTATACAATAATAATTAGATAATTATGTCCTCGTCATTTGCGCATGTCACAAACTTCATCATCGCCCTACTCCTGCGGTGACGGCGGCGTCGTAGACGGCAACGATCACTTCTGGCAACATCCATGTTTCTGAAATCTAAGTTTAACATTTTCACACAATTCTTCCCACGAACTTTCTCCCAGCTATTTATTTCTCTATGCGTCACATCTGGGATCACAAATGGTGGGGCGCGATTCTATCTCGACTCTAATCCTGAAGAAGTCGTAAACAGCCATTGCAGACGTCATCGAAAGCGGAGTAGCAGCTAGTGTGATAGTAGTCGTCAGTGTTCCGTATGTACTGGACCTCGATGAAAAATTAATAAACTAAATTTAATTTCCTGATGTATTTACAGTACTACAAAGAGGACCCCTGTACAGTGTTTCCCTACGCAGATAATTGCAAATGAGTTTTATATATATATATATATATATATATATATATATATATATATATATATATATATATATATATATATATATATAAATAACTCATTTGCAATTATCTGTGAAATCTAAAATATCTATATCTAAAATATACTACTGAATATATATTCCAATAATAACTAAAAAATGTTAAGTTCTGGTAAACGAAGTAGTCTAATTCTATAGCTCAGTCCAGTTGCACCAAACGTGTTAGTTTCTCATGATCCTCCTACCTTAACTCCAATGCCCGGGCCAGCCACAAGCACCACGTCACTCTCCAGTGAGAGTGCACAGTCTCTCAGACTCCCATGTCACTGCCGCCACTCACAGAACCAACCCCAGAACACTCGCCACGCACCGCCTCCTACACTCGCACAGAGTGAGGGCTGAATACACACCTGCGCTAATCCTGCCTGGACAATTCCGTACATGCCCAGAATACCCAGGCCGCCTTCGGTTACTGCTGACGAGCACTGAAATCACTGATGGTTTATCAGTGTTCGCCAGCAATAAGGGAACAGTCTTCAGTAAGCAGCGAGTGTTTCTCTTCGTCAGTAAGTTTATTGTTTCAGGGCGTCTGGCAATTGTATTCCCTTGTGCAGGAAAATATAAACAAGTATGGCGGACACACTAACCTCACTAATTTTCATGCAGAATTCGGGCTAAAACAGTAAAAATATTAATCTCCTTCTACTGTTTTTTTAGGGATCTTTTGACGGCACCACGAAATTATAAGTGATTGCCTTAGCACCTGTGCCTTCCATGAGTATAATTTCCTCGAACAGGGCGCCTCTGGGATTCGAACATCAATGGCCATCAGTGCCTTCAGCAGCACCAGAACAATAGCTGTAGTTACTGAAATTACTGACCAGTGAAATCCGTGATCAACGGAAAGCGGCCCGAGTAGAGCGTCCAGAGGTTTCTTGGCCTGAAGGAGGCAATCCCCGGCCTTCAGGAAAGTGCTGGTCGCTGCCAAGAGCTAAGGTTTTGTTTGATCAAACAGGATTTGTTTGGTGCAACCAAAATATTTTTTTTGTATAGGGCAATGGAATATTTTGTTGCTGAATCCAAATTATTTAGTTGTTCTCATTTGGTTGCCCCAAACAGTGAGATTTAATTGGTGCAGCTAAAGAATTGTTTGGCTACACGTACATTAAACAGTTTGGCCCATATAAAAAAAATTTAACAAGTTCGAAAGAGTTTCAAACCTATATCACCTGCATATGAGCGCTACGCCTTAGTAATGCCAGCTAATGTGACAACTAACAAAGCCAGAATGCTTTAAATAGATATAGGCTACTGAAAATATTGGGCAACGTGTGCAAAGAAATATTTCAATTTTTACAACTTTACTTGGAAGTTTCTTGTTACATTGTTTTATTAGTTTGTTTTTCCGATTAATAAGCATAAATAGATGCACTAACAAACACGGTTACTGTCCTAATTGAAACAAAAATACAAACAAACTTTCGAGCTGAATTTTCAAACGAATGCAGTCAAATGAGTGGCCAAACAAATATATACATATATTTTGTTGGACGAACAAAAGCAATTTTGTTGCTTTTCAAATTTTGTTTGCTCAACAATATATTTTGTTCGGGCAACTGTATTTGGCCCTATACAAACAAATATTTTGTTTGATTTTCTCTCAGTGTAGAAGTCATTCACAAAGACGTCATTTTTTTTCCTGCACCTCGCACTACATCCACCAAGGATAGTCTCGGTCCTTGCGGAGTCATGAATCACGCAGGCCGCCGGCTGAGGACAGGCGGCCGGGTGAGTGCGGGGAAAGCAGACAGCAGGCTCATCCAACAGAAGAATCTAAATTTTACTTCAAACTTTAAATCATTAATTAAAAGAAAATTCTTCGTTACACCAGCTGACTTGCGAATCTAGTGGAAAGGTGAATTGAGCTGTTACAAATAAACTGTATTTACTCTTATAGGCTATTCACGAAAAAATTAGCACTTTTTAAATCCCAGCTTAAGATCTACTTGTATGCACATTGTGTATTATTCCGCCTTATGTGAAAGTTACATTGTCATGGGCCTCATAACTTTATTCATGCGCCAGTCATGTGAAACAGTGAAATTATTTGAAAAGTAGCCCTAAATATTCTACACATCTGTCCATTTTTTACACTTTGATGCATAAAAAAAATTCTAAAAAAATAAATAAAAAAAAAGCGAAACGGAAATGGTTACCTAACACTTTTTATTTGACGTTAAGATACGGAACGACTTTACCAACCATCGTTACCAACTTAACTGGCGCATATCATTCGGGGCGCCCGTTAGAATATATGCAGTTAGGAGCTGTGACTTTTTTCTAAGGTTGATTTCGAAAGTTCTCACTTTATCGTGAACAGCCTTTAGTCTTTTTAACGTCTTGTTGATGAACTATGAGAACGACTTGATAGCTCACGCTAAAATTTTCGTCCGTTGGAAAAATTCATGCTGAGCGAGAGTTCTGTGCCTAGATTACTGGTCTCGATAGTCTAGCTTAAATTACTTGAAGGCTCGTGCACTTGCGATCACGATAAATAGACTACTGATTTTTCTCTTCCTAATCGCTGGCCATCTCATGGAGTTAAGCGTTCTCTTCGGCTGCTCACACGGGATCGCGCTCCTGAATAATCTAAAATTTGCCACATAAAAAATTAATAAAATAATGTTTGCTTCTAGCACTCTACGCAATTACCAAATAGGAAATACCCAGAGATTTTATTCGTAACACTACCGGCCAAGGAGAGTCCCAACCAAGCATGACGCGCCCGATCGGATGAGAGTTTATGATCAGGGCCCTAACGCGGAATTTCTTGAAGATCTTCGGATTGAAGTGGTTTGGGCGGCTCTTTACAACGTCTTGGAGTTGATGACGTTATAACGAGGTGGATATAGAGCGGTGGTGGATTGAAATAGGGAGGACAGCGGCATCATCCGGCACGTTTCCTACGTACGAAAATCCGGGAGTGACCCCACCCGGAATCGAACCCGGTTCGCCTTGGTAGGATGCGAGCACTTTACTCACTGAGCCATCAATACTAACAATATGCCAACGTTTCTCCTCATAAATCATTGCATCTAGCTGTTGTTAATTCTGATATTTCGAGTCAGGGGAAAACAGCAGCTAGGATGGTAAAATGTGTGTTGTAAGTTCAACCAGCTCTAGCCGCTGCACCACCTCGGCCCCTGCAGATCTTAGGCAAGACGAGTAGGTAAAGGCTGTTCACGATAAAGTGAGCACTTTTGAAATCAACGCTAGAAAAGAGTCACTGCACCCACCTGCATAACGGGCGCATTGTGTGACATGCGCCCAGTAATGTTGGTAACGAAGGATGGAAAGTAGTTCCATATCTTAACGTCGAATCAAAAGTGTTAGGCAACCATTTGCAATAACTTAATTTTTTTTTTTTTTTTTTTTTTTTTTTTTTTTTTTTTTTTTTTTTTTTTTTTTTTTTTTTTTTTTACGCAGTGAAGTGAAGTGTAAAAATGTGCAGACTTGTAAAATATTTACTTTTCTAATAATTTCACAGTTTCGCTCCAAAGGAAGCATCAATATTGTAAGAGAAGGCTCATAGTAGTGTTAATTTTACATGAGGCGGAATAATACACAAATGAAATACAAGTATATCTTAAGAAGGGCTATCAAAAGTGCTCAGATTACCCTGAACAGCCTACAACAGACAAGCTGAAACTGACGTTTCGTCACTTGGATTAAATTCTTAAGCTGCTCCTCGGTTATCCTAGCATAATTTAGCGCCATCTAAAAGCAACTTTGCGAACTAGAACTTACATTACAACAAAGCAAGTGTAATTTTTATATCTCGTCTTCATTATTAACTGTTGCAGTCTGATGATTTATTTATGCTACATATTATGTTGATTCGACATGTATCCTAACAAGTGCATACAACTGCCTGTGTTCTGTGTAATGAACTGGGAGATAGATATGTTTAAAGCTGGGCTCACAACCGTCACACCCGTCAGTCGGCCGTCCGTCATTCAGTCCTCCGTCGGTTTTTTCGTCCGTCAATTGAAAGCGACTCACAACAATCCATTGTCCGTCGATCCATCTGTCCAGAAAATTTTCTGTGTTACCACCCAACAACACGAACTTTCTCGCGCAGAGAGAAATGTTTTTAATGAAGTCATAAATGTATTATCTTTCCCTAGCATAATTTATAAGCATTTTCTCTGAAAATCTAAAAGTCATATTCAGTTCGACTCAAAGGTGAAGCGCAAAAAAGGAAACAATTTCACTGTCTTGTGTATTTAAAAAGAAAATTACTCAGACAAATAAACAAGTGACTGTTTTTCGACAGCCATGTTCAAGGATCGATATTACAAGGTGGTGGACCATACATCGGTCAGTCGAAAGTTAAAGTTTGAGATATATTTGACGGATTGATTGATAGTAAAAATTGTTGCCCTGCGATTGGTTTGAAGATCACGTGATCGCCGAACGGACAGACGACTGACGAATGGAACAGACGGTTGTGAGTCCACCTTTATTGAACTAACAGAATAGTTACTCTGATTAAATATATTACCAGGTAGTAAAGTCATTTTTAATGTATAATAGGAGGCTAATTTATGTTTTTTTTTGTGGCATAGCTGGTTACAGATTAAAACACCGAAAACGTTTGACTCGAATATAAATATTATGAGGTTGATGAGGCTTATTCAAGAGGAAATAGGTTTCATTCCTGTTTCTGACTAAGCAGGCGGGCCAGTTTATTCATGACAATTTTAAGCCATTTTCGAACTTGGGTGCAACATTTACTACTCTACTATTAAGAACTTTAAAAGTTTATAAAATAATAATTTAGTGGAGGGACCACACTATTAGAATATATCTATGGCTTCGCATGAACTATTTATTACTTTTAGGCTGAAGTACGAAACTGTGAAATCCCGACAACGGAATGGTATAATTTAATTTCCAGCTTGGGGAATACACTAAAAGCAGTCTTGCCACATTTACTCCATTATTCCCGAGAGACGTAAGTCGCAGAAAATTAATGAGACGTTATCTTGGGAATTAGCGCGGCCTTTGCTTGTTCAAGTTATCCGTCGGGCGTGGTTGAAATGAACCTCATGGGGCAGATATGAAAGAGGAAATTAACCATAGTAAAAATAATCTTTTATCCTTCTGCACCCGGGTTAATCAGGACGAGCAGTAAAGATTGCGAAAATTTTAAGATTTCAGATTTATAAACTGTTACTGGTTTAGACTGGGCATGGGAACCCGCTGATGAGAAACTATCTTTATTGTGCTAAGTTGGAATCGAACCCACGACATACCGGTTTTGGAATCAAGGTTCTTACTGTTTAACCACCACGATATGCGTTTGTCTATTATTTTGGTACCAAAACTGACTTGAATATATGTAATTTTTTGTTTTTAAATCTGAATTTTGAGGGCCAGATTAAAATAATTTTGGTATTGCCGTAGGAAAGGGTTTCTTTGACACGTGTGGCTTTTATTTAAAACCAAATCTCTCTTAGAAATATTTCGTACTAATTTTAGATCTTAATGCTTGAGGGAGACAAATAGACATCATCATGGGGTTGCCTTAGAAAAGTGTGGTTTTATTTAAAACCATTTTGCAATCTTACCGTCAAAAATAATGCAGAATCACTTGAAATATAGCAGGGCTACCAAAATACAGAAGAAAATCCCTTGTGGTCCAAATTTCTCCACTGGTCAAGAAACCTCATCATACGGTACAAGTTATTGACCAGAAGATTTTACATAACATTAATTATTCAAACTTTTTAAAATAAAATGGCACAGTATATGACTCAGTTGTTGTCACTAACGTACTATAATTTGCGTACCTTTACTTGTTTACCAAATGGGATAATTGGTATTGAATTTTTCACAACTATCTCAGAATAACTACAAAAACAACTATAGTACATTACTTTCTCAAATGTAGCAAAATAATGTTCCATATCCTAAAAAAGTTATATTTTCAAAAAAATGTTATATCAAACACAAGTAGTGTAAAAAACATAAAATTCAAAGAGTGAGTGCTACTTTGTCACTGCCCACTTTGTTAGTCTCATTGTCGCAGTAGTCGAGCTGTCATCCACTGCACTAGCGCCATCTTAACTTGGCGTCACTGTGCAATACGTACTACTGACTAACTATTACTACAGTGCATGCACGTATAGGCTGTTCACGGTAAAGTGAGCACTTTTTAAGACCCTCCCAAATGGCATTAACCCCTAATAAATATATTGTATTGCAGTCTCAGACAATAACTTTTGAGAGTGATGAAATGTATACATTGTGTTTATTTGTTACATTACAAATTTTACATAAAACAGTGGCAGAAACGTACAAATTAATTGAAAGGAAAAATTTTGCAGGGCCTTAAAAAAAAAAGTGCTCACTTTACTGAGAACAGCCTGTATCAGTTTGGTATCAGTCCTCCCAGACGTTACACTGACATGTGATTTACCTCGAACGATTCGTCCATAGTCTTACCGCGTTAGCAATCCTAACAGTTCTTACGAGGAATGAACTGCGAACCCCTCAAAAGCAGTGCGTGTGTTGTGATTAGGGTGCTTTAATGTTCATTATTTCATAATAGCATATTGTTTTCATGGAAATGAGACATTCCGTGGACACTGGAGGAGCTCTCGCGTAAAACAAGTTATTTTGGAGAACATATATTAATTGTTATTCTGTAATTACGGAAATAATTAAATTGATGGGCCTGAAATGCGAATATGTTCTGAGTTAACATGACAAAAACAATCACTTACACTCATTACTACTGCATTAAGGATAAAAAGCTAGTCTAGAAAGAATTATTGGGCAGAACGCATGTGTGTACCTTCTCGCCAAGGAGGTTGGCGGTAGTCTGTCTACTCGACTCACACCAAGGCAGCGCAGGTTTCATTACCAGGGGGTTCAGCCGGATTTTCGCATATGGGAAACGTGGTGGACGTTGCCTTTAAAGGGGCCGATTCTCTCTGGGGTCTCCTGTTTCCCTGCACTAGCATTCCACAGATGCTCCATATTCACCTCATTTCACTTTTACCTTGCTGACGTTAACTCTTGTGAATAATTTCTTCGTTTTATTCTGATTATTTCAATTTATATAGAATAGTTACATTGTAAGATTTGTTTGACATTTTTGTAGTTAATTTTATCATATGTTGTTTAGTAGTTATAGAAAGGCCGGAATGTACTGTTATTCAAGATTTCATATTATTATTTGTAACAAAACTTTGTCTTGCATGTTCGGATTTGATATATGTACTGCAGAGCAAGAAGAACAGCTTAACATCTACAGTAGCATTTTTTAAATTTGACTTTGCAAAAATAAAATCAGCAGGAAATGAAAATTCGTTATGTGACACCGATCCTTAAGAGCTGATAGAAATATCTCCACTCCACTACTAATCGCTGCGATCCTTATAAGTTTCTGGCCGGATTCGTTAATGGAATATTTGTTTATGGGAAACGTAGATGACGCCACCCCGAGCTGGTGAGCTTCCCATAGGTACTGCAGCTTCCGTCAGTATCCACTTCAGTCGCCTTATTAGCCCTTTATTACCGGAATAGCAATAAATTAATTTATATAAAACATCCAATTCATTTCTTAATTGTAGGCGTTAACCTTATTTAATTTCGTCAAGGGTTGAAGGCTAAATTCCCAAGGTTTTTCAGCAAGGCAGAAGTCATTTATCTGAGACATTATATATATATATATATATATATATATATATATATATATATATATATATATATATATATATACACACACACACACACACACACACACACACTTCAGTTATCAGAGTGCGCATACACAATTTCGATACACAACGGTTTAATTATACTTATTGCTCTTAACGAAGTTTACCCTAGAATTACCAGGGTATGGTTATATATAATGTATGACGTGTTACGTTAATTCCTAAATATGCGATGCATCAAGGGCTTTATGCCTCTGTTTAGTTAGGCATAACTTATTTTTCATTATATAATGTATATTTTATTTGTATATTATAATATTTTATTAATAATAAACACGGATATAAACAGCGTAAAAAATATGCGTTGGTAGCGCCTAGTAAGAAATAGTTCTCATGCAAAATGTTATTAAAGGCTGTTCACGATAAAGTGAGCACTTCTGAAATGAACCTTAGAAAAAAGTCACTGCCTACTGCCTTCACATATTTTAATAGGCTCACTGAGTGACATTCGCCCAGTAATGTTGGTAACGATGGATTGAAAGTAGTTCCATATTCTAAACATTCTGATAACTTAATTATTTCTTTCGCTTTCTGTTTTTTTAATGCATCGAAGTGTAAAAACGAGCAGGTTTGTAAAATAATTACTGTTCCAATAATTTCACAGTTTCACCAACGCATGAATAAAGTAATGAGGTCCATGACAATGTTAATCTTACATAAGGCGGAACATACAACGTGCTTACAAGTAGTTCTTAACAAGGGCTTTCAAAAGTGCTCATTTTACCATGAATAGCCTATACAACTCAGTGCTCCCAAATTCGGTTCGTTTTCTTCATGTGTAAATTTCCAGACTTAGTTAAGCTTAGTTTGCACGAGGCGGAGGAATAGCCTGTAAGTAGGACTTAGCGGGTTTCAGAAAAGTGTGAAGTATGTGTGAATGGATTATAATACTAGTCTGCCTTTTTCATACCATCACGCTAAACTTCACAGATTCAAAACTTACCAGCGGATTAATAGCTTGTTTATTTGCTGCGCCTTTTTTTTTTTTTTTTTTTTGTGGCCTTGAAAGGGCGCTCCTTATGTTAGTAGGCGAACTACTGGAGTTATGAAGAGGGATCGGGTTCCAGGTGCATGGCATGCCCTCGGTTTATACTCTCTACACACAAGAATCGGGTGTAGGAGAAACACGCTTCAATCGACCAAGTGAGTTTTTGGAGCACCAAGCCAGCGTTTGGCTTAGCCCTCCCCTCAAATGAAAGTAGGACCAACGCCGTAGAAGGAGCGTGGTAAACCGACGAGGCTGCCGGAGAATACTCATGACGGTAGACACAGAATGTATGGAGTGTCTAGCATGCGTTCTCGGCAAGTTTAAGAAGGCGAAGGATAACGAAGAGCCGGGAAGGGAGAGTTCGTAATCCGACTGTTAAAATAATATTTTACCCAGGCGGTTGCCCGAGATGATTAAAAGCTGTTCACGATAATGTGAGCACTTTTGAAATGAACCTTAGAAAAAAGTCACTGCCCCTGCCTGCATATATTTCAACGGGCGCACTGAGTGGCATGTGCCCTGTAAAGTTGGTAACTATGTAGGGAAAGTAGTTCCATACCTTAACGTCGAATAACAAGCGTTAGGTAACCATTTATAATGACTTTAATTATTTATTAGGCTTTATGTATTTTTCTAATGCATCAAATTGTAAAGATGAACAGATTTTCGATATTTTCTTTTACTGATAATTTTACAGTTTCAATTGACCGACTCATGAATAACGCGATGAGGCCCACGACAACGTTATTTTTACGTATGGCGGAAGAATACATAACGCGCATACAAGTACAACTTAAGCAGGGCTTTCTAAAGTGCTCATTTTATCGTGAACAGCCTATACCCATGCGGATTTTAGGCTTTCTATTGATATTGCTTGCTCTTTACAGGAGATATTTAAAAACGTGTTGGAGTAGTGCTGCCACGTAGTAGATAAGTACGCAAAGGTGAAATGGCGTGGTCGTTCTTCTGAAGACGTAGAAATCCATTCTCCGATTGGCCGCGCGAGGCTCTGGAAAAGGGCCTTGTCTCTAACTGGCTACTGCATGCTTCAAATTATTTGCTATTGGCTTGGGTGGTGGTTGGCAAGTAGGCCTAGGTTAACAGGCACTGATTTGTCACAAACGGCGTTCCGATATATTTCTATCTAGTGACGCCATTTTGCTGGCGTGTGCGACCGAAATTTGCGGAATAAGCAGCTGTACCGATGGTCTGTTGATGGACTTGGAAGAAGTACTAAGATGTTACGAAACTAAGCTGGGTTACTTATTATCCATGACATTTTTTTAACTTGTTGACCTAATCGAAAGCTCTTTTATTGTTCAATAAAACTATGTATCGTAAGCCCTGTATCCAGTGATTAATCACAAATGTTCGTGGACGGTGCTTTCTTGGGGAATTGCGCCGAGCTTCATTTAAGAGCATTTGAGTGTCTTTCAACCCGAAATGTCAGCCTTATTAGAATTTTAATTAAAGGAATGTCAATAAATTTATTATAATAAAATATTTCATTGATGTCTTAATTATAGTACAGAATATAACTTGCGCTGAAAAAAATTGGCCCAAAGTGATCCTAGGTCAAGAAATTTATCTCAACACACATTTAACGCTCCGTCCACATGCCGACTTTTGTTTTATCAACTGTGATATAAACTAGCGGCCACGTGTGTTTAACTTGGTTAATATTTTAATTGAACTCACCGCACGTCGAGCAGACTGGCATGTGTCCACCCTCGCTGTATTTACCCGCTGACAATTTGTCCACGTGACATGAGACCACACGGCCACGTGGTGCCGCCATAAAAATGGCTACACGTAGAGAAACACAGATAAATAACCGCTGTGGGAGAGGGCAAAAAGTTAATTAACAGCTTTGCCCGCACTCCAGCGCGCGTGACACTGAGGAGTCATTCCCTATACGGTTGACGCAACTCATCACTGCGGGAGCAAATAATTATTGGAACATCACCACCAGTCGGCTTGATTAGAACGGTAATTACACTACGCCAGTGTTTGTGTGAACAATATGACGTCATGTGGCAATTATTACTCTGAGACTATGACCTGGGAAGCTGTTTCTACTGCTGCCCCTCCCCCTCCCCCCTTCAACACCGCTCGCTGGGTTGACCTCTTTGATCTCTCAGGGCAAGGGCAAGGGCAAGGAGGATCGCCTCAAGACGGATACCCTCGGACATGTGTGACAGACACCAAGCAATAGAATTTCCCATGGACCACTGACTGACGAACACCCCAACTGTGACGTCAGATACGAAGTCGTTCTCACCGATCACGATGCAGTGTACGAATACGGAGGTAAAGGACCGATAAAGCATGGGCTCGTGTACGATGTGTGTGTAGAGGTTAGCAACCCGGAGGGTTAGTCGAGGTCCTCGTCGCATCCAATGCAGCTAGGCAGGATGATACCGTGATGGTTTATCAGTGCCTTCCGCGAGATGGCTCAGATGAAGCGAGATGAGGATGGAGCATCGCGGTAATGCGAGGGCGGGGGAAAATGGGAGATATCCGAGAAAACCCGTCGACCAACGGCGTCGTCCGGTACGAAAAATCCTTGAAAATTCAGTTGCCAAGAATTTCCTTTTGTAAAACTACAAACAGTTTTCTTATAAAATCTGCAAAACATGTATTTGTAATAGCACAAAGGATAGCATTGTATTATAACTTTCATTATTGAGAAGTGTCCACGAAATCAAATTTTCTTCTATAAAACAGTGTGTTGAATTAAAAACAGAGAATAAATTTAAAAACAAAATTCATAATATAATTCACGAAAAAAAAAAAAACTACATTTTTCCAGCACGGGGACTAGAACCTACACTTTTTTGCATTATTAGTCCACAAACTTAAACACAAAACCTACTTGTCTTACAAACCAAACAGTTATTTTATAGTAAATAGCCTATAGATGCAATTACCTACAAAATATTAAAGAAGTTATTTGATTAAGAAGAATACATTTATTTAATTTTAAGAGTTCTGTGTAGCTAAAAGTCATTAACTCTTAATGAGTATTACGGTCACATTTTATTTAAATTGTCGTTTTATTAAATTATTATTTGAGTTGTTTGAAATGTTTTACCGTATTCAAATTTGTAACACTTTTCTTTTTGCGAACAACTATACACGTTACAACACACATAGTTTTAGCACAAACAGCTACAAGGATTTAACGTTGTTTAGTGTCCACCATTTTGCTGAAGCTCGCTCGTGGTTACGGTTCAATATAATACAAACATTTCTTGAGGTACTGTTACAAACACGACCCTTGAAATTAAAAAAAAAAAGGTTAATTTCAACAAGTGAACTCTTTGTACTGTTACAAGCAATTGTAAAATTATAAACTATTTCTCAGTAAAAATATCAATTTTTTCTACAGTGCACACCGCAAGATGTGCCAACACCCTAAAAACATGGAGCCATTTCATCTCCCAATCAGCAGCCACAATCTAACCTTCTGTAAATTACAAGAAACTTCTGTAAACTGTACACAAAATGGTGGACGAAATCGAAGGAACCAGTAATACTTTGTGAAACAATATGAGGAGACGGTATATTTCAGTATGGCGTGCCCACCAGATCAATTTCACCAAAGAGTACTTAAGAAGTAGCCTCTTAGGCCTATGCCGGAATTACGTAGCCCCGACGAGCACAGCACGACTCTACAATAAACCATAACCACAACCATTATCAAGGTGCCTGCTCGAATTTAGATCCCGACAGTTTACTGACGCGACACGAGTAGAATTTTTCGGATCCATTTAGAAGGCGCTGATTAACTACTCTAGTTTCAAAGGCGGTGGGCAGACGGGAAATTTTTTATACATGATGATGACAACGTTTTATAGCTAATGCATACAAAGGAAAAATTATTATTTATAAGAGCTAAATACAATTATTTTCATAACTTGTTTTTTTTTCAGCTACGTATTTCCCATCGTAGGAGAAACTAATCGTACAATTTCATTTTGCAAGGCTGTACACCCTGTGCGTCGTGCCGCACGGCACGATGAAGAATGGAAATAGTCTCTAATCCAAAACTGTTGGTCGTACGACAGAATTGTCGGGTTTACGTCAGATCTATCGGGTATTTCATTCGTTGTTCAGTTTTAACTGTCGTGTCGTGCTGGTCTGGTCTACGTGATTCCGGCCTTATTCCGTGAACATGAAACGCACACGCCAGCAATATGGCGCCAGTAGCCAGCAACGTCTCGGAACACCGCTTGCCCATCAGTGCCTGCTAAATTAATTGCCAGTCGGCAGCCCAACCAATAGTGAATCATTCGCAGCATTCACTAGCGAATCGGACACAAGGGCCTTGCTCAGCGAACCAGAAAATGTGAACGCTCTCATCAAAGGAACTGCAATGTAATTTTGTTTCTGTGTATTTTTCCCACTGGTTTGGTAACGTTATTAATTCAGACTCGTCACTATATTTCTGCGCGCACGTTAGGTAAAACTGAATCAACTCTTTCAATCAGAGAAATGCCATCTAGGTCTACTAGAAATTCGACCAGTACTCTGCTATTACAGGCTGTTCACGATAAAGTGAGCAATTTTGAAATCAACTCTACAAAAAATCTCACTGCTTCTACCTGCGCATATTTTAACGAGCGCACTGAGGGACATGCGCCCAGTAAAGTTGGTAATCATGGATGGAAAGTAGTTCCACATCTTAACGAGGATTAAAAAGTGTTAGGTAACCATTTGTAATAACTTAAATTATTTCTTTCGGCAACTGTTCTTTTTTTATGCATCGAAGTGTAAGAATTATTAAATGTGTAACATATTAACTTTCCTAAAAATTCCACAGATTCACTTGACCGACACACGAATAAAGTGATGAGCCCCATGACAATGTTCATTTTACATAAGGCGGAAGAATACACAGCATGCATACACGTAGATCTTAAGCAGAGCTCTCATAAGTGCTCATTTTACCGTGAATAGCCTTTAATCAGCCGACCATAACTAAAATTAAATAATGATTGCTTTGGAATTCGCTACGCTTATTTAAGTTTTACTAATAAATATTAAAGTGTTAATCAGTATGACTCGTTTCGTTTTTCCTTTAGTGGCTTTAATAGTTGTTTAAAAAATACAATGACTGTATTTAGCTTACATTTATGCAACATACGCAGAGTCAATATTTTTTGCAAAATGATTTGAATGCAAAATGATTTACATAACCTAACGTAGACACTTGACAATTTGCTTTTGCTAATGGTTGATATGAAATTAATGGGAAACAACTTCCTTGTACAAAGAGCCACTCAGAACTCAGTTACTGCAACAGAAAATTTCAGTGATTGCTCTGCACCCAAATATTTCTTGTTGAAGAATGCTAAGTAGTCATAATGCAGCACAGAATAGTAAACTAGCCGCAAAATATGCGCGCTAAATTTCTTTGAATGCGAAGACTGGAAAGGGTTACCGCCATACTTAAGAACCTCGACGTGTGCAGTTGAGGATTCAAGTTGCTGTTTGTGCAGGAGTGAGTGGCAGGTGAGTCTTACGGAGGGAGTGAAGAGATTCGGGTGGCGCTTGCCACTGAGGTCTTGACAGCCGACGTGAATATTAAAGAACATCTTCGATATCTAAGCACTATACCAACATTATTTCATTGAAACAGGTCGGAACATTTTTAACTGGTTGCAGTTTAAATCTTTGATTTTAATGCATTAAAAAAGTTTCAGTTTTGAATTTGGCACATTCAAACACAGTACTGTGAGAAAACGGTTACACTTTAGTTTTAGAAAACACAATTAATTCTTTTAACATATTTCTAACTACCGTGGATCACAAGTAATTTTTTAGATCTATTGTTCCTGCGAATACAGTAGTTTAGAAGCTGTTAGTTTAGTTAAGTGTGGAGTATCACAAGTATGCGAAGAGTAAGTATTAACACTGACGCAAGCAAGTTATGAGTCAGCTAATAAGAAAAAGACATCGTAGACATGGTTCTCCCAACATGCTGGTTTCACGAATTAAAAGAAAATGATCGAGAAGAGGATTAGGACGGGGAAGGTTGAAACTAACTAAATTCTTATGGAGACGTATGCCGTTCTTAGACATAACTTAGCAGGGATTACAGCTCCCACACTAAGAGCGACTTACATGCTCCTGACTAGGGATTGCCGAGTTCTGGGCTCGTTCCAAGAGCGCCTGATCACTGGTACAATCTGTGAAGGGCTGCCCCTACCCTATCCCCCGTCTTTCTTTGTTCTAACGAGGACCAGCTAGGAGCAGCTAGGGGTTGGAAGACAGAGAATGTCTGAACACGAGTACACATATCAAGTTTCCTTCTGTTGTCTCGGCCAAGTACAGGCAGCACAAGAAAATCAGGATGCCTTCGGATTAGCTGATTTCGCCCCTACAAAATATTCTCGTAGCCCGTATTTGACTACAAGAAACATCACGCATTTTTTAAACTGAAATTTGTAGAGACTTGAAATGCATGTACTTTGGCTGATCTGGAGGCTAGGTTTTACAGTCATCAGTGAACGTTTAAATTAATATAACGTAGAGTACGCAACTGAGCTGTGTAGTATTTGTTCTCCGTGTTTCAACACAGGACAACTTTCTTGCTATAGACTATTCACTGTAAAGTGAGTACTTTAGAAAGCCCTTTCGTTTGGAATAATTGTCAATAAATATATGTTATTGTAGCCTTAGGCGTTAATCTTCGAGTGTGGTGAAATATATACCCTGTGTTAATTACTTACATGGCAATATTTATGTAAGGTCGTTAGGGGGTAAAATATGGCTGAAAGGAAAAAGTAACTAGGGCCTCAAAAGTGCTCACTTTACCGTCAAAAGCCTATAATAGTACCATCAGCTACAACGTGGGAAGGATCTGAGGTTAAATATCTGTTTATGTAAGTAAGACGTGCTTTGAGCTGATGTTATGTTGCCTCTAGATTTAATGCACTCTCTACGATAACATTAAAAGTTTTGTGTGCGCAAATAAAATTATTATTCTAAGGCTGTTTTGTTAAGAGTAATACAATATTGCTTCAATTCAAAGAGAAGGTTAGAGCAAAACAGGCTGGCTGTTGGTAAAAGTTTCTTTATACGTTTTCGTTTTATGGCAATAATAACTTCTATATATAAGATTTAAACGTTCTTTGAGCTGATTTTGTTAACAGTGCAGAAAAATTACTTCGCACCAAAGGTAACGGTTTAGTGATAGTAGAGATTGTCTGTCGTACATTGTAGTTTCCACTATGTAAAAATATAGTTGCCCCAGCGCAAATATGCATAAACCAATATATTCTGCCGGTATGAAACTGCAAAAGAGCAAATGTACAGATCTCCTGCAGATTTTAATGGCATTCTGGAGTGCAGTGATTCTCCACATCACTGACCTCAGTTCTACCAAAGAGGTGGTATTTTATTCGGACATATGTTACTACCACACATAACATACATATCAAAAGTAACCTGCACACTATAAGACTTAGTGGACGCGTGGTGCAGGATGTTAGGCTAGTAATATAGGGGGTGCGGTTTCGGGTCTGAGAGTTGTAAAGTTTATCGTGTTTTAGTAAATAACATTTTGAAAGATTTGTTACTTTTTTTCTTAATTACTTAAAACGGTTGCTTTTCATAGTGTAACTGACAGTACAACGAAATTGTCTGTAGAATTATAGTAACGACGGTGCAAGGTTATCATTAACATTACTATATAGAAAAATCAAACGAAAACTATGATTCTGGCAAGCCTACGTTGCATTTGTTCATATTTAAACAAGTTGTTCTTTGCGATAGCAAATCATGTGTCCCAACAAAGAAAGTGTTTCGAAGTGTGCAACTAGAATATACTCAAGTTAGACACAGTATGTAAATTATTTTATAGTTTGTGCATGTTGAAAATTCTAATGTGAACTAACAAATTCATTACTGCTGACCACGTGACTTTTAACAGTTGTAGCGGCGATGAGTGAATCAATATTGCGTACATTTGCTGAAGTCAAAAATCGGTCCACTTCACTGTACTAAAGTTGCTTTATGGGGGTTCACAATAAAGTGAGCGCTATTTAAATCAACCTTACAAAAAAATTACTGCATACATTTTAACGGGAACAATGACTGACTTGCGCCTAGTAAAGTTGGTAACGATGGAGGGAACGTAGTTCCATATCTTAAAGTCGAATAAAAAAAGCTAGGTAACCATTTGCCATAACATAAATTTTTATTTCGCTTTCTGTTTCTTTATAGCATCGAAATGTAAATGTGAGCAGATTTGTAAATTATTTACCTTTCTAATAATGTCATAGTTTCACTTGACCGACGCATGAAAAAAGTGAAGAGGCCCATGGCAATGTTAATTTTATATAAGGCGGACGAATTCACGGCATACATACAACTAAATCGTCCGCAGGGCTTTTAAAATTGGTCACTTTACTGAGAAGAGCCCATATAAACGTTCATTGCCTGATGTAAACCAGAAATGTATTATTTACTCATAGCCTTCCAGGGCGTTATCAATCAAGTCGTGTTACTTCTGCGAAACCTACGAATATTTAATGTTTAGCCTCTTTCAAAATTAATACCCCAACTGTTTCAAGTCGCTTGGTACTTGACACTTTGTGTGTACATAACGAAACTTCCACAGTAATTTTATCTTCCATTGGTCGTGGTTATCCTACTAGTATTACAAACCCAATAAAATTAACACGAATTTTACAAGAGCGCGATAAAAGTTTTTCACAATTAAAACTATGTGTGAATATATGATATTCCCCCCCCCCCCCCCACAAGTAGCTGTGATTATTCGTTTATATTCATCCCGTAGCTTGTCAGCTGAAGTCGTTTGAAATGCGCGATTCAAATATTATCTTTATTTTCAAAACATTACAAATGGCGTGACTGCAGTACATCTGTTAACTGATGAGACAGCGGGAAGCCCTTTTATTAATTGGGTTAGTTTCAAATGGTTCGATCACTCTTTTTGTAGTTTCTGGTTACAGGCTTGCAGTCCTCCAGTCCATGTGAAAAAAATTTTGATCAAATGAAAAATAAACCACAACTACATTGCAACGGATAACCTCCGAAGCACGAGACAGGCGATTATGCCCTTCCGTCCAATCATGTTAGATTATTTCAAGTACTTAAACTTTTTGATATTTACTTCAAGCAGAGTAATACAACCGTCAGGATGTGGTGAACAAATCTGAAGAAAGCGTGGTGTATGAAGGAGAACCCAAATAAATTATTTAGTTTTTCGAAAACTTTATGAAATTTAGTGATTTTACAAACACTGTTATCTATAACCAACAAGGTTATCACACACAACCTGTATAAATTCTGGAAAAAATTTTTAACTTGTGTTTTAACAATTATCTCCAAACCCTACTAAAAACAGTTAAAACACACATGTATAAAGGTAAATATATTTTATGTTTTCTCCCTTCTTACATCACCTCTCCCCCATAGGTATAGGTAGGGACACCCGAATTTCGCGAAAAGATTTCTGCACATGCTAGATTTCAATTCCCTACGAGCGTACCAGCAGTTTCCTGTTGCTTATTGACGGCGTATGACTGCCAAAAGACATTTTCTTAGTAGACTGGCCAATAAAAATTAGATTACTCCGATACTGTACGTCTCTGATTCGTGGGCAGACACATGAGACGTGTAACATTCAGATCACACAAATGGATCTGAGCTAAAGTGTTTTGAAATACAACCGGTCGTGAAATTATTTTCGCTGAATTCGGGTGTCCCTAGTTCTAGGTTATCAAACGGAGGATTCAATCCCCCTGAATGTCGGTCCCCAAAATCCAGGTTCTCTCTGTCTTCCATAAACACCGAAAATGCATTTTTATTCATAATTCCTGGATTGCATAGGACCTAGTTCCTTCGATCACTTCTTATTAGTCAGTTGAAACCGCCGCCATGCCCGTCTGCCGGGGGCGGGTGTAAGAGGGGAAAGCGGTTAAGTAGCGGTGGTATGACCGAGGAGGGAGGGGGGGGGGGGGGTGGCGATCACTACGCCACGCACCGTCCGCTCATATTAGTTCCTGACCCAGCCGCTCTGCAGCTAGACGTGATCCTTGCTGTGCTTATGAGGGCCCCATTTCGTCAGTAGGTATGGTAATTAAGGCGATCAATCCTGACGGTTGAAACTTTTGTACGAGGAAATATGACAACCCTTTACAGCGTAATTTTTAAAACTTAAGCATGCCTCAAAATGTTTACGATCTTCGGAAAACAAACTAAAAATTTCAGAAATATACTAATCATGTCTGATACTTTCAAGTCAAGATTCTATGCTCAGAATGCAGCAGACGCTATTAAGCATTTCAACCTTCAAATGTCCTCTCCGTCTTGAATTACACCGAAGTTCGAATTGTTTTGTTTTCCCCTTCACTGTCGTTGCGCCATTTTTACACTACTACAATCTTCAATCTCTCCTCAACAAATGACACATCCACCAATCTTTTCCCAAGTCTTATTAATGTACACCGTATATGGGTTAGCATTTTCGTTTGTTAAAAGCCGAGAATTCATAAATCTGCAAGACCATTATAAATTGACCACGCCCTAAAGCAGTTTGAATGAACAGCCAACACGTAGCACTCAACTGTTAGAAATCCATAGACTCCACATAGTGGAAACTAAGCTAACTAAGTCTAGAAAAATACACCAAATGACAACGCACCGAATTCGTACGCATTTAGTTATAATAATATTTTGCATGAGAACTATTTCTTTCTATGCGCTACCAACACAAATGTTCTCTCGCAGTTTTTATTCATATTTATCACAAGTTAAATGTTATCATTAATAAATAAAATATAACCATAACTGTGATTTAGTTAAGAATAAGATGCTTTTATTTAAACAGAGTTATGAAACACTTGAGCTATATGAAATATCTGGGAAATAACTAAACACATCGTACATGGAGTAATTTTTTTATGTTTGATTAAAGAAAAGTAAAGAAACCTCGAATAGACTATAACAGAAGTGGTACTTGACAATTATGTATTGAGCTTATCAAAGACTCTGTGTTCTGGTCTGGTGGTGAAATGTTTCGCTTATCTTTTTTCAAGCTTTCTTTAGTAATTCTTTATCCCTTATACCTTGTCCTTTTTTTTTTCTATTCCCGAGACATAAATATAATTTTGCAGTGAGAATTTTCCCATAAATAATTAGTGAATATCTATAGCGTCTTAATATTAATTTATTTTGAGGAAACTGGAAAGTACCGAAGTTGTTTCAGTCAGTTATATTGTCAACCTTTCTTCGTTAATTCACTGATATTTTAGTATTAACAGACATGAAAGTTCGTAGACTAACAAGAGCTGGTTAGTTTCCGTGTTAAAGTGACCCATTTTAGGATATGCGGATTATAATTTTTGTACCATTATCCATTAAAAATTAGTAATGTGCAAATTTAATTTTTATTCTTTTAAATATAGTGCTGAACTTAAATTAAAATGTTTTGCATTAAAAAAGCTGTGATAAGTTTAAAATGTAATATATGAATGCGAGTCTTATGCAAGATATCTCTGAATCCGCTATTTTAATAATTCAAGATATTAAGTTGTTAGTAGAAAATATGCCAGCAAACTGTTTGGAAACTGAGTACTTGAGTTGATACATAAGGGACAGTAAAGACATCTTAGGTCTGTGTGTCCAGGTCTAATAAGATCCTCTTCACTTACCATGGAATTTATTATGAACGTGGGGGAATTGGCATGAGTTAAAATAAAAATATGGGATGAATGTCAGTGGTGATAAAGAAAAAAACAAAAATCTGGGGTGAAATTTTGGAAAAATTTATATAAAAACCTAATAATTAGTAATTATATCGCGTTCAGAAATCATGTTTGTCATCATGGCAGCCACAGGAACAACTACATCAGCTCCCAAGGCAGCATCAGCAAAAAAAGGCTGCAAAACACTGCAAACCCTCGACACCGTATTAGGGTAGGGGATTTCAATCGGAGTTTAAACAAATATCTCTGAAGGCAGTGTCCATCAGTGGTGATCTTGTTCATGGCATCTGGGGGATAGTTTGTTAGTTTATTCTATACTTTTTAATATTTGAAATTAATTTTATTACATTTTTAGTAATTTTTTTTTCTTCCGGTTTTTGTGGTGGTTAGTATGGTAGATAATAAATAAATATTAGTGAAAGCAACGAAAGGCATTTGGTTAGTTAGTTGGGGCTTGGTTTTCGTCCTAGTCTAGCTAACGTATGTTCAGATTATATGTGTGTTAGTAGGGGAATATACTATTTAAAAATATCTGGCAGTGCTCCACTTAGAGACATATATACAAGAGGTAACATTGTTTAAGCAATTAGATTTACATTAAAGTTGATAATAAAAATTACTAGAGTGAAATTTATCATTATTTACAGAATTTACAGTGCAGGTAAATTTTTATTGAGATGTGTTTTAATATGTGTTGTGTGTGGTGTGCTTCATGGACCTATTTATTATTATTCTGGGGTGTATATGTGTTGTCTGGTGTTGTATGCTGTGTACCCTTCTGGCAGCACAAGGTGTGAGGGCCGACTGATGTGCGAGGCCCTATTTTTTTCTAACTACCCTATTACTAAGTGTTAAGTGGAAGCCTGGTGGGTAGGGTGGGATCTTATTGCGTCTCAGGGCTAACCCCTTACGCCTACAAGGAAAGGAAATCATCATGCAAGGAGACATGCATCGTGGCAGAGAGGGATTGGTCAGCCATGGCCAGCAATTGGGGCCATGACTGCCTCCCTAAGTGTACTTATAGCTAAACTATAACTAAGAAGAGACTGGGAAAAACCGGCAAAGACACAGTAAAGACCCTGCCGACAGGAAATAATTCAAAATTATTGCATGCATTAAATAGAAATGCTACCGGAGAAAGAAGGTTGGACATCGTTCTTTATTATTAGTAGAGATGAAGGAACTAGTAGAAAGATGGTGCTGTACTTGGGAGTCTTCAATTGGTGCTGGCTTCAGTCAGGGTGATGCAAGCAACACCCTCGTGAGGGAAGTGGCACTATGTTACCATTCCCTCTGGTTGCCCAGTAAACCTGAAACTAAAATAAATGACAGTGAGCTGCCAGTAAGTGTCAGCATGGCCAACACTTAATGGTTTTTACTGGATCAGAAGAAGACGATACGAACCTATGGAGAGAATGAATATAATTAACTTATTCTAAATTACAAATTTAATATAAAAGAGTTAATATTAGCATATGTCCTCGGGGGCATATGTGTCTAATCCTAATGCTGTGCTACCTCACAGTGAGCATGCTTCCATAGCCATAGGCTGTAATGGAGTATATTTCCACCCATAGTGCTGCGAGTGCACCAAGCTTCGTGAGGGAGGGGGGGATTATAGTGAACGCAGGGGAGGTCTCTCACCAACTGCTGCAGTAATGCAAAGGTGGCCTTGGAATCGGCTGCAGCGCAGGTCTATAAGTATACAGACAGCTGGCTCGGATGAGAGGTTAGCCTAGCTTAACCAATTAACAAGAATAACTATTATAAAAATAAGATTAATAGAATTAAATATAATGAAACTAATTATCTAGCGTGTTCTGATCCATCCCTTCAGGATTTATCAGGTTAATCTACAGTAGTATACTTAGGAGGCTACGCAGGCGCTATTATGCTTGGCATGGCAGTGTCCTACACGCAGGGCTAAGGGAGCATATGCGCTAGAAGTGATTTAGGTCACTTACGGCGTTGAGTTTCCTCGATATCATAGTTCCCAAGGGCACTCATAAGTGGATTGGTATGGTCCACATTCGAGTCATAGAAGTGTTGGACCTGTTTTCGTATGACTTCTTGCAGCATTTCTTGTTTTAGTACTGCATGAAATGATCTGGTAAGGACATAACGGGATGCAATTGCTGCCATTCTGAGGCATTTATTTTGCACCACTTGTAATGATTTGAGGTGAGAATTAGCACAGTAGGCCCAAGCTGGGGCTGCATATGTGAGAATGGGTACGATCATAGTTGGACATAAACGAATCCCATTTTTCTGTGACAAGCTAGAATCGAGGTTAAGTATAGTATATAGAGCTGACATGCGGCCATAAGCGGGTTTTCGCTTGGCCTACACATCGCATCGCCATGTCAGCTTTCTATTCATAGTGAGGCCTAGGTATTTGACCTCAGTTTTATATTGAATGTTTTCTCCAAAGAGGGTTAATTGTGGGAGATTAGGAGTATTGCAGTTGCGCGTGAAAACTAGTGCCCCACGTTAATTTTAATCCTCCACAAGCGAAAATAAGTTTCTAGCTCAGCGAGCTGTGTCTGTGTGCGCTGAATGGCTGTTTCAGCTCTACGGGATCGTGTGTAGATGCCCGTGTCATCTGCATAAATACCAAAATTAATATTCCTGGTAGGGGGGCGCGGAATATCTCAGGTATAGATATTATATAGAACTGGCCCTAAGATACTGCCCTGGGGGACTCCTGCTAAAGAAACAGAGAAGGAGTGCTTGTCTAAATAGGAGATAGGAGTCTAAAAGTTTTATATAACAATCAGGGAAGTTGGTTTGATACAGCTTGTAAATTATCCCTGCGTGGAAAACCCTGTCAAAGACCATTTCTACATCTAGAAATACCGCAACTGTGTAATTTTTCCGATTAAAAGTGGTGGTGATATGCTCAGACAGTCTAACCAGTTGGTGGACTGTCGAGAGTTTTTTTCCTGAAGCCAAACTCCTTGTCAGGAAACAAGTTAACTTCGCGAATATGATTGTTTAAATGGCGCAAAAGGACTCGTTCGTGAATCTTAGACAGCGAGCTAAGCAGACTGATAGGGCGATAGTTATGTAATTTGGTCGGGTTTTTGCCCCGTTTAGGAAAAACAATTACAGTGGCACATTTCCAGGTAGCGGGAAAATGGGCAAGATTAAAACTTACATTTATGCATTCGGCTATAGCCTCAAACATGCTGTGCTGCAGCTGCTTAAGAACTATAGCCTGCAGGGAGTCGAAACCGGGTGATTTGCGGGGTTTCATTCGTTTAATAATACTCTTTACCTCGTCGGCATGCGTGAGGTAAGGTTCGGCCACTGTGGACTGCAGACGACGCACTCGGAGGTCCCTATAAATCTGAGCCACATATTCTGGATCAGCAGGGAAGGCATTGGACTGGAAAGCTAATTACACTGATTGGCCATAGCCTCAGCCTTCTGCTGGGGCGTATAAGCCATGCCTGCATTGCCGTGAAGAGGCGGGATTGGGTCGCGCTTTTTAGTAAACGCTTTAGTCATGTGCCACAGACTATTATCCTAGGTGCATAGTTGTGATAATTTATGATTCCAAATGTCAGATTGCCAAGGAGTGATTTCAGAATTAATTTGCTCTCTAAATTCATTTATCTGGGCTTTTGTTTTTCTTGTTCTGATACGAGAATAGCACCTACGTAGCCTATTTTTGTGCGATATCATCTCCTCGATGTGTTTAGGGAGCGTATCTGCACTAATCCGCGGTGTTTTCTCCAGAATAAACTTACTGACTCCCGATTGTATTATCTCTGTGACGTGCGCGACAGCAGAGTCTAATTCCTCGGGAGTACTAATGAGAGCTGGTAGATTAATTTCTTCGTCCAGGTAATCCCTAAATCCAGGCCAATTCGCATGCTTAAAGTCTTTAATTTTCCGAATTGGTTTATTGTCTGGGATGACTTCGTTGAAAGAGAGGCGGACAGGATAATGGTCTGAAGCCAATTCGTAGAGCACTTCGAAATATAAGGCCATGGGAAGGCCTTTATCCAGCACGGTATCAAGTATATCGGGCCTATGGTTAGCTTGATTAGGGTCGTAAGTTGGCTCACTGGGCGCATAAATAAAATAATTATGATGCTCCATATGACCTAGGAGAGTATTCCCTTTGGCTGTGCGCGCTACGCAGCCCCAATCAGAATGTTTAGTATTTAAATCGCCGACAGTGAGCATGACAGGATAAAAATTTATTAATTAATTTAAATCTGCGGGCAAAATAGTGCGTCCTGGTGGGCAATATACTAAATAAATCGCGATTTGTTGATTTCCTAGCTTAACAGTAACACCCACAGCTTCAAGCTTTTCAAGTTGCAGGTGTTTCGCTGGATTACATACAATTGAGTAGTGAATAAGAACCAATACTCCACCACGTAGATTATCGCGGTCATTTCGATATCATTTATAGCCAGGAATTTAAAATCGGAACTGCGGTTTCAGATGTGTTTCATTAATTGCAAATAATAGGGATCTGGTTTCGAGAAATAAAATCTATCGCCTTTTGTTTTTCACTGCGAATGCCGTTATAATTCCAGTAAATTATACTAGCGACTGCATTAAACCTAAAGGCAGGCGGTGTATTTGTTGCCTGCAAATTAGCAGCCATTAGGCTGCTGTTGGACGATGTGAATGGCCGCGCCCATCAGGGCCTTGCTTTTCTCATCAATGCCCTGGGTTGGGTCTGCCCATGTGATAAGTAGAGTACAGAGTACCTCCAGCATCCCGCTCAATGCGGGGTATTTCTGTGTGAGGGGGTTGACCTTCATTGTGGCGAGCATTTTCTGCATTTCGCCAGGTTGCATTTGTTACATATGCATGGAGGGTGCAGCAGTGTCTGTGTCCATGGCTGGGGTTTTGAGCCCTTTTTGTTGTTGCTTCTCTGCAACCAGCTCTCCCAATGGGCTTTGAGCTGGCTCCTGATTGGCCGCGCTGGCAGCGTTGACTGCTTCGCCCACAGGGGTGGCGGGGGAAGGGGCCTGGGTTGACTGCTGCGAGTCGGAAGGCTTGGAAGTTTTTCTCGAGTGTTTGAATTCTTTTCCTCCTTCTGTGATTGAGATTGAGGGGGACTGCGTGGCTGGTGGCGTGGTGGGCGGTAGGGATTCACGAGAGGCCCGCAGGTGGAGCTGTCCGCGACCTCGACGTCCCCTGCAATGATATCATGCGGTGTCGGCACCTCTGTGTTGTCTTGCGAGGTTTTCTTCAGCGTGCTCTTGGACTCCCTCCCTATCCAGAAGTCTAGGATGCAATGTAGGGCGCCTTTTTCTACATACGTGTATGCGTTGTTGTCTGTTAGCATTCTGACAGGGATGTGGTTAGTGTAGACTTCAGGCCCTGTAATAGACTTGAGGGCGTTTAATATGTCTCCCTCTTCTTCATCGCCACATATGGCTTCGTTTGAGATCACTATGAAGTGCGTGGCTGGGACTGCAGGGCCGTAGTGAATGCTGATGAGGATGGGTTTGGATTCTCCTTGGAAGTTTTCTGCAATGTATTGCAATTTGTTGTCAATAATTGCGCAGGATTTCTCTATATCTCCTGTTTGGAGAGACTGTACTGTAGTAAACTAGTAGCAGTACAGTACGCCACAGTCGTGACATCCTGCAATATCGATGTACGTCTCGAACACTGCGCTGTGCGATCCTTGATTGTAGCGGTGTGGCTGGCATGACTGTGGAGACGACTGCTCTTGTTCTATTCGATGTACTGACTGGTACACTGGCCCCTTCTCGTCGATAGCGAGTTCATTAGAGAGTAGCAAGTTGCAAAGAGAAGCAGGAACGTAGAAGCAGGCCCGTAGCCATGGTCATTTAGAGTTTATACTAAATATTATATCAGTCTCTTCATATTTGTTTATCTTTGGTGTTGTTTCCTACCTGGACCATCAAGCCCACGGGAAACCATTTCAAGATGTCATGCTCTTCCCTGGTGACAGTAAGATGCTGCTATTATTACTGTCTTGAATGTGAACGTCAGAAGCAGATGTCACAAGTGACTAGCACATGAAGAATAGCAACGTTGTAGCCGATAAGTTGTTTACAGTCAGCCATAAGGTCGGCTACATTATGTGAGACAAGGAATAATCTGTTGGCATTACTGGTTGTTTAGAGGCCCAGCAGATGTGAGTAATGCCGTGTTGTGCGGTGGTTGTATGTTACTGTGGGCGTGATTGCCACATTTTCATATCAGCTGTTAGAAGTAAGTTGCCAGTTTGATATTATTATTTTTATGGGGCAGAACTTGTACATGCATGCGGTCATTGTGGTCACACGCCTGACTACTGAAGAATGAATACGAACAAAACCTATAAAAATGCGATATGTCGTGCAACACACTGTTATACTCCCATCATATTTAAAGTTTACGGTTCTTTGGGTGAAGTGTATGCTTATCACAAACAAAGTGAAGAGGTGCTGGCTTGTGTTGCATGTGATCCCTTGATCCTACCAGTGTAGAATCTTGACTTTTTTTTTTTTCAAGAGGCTACAGAAGTCCTTTTTCTCTGCATGTTTTTAAAATTTAAATATGAAATTGCCTTTTTTAAGGTCATTGCAGAGACCATAATAGTATGTTGTATCTACATAATGTTTACTGAACAACATTTATTGTAATAATTTACAATTCCGGAACTCGGCATTTATGGTTACTTTTGCTGATTGTGGTAATCAACAATGCATTTTGTATGAAAAAAATCCAAAACTGTCTATTTACTATTTAAATATAACTTGGAAGAAGTTTAAGTGAAGTTGCAGTATGTTTCCCAGAAAATTTCTTGTACTAATTATTGTTTAGTTTTAAAAATGTTTGCAAGATCAGAGCTAGAGTATTTTTGTCTGTTCGTACCTACGCTCAAAACTTAATAATTATAATGTGTTGAATAATTTCTATTACATTAAAATACGATGAATACTACTTTAGTTATTAAGTATTAATTAATTATAGGATGTGAAAACTGCTTTACAATAAGAATAATATTGATCTCACTAACACTCTCTCCCTCTACACATTCACTCAGGTAGAGCAATCATTGCCCCCGCCCCCTGTTAATTGTTGTGGGCGCCCCTAAGATGTAAGCTTGGCTCAGGGGTGGATCTAGACTTTTTTTGGAGGGGGTCACAACATAATTGTGTTGGCACAGGAGCCATAACTGAAAGCGGGGGGACCGGGGGTCCTCCTCCGGGAAAATTTTATTTTTGATGTGCAAATTGGTACTATTTAAGCAGTTTTTGAACGTAAACATTGAATATTCAGCTGGTAGAGATTGCATTGTTTTTAAAGATATGATTTTTTCAAGTGAACAATTTTACAAAGCTACCGATATCAAACCCGGAGCCTTGTTCCCTTCCTCGTTAGAGGCTCTCTTATGATCGGTGGCCCCAATGTAATCGGGGCAGCCAATGTGTTCTGCGAAGCCGTTTATTCAAACTAATTATGCAAAAACGTAAAAAAGTCTGATACAATTAAATTTTGATATAAAATAAATATACAGGACAAATTCAAATCATCTTATACTATTCTTTGCAAATTTTCACTGTCTTAGGCTTTAAACTTCAAAAAATTTTAAAATTAGTTACGTAGGCCACCTTTTAAATCTAAGAGCACAACAGTATTTTCTCGGGTTAATGGACTAGTTAAGAGAACACGAAGTGAAAAGTTATGTGTCATTTCTAGATGTATCAAAACGCCAAACTATAAATAATGTTATTGTAATTTCAGTGCGATGCATCGTTTTAATACAGTTATTAGGTAAACTTTATTAGCAATTCTCTTGTGTCAATAAAACACATTACACCAACAACCTAGAAATAGTCGAAACAATATAACCTGAAACATTAAAGTTTTGTCTTGGGAAAATATATTGCAAATTTAAAAGTTAATAATTATTTTATTTGAAATTGATAAACCACCCTTTAATGTGAACGTACCACATTAAACAGTTAAAAAGTACCTGTTTAAATAACTAGTTAATTTTTTGTAACTGCTGTAGTTATAACTGTTAATGAAAAGTAACTGCTTAGCTCATCCCTAGTTGCGACTTACTCGGATGTGCCGTGCAAATGTGCGAGTTAGTTGCAATTGTGAGTTACGGCATTCATCATGCCTGCTCGGGAACGTACAAAGTGCATTCTATAAAGATTATCAATATCGTGTCGCGTAGTATAGCAGTTCGTTCTTCCGCCGTGTGCTGGTGGCATTCACTGTCGTCATGTTAATAAACAAAAGTGATAGAATATTAAGAGAGTGCTCTCAAATAAATATAGTTTATGCTACATTACTAATAACCGGCCTAAATAAACATTAAAATGCGATCAGCTCTATGGCAAATTCACAAGCATTTTTCCGTGACCAAAAAAAAATCGCTTAAGTTATGGGGAGAGGTGATCATGACCCCCATGCCTCCTCACCCTCCCACGCTCTTTGTATCCGCGCCTGGCCTGGCTAAGGGCTTGTGGGGAAAGAATCGGCCAGGTCCTTTAGTACGGAACCATCGCTGCATTCGTCTGGCGTGATCACGGGAAACTATGGGAAACCGTAATAAAGAAGGCAGGACCGGGATTCGAACCCATGTTCTCCCAAAGTTTGACCACTGTGCCATCTCGCTTGGTACGGGGTAACAACGGAAATGGCGATGTAATATTTCCAGGGCAATCCATTCCGCTGCCATAACGCCATGACTATAACTGGGATAAACGCAGTCTCATTCGGTCGGGTATACGACCACGATTCTGAGTTGGCGCCGCACGTGCGCGAAGTGCGGGTGAGGGCCCGCGGCAACTGGCGGGGGTGGAACATTTCCTGAGAGCCACATTTCGCGAATCTGACGTACCAGCGCGGTGATTTTTGTGCCAAACGAGGAATCCCGTTTGCATCCCTCGATTTAAGCCACGAATGTCAACTATAAGTCTCATTTCTTTTTTTTAACATTCCCAAGTCCCAAAGAAAATATCACCCAGTAATGCAGACGTACCCACTATAAATACAGCTTAATTGATAAGGTTTAAAGCAAGAGTAACAAAATTTCATAGTTCAAAATAACCACATTACTTGTGTGACTTTTTATCGTTTTTGTATACATGCAAGAAATTTGGCGAACGCTTATAATTGTCATGATATTATTCGTGTTTGGTGTTTTAAACAGAATCTTAACTATTGCTTATTGCTTATATTTTTCGTCTGGCTGTTATGCAAGTTTATTGTTATGATACATACTAGTCAAGAGTTTTTACGCCGAAAAGAAACATTTTACGTGGTGTAGATACTAAAGTAATTCGTAGCTTGGGTGAAGAGAATTGGGCGGCTTTTAAAATCGATGTCTTGAGATATCGATTTTATCAGAGCAGATGGGGATGAAGCGAGGTGAGTATGGAGAAGTGTCCGAATAAAAGTGGGGGGGGGGGGGAATAGAACATCCCCTAGAAAACCTGCTGTGAAAATCCGGGAGTGACCCTGCCGGGTATTGAACCAGGTTCGCCTTGGTGGGAGGCAAGCAGGCTAAACACTTAGCTACCGGTTCCAAAGTAACTCTTAGAGAATATAATTATATGTAAACTGACAAATATTCACAAATTACGTAGTGCCTTATACTTTATATTTCTTTTTTCGATGTTAAAATGAATTAATTCATATTCGAGAATTTTATTTCTTAGTAACAGTTAGATGCCGTCAGTTGGTAAAAAATCACCAAATTTTACTTAGTCCAAGGGTGCTGGAATAAAAATGAAAACATTTAAGTATATTGCGAGCAACTCTTTATCTTTGCCCGTTTAGCTTGACGCGTGACAGTCCAGGCTGTCAGACTGCCCCCGCCCCTAGGTAACTTGGGCGACGCTAGGCGAGTCGCGTCTAATCTACTTTATTCGGTCCGGGGAGCAGGTGCCCGTCCGGTGTACTGTAGGGGCCTCGTGTGTCGACGGCTGGGCACGAAGTCAGGCCCTACGACCTTGACCCCCCTAAGAGGTACCGGCGTGGGTAGTGATGCCGCAGTTCGGTGAGGTGGCGTGGGGTTGGCGGGTACCCGTGTATTCGCACTGACTGGTGTTTCGCTTGACTGGGGTGTGATCTGCTCCGGTACGGGTGCTTATGGCTGTGGTGGGTGCTTATGGCTGTGGTTTGGGTTCGTCTGGCGGTCTGATGCCAAAGAGTGCTTCCTGAGCTACAGAATGGTATCATTTTGCGACCCTGGTGGGTGGCTCGAACAATCCGACGGGAACGGTGTCTGGAACTGATACGCTGAGACGTCGTTGAAGCGCAGCTTGTTCCCATGGACTGAGTAACCTGGACATGCTAGGAAGGATACCTACTCCTTGGGGAAGCTTAGCAATTGACGTCGCCTTTCTGGCCCGTCTCTCAACTCCACCCCTGTGGGTGCACGGCATGAGGTATAGATCAGAGCAGCAGGAGTTGAGGCAGTTGACGTGTCAGTGTTTAACAGTGTGCGGGTGTCCCGTGGGAGTAGACTTCCCTGCACCAGACTGCAGCCCTCTCGGCACCACTAGGGGAGCGATGAGAGTTGGGCACCTGGTTGGCAAGTCCAATCCACCGGGAGCGTACCTAATGTCGTGGCTCTACCGTTCCTCCTACGGCGTACAAGGAACGGGTGGCCTTCAGGGTGTACTTGTTCTGTTGTGCAGTGTGCGTTCGGCAGTATCAAAACCCGGTCTCCTGCCAAGTCCTGCAGCCCCGATGTGACACAGGAAGGGGCTTGGAGTGACAGTTAAGGTAACTGGTAAGAACGGTGTTTAATTCCCGAAGTGAAATAAACACTGATGGCAGAAGTGCTAACTCCTAATTCCCCCACGGAGTACACGAAAGGTTAAATACTCTAACGTTAAACAGGGGAAGGGGCCCTGTACAACGCTGGGTGGATTAGGCAGTTACTTAATGTGTGTATACTCGAGGCGAGTTCTACTCTCAGGTGACTGTCCGTAAGGGACCGAACGTGTCTAAGTGTAACTTCTTGACGGCTGCTGGGTCTTCCTAAGTATTCCGCTGGAGAGGATCTTCGCCCTGTGAGGAGAGCGACGAAGTTTAGGAGATGTTAGAGCTTCGGCACCAGTAACTGGGGCGGTGAGAGCTCAGGAAGTGATCAAGTACTGAGAAGAACTGGCGATCAGGAGGATTTTACATCACTGGGACGTTACTCCCTCAGCGCGGGTGTGGATCGGTCCCTTGTGAGAGACCTTGGCCACCCAGACGGTTATCAGTTAGTTTGTGGAGGCGAGGAGAAGCAAACCCCCTCCCCCTCCACACCCTTCAAAAATACTAAATGACGCGGAGCAAACATCGTTTTACAGGATTCCCAGGGTAGCGCCTGGGAGCTGCACTGGCGATCAGGAGGCTTGGCTGCCTGCCTTTTTATACTTCTCGGCCATCCTTTCTTCTGCTGGCATAGTGTGTTTTGGGAGGGGACGCAGCAGGTGCGAGCTCGGCATCAGGATCCTCCGAGCGGGCGACGTAGTGAAGAGCGCCAGGATCTATGTCTCTTGTCTGTGGCGGCATCTAGCGGTGCGCTGCGGTACTGGCCAGGGACCTCTTGCATAGTCTCGGTGGCTTATTGGGCCAAATAATAATTATCAATGGGACGTCTGCCCCGGCCCGATAGGTAATACAGTCTTGCAGACGTCAGCGATGGCGACGTGACTCGTGGACGAGCTGTCAGGGGTGTAGTTGACTGATGAGTAGCAGTCGTTTATTATGACAGAGAAGACGTCATGCGTAGAGACATGCAAAATTCGTGTTATTATTTCGGGACGCATTAAACTTGAAACACACGTACTTTTGCAATACCTTCATGATTGGTCCGTACGTGGTTTTACACGTCCCGGGTAACTCTGCACCAGTAAATAAACACTTCACACTTGTGTACCCCAATCATGTGCAGTTCAATCGGAAAGGAAATGACTTCACGTCTAGGTGGCAACCAATGGAAAAACAATGCCAGTTCGAGTATATACAGTACTGTGTAGTTTGGCTTGATGCAAAATAATAACGCGAATTTTGCAGGTCTCTAGTCACGCGTCAAGCTTCACTGAAATACTTACGTCATTGATAATAAATGAACATGACCTAAGGCGTGCTTGTTTGTTAACTTACATTTAAATTAATTATTGTGTTATCTGGTCACTATCAATATACATTATATTTTACATAATTCCCAGCTATTTTTTTCATTCATCTAATCCGCAACGTGCGCATATATGACTTCCAAAATTTCATGCAGATTATAATTTTATTAACTGCAAATTTATTTATATTTGTGGTGAAATCACAGATAACTTGGAACGGATATAATCAAAATAATTTGGACAGAACCCCGGCCTTCCGTCAATTCAGTGTAATTCTTTACTATTTAACCCTATCCCTTTTACCCATTTACAGCATAAAAAATTACTCAACACGCTCGTCAGGAGGCGGCACAAATACAAAAATATGGTGAAAGAAATTTGCGTGATATGCGAAGACAATATCCCAGTTTAAATATTTGTGCTTTATATACAATACTTTTCAATCCAATACAAAAGTAGCTATAAAATTCTCCGACGCTCATGGTCATTTTCAAATACAAGGAATTTGAAAAATTATTAATATACCCTTTAACATAAATTCCTAAAGAGCTATTTACAAAATCATGCTTGAGGACTACTTTAAAAAATTTACATAAAAAATTACAGGAGCAATATTAAGACATAGGTTGTTCAAAACTATATATCATCCCATTCCCTCCATAGTTAAGGATGAGCAACTTCTCCCTAGGTAGATCTCTCGTTTCCCCCTTGGCCACAGCGCAGAATTGTCTATATATTTGATCAGCGCCGCAGCTGCACAACAATATCAAAGCATACGGAATGATTCCAACACTTCGATAGTGTTGATAGGTTAGTTCGTAATGACGTCAGAGCCCGCCACATCGTCAACTGCCTGCTTTAGTAGTGGAGTGATGGGGGACAGACACTAGCGCGAGCGGACATACTCGAGCACGGCGTAAAGTGCAGGACGTCTTCAACAGGGGCGGACATGCAGGTAGCGGAGCGCCGAGCTGCCCCATACACCGGCCAGTCACACCAGGTATGTGATAGGCTATCCCAGCTCAGACACGTTGCGGCGACGGTAACTGGGAGGTCGGTCTTGCAGGAAACATTTATTCGTGACAACAGTTGCAAACTCTTCTGGCATGTTATTTGAGTTGAAAATCTGAGTCTGTAATTTGATCTAGGTAGTATGAATGACGTGATTTGTCCTCATAATACACAGTCGAATCACATAATTATGACCACCTGCTAGAAGTGCCATCTGTAGCGCGTAGCCCATGACGTATGGCCCGTGACGTGGGATGGTGAAGCCGGTATATAAAGCGATCGACAGGCTGGGTGTACACATTGTGTTTCCTGCTGTCTTGGGTAAGTTAAATGATTTAACCGAGTTTCAAAAAGGGATGATCATCGGCTTGAGTGCCAAGGGGGGTAACATTTCGGAAACGGCAAAGTTTGTAAACTGCTCATGTGCCTCTGTGGTAAAGATGTATAATGAGTGGACGAATGGTACCATTGGGAATAATTGGCATGGAAACTGCAGAGTTCCATGCGCCATTGATGAACGAGGTAAACGTCGAATACGACTGTGCGTGAAGGCCAATTGACAGTCTACAGTGGGACAACTCACCATCCACATGAAACAGGGGGCATTCTGACACTTGTCTACTTCATAGATTCAGCTAACATTTCTGAGAATGGGGCTCCGGAGTAGACGGAGGGCGACTGCTAACACTGGTACATCGACTGAAACAACTGGAATTTGCTCGACAGTATGGTGACTGGATTGCTGTTGATTGGCGATGGGTAGCCTTCTCCGACGAGTCACGTTTTTAACAGCATAGAATGAATGGATGTCAGCGTGTCCGACGAGAATCGTTAGAAAACCGACACCCTTCATCCATTGCTGGACGAACACAAGGTGGTGGGGGCAGTGTTATGGTCTGGATAATGTTTTCGTGGTATTAATTGGGTCACATTATCCGTGTGGAAACCACTCTTGATCGATTTGGTTATGAATCCAACCTCGGCCATCACGTTCACCAGCACATGATGATTGTATTTCTTCGGGAGGATGGGATCTTCGAGCACTATAATGCACATGTGGTTTGAAAGGCACAAGAAAGACTTCAAAGTTCTTCCCTGGCCCCCAAACAGTCCCAATATCAATTCAATTGAACATCTGTGGGACCACCTCGATCGCCGTGTTCGCCGTCCGTCGTCTCCGCCACGCACACTTCAACAGTTGTGGGACGCACTACAGACAGCATGCCTCCTGAAACCCGTGGAGACCTATCATCACCTGACTGAGTCACTGCCAACTAGTCTAGATGCTGTCCGTGCTGCAAAGGGCGGTTACTCCGGATACTAGCAGGTGGTCATAATAATGTGATTCTGCTATGTATGCAAGCTCGCAGAAACGAAACGGTGCGGTGGTTTATCTGATCTGTGGGTACGCACTTAGTTTCTGGCAAGGCCATGCTCTGGGAGTTGTCTGCGTAAGTTTGTGAACGAAATCTGGCAATTTTACCTCCAGGCATGCTAACAGGCGAGAGACATTCCGCCATATTACTGAAAAGTGCAGCTGCGTTCGGGCTAGAAGTGCTACGTAACATATAAATGCTTAGTTATTATGCGACATAATACAACTTCTTAACCATTTCACAACATTTGTACATGTTTGCAGTAGCAACAAATTTATAACATCTACAGGACAACAGGAAATCGTACCCAAATACTCCAGCAGGTCGAGTACAGTTCTGATGTGCTATGTCGGCCGCATGAAAATGCAAGCAAGGATCATGTTGTCAAAATTCTTTTGTAAACAAAGCGTAATGTATGACTAGAAACCCAAGATTTCGCGGATTCGTACTCATCAACCATATGTATACGCGAGCCTCAGTTGATTGTTCATTAGTTGATGCTCCAGTTTAACCCCAGGTCACGTAGTGTGGGATTCGTTACTCTTTTACTCGCAGGTTAATTACTGGTTCAAATGTGTCCAGGAAAAGGCTTACAAACAGCGCTCCAGTTGATAAAGTAAGTCAAATGCACCTGTGTTTGTAGTTTAGCTCCTTCTAAAATTAATTCGCAATATTTCCGGTTCTCTAGCAATTGCATGCAATGGGAGAGTGACCCTGCCCCAGCGGAATGTCCTGGCAGTCTTCATGCTTTATCATGATGATGCAGATTTATTACAACCATAAGAAAAATAGACACTTTTTTTTTTTTTTTTTTTTTTTTTTTTTTTTTAATAAACACCATAGTGTATTAGAGAGGAAACAAAAAACTGATGAATAAGTGAAGGTTTTGTATTATTTTTGCACACATTTGAAAATCGTTGACACTTTTGTTCGGGTGTAATGCATGACTCTGTAAACCAAAACCTGCGCCCAGGACAATGAATGGCCTGCGATAAAGTATACAGCGTGTATGCAGAATTAGAAGGAATTAGAATCATGATTTTTCTGTGGCCTTTATAGCTGAATCGATGGCTTTCCAATACCCAGAATCTAACGGTGTTATCACTGCAAACTTGCTGACCGTGAGACATCTTCCTGTTTATTTTGCCTGACTTTGTCACAATAATTAAATAATGCTTGCTACAAATATTCCGAATTCAACTTTCCATTTGCTTTTACAAAGAAATCGCTCCTAAAAATTGCTCTAAAACATTGCTTTGCATTAATTTCGACGCATTCATGATAGACCACTCAAAACTTATCATGATCACAGATATATGAGAACTGCTCATTTTGTTTTAAAACATGAGTTTTCGAATTCTTTGTCCTTTTTAGCCTACTTTATGAAGGAAGGAAGGACTTATGTGATCACTTTCCTGTCTATGTCTCTGTTTGGATATGTGTAGGTGTTTGTGTGTGTGTGTCTATAAACGTGTGCCCCCCTCACCCCTTTTTCAATTTTTGAATGCGCAAACCGAATTTCACCAAATTCGGTACATGTATAGTGATAATTTATAACACCTGACTTTTATAGTTTTCAACCACACCGGTCAGTTACATTTGAAATGGCGGCCATTAAAAAATGTATGTTAATGTCATATCTCAGAAGTCATTCAACTGATTTAAACCAAATTTTGTATGCTGACAGCGCAAGTTATGAGCATTGAACACAAAAGTGACTATCGATGTTTTCCGCCATTTTGGAAGATAGCATGTATGCAATGTTATGATAGGCCAGGTATATCTAAGAAATCTAAGTATTTGAAATAAACAATGCTCTTGTTTTCAAAATGTCGGCTATAAATATATTTTCTTTATTTGGTATATAGTAACTACCATACCATTTAACCAATTTCAACAAAATTTTGTACGCTTACAGAATCCATTACAGGCATCACATATGCCAAAAACAATCACTTTTGTCCGCCAGGTTGTCAGAGAACACAAAATGAATTAATATTGTTTTAGTGTGATGTCTAGGAAAACGATTGACAAATTGCTACCAAATTTGGCAAATAAATAGCACTATGTCAGGCCTTGTAAAATGATGAGGTTCTGAGAGCATCAGACACACATATTTTTTAAATGACGGCCTTTTCAAAAAAAAATTTGTTAGAATTTTTAACTACGAAACTACAAAAACCAATTTCAACTTAACATTGCGTGCTTACAACATCAATTATATCCATCAAAACTGTCTATGCAAGGCCTTATTTATCCACCAATTTGTAAGATAGCAGCACATGAAATAATAAAATATTTTGTTTTATATCTCGGGAAACAATCAACTTATTTTTTTTAAATTTTGTGAATAAATTGTACTGTTGTAGACCATATTAATTTAAGAGTGTAAGTATTTTATTTTCCGAATGGCGGCTATACAAACATTTTAGCTTAGTGTGATATATCTACGAAACCACGTAACATACTTACTTTTATCTTTGTATACGCCAGTCATTGAGTGTATAAACTTATGTCCTCCGTTTATGAAGATCGTCGCATGAACAATAGAGGTTTTATGCCATATCTCGAGGACCATTCGACCGATTCATACAAAAATTTCACGAAGTAATGCTACAGTAGGATATATGTGACAGGCATGTTTTAGTGGAGTTTCTATAGATGATTAAGATTAATTATTATATCTATGAAATGTTCCAACAAAATTCCACCGAATTTTGTACGCAAACAGTATTAATTAGAAGCATTATTTATGCATACAGAGATCCTCTTTGCCGGAATCTTTGCAAAATAGTGCCGAGTGAGTAAATTAGACATTTTACCATATTTTTGGGACAATTCAACTAATTTTCATCAAATTTTGTCCAACTGCGGTATGCCATATAAAGGTACATGATTGAAATAGGGCCAGACAGTGAGTTTCGAAATGGCAGCCAAAATATTTGGATATTTTTGGCATATCTATTTAAAAATTAAACCAAATTCAATCGATCTTTTTATGCTGATAGTATCTATTAGAAACATCATATACAATAACTTTTTTGGGCAGTTTTATAAGATATCTCTGTTGTAAAAAATTAAGATTTTATGCAATATCTCGGAGACCAATCAACCGATTTCAAACAAATCTTTCACGCGAGTGGCGATGTGGTAGACCACGCAAACCAATGTGTTTTTAGTGGATCAGACACATATTTTCAAAACTATGGCCGAGTATATATTTCAGGTTAGTGAACCCTATCATTCAAAACATTAGACTGATTACATCCGAAATTGATGCTCCGAATCCTACCTCCGTGATGCAGCTGATTGCACGCTAGCTTGTTTTTGAGAGTTTTTCTGAATCAGAATCCCAGGTAAGTCACTTGTGTATTTTAATTGTATTGGTAATGTCCACATGTTTCTAGTTTCATTTCTAATTATGTGTCTGTCAATGAGACGTCAACGCCTACCTGCCGTCTAGGCTTTTAAGAATCTCACAAAAATTTATTTGTACCCATGTAGAGGAAAGAAGACTCATTAGTTATCAGTAACTTATTGTTTCTTTTGCAATCGGACCACGACTTTTGGAAGACTCTTATACGAACGATAAATCCGCAACGGAAGGAAGGACATTCGTGGACAAACCCATTTCAGTAGAGAACAAAAGCCTCTCTTTAGCAGCAGCCAATGAGGGAACGAGAGAGGCTTCAGTATAAAAACGTCACGTTACATCGAGGCTACGGGTCTTTGAGTCTGCGAGTTATTCCGTCTCTGCAGATGAAAACTTTCCTAGCCGAGCAGACATCCAGCAAAACCCACTCCTGTATAGCCAGCCTTGTCATCAGCCATCTCGAGTTCCGTGGCGCTAATGTTCCGGCGCGCAGTGAGCGAAAATTCGTGTCAATTAATTATTCGGACTCGGGGTCCGGCGCGTTGCAGCTTTGCCCCATATCCCGTGACGACCCCCCTGCCCACTCCCCGTGCCTGTGATTCCTCTTCGCTTTTCAGTTCTGCCCCACTTCTCCTGGGCTGAACACAAAAGGACGCTCACCGCTGCTCGAAGAGGGAGAAAGAGGACCGGAATCCGATATGAGCGGCGCGCGCGCGACCTCGCGTGTGTGTGCGGGCGTCCCTGGACGTAGCCGATCGCAGAACGTGTGCGGGCGAACATGGGACGCTACTCCGCCGTTAACTGGATATTCCAGTCGCCGGCTGGAGTGACTGGAATGGGACCCCCTCCTACTCTGCATCACGCACCGTTGTCGGCTCCTGTGTGAACAAAGACTAGAGATCTGTAAACGCCCTTCCAATTCGAGTTTAAGCACAACGCTGTGCTGTGCTTCACTCTCGAACTGAGGTTGCGAATCATACTCCTTTTAGACTTGGGCCTTGTGATAGAGCAGCTGAAGTGCTAGATGTCTTATAATTCGAGAGTCCTGCACGAGATGACTTTATTGTGCCTGACATTTTTGCCAGATCGTTTACTGAAATTAAAGCGTTGGTGTTATTTTGCGGTACCACGCTGATCTCCACACAATTTATGCACAGTTGAGTCGAAATCATTCGTTCACTGCACGTTTCCGGAACTAAACAACAATGAAAATTCTCTACGGAGATCATGAGACCATATCGTTGTTCCTTTGCTTCTAGTCATCCAGAGAGTGACAAAGTACCCACTAGCATCTGAAAACACGCTTAGACGCGCGTTTATTTACGAACTCGGGAGTCGTAAATAAACAACTTTTTGGGCCATTGTGGTACTTATGGTTATACATGTTTATCTTTTTTCTCACAAGAGCGTCCAGCTATCGGACAACCACTGAGATAAACCTGGCTGCGCATGATAATCATTACTGTATACGGTAATAAACAAAGAAATTTTTTTTCGAAATAATTTTACAACTCTGTAAAATCTTACATCTTGTGTGACAAGAAGACATACTTTAGCAGCGCTTAGCAGCTTCCAGACTTATTATTGTTATTCAAGTGAGTATATTCTCAAAACCAGATCAAGGATGATATTTACGTAAGGATTAGCGTCTCGTAGAGAGCGATGTCATTAGAGACGGAGCAAACTGCTCAGAGAAACAAAAACGGGAAAGGATTCATCCATAGTCTGCAGTTAGGAACCATCCCAGCATTCATCGCCATGGAACATCGAAATGAGAATGTCTGGACCGGGAACCGAACCCGTGTCCTCCCGAAATGAAGACCAGGCGCTTAGCACTGGGCCACCAGGCTCAATCCCAGATGAAGGACCGAATCGCTTCACACGCGTAGACATTCGAAAGTGTACATTATACCTCGAAACCTAACCAGCAGACACATTTTCCTGCACCGAAAGTAATACGAACGTGCTAATGCGATGCAATTAAGGTCACGAGTTCTGCAAGTTCCGGTCAGTAACGGATTGTCAGTCAGAGAGACCAGCACCCATTATTGGGTATTTATGCAGTGAAACTCAGTTTTAAACGCCCTTTGGATTAAAAGCTATATAAATGAATGCATGAACTTGTTACTGTTTCCCTGCCGAATCCTTACATTACTTATACGGGGTATACTGGATATTTTCCCGTTTACAGTTGCCATGCATTTTTTTTAAATACAGTACGTGAAATACCTAATGCACCTGGGTATCGCTTATTACTATACCGAAATACGTGTGTGGAAACGAATATTACGGGCGCCATCAGAATCAATATAAAACCACACACACACACACACCGCATGACGGAGCCATTCATGCATGCCGTCTATTCGCGGTTTCTTCGCACTTTTTTAATAAAACATTTGAAAAAAAAAACATCCAATGCATGACATGTTTGGTTGCTTCCTAAAAATGTAATTATCACAAGCATTTTACTTGTGTTAACATAAAAATACCCTATTTTGTGAGTAAAATTAAACTTTTACTTATATTTCATGCATAAATGATAATATTTAATTTGTAACGAATATGAACGAAGACGGTGTGTTGGTGATGCCTAGTAAGGAATTGCTCTCATGCAAAGTATTACTTCACGGAGTGCGCACGAATGCGGTCCGTTGTCCATCTGATGTGGTGTTCTAAGCTTTGTTGGCATGATGAGCACAAATATCCTGAAAGCAGAACTTTAATATGACTTCAGAATAGTTGGAAGTAACCGTGAACTGAATATAACCAACGAATGGGCGCGATTACGTCAAAGCTATATGGTCGGGCAATTTATCTTCCATAAACAGTAAAAAATAATGGAAAATTACCTGACAAGTGTAAGCTAATATTCGCAAACTTGTGGGGGAAACACAGTTTTCCTTACAGGTAAGGTAAAATTACCGCACTCTGAAGTAAAACTCACGTACAGGGTAGTGGAAAATCCCATACATGGATGGGAAAATAACCTTACGACGTGTGCATCTCTTCATGATTAATACAACAACCAATTTTTTTTTTGGGGGGGGGGAAGAAATAATAATTTAACACGCTAATTTTCAGTATTCTGTCAAGCTCTCGTCGTGGTGTAATGGATAGCGCATCGGCCAAACATGTTAGAGAACCATAGTTCGCGCCCATCCACCAGCGAGTGTCGAGGATTTAGTGTTGATGGTTTGGTCACTGTTTGTCGGAGGATATAGGTAATGAATAAAATGAACAGTATTAATACTTCGGGATATTTTTAAATGTAATTTTGTTTCAAAATATTGTTATTTTTTACTTACTTTTATGGGATTCCACCCCTCCCCCCTCCCACACACACATACACTTTTGTCAGATAATTTATCTGTAAGATTAGGGAATAGTACTTTAATTGTTATGTAAATGTACTCTACTTTTAAGAGGTAATTTTACCTTACATGTAAAGGTAATTAGCTTTCCTTACATATAAGGGAATTTTACCTGAATTGTTTACAGTTTGGTCGTCACAGAATACGCAAGTAAACAGAAGCGAAATTTTGTGGCACTTCCTTTAATGTTGGTACATCCATTCACTGACTAGTAGCGCGAGGCTCTTGATGGAAACTTGTGTCTGATTGGCTGACAAGTAAGTTTCAAACGCTGATTGGCGAACGGTATTGTGACACGTTGCTGGCCAGCGACGGCAGTTTGCTGATGAACGTGGCTGAAGTTAAGCCGTACTTGCGACTGAATATCGGCGAGGCAATATCAATGTCTACAAGCTAGAGTTCGCTAGCAGCCTCTTTCGAAAAACAGCGATTACCCTGTTTGACTTAATTTCAGAGTTCTCCGCCGTTAGATAGGGCTGTAAAAAATTTTTGAGGTAAAATTCCCTTATATGTAAGGGAAGATAATTACCTCTACATGTGAGTAAAATTACCTCTTAAATGTAGAAATGTAGCCCTAGAGTAAATTTACATAACAAGTAAAGTACTATTCCCTAATCGTACGGGAAGAGTACCTCACTGTAAGCGGCGAAGGGGGGGGGGGGGATCCCATACAAGTAAAGGAAAATTAACTATAGTGTTTAATAAAATTATATTTAACATTACCCTGGATTATTCGTACTGTTTATCTATATCCTCTGACGAATAGTAACCGAAACCTCAACACTAAAATACTCGACATTTGCTGATGGGTGCGCGCGATCCATGGTCCTCTATCACGATACGCCGATGCGGTAGCCATTAAACCACGACAACAGCGTGAAAACAATAGTTAATATAAGCGTGTTAAAATATTGTTTCTTCCACCCCCTCTCCCCACTTATCTGTTGAGAATGCTCATGAGATACGCGCGTCGTAAGGTAATTTTCCCATCCATGTATGGGATTTTCCACTACCATCTACGTGAATTTTACTCCAGAGTGTGGTAATTTTACCTTATCTGTAAGGCAAACTATGTTTCCCCCGCAAGTTTGCGGATAGTACCTTACACTTGTCAGGTAATTTTCCCATTAATTTTTAAAATGTAGTTAGTGCTTAGAACTGGCTCAGAGTTCTCCAGCATGCATCAACGGTGATTGAAACATAACAGTCACGGAGATTCTGTAACCTGCAGTATAGACTCTGGTTTCTTGGATTTCGGTGGATATAACAGCGTATATGACATTTATGTTACCGGTCAATGAAGTCAAGGAGAATCAGTGTCTTCAAAAAAAATTGCGAAGTAATCTAGCGTAACTATTAGAAGTCTAATTTTCGCCAAACCGCATTTCAAGATGGTAAGGTTCCAACATCATTTGTATCCACCACCAAACCGCTAAACCTCCTACATATCGCCCCTTTCTATTGCACAAGTTGAACGTATATGCTAAATATGACGACCAGGACACCAAGAATAAAGTTTGCCAAATGGATTTATTCTAATATAAGCTCCAATGCAATTTTACTATGCCTTATGTGTATATTTGGAGATCTTAATAAAAGGAGAAGGAATTGTACACTATAGATCAGAGTCAGAAACAATTTCAATTTTTAATCCAGTTAACTACTTATGACTTATTCAACAGTCTGTTCAGTCAATTTAACTGACGAAATAGTGAAAAAATTCACACTGATTCATCAAGATTTTATTCGCTGATTTTTGGTATTTTGCTTTCTGACGTATAAATCACTCATACTATTTGTTGCAAATGAGATAAGTGACATTTTCCATTGATGTGTAAACCAACGGTGTTGCTGATGGATGTCTAACAGATTTTTTTGTTCGATTGCTCTGTTAGTTGTATATAATTCGTTTGTTAATAAATATTTTTATATAGAGATAAAAACTTAACAACATACTAACAAGTGTAAGCCACCAAATGCACTTTTTAAAATGTGGTGTTCGTCTTCAACAACACAAATTTTGATAGCTAAGATGAACACTCAAACTTCCAGGCCATTTTCATGTAATCGTGAAGAGCTCGGTTATGACATTCAAATCTCACAAAATGGGCTGAATTGAGTGAATTCATATATATAACTTACATTAACAATCTTTAATGTTACCGATTGAACTAAAAAGGAAAATAAATGGCATAAAAAAATTCAAAGCTGCAATATTTTCGGTAAAATAATAATGCATATATTTTCGCCAGTTGCGATTCGCACTGGCTTGGTAGCTGAATATATAAGGCGACGCATTGACAACAGACTACTGTGGGTTCGAGTCCTGGGCGAAGTAGTTCTTTTCTACATTTTTAATGTTACGTAAAACTGCACATCAACAGTGACTGTCGGAAATGTGTACATTTCTTGTAATGATTCTGCTAAAATCAATAAAACAATATTTAATTCGATGCGTGCAGTAGGCGGTGACACTTACTCAATTAGCAAAACTATTTTCCTGAAACAACCAGTAGTTCTCCACGCATTATAAGTGGAGGTAACTAACATAATGAGTAAATTTCTCCCGCTGGACGAGAGGAAGAGACGAAGCATGAACTATCCAGAGACGTGACCACAGAAAGTTCAACAGTCGGTCATGAGTTAATATTCTACAATCCCCTTTCCCAGTCCCCCGACACGGAAATTTCTCGAACTATTCCAGCATTATGTCACGTTGCGCAGTTATAGACTAGTCGCGGTTTCTTCACATTTTTAAAATGAAACCTTTGAAAAATTATTTCATTCCATATGCGACGTGTTCGGTTGTTTATTAAATAAACTATGTATTACAAGCGTTTTATAACTCTGTTAAAATAAAAGAATCTCATTTTTGGTTAAAAAGAACTTTCCATTATTTTATATCTATAAATTATAACATTTCATGTATAGTTAATTTGAATAAAAACTGGGAGATATTGCGTATGTTGGTATTGTATAGTAAAAAATGCTGAAAGTAACCGTGAATGGACTATTGTATACAAATTAGTGCTACCTATGTTTGTTCAATGGCTGTTGCAACATACAGAAGCTTTTTTTTATGTTCTGGGCCAGTTCTACGTGATTTTTAGGGGCCCTGAATGAGCTAATACATAAAGTTTTTGTATGTATGAATATTGTCACATGGAATAAATAGAGGTTTTATGTTATGTCACTAGGACTGATCAATCGATTCCCACAAAATTTTACACGTACGCTTTGCTACAAATAGGGTAGGTATTTACTAACATGTTTAAGGTGCGGCAGACCTTTAATAGCATTAGTACAAATAATTTAGGTTAGTATCTTATATTTATATAAACAATTCAACAAAATTAACCAAATTTTGTTTACTATCAATGTTTATCAGAAGTATCAATCATACAGATATAATCTTTTGCCGGTCTTTCTGCAAAATAGTGCTATATGAGAAAATTGAACATTTCGCCTTATTTCCTGAACAATCCAACTAATTTTCATCCAATTTTGCACGCCGTTAGTACTACAGGTGTTACTGAAAATTTACATTATTTAAGTGGGGACAGGCACTGCTTTTCTAATGGCGGTCATATAAATATTTTGATGTTTGTCATACCTGTTGAATAATTTAATCACATGACAGCAACAGCTGCAACGGATAAACTGTGGGCACACATCGAAGCAACATGGGCATAGATAAACCAGACGGACATCCGAAGTCTCTTCCTCTCAGTGCACTGTTAAAAATTCCCGTATACATACGGACACTTTTACCGAAATATACAGTAAGTATACGGAAATGTAATCCATAAAGACAAGATACGTAGATCGGCTCCGTATTTCCTATTCGCTTCAGGTTCCGGTAAAAAACAATGTCGAGTCCACACGAAAATTTTTCCGCCAATTCAACCAGAAAATTAATTTTCGCGCAGTCACAATATCCACGTACTTGGACATATTCCTTCAAACACAAATAATAGCACCAGGCGTATGTAACATTTAGCAAGACTTAAAACTATCGAAATATTAATAGGCACTAGAAACGTTGCTTACGTCGTTACACCGAATATCACAATTATGCCTGCAATCGTACAAGAAGAATCCCGGTGAGCGGTTAGGAAAAAACAGGAAGTACAGAAATCTAAGGAAATATTACGCGAATTCACCGTAGAAATTTGTGAAATTAACGGAAAATCCGTTTTTGAAAAGCAACATGTCTGTAATTTTACGGAGAGTTTACAAATATTTCTGGAGATTTTTTTTTACCAGAACTTCCCCGTAAAATCAGTGAGAACTTTTTTTAACAGTGGACTGTGTGGTGTAGCTGTGGTTATTACCACAAGTGGTGGGGTTTCGCAGTACTGATCCCCCCCCCCCCTCCGCTCCTGAGCCTTCCGTTCAGTACGTCATACAGAGATGCAAGAGTAATATTTGTATATAATCTTAAAAGGAAAATATTTTTTGGAGAAAAAAAATGATAGTATATTACTTCGAAAACCGAGGACAAAGTTAAATCGTGTTTGAAGTCATTTTTTTGGGATAATATGGGTAAGTTCCTAGGAGAAAAAACTCTTTGATTCGGCTTTTGCAACAAAATAAATTATGTAGTATGTTTATGTGAGTTTAGGCTGATGTTAGCTAAATATTAGGTTTTTCCACAGAAAATGTTGCAGAATTTCTGCAACGAAGGATCCCTGGGATCGTCGTACTGGCAATTTCACAACATCGGTAACAAAAATTGTGACAACACTGTAAAGTGATTACGATGTGCGCTGCAATAGATTCACATAAATTTTGCACCTTGCTAGGCAGTGTTGCCGTTAAACTGTAAACAAACTGCATAGAGGAACATGCGACTCTTTCCTTTACAACGGCAGCAAAGCGTCCAATAAATTTTGGTTGTAAAATAAAATATTTTTTTCCGGGATAGTTGCTATAAATTTATTACTGAAGTACAAGTGATATTCAGTAAATGCTAAATACTTTTTCAAAAGCCAAATCAAAAAATAGTCAGTCATAATAATGAAATATTATGAACTATTCTGAAAATGAGCTACAATTAGACAAAAACATAAGTGTGTAATATTCATATTTCATGAGTAAAAAAAACACTTTTCCATTGCCTGCAACATATTTCGTTTCTAGACAGCTTAATACATGCATTGTCTTTGGTGGGAAATACAAAATGTAATGAATGCAGATACGGAATACTATGTCTAACCAAACATGTATGAATATTTGTTTCACTTATCAATAAAACAAATATTTTGTAGTCAGTGCAAATAGTTCATTGCAGTAAAAGAGAAATAATTCTCGATATTTAAATAATCAATTATTTGGTTTCGTTAGAATAGCCAATTTAATTTTTTAACTTTGTTATAAATTACAAAAATTATGTTCTTTTTAATTGGGTGGCAAATATCATATAAAGAGCACGGAATATTAATAGACTTTAAAGGGATAACATATTTTTAAAAATAAATATACTTACCACTATGTTTGCTTGAAAAGTTAATTCCGTGGCTATCCCTTCGAACCATGTAGTATTGGGTTTTGAATCCCGGGGTAAGTTATTGACGTTTCTGTCGTTTTAAGAAGCATAAATACGTTGGACCAGCATGTAAGTAGTCCCCCGTGTTAGTCTGTTGCCTTATTAGTGGGCCGTAAGAAAACATGGATCCCCTAATTCTTTTTCCGCCATCAAGGCACAGCAATACGGGCGACAATAACACGTGCCCCCAGCGCCCCGTCGCCCATACGCGCTGAACAGGCGTGCCGTGCTACCGTTGTCACGCTATCCAGCTCAAATCAGATCTGCAACAGTGGAACTTTATTACCCGCGATGAAAGTTCACAGTATGGATTTACTTTTCTCGCAAGCAAGCTGTATTTTTTTTTTGGATGATTGTTTTTTATCTCTTCTGGCAAATATTCGTATTACAGTATATTTGTTAGCAGAGATACATGGAAACGCACAAACATCGAATGTACAGAAAAAAAATGTCCGCACTACCAACTCTTAAAAATATACAATTTTCTTTGTAAGGGCAGCCGAGTTAATTCGCGGGCACTGCTCACTGGTTAGGAAGGTATCGTGACTCGACAGCGGTGTTGTTGCACAAAGGGGGTGTGTATATATTTATTTTACCAGCGTCCTGCAGTATTTTCGGGGCGGTGCAGCGATAAGGCAGGCGGGCAAACAGAAACACGCCACCTGTGGCGCGGCGCTCGGCCGGCTAATGAACTGCTATCGGCGGTGCGGAAAGGCGTCCGAATAACCCCCGGGAACCGTAAGCTGCAAGCCTTCAGCTGTGTTTCAACCCCCTTCCCCTTTTTTCTCTCTCTCGCGCAAGTCTGCCTCCCCCGGAGCTACGCACCCTGCCCGCGCAAACCCACTTCCCGCAACTTAGGGGTTGCTCCCAGGAAACAGCAGGTTTCCTCCGGCCTAGCCTCATTATCGCCATTGTTCCTCGCTCGTTTCCGGAGCTCTTACGCTCCCGTAACTTCCTTCAGTATGCTGCTCCACATTTGTTGTTTTTTTTTTGTCACGAAATTTTGTCTCTCCTTCAGATAACCGGTAAGATCGCGAATTAAAAAATACACATCGGAGCCGGCAAGGTTACAATATACGGATGGGTTGAGAAGGATAGGCGCTTACATGCTGTTCACGGTAAATTGAGCACTTTTGAAAGCGCCGTTTATGATCTACTTGCATGCACATTGTGTATTCTTGCACCATATGTAATATTAGCCTTGCCATGGGCCACGTCACTTTATTCCTGTGTCTGCAAAGGAAAACTGTAAAATTGCTAGAAAATGAGATCTTTTAAAAGTTTTGTAATTGTTACACTTAAGTATGTGCATTAAACATTTGGTTAAATAAATAATTAAGTATTCACAAACCTTTACCTAACCTAACCCTTTTAATTTGACGTAAATAAATGCGACTACCTTCCCTTTCTTTGTTGACAACTTTGCTGGGCTGATGCCAGTCTGTGTGGCCGTTAACATGTTTATTTAAAAAGTGCTCACTTTACCGTGAACAGCCTATGCTTGAATATATTTTAATTTGCACACTGACTGATATGCGGCTAGTAATGTTGGTGACGACAGATATAAAGTGGTTCCATGTCTTAAAGTTGAATTAAAAGTGTTAGGCAAACTTTTGTAAATTGTGAAATTCTTTCTGTTGCTTTCGTTCTTTTTGTAATACATACCTATATGTAATAACTAGCAAATTTGTTAAATAATCACATTTCTGATCATTCCACAGTTTCACTTGGCCGACGCATGAATAAAGTGTTGAGTTACACTGCAATGTTAATTACGCATACATATGGTTGAAGAATAAACAACGTGTATACAAGCAGATATTCAGCAAGGATTTCAAAAGTGCTCAGTTTACCGTGAACAACGTTTAATAAAGCAGGGCTGTCCTAAACGAAAGGCAGTCTTATGTTCCCAGCATGCCTGAAGAGTGGACATGTTGGTACTAGGCATGGGGTTGCAGTAGTGGAAAAGAACGCAGGGATGGATTAACCGTTAAGCAACTCAAGCACGTGCCTAGAGAATCAACGGGAAATGAGGCACTACAGAAACGTTAAGTTGCCAGATTTGCTGTAGTCTATTTTGTGCAGAATTGTAACAGGTGCAGATGATACAGGAAGCCAAAAAATTGATCCCTTATCTATACTAATATTATAAAGAGGTAGTGTTTGTAACTTTCTGTGTTTGTGTGTTTGGATGTAGGAAGGTAATCTTCGAAACTGCTCATCCGATTTTAAAAAGTCTTTCACCAGTAGAATGCTACGTTATCACTGAGTGTCAAAGGCTATATTTCATTTTAAAAATCAATAGGGATACCTACTAAAACTCCAATAATGTAACCCAAAGTGTAATTAAATGACCTATAAAATTCCTTACATTGCGTGCGCTGCGAAAACTATTGATGATAGAACAAAATAATGAACTACGGCTTTGCAGAACACATCATTATCTACAAAAAGTGTCGCGACACCATATGTCTAACTATTATACTTATGTCACAATAACTATTTTTTTATTTTAAAAACTGAATTAAAACGCCGCCGCTAGAAAAGGCACTTTATTTGCACCTTGGTATTAATCCTTATCAAAATAAATTACTTCGCATACAAGGCTGGTTCAGTACCTGTATATTACTTTTTTAATTATTCAATTCGGACATTCCATTCAAATAATGCAATGAGTTTAAAAATATATAATTTAATAAAAATAATTAAAATCGTTAGATGATGTTTAACTGGTCATATTATCAACAATTTATTAATCCTTATAAAAATAAGCACATTTATCGGCACCATTACTAAATACATGTGATTTTTGCTTTTTACTGCATATTATTTGGACATGTGGTTAAAGAGATAATACGATATCAATAAAGCACGCCGCGCAGCAAGGCCACGCCGTGTCAGCCTTCTGAACCTTTAAAATTGTGGGATAGCTTCAAATATGATTTTTGTGAAGACATCAGACACAGAATACGACAGCAAATCAGGATTTAACTTTGCAATTCAATGACGACATGTACAATGAAGGCTTGATAGATATAGAAAATAAGCTTTTGGAATTAACTGAAAAAAGTTTAAGTGATTTCGGATTACCGTCTCCTATTCGCTCACGAAATGATTCAATAGATACAATGCTGGTACGTCAGTACAATGTCAGTGATTTGAATAATTTTGTCAACGAAAATTTGCCAAAATTAGTCTCAGATCAATTGCAAGCGTTTAATACAATAATTGATAGTGTGATGAATAACAAAGGCAAAATATTATTTTGGATGCCCCAGGAGGCACAGGAAAGACATTCCTGTACAATTTATTATTGGCAAAGATTAGTCAGTCTGGAAAAATAGCTCTGGCAGTCGCTTCTTCAGGAATCGCTGCTACTCTATTAAGTAATGGGAAACTGTACATTCCACGTTCAAACTCCCATTATCAGTATCTCTGGATCAACAATCCGTATGTTCTATACGCAAAAACGGCCCTCTTGGCAAATTGTTACAGGACGCGGCACTGATAATGTGGGATGAATGTACGATGAGTCACAGAGCCCATGTTGAAGCTGTGGATCGAACGTTAAAGGACCTTAGAAGCTCTACTGACATTATGGGGGGAGTTACTTTTGTGTTTGCTGGGGATTTTTGGCAGACACTCCCTGTGGTTACAAAAGGGACGTGTGCAGATATCATCAAAGCATGTCTTAAATCATCTCCCTTATGGAGATCTATTCAACACCTAAATTTACGAACGAATATGAGAGCCTATCTTGGTGGAGACACGCATAAAGATTTCACACAACAATTGCTCAGACTTGGAGGAGTTCTTCCTTCTCTAAATTTGGGCACTAATTCTGCTGAAATCATTTTAAATGAGACGTTAGGTCAAATAGTCCACAGTCTGCAGCATCTTATAGAAGCAGTATATCTGGACCTCGAAAATTTACTAGAAAGAGATTTTCACTGGTTGTGTTCCAGGGCAATAGTGTCGCCTAGGAACGACACTGTCAATGAAATCAACAATCTCATTATACAAAGAGTTCCCGACCAAGTCAAAACCTATAAGTCGATTGACACAGTCACCAATATTGACGATGTCGTCCACTTTCCTCAAGATTTTCTAAATTCTCTTAATCCTTCTGGCTTGCCACCTCACGAACTATCATTAAAAGTCGGTACTCCTATCATGCTTTTAAGGAATATAAGCCCTCCTAACATGTGTAATGGCACAAGATTGCTCATTAAAGACTTGAAAGAAAATTTGATTGTCGCGACCATCCTCACCGGTCCAGCAGCCGGCCAGCTGGCAAACATCCCGAGGATTCCCATGATTCCCACGGATTTGCCAATATCTTTCAAACGGTTGCAATTTCCCGTAAAAACATCGTTCGCGATTACTATTAATAAGTCCCAGGGTCAAACTTTCTCTTTGGTTGGAATCGACCTACGAAAAGCGTGTTTTTCCCATGGCCAACTATATGTTGGTTTATCACGAGTTGGAAGTCCCGAGAAACAGTACATTTTGCTACCAAACAATAACAGGACGTCAAACATTGTCTACAGAGAATGTCTTAGCCAATAACATATTAAATACTTCTATCTCAGATAAATTGCATTGTAATATAATGTATATTAATATGAAAATTATAAAAAAGTAAAAAAATATCAAATGAAAATAGCAAAAAACCTTTAAATTATAAATTATTTAATTAATTATTAAATTATAATGTGCTTTTTTTAATGCTTTAGGAGAGTTTACCCAACCTAATTAACGCCGGGTTAAGCAGTTTTTTTATCTTAATTGCACCCGTGCGAAGCCGGGGCGGGTCGCTAGCGTCTACTAAGTATAGAAGTAGATGCGTTACGCAATATTAGTTTCGAGTATCTGATAAAATACTTTGCAATTACAAACATAGGACGAAAATTTTAAATATAAATTAAATGGGAGAATACGAAAATACACATAGTTTTCAATGTTAATGTACGTTTTGTTGCATATTTCAATATACACATTTAATTTTAAGTTGTATTGTTTATAGTTTAAATTTAATGTACTGCAGACTACGAGGGTACCAAAATTCTACGCTGAGAGAAAATCGAAGAAAATATTTGCCAAATATATATTTAGTTACCCTAACAAAATATATTGTTGAATTAAACAAAATTTGAAAAGCAACGAAATTACTTTTGTTCGTCTAACAAAATATATGTTTGAATAAACAAAATCTCTGTGTTTCGCCAAAAAATATTAGACTGTCAACTAAATATTTTGTTGAATCAACTCTGTATATTTGCTTGGTCACTCATTTGACTGCCTTAATTCAAAAATACAGCTCGAGAGTTTATTTGAATTATTGTGACGATTAGGATAGTAATCGTGTTTGTTAGTGCATCTATTGAAGATTAACAATCGTATATAAACATTATTAAAACAATGTAACAAGAAACTGGCAAGTAAAGCTTCAAATATGTTTTGCACACGTTGCCCGATAAATGAAGTATATCTATTTAAAAGCTTTCCGGTGTCACGAGTTGTCACATTAGGTGAGATTACTAAGGCGTACCGCTCGAACGCTTAAGATTTCGGTTCGAAACTCGGTCGAACTTGTAAAAACTTTTTATACTGGCCCAAACTGTTTAATGTACTAGCCAAACAAATCTTTAGTTGCACCAACCAAATCTTACAGTTTGGGGCAACCAAATAAGAACAGCAAATTCCTTTGGTTTCAGCAACAAAATTATTCATTGCCCCTATACAAACAAATAATTTGGTTGCACCAAACATTTTTTTTTTGATTAAAAAAAAACTTTTCCTCAGTGTTTGTGCTTGGGGCCTCTAAAGGTCATAATTCAACCCTGAAATACCGGAATACCGCATCTATCGGGGACGTCCGGTTTGTTTACCACAAGCGAAAAATATGGCTTCGATCCCACGTAGATCGAACCCGGGTCGTCGTGGCGAGAGTCTAGCGTGCTGAATCGCCATCGGGCGCCCAGCCGACTAAATAACATGACACTAAACTTAACTCGCTGATTCGTCCGGTGGCCTGCTCCTTCAGCCACTCGTTTCGTTTGTCTTCCATTGCCAGTTCGCTCACGGTATATTTGTTGGGTCCTGGAAAACTCCGACCCATTTATGAACCCAGCCACCATTTATGACTGGCTATACTGCCAGGGCAATGTTCGTACTGTAAAAGAAAATGCGTTCTAAGCTTCTTGGGCATTAAAGAAAATGGTTTCTTTTATGCTGTTATTTTTCCACAAGAAAAATGTTTGCTTTTTCAAAGGGAGGATCAAATAAATTTAGGTTTACTGTTATTAAATTTTTCTCAATAATTTTTTATTTCATAGCAATATTATTTTTCTTTGCTACAAAGAAAAAATTCACTTAAGCTAGGTTTGCTTAGAGTAAATAAATGTTACATAGCAAAGAAATGGGATAAGTGCTATTAAAACTTGTATTTAAATCATTATAGTTCGTAGTACCATACCAAATTTCTAAATGTTACGTTACGAAATATCAAATTCCTTAGTTTATGAACATCATGGCTTAACCTTCAAAACTCAATTACTCAATTCATTACAGAATATACCACAATGCCAGGTTTTCACTATCGTGAATAGGCCTACATAGGCCAAACAAATTTTTTTTTTGTGGCAAGCCTATTTTGTAGTGGTTCATATTTATCGATACTTTTCTTTTGTGGCATTGAAACATGTCTTGCAGAAAATAATGTGTTTTTAGAGTTCTGCAGCGATTTTATATTAATCTGGTCCTTAGGACACTTTAACAGTGAAGGTTACGTCGTGTTTTATAACAAGCTGCAAGGAAAAAATTTAAATAACGAGCTGGATTTCTTGAGGTCTGGTTTCCCACAGATACAGGAAGCAACCAACCCAGCAAACACAACCTTTCGGCAAATTGTCGGCCCGATACCTGTATTGTCGGCAACTATCGCTTCAATGCCAGAAGATAGCCATCTGACAACAGTGTGATGTCTTATTTGAGACAGATTGTTAGACGTTAGAAAAATGGCAATCGCCCGCGGTATCTTTAAGATAGCAGATGAATATCACGGAAAATATGTCGCCATGATATCGCAGAGCAAACATGTTGCAAGCATCTTAAAAATGTGTCTGGTTCGATTCCCTTACAGCATCTTTGTCTTTTCGGTAAGCTGGCCATTATCTTATTTATTACGGCCTGGTAACATTTTCGAGACAAGGCTTTTTATCACAATAAAGATACAAATATGATGTCTTTTTGCCAACAAACTTTTTGAAAGTGTTTTGGATAGGAAATATATTAGCTAGCTGTTAATGATATGATGTCTTTTTTGAGAACGTGTGTTGGCCGTTAGCATGTTTTTTTCCTCGTGATTATATATGTCATGTGATAGCGCATGTCATTTGTTTACTTTCAATTTTTTTTTCATTTGTACGACCATCTGACAGATATATTAAAAACGAACTAAAATTATTTTGTTTGCGAGCCTCAGAAGACATAGTTTTGAAATAATCCGTTTTTTTAAATTATTTGTTTTATTGTCATGTCATTTATATATTCCTTTATAATAATTTATGTAATGATATATTTTAAGTTACTGGAGTGTATAAGCATTTTACCCTGTGGTGTATAGGTTAGCATGCTGCACCGTCAACTCAAAGGTCTTTTATGTTCGAATCCCGCACTTGGCAAGCAAAAGAATGTCGTATCATATATTGTGTTGAGAAGTAAAGGAAATGATACTATATAAAGAGGTAATAACTATTATTAAAATTTTTAATCGAAAAGTTGAGATTTTTTCCTTGGTTATACTGCTTATTTATGGACATCATGCCGCTGCAGGCCCGGTATCATAATGACACCCAGCCATCGCAGGCCTAGCATCGTAGAGACATCCAGCTGTAGGGACATCCAGCCGCCGCAAGTCCGGCATCGTTACGACTTCTAGCCGTCGAAGGCCCGGCATCGTAGCGATATCCAGCCGTCGCAGGCCTGGTATAGTAACGACATCCAGTCGTCGCAGGCCCCACACTGTCGGCCAACAGTTAGCCACCAATCCATATTTTTTTATCGTACCGCTTTCGGAATAAGACAGTGGGCCGGTATCGGCTGGCTGGAGTTTGTCGGCTAATTTTTACCGGCCCGAGTCTGGCCCATACTTTTCGTGTGCGTTGGGCTGGAATACATTTTGTATCTTGCGGGTAGCAGTGCAATGTATTTTTGACACTGTCGGAAAACAGTCAGCCGCCAGCCATATTTACATCGGGCCGCTTCCGGCATAAGACAGCTGGCTGGTATTGGCTGGCCGGAACTTGTCGGCTAACTTTTACCGGCCCGATTCTGGCCCGTATTTTCCGTGTTTGCTGATATGGTTAAACTACAGTGGCTCTAGTGAGTTCTAGTGTTCTCCATACGAGTTGCTAGAATTACGCAGTGTTCCGATTAATGACTCTTCCTAGCCCAAGGATCCAGTAGCCAACACATAGATATGTTAAGACCTGTATGTGCCTAAAGGCCAGCGTAGATGTATTTGCAAAGTTTCCTTCAGGGACGTCCGAGCCGTACTTACGCTAGTAACTGTTCACAATAGCTTTACACTTTAATTTTCTTTTCAAATATATTTGGGGCTTACGACCATTTTTTTCTGAGAACTCCTTAATAAAATGACAAAATTTTAAAAACCAATGATACAAGAATACAATGGTCAGAAAGAGAATTCAAAATGTGATATTATGTGAAATCCCTTAAAATTCACATATCTTTGAATTTCACTCAAGTTAAATATAATAATTTTGCTCTGCAATATTAAAATATAACACTTAATTTATATTTCAAATAAATAATGTTTAAATGCCTCCCATCCTTTAGCCAACGTCGTAATAAAATTCCGAAATACCTATTGTCATGACTGAATCCCTCTATGCATCTCTTCGTTCAAGGTAGGAAGCCACTTTTTATATTTACTACGTCGTTCTCCCGAAAAAGTCCAGAACATTTTCAAACAGCTAAGAACGTTGATGGTACTTCCCCGTGACGTCGCATGCAGCACGTATCCATGCTCGTTGAAGTTCTCGACAAGGGGAAGAGAAGGAATGCAACCTGATGACCGGCATAGCGTCGTTGGCAGAGCCAGCAGTAATCCAACGTGGCACCACACACCAAGTTAAGTTCGACGTCCACGACTACCTCCAGCTCCCACGTACTTCATGTATAGGCTGTTCATGGTCAAATTAGCACTTCTGAGGCCCTTGTTACTTTTTTTCCCCCTCAGCCATTTTTTATCCTTCAACCACAATTTTAAATAAATATTGCTATGGAAGTAATAAACACAGCGTGTATATTTCACCACACTCGGGAGTCAACATCTAAGGATACAATAAAATATATTTTATTACTATTGTTCTAAATGAGAGGGCTAAAAAATGTGCTCACTTTACCATGAATAGCCTGTAGGAAAAAATGCGTAGGACGTTAATTCTTGTAGCAGTTGAAACGTCGCTAGATGTGATACCGTCACAACTTATATTTTACCTGTAAACTATAATTAATTTCTGATTAATATGAATAAAAGCAGCGAGAAAACCCGTGTGTTGGTAATGCCTAGTAAGAACTAGTTCTCATGCAGAATACGTATCATTAAACTAATTTTCTGAGCTAAGTTAAGCTTTGTGTTCATGAGGCAGAGGAATAGTCTGAAAGTGTGTATTTAGCAGTAGGTCTTCAGAACATTAGCAAGTAATCATAGTCTCTAATGCCACATGACACAATGTAGTTATTTCGTGCATGCAGGGGAGGGGCGTTGAATGGCACATGCACGAAACAGATACGTACACAGTGTTACGGGGCAGATCCATTGAAGTGAGTAATGACCACTTTCTGATGACAGGCTGCGCGATGCTTAGTAACGGGTCTTGCTTCCGATTGGCTAAAGGATGCCGCGAAACGTTTTCCTATTTTCTGAGCTCCCGGCTGACAAACAGGTTACCAGGCACTCATTGTCGAACGGCGTTCGGACATTTTGCCGTCCAGTGACGCCACTTTGTTGACGTGTGCAGCTAGAATTTGCGAAATAAGCTGATATTTCTCCTCTGCATTTCTAATTACTTCGTGCTATAGAAGATAACATGGAGGCGTTTTTATAACTTCTCTAATGGATGATCCGCTACTTATCTGAACCATTTTGTACTCACGCAATTGGTATTTTATTACCGATTTCAGCAATAGGAGAAATTAATTGAATTTAATAATTTTTGCGATAACAACCTTCTGGCATACTACATAAGGCGCACAAAAACCAGAATATGGCACAAAATCATTGGCTCCAATGAACAAGCTGAGAAGAGTCATTGTCGACAATTATGTAAAGAACGCAGAGGATACGTCAGAAGAATTGAGAACAACTCGAAACACCATTATTAATGCTCCTATATACCTGAAGCACTTCTGCGCGTTCAAGTCCTAGCAGCGAGGGAGTGATACAAACAGTGGCGTGCGGTGAACTGTTGCAAGGTACATTCTCGGTGCACACAGCAGGAACCAATAATTTCTGTGGAGCCTAGGGAAACGAGATGTATTTCGACCGTTCACGACGAGCAGGTAAGGGGGCAAATTACACACGTCCTGTGGCGTCAAATTACCGAAATACGTTTCAGTGGTGGAAGTGTAAACTAGCAAGCAACGCGGTACAGCACAGAAGTAACGCCGCCCTTCTGAGACAGGTGGTCTCATTTTCACGTATTTTCTGCGAGCCCGCCTCCCCTCCCCCCCTGTTTCGACGGTTCCATATCACCTGGGCTCGACTGGCTACCAAGCCGTGCTACGCAATATTCAACTAGAATGGGCAAATTGCTGTGGAAACGATCTTTTTTTGTTGTTCTACGCCTGAAATCGCCGAAAGACTTAAACGCGCTTATGCTAGAACACTAACCTGCAACTCCTCATAACCCTGGAAGGTCTGTGTTGGACTTTATAACGACAAAGTGGACGAACGATGCAGCAGCAAAACAATACCTCGACAGCCATAACGCCTGGGTCTTCCTCGGCTAGGGCCTCTGTGGGTGGCCGGTAGAGGCACACGTGATGATGTTGGCCACCCACGCAGCTCCAATTGGCCAGAAGATTGTGACATCAGTTCTGGCTCTAAAGACTTTGAGTTTGTGGAAGAACATTACCGACTGTTCGACAGCCTGTGATTGGCCGGTCATTGTAAGGTATCCCTCCAGGATACAATTGTGTATTTCTCTCGTATTTAAGCCCTGGGCGCAGGCTCATTGGCGAGCACTGCAGCCTGGGAGCTTCACTCGAGTTAAGCATGAATTTGTAAAAATGTATTCATTCTCAGAACGACTCTTAAGGTCTCAGATAAGGAAGGACATGTTAAAAGTCCTTATGTAGGAGTACTTAGAAATAGGCGCTATGTCAGAAGCGCATGAAAAACTTTTCAATTTTCCGTTTCTCTTTTTAAAAATGCAGAATTTTGAAATGAAGAGAAATGCTGTAATTTTTAAAAATTCCTGAAAACAGTTTTTAAAAATACCAGAATTTTAGTGAAACTTGAGCGCAGATTGTTCGTCAATAGTTCTGGTATAGAAATTTTAAATGAAATCAATTGTGTAAATTGTTAGAATATCCTTGAGAAACTGCAAAGCATTCATAATGAATGAAATAATTTTGTAATTTTGCACGATTATAGCAGAAATCAAATACTGTTTAGCAATTGCTTAATAACTGTTGTCAAAGGTAAAAGTTCAGTGGCTGAAGAGTTGATTTATACAGCCAATAATTTATTCTTGGAATATAAACTCATTTTGTAATTTTGCATGGATATAGCAAAAGGTAATTATAGGTTTAGAAATTGCTTCATAAAGTCAAATGTGAAATGGCTGATGAATTTCTTTATACAGCCAGTAAAATAATTCCGATGAAACAACTAATTTTGTAATTTTGATCGATTGTAGTAAAGACAAAGATTGTAAAGGAATGGCAAAAAGAGGTAAAACCCTCCAGTGTCTTTATGTGGGAATTCAAATTGATCATCGTTATTTCCATTTAGAAGAAAATAAATAATTATTGTATTTTGAGATTTTCTAGTTTTTATGGCTCTATGTGTTCAGCCAGAAATCATATGATTTTTCCAATTGTAGGGAAAATTCACGAAATGAAACTTTCACAATTTTATTGTATGTGGAAAAATGAAAATTTACTGAAAAAAATGTTTTTAAGCGTTGCTTTTGCTTGTTTAGCCAGAAATGGTTATATTCAGACTGCAAGGAAATTAAGATAATTTCAGATATAATATTCTAGAAGACACTCTAAAACATTAGTATTGCTTAAATTTTATTGTGCTTTATATAGCATTTTGTATAATTTTCTAGATTTCTGGAAAAGTAAAATCTAACAGTTTTGTAAAGTTATACTTATCAGTATTTCCTACATGATATTGCGCCTTCTATAGTATTATACGCTTAACTTTTATATTGTTTGCAGAAAAATCATATATATTTTTTGTACATTGTAAAGAAACGAAATATTTACCAAATAAAAGAATGTAACAGTTTTTCATGTGTTTTGCTGTTGTGGTTTTTGGGGTATGCTCTTTACACCTTGACTGGAAGGGATTGTTTTGGATTTTTCCAATGTTTCTAATATTTTGTTCCTGATGTTGAATGCCCCTGTTTGCCACGCCCTATAGCTAGGGCGTCGCACTACCTTGAAACAGTTCACCACACGCCACTGGTTACAGGTGATACTAACACGTGCGCCACGCAGCCCATCGTCCATGAACGCAATATACTTAACCGATGTGCATAGTACTTTCGTCGTCACGCTTTTCTGTGCAAATTAGATCTGCAACAGTGAGACTTTATTACACGCTATTAAAGCCTGCAAATTAAACTACTAACACGTATAGTTGTACATTTCTCATATCTCTGAATAAACTGCACAGGCTACATTTATATATATTCACAATTTTTTTTCCTTTCTGGATACTTCATACAATAAAAGCATAACTGCACTGAATTAGATTACTGTTTTTTTTTAATTTTCTGGTAAAATGTATTCCCAGAATATGTATTTACCCAGAATATGTATTTACTGTGGTATGCGTAAACGAGCTAAGACATCGCAGATAATATTAGACACAAGAATAAGAAAAACTTGTATGACACAACGACGACAACGTAGGCGAACACAATATGCCCCATACGAAGATACAGCTACGATGTGTGGGGAAGATAAATCTATGCTTTCCCTGAGGGGTACATATAGAATGATGCACACCTTCATTGGAATTGTTTGCTTGAATTCATCTTGAGCACTGATATTCTTCGCTTGTTTTTTTAGCATATGCGTTCTGAAATTATATTCTGGCATACGAGAAAGCCCCAGTATGGCATAAGGCCGGAAATTATAATTCATTCAATCAACATACGTGTAATTCCCAGCAAAACTGGACACCAGACAACTAGGTTCAGTAATTTTTCCATTCTATAATTAAGACTTATCCTTGTAAGTTTTTCTTACTGGCACAGAGCTTTCCAGATCACGCCGAAAAAAAAAATTGGTTTTATCAACAAAGCCATTCACGTTTTCTAAGCACTGCTAGAAACGTGTTTACCAATGAGTAAGTCATTTTCAGAAATGGTTTCAGTACAATCCCACTTCGGGCCTTTACGAGACCTAGTTGGACTTCCAGAGAAAGCCAAAAGTACAGAAAAAAGAAACTTTAACAACATAGATATAAAGTAATAACCCAAAGTCCCTTTTAAAATCGCCAACTGCATGCAAAAGCGTTCATAACTTCCAGTACGTGAAGACAGGCGTTGCAGTACGTAATTCAGTTGCCGCAGTTATCTCTGAAAGCAACGGACGAAAGCCACGTGAAGTTAACTTAAACTACAGCTAATTCTCCAGCAAAGCTCGCAAGCTGTTGTTGTTTGGTAACTTCCGCTCGTGCATTCTCTGTGTTGCCCAAGTTTCTCTGATGTGACTGTGGAATGTGCGGTTATTTTCTCGGCCGGCACCTAGAGAACGCAGTACAGACAAACCGCGCTAACAACATCGCGTGAATAGACACCCGTAAATTATCTTATTCTTTTAGTACCATACCAGTTGTTAAACATTTCTACATATGTTGTGTTTTTTTTTTCACTGGGTCACAATTTGCATTGCACATCCAGAGAATTACAAGCAAATAATATACAGATGGAAATAGAATGACAGAATAAGATATTGCACAACCATCTCAAAAGGATAACAAGGATTTTCACTGTGGTAGCAGTCAAGTGACAAGCGCAGGCCACACCAGTGTAAAGGCGGGTGTGAATTATAGCCTACTTTAGGTTATACCTCGTTGTTCGAAAACAATCTCCGCATTGAAAACTGCCTGTCTCGTACTGTACGGTACCGAAGAAATGTCCGATAAAAGTCACAATAACAGGAAGTCATCACGTCATTTGAAATAAATCTCCAGGTTTTACAGGACATGTTACAGTTCTGTGTGTGATATGTTGCAACAGATTCGTTGAGGAGTCATTTTGTGGCACGAATTCAATATGGCACATACGATGCTAAAAATGCACCGGACTATGGGGAGTGCATGAGACGTAGATGCAACTTGAAAAATAAAATTTGAATTGGTGGCGGGTTTGTAATATTTCGTACAGGGGTCCAAGTTCTCCAAGATGATGAACCTCGAGAATGCATACCAAGGGTGGATAGCTACGCTTCAAACTTTTCTGACCTAGTGTAGGTACACAATTGTGTACATAAAGCAAATGTAAGTTACTTTTGGTGGTTGCTGTAGATTGCGAGGATCAGGGCCAAACTATTGTCTTCTCTGAGGATAACTGTTTCGTAAACCATGCTACTGCTCTATGCTTTAACTAGTTTATCTCGTTGTACCAGAAGACAAAACCTAGAGCAAGCAAAAAACTATTTCTGAGTTGCAACACCTGAACCTATTAATTGTTAATGTGGGGTATGAAACAGGTCTGTGGAAGCAATTCCACACACCTACCCTCTGGAAAATAGTTTGACAGTTCGCATTTTCCACTACAGCGGTTTCCGATCATTTAAAATAAAGAGTTGAATTAAAATGTATAGACTACTCTTTACCAAGTGAACTTCCGGAGCCACAAAATACAGCAGCTAGACATGTAAGTTTGTCATCACTATGAGTACATAATTGATGGAATAGTGGCGTGTAATGAAATGAAGATTCTGTACGACGATTGCAAGTGAAGTGGGCAGTGTTTGGACGATGGTGAAACCCTTAAACACACTATAAAATCAAAGTTTTTGTCACACAAGGTTCCGCCCCCCTCCCCTGTTATTGAGTGGGTAACACTCTCGTTCTCATCAAGCTGTTACTGCATTCTCGTATTCGAAAAACAAACCACACGAAATATACCAGAAGTTGTTCAAAAAAGTAACTATCGTTTATCAATGGGAAGGATCCTTCGCTCTTCAGAAATGTTAAACTTACGTGGCAAAAATTGCAGTACAGAAGCTGTCTGACCTGATATATGAATGAAATAATCCCACACCCACATTATATTGGACTTAGTAGCGTTAGACTATGACATGCTTTTGCACTAAAGTCACTTCCTAAGGAGCAGGGTTTTCAAAGAGAAGATCAGTTTACTAAATTCCATTCCGGGAATTCCTTGCCTCACGAGAGCCAAATTTATTCAGGAATGGAATTGAGAGCTCTGTAAATAGTTTTCAGAGAGGTAACACAATAGACAGACTACTCTGAGTGATGCAGATACGTCTACTCTACAGCCTACTCCAATAAACAGAAGTTGCATAAAGTAAGGAATCCGGCCATTCATTTCCGAACAGCTCGGTATTCACGAAATATCTCTCTTTTTTTCTAGAAAGTATTTTGGTAACATAGTGATAAAATTTTAGGGACGATCCTGTCACACCAAGATGGGCAGACAAGAAGTTTTGTACAAAATTCAGAATCGTCATTGCGTTGCTTCCAACACAAATGCATGCCTTTTTTTATTTATTTTTTATTTTTTTAAGTGAAGCTTTCACGGAAGTATATAATGTTTGCATCTTTGCATCTACATGAGAATATATGTAAGAGAAAAAAAAAACGAAAATCATAACAAAAATAAGTGATTCTAAATGGAAGGAACAAAAGTTTGAGTATTAAAAAATAATTTATTTTCAAAAGGTTTTAATGGCTATAAGGAACAACCTGAACCCGCACAAATAATACCCAAACAAGTTTGAGAGTTTATTAAAATAAACTTTAAATACCTGAACTTATATGTTACTTTCGAAATTGGGCAGCAAGTTTTGTTTGGAAAGTCCAACAGTAGCATACTCTATAAATAGACACTGCGAATGAATATAACAGCAGTTTAAAAGGAAAAATAAAATTTAATGAATACATTTTTGCAGTTGAAGTGTACGGAGTATTGTGATGTTTTGATTTCCCGTCAAAAGAATTTGTAAAATTTCCGGGACTTTCAGAATAGATACAGACTGGAAGATTGGCGTGTTCGGTGACCTGGAAGCTAAACTTTAGTGTAACTTTTGTACTCAAGTAGATGTCAACTATCCACTCCCTTCTTACTGTCTTAGTTTGGGGCAGTGCATGCATGCATTTTATTCCATATGTTATATATGTATACATATGAATATATGGCCGAAAGTCTTACAGTGTGAGTAAAAAATCCGGCCATGTTTGTAATATACCTCAAGAATTGTTTATACTATACTGACATGATTCCACGAGCTTCAGTAAAATGGCGGACACTCAACAACGTAAAACCGCATTTAGCTGTTTGTGCAAAAACTATGGGTGGTGCAAAGTGTAGTTGCGTGCAAATAGAAATGTATTGCAAGTTTGAATAACGTAAAACACTTAAAGTAACAAACAATCATAATGAAACGTGACCGAATTTTTAATTAACTGTTAATGTTTCCTAGATACACATAACTCTTAAATCAACTCTCAATATCTCGTTGTTAAGAGCCGTCCAAATCTCTTAACTCAGAAACAGAACTCTTGATTTGAAATAAATATACCTATTCTTCCTAACCAAATAACTTCACTATGACGTTTTAGGTACTTGAAATTTATCTGCTGTAAAAATATACATTGTGGTTGTATTTTAAGTTGGTTTTGTGATTGAATCTGCCGGCTAGTAATACAAAGTATGTGGGTTCTAATCCCCTTGTTGGCGAAGTGTAGTTATTTTTTTCATATATTATACTATGTAATAGATTATTTAAGTTATTCTCAGTAATTAATTAATCACATTTGTATTCTAGAAGGAAAAAATAATTTTATCTACACTTCTCAATAATGTCAATTGTAATAGTATACAAGGTTAGTATTGTCGTAATGTAACAAATACATTTTTTGCAGATTTCACTAGAAAACTCTTTGTAATTTTTCAAATGATTTGCTTGGCAACTGGGTTTCCAAGGATTTTTCTTGTAAACGTACAAACAAACATTTCACAGTGTAGCATGCTTTGCTTCATTTTATATAACGACTAACATTCCGTATGCAGCCCGTTCATATTTTCACGTAAATAATGAACTACAAAAATGGGGTGTGGCTGTGTTGGGGACACGGCCGTTTGTTTTGCGTGAATACGTCTACGTTGACGCGCTCGGACGCCTTGATGTTTATTTTACGTTCCCGGCACCACTTCACTCGATCATATGGTGTTTTATGGACATCACTGGGTTGCTTTTGAGATGCTCTTTCCAGCCGTATACGATGTCTGTATTTCGACTCTGCTTTTTGACGAGCATAGGCCGACATTGTGCTAAGATTTCTTAATTTATTACATTAAACGCATACAATTTCACCATCACCATGTCACACAAATGTTTTTATAGAAGCAATCTATTGACCTTGATGTGAGCTGTCTATTGAATCTCAAACGAGCGTCGTAGCTTATCCTAGTCAAAAGTTATACTACGTGGAAGCTATGAGAAGTGGCGAAACGAACTTAAAATTGGGGCGCCTCCCCCTCCCGACGAGCGCGATGATTCACAGTCCTCGCTCAACGAAACATATTCTTTGATCCTTTGGCAATCGAGTGGGGCAATAGAATTTTGAATATAGAAGATATGCCAAACTGTGTCTCCCGATTTTGTTATCATCGGATTTTCTGTATTGCCTCTCACTATGGTCGCAAATTTAAAGACGTATTCACATCAAAATTATCCTAAAATAACATAAACTATTGATGAATCCATGGAAACACATCTTACTACTTTTTGCACTCATGCAAGACAGAATTTCAACAAATCCTCAGGTATGTTTTTAGTACATTTCGTTTTTTGGTGTTTGTATAGGCAACCTTTTGATGCTAAGAGCACAATTATATCTCATCGGGTTAGTGAGCTATTGAGGGGTCCTTGGCAAAAATTTTTACATCCTTTAATCCTTTTAGAAGTCAAATTATGAAACACAATTTCTTAGTGGGTCCCTGCAGTGTATGGGAAAGTAATTTTTAAATGTTTGTGCTTGTACGTCCAGCGATTTGGACTGTGCGTTGATAAGTGAGTTAGTGATTCAGTCAGTCACGACACTTCATTTTATAAATAGTGATTGCACTACTAGTATGTGTCACTTCGGAATTTTGGAAGAATATCGTTAAAAAAAAAAGCAATAAGTCTGTCTGCATACTACTAAACACTGGTTTCCCGTTCTAAGCAATACAATAGCACTAATATGGCGTGATCAATTTCATATAACTACATAACATATAGTAACAGCTCTTCTACGGTTAACTAAACAAATTTGAAACCAAATTTCGAAAAAAAATGTTTCTACTTCATTTACTTGCTAGCTTGCTTAAATTTGATAAGAGTAGGACTTTTGTTTTCATATTTTAAAATACTAATTAAAGATTGTGGTTTAAATTGGTTGGAAATTAAGTTATTTAATTCCCTTCCTATTGGTGCTATGCAGGTATAGTACGAACTGCAACGTTATTCATATATTCACAATTCTATAAATTTCACAGTTACATTAAAGAGGCGCATAAATAACGTGATCGGACCCATGCGGCAGTGAGCAGAAAAGCATATTATGAGCAAGACTTTCAAATGTGCCTGATTAACCACCAGCGGCCAATATGGTAGGATACACGTCACTCGTATACAAATTAGTTTGTTTTAAGCGAAAAACGAAGGTGCCACAGAATGTAAGAGATTTGTAACTTCTACTTTGCGACTTAAACTATTTCCTCGTGGTTACAAAAATGTTTAATCTCGTATTACGAATTCAGCTCTTGTAACTTTGCGAAGAAAATGTTCTACAAAGAACATTATTGTATTTTTACTAAGTTTTGTAAATGGAAAAATAATTTCTCTGTAAAATTTATACATATTTTTACTGAGTAAAGTCCGCTTGACAGGCTGCGATGCCTATGTAATCGAGTTAACAATAAGCGGAAAATTGAATGAGATCTGGCACGGATGGTCCTTGTTTCCATGCAGTTTTGCCACTAACTGCGAATCCTTCTGGGCGTGTACCTTCAAACGTAACCCATTTGCGAAAGTAACTAAACCATACCAAATTTAGGAGTCTAGCTAGTCCTTAAATTGATCTGCGAAAAAATTCCGTGTCTTGCAAGTATAGTATAGTAAGGGACATGAGAATTTCGCAAAAACATTTCCAAGCAGGCTAAGATTTCAATGTTTTGCATACACGCTTGTAGTTTCAGTTTTAAAATTGGTAACGCGTATTTGGAGAATACATCATGGTATTTTACTGTGCCAGTCACAATGAAGTCTCTCCTGTACTGGACGTGTGCGATTCGCGGGCAGCCGTCTGAGACGTGTAGCAATTAAAACTATCTAATCGTGAAAGTATTTTTGAACTAAAATATTTTGAAATACATCTACACAGAAAATCTGCACGCAAAAATTGGGCGTCGAAACGTGCACAGTAGCAATGCAAACAAATAACGTAGGAGAATGAAGGTTTTAATTCGAATCGCATATTTCTTGGTTTTATCAGTGGTCACTTTGGGTATAGCCTTTTCTATATCGCACAAATATATTGCACAAATGATGCAGGACTCCAGCAGCATCTAATTTTAAATCTATCATGATTTCCCTAGTAATTTTGCGATTGATTAGGAGCTATTATTATTGGAAAATGTATTCATTCTCAAGTATATCTGTGTGGCTGATACACAATGACACTGCTATTTTTCGCAGGTGAGTGAAAAACAAAACGTTAATAATATTTTGCACATCTATTTAGATAAAGCATTTTCTGGGGTGTGACTTAAATTACGTTTACATGGAGACAGTCACGTTTGTAACTCTAAAACAATTGTGATGTTATTCTGTGGCCACAAAATACGTTGTTGAAGTAGGCGAAAAACTGCGTTTGGGTCCGTTCACACAGACAAGTAAGTTATTTAAAAGTTCTGTTATTACGCTTTCGATACAATAGACATCAGTTTCCCTACTGCGTGGTGGGAGTAAAACCATTCTGCTGTGAGTGAATAAAATATGTCCTTTAGGAAGGTATTTCTAATTTAAAGGGACGATGTAGTGAGTATGCCATCTTGCAACACGAAAAAAAAATCATCATTGTGGTCACTTGCAATGTTCATTTTACGATATACCTTCACTCACTGGAAAAAGTGCGACGTCGGTAGGGCTCTTAACCTGCTACCCGCTAAGTACCAACCGCTCGCTCAAAATAAATATTTTACCGGCGTCTTAAAGGCATTATTTGTGCCGGTTTGAAAGTTTGAGCATGAGCTGACTTGCTCTTAGTGCACGCGGAGTTACGCGTCGATCTCGCGATCATGACGATCAATCAGGGAGAGTAACGCGAGGATACACGGTTGCCGTGAACGTAAACACCAGTGTGTTTGCGTAGTGTAATGCTACTAACCAATTACAAACATAGCACAGTTTAAGGCCGGATCAACCGTTCTATATAGAGCAACACAATGTCTCCTTGTGCACAACGCTGATGTAAACACAACTTATAAACATTTTATTTGCAATTCTATAAAACGTGATAATCTTATTTGGACTTCGGTATTCCCTAGCACGCTCGTTTAGAAAAAAAAATTGTTTCTCTTGAACTATTTGGTTTTTTGAATTTCACCGTTTGACGAAAGTGTTTCGCGAACATTTCAAAAATTTGTTACAATTTGCCAACTGTATCTAAAAATAGTAGGCACTTGTCAGATAATGTTACGTTTTATATATAAGGGTGTAGTATTTAATAGTTTACAATAGACGTACAAATATGGAGTTAAGTGTAACTCAAAGGTGAACACTATTTATAGGCCGTTCACAGTCAAGTGAGCACTTTTGAAGCCCTAGTTACTATTTTCTTTCAACCAATTGATATCCTTCCGCCACTTTGTAATGTAAACCCTGCCACGTGAGTAATAAACACAGTGTATACATTCACCATACCCAAAACCAAAAGTCCAAGGCCAGAATGAAATGTATTTATTGGTTATTATGTCTGATGAAACATCTTCAAAAATTGCTCACTTTACCGTGAACGGCCTATACCTCTTTATGGCCCTGTATTGAAATCATATATATCACATCAAGTTTACAAACATTTCAGTTAGTCTTTAACTCGGAGGAGAATATATTATGTTTACTTGGTTACATTACATGATTATTATAAAATGATTTAATTACTTAATTACATTAAAGCTACCCTGAATAGTTTCAAAGGAACGTCGTCACCTTGTTCATGACGCCGTAGGCTGATGACTAGACTTATGTCGGCGGACGGCCCGCCCCCATCTCTGGACGTCTTCCTTGTCCAGTGTCTCCAGTACAACAGACCTCGTTCGCCGTGTTTCCAGCCGTAATATTGGCCCGTGTTTAGTAACACCTAGAGGGGTTTGTTTCCAGCCGTAATATTGGCCCGTGTTTAGTAACACCTAGAGGGGGTTGTTTCCAGCCGTAATATTGGCCCGTGTTTAGTAACACCTAGAGGGGTTTGTTTCCAGCCGTAATATTGGCCCGTGTTTAGTAACACCTAGAGGGGTTGTTTCCAGCCGTAATATTGTCCCGTGTTTAGTAACACCTAGAGGGGTTTGTTTCCAGCCGTAATATTGGCCCGTGTTTAGTAACACCTAGAGGGGTTGTTTCCAGCCGTAATATTGGCCCGTGTTTAGTAACACCTAGAGGGGTTTGTTTCCAGCCGTAATATTGGCCCGTGTTTAGTAACACCTAGAGGGGGTTTGTTTCCAGCCGTAATATTGGCCCGTGTTTAGTAACACCTAGAGGGGTTTGTTTCCAGCCGTAATATTGGCCCGTGTTTAGTAACACCTAGAGGGGTTTGTTTCCAGCCGTAATATTGGCCCGTGTTTAGTAACACCTAGAGGGGGTTGTTTCCAGCCGTAATATTGGCCCGTGTTTAGTAACACCTAGAGGGGGTTGTTTCCAGCCGTAATATTGGCCCGTGTTTAGTAACACCTAGAGGGGTTTGTTTCCAGCCGTAATATTGGCCCGTGTTTAGTAACACCTAGAGGGGGTTGTTTCCAGCCGTAATATTGTCCCGTGTTTAGTAACACCTAGAGGGGTTGTTTTCCAGCCGTAATATTGGCCCGTGTTTAGTAACACCTAGAGGGGTTGTTTTCCAGCCGTAATATTGGCCCGTGTTTAGTAACACCTAGAGGGGGTTGTTTCCAGCCGTAATATTGGCCCGTGTTTAGTAACACCTAGAGGGGGTTGTTTCCAGCCGTAATATTGGCCCGTGTTTAGTAACACCTAGAGGGGTTTGTTTCCAGCCGTAATATTGGCCCGTGTTTAGTAACACCTAGAGGGGTTTGTTTCCAGCCGTAATATTGGCCCGTGTTTAGTAACACCTAGAGGGGGTTGTTTCCAGCCGTAATATTGGCCCGTGTTTAGTAACACCTAGAGGGGGTTGTTTCCAGCCGTAATATTGGCCCGTGTTTAGTAACACCTAGAGGGGTTTGTTTCCAGCCGTAATATTGGCCCGTGTTTAGTAACACATAGAGGGGGTTGTTTCCAGCCGTAATATTGTCCCGTGTTTAGTAACACCTAGAGGGGTTTGTTTCCAGCCGTAATATTGGCCCGTGTTTAGTAACACCTAGAGGGGGTTGTTTCCAGCCGTAATATTGGCCCGTGTTTAGTAACACCTAGAGGGGGTTGTTTCCAGCCGTAATATTGGCCCGTGTTTAGTAACACCTAGAGGGGGTTGTTTCCAGCCGTAATATTGGCCCGTGTTTAGTAACACCTAGAGGGGTTTGTTTCCAGCCGTAATATTGGCCCGTGTTTAGTAACACCTAGAGGGGTTTGTTTCCAGCCGTAATATTGGCCCGTGTTTAGTAACACCTAGAGGGGGTTGTTTCCAGCCGTAATATTGGCCCGTGTTTAGTAACACCTAGAGGGGGTTGTTTCCAGCCGTAATATTGGCCCGTGTTTAGTAACACCTAGAGGGGTTTTGTTTCCAGCCGTAATATTGGCCCGTGTTTAGTAACACCTAGAGGGGTTTGTTTCCAGCCGTAATATTGGCCCGTGTTTAGTAACACCTAGAGGGGGTTGTTTCCAGCCGTAATATTGGCCCGTGTTTAGTAACACCTAGAGGGGGTTGTTTCCAGCCGTAATATTGGCCCGTGTTTAGTAACACCTAGAGGGGTTTGTTTCCAGCCGTAATATTGGCCCGTGTTTAGTAACACCTAGAGGGGTTTGTTTCCAGCCGTAATATTGTCCCGTGTTTAGTAACACCTAGAGGGGTTTGTTTCCAGCCGTAATATTGGCCCGTGTTTAGTAACACCTAGAGGGGGTTGTTTCCAGCCGTTATATTGGCCCGTGTTTAGTAACACCTAGAGGGGGTTGTTTCCAGCCGTAATATTGGCCCGTGTTTAGTAACACCTAGAGGGGTTTGTTTCCAGCCGTAATATTGGCCCGTGTTTAGTAACACTTAGAGGGGTTTGTTTCCAGCCGTAATATTGGCACGTGTTTAGTAACACCTAGAGGGGTTTGTTTTTAAGCGCGCAAAGCTTCGTTCCACTTCCTCGTGGTATGTTTGTGCTCTCGCCATCAGGCTAGCATGTCTGTTGCTGCACATTACAAATTGAACAAAATTCTGCACAAATACAAGTATTACTTCAGACTTAAAATAAAATTCCAACGAAGATATGTGCACTGGAGCAAGGAGTAGAAGTATGCTTTCATATTTGTCATATTTATTTATATATTACGATGGTGAGAGCAAATTGTCTGTAACGTACTTGGTGATATTCATCTTCCAACGAAGATATGTGCACTGGAGCAAGGAGTAGAAGTATGCTTTCATATTTGTCATATTTATTTATATATTACGATGGTGAGAGCAAATTGTCTGTAACGTACTTGGTGATATTCATCTAATTCCAACATCTGCGTACGCAGACGAATATATGAGTAGACGCAGCACGTCGCACACACGCACGTAATTTACCACGCGACTGGAATAACGCAAACATTAGCCGGCGAATTGACGTAGAGTCTTTTAGACTTCGAGTAAATTCTGTCGAAAAGGTAGTTTTGAGATTAAAACTCATGGCGTGGTTTTCTGGTCAGTTTCCATTCTGATATGTGCGAAAATACAACTTGAAATTAGTGTTTTACATTACACTGTTACTCACAAAACCTCTGCTAGTTCAGTGAACCCCAAACCTCTTTCTTTCAAGTCTCTGCTTACGGATTGAGCCATGCCAAGGACTGACCTCTAGTCACCACCAACATCCATCTTTGCCTCAAAGGACGTAACGCCTTAAACCTTTCAGCCCCGAATTAATTTACTATAATCAATTCACGGTTACTTCACACTTTTCTGAAGTCCTGCAAAAATTCTACTTCCATGGTATTCCTCGGCCTCGTGCAAACTAACCTTAACTAAGTCTAGAAAATTACACCAAAGGACAACGTACCAAATTCGTGCACACTCAATTTTAATAACATTTTGCACGAGAATTATTTCTTACCAGGCGCTACCAACACACGTGTCTTCTCACTGTTTACTTTCATATATTTATTGTAAATTAAATACTATAAATTATAAAGAAAATATAGTTAAAATACATTTTTAACTAAAACTCAGATACATTAATTTTACCAGAGGTATAGAATGCTTGTGATAAATTACATGTTTAGGAAATAACTAAACACGTCAGACATAGGGTAATTTTTCAAAGGTTTGATTCAAAATGTGTGAAGAAACGGCGAATAGACTATAGCTCAAGTGTTGCAAACGTTGGAATTTTTATCGGTGCTGTACCAATGTCTTGCGTGCTTTTTGAACAACTCACTACATGTTAATTGATGTCGGAATTGACCATCTACTAATGAGAACCGGAGAAACTTTAACAAATCAGATTACTACGAAGGAAGACACCCAATACATCGGCCGCTGGTTCATTGATATGTACAGTGCTCGCCATAAATATATTTTATGTGCAACATGTCCACAATCATGGACACAGAGACTGGTCGGGTTAAGAAGGTACCTACTGTCATTCCTGCTGTCGTACAAGCTTGTAAAGTCTGTTCACGATAAAGGGAGCACTTTTGAAATCAACCTTAGAAAAAAGTCACTCTTCTTACCTGCATTTATTTAATGGGCGCACTGAGTGACGTGCAACCAGCAAAGTTGGTAGCAATGGAGGGAAAGTAGTTCCATAACATAACGTCGAATAAAATTGCTAGGTAACCATTTGTACCAACTTGAATTATTTATTTCGCTTTCTTATTTTTTTAATGCATCGGAATGTAAAAGTGAGCAGATATGTAAAATGTTTACTTTTCCAACAATTTCACAGTTTCACTTGACCGACGCATGAATACGGTGATGAGGCCCGCGAAAATGTTAATTTTAAATAAGGCGAAATATTACACACCATACATATAAGTATATCTTAAGCAGGGCTTTCAAAAGTGCTTAATTTACAATGAACAGCCTTTACAAGGCCTGGTGCACGAGCTGTTACACCAGCCGCTATGCCAGTCGACATGGAAGAATTCCTATTACATGATAGCAGTTAGGTGTACTAGTATTAGGTGCATTCGGGGTACACGGATAAGCGTATAGTTCGTATTAAATATTAACCCCACTCGAAGAACTGTCGCTAGCCAGTAACTAGTGTAAGCCTATTAAAAACTTTCCACATATTAGTGTTGGCTGTTTGTACAGTTTTATGCCTACTAATCGATGAATTTTCAATATCTTTAAATAAATATGCGAAGCCACAAGCGTATTTTTACTGTATTCACGTAATCGTAAACGTTTCTCATTACACAGGTATTTATTAATGTAAAGTTGTGATCAGTTTTAAGTAGTAATAAAAAAATTATCTTACGGAATTTTGAATTCTCGCCTAAAACTTCATACAAGTTACTTCTGTCTAAACTTCACTACTACGCCACGAGTTCACACTTAATGTGTTGTTTTTAAATTATATACATTACCATTTGAAAATTCGTTCATATATATACCTTCCATTACCGAAGCAATGCTTCATCTATAGTTCGTTTTCAAAAATAATTAAAAGCTGCTGTGGTCAGAACTACTTGTCTTTGTCGCCTAAAGTCATATGAAATAGTTTCAACCTACGGGCGTATAATCAATATGAAAACATCTTTGTGATTGGCCAGATACGAAAGCCGGCATGGAAACTTCCACGGAAAATAATGCATGTTCAATTACTAATCCCGGCGTGAAATTATTCCGTTCAAGGTGACAAATGCCATGACGGCTCTTGCCTTTGACTCGCCCATTACTGTAGTTAAATAGCAGTTATCCATGCTCTTATCGGATGATCACTGGGAGTAAGGCCCAAGAAAGTCCGGTCTTACCACTGTTACAGTCGCTCCTGTGTCAACGACCATCTGACAAGAAACATCATCTAGACTCCTCTCCACCAATATGGCATTGAAGTCTTGTTTCATAGAACGCACCTGCAAAAACATTGGTGCCTTCCCTTCAGCAATCACAGACCTTTTCCCCTCAAGACTGGTGTTTACAAGTTTCCCGAAGATATTGTACTCTCTCACCTGCCCCTTGGCGCCTGTTCCCTGGCTGCTGCTGCCGCTGGTGCTGTTGTTGCCGTTACTGCTGTTGTTGCTGCTGCTGAGGATAGTTGGCCCTCAGGTTTCCTGGCTATCCACGCGTCCAATATTCCAACCGTTTGGGTTGGGGGGGGGGGGATGAATCTCCTTAGTGCGCACCCTAAAGGCGATGTCCCTCATGGGCGTCTGCAAGTCCTTCAACATCCTCTTGACGCTGTCGTCCTACCCTTCATGAAGCATCACTGTCCGCACTGGACGTCGGGGCACTGATGTCTGCCGTGCTGACTCCACTTCCAGTGCTCGGGCCAAGGCATCCTGCACGGTGTGAGGCGCAGCTAACCGCACAGCTTGCCGCACCTCGGTGTCAGCGATAGCGTCGACGAAGAAGCCGACGGCGATGATATCTAGTGCCTCTTCCGAGCATCCCTCCAGAGACAGGTGCGACAGCCTTACGATGTTCTGCCACACCTCCTGTAGTGGTTCGCCGGGTCGCTGGATGTGGCTTCGTAATTGGGCATGGTGGGCGTGCCGCAGGTACCGGTCGCCGAACCGCAGCGCCAAAACCGACACCAATGTAGAGTATTCTAGAAGATGTCGTTCCGGCAGCGACTGCAGTATTCTCAACGCTGATGTCCCCCAGGATAACCGCCAGGTAGTACACCCGCTGCTCTTCAATCCAGCCATTAAGGGTCCAGCCATTCAGGGTGGCCACGATCTCGAACTGGTGCCGGTACTTGCGCCAAGGTGTCTGTCCATCGTACGAGGTGGACTTAATTGTGACGCCTACAATTTATGCGTCCATATTCGACAGTTATATATATATATATATATATATATATATATATATATATATATATATAACTAAATGAAATAGAAGTGTCTGTCTGTCATTTTCGAAATTTTCACTTTTAATAATTTTTTTATATATTATAATTGATAACTAACGTACTTAGAATTTACACAGTATATAGATAAGAATCCCAGGACCAACTTAGCCTTTGTTTCATCGAGATATCTCTAACGGTTCCGGAAAAAATGATTATCAGTGATGTAAATAGGTACTGGATCAAGCTTTTCTTAGGATTATTGCATAAAAAAGCATTGTTAATAAAATTTTCTTCATTTCTCCTTTCTTTTTTGTCTATGGGCTGTAAACCTTTCCTTCCAAAAAGCCGTAGTGGCCCAGTGGCTAGAGTTATTCCAAATGGGGTCGCAGTAACCCAGTGGATAGATATATATATCAAGTGGGGCATGCCGAAGGTCAGTGGCTAGAGCACACAGTAAGTGGGCCTCAGAAGCTCAGTGGTTAGAGAACCCAATAAGGGTGCTGCAGAAGCTTAGGCGCTAGAGAACCCAATAGCGGGGCCACAGCTGGTCAGGGGCTAGAGCACCCAAAATTGGGGCCGCAGTAGCTCAGTGGGTTGAGCACCCAATAGTGGGGCCGTAGCTGGTCAGGTGTTAGAACATCAAATAGTGGTGTCGCAGTAGCTCAGTGGCTAGAGCTTCCAATAAGGGAGCCGCAGTAGCTCAGTGGCTCGAGAACCCAAAAGTGGGACTGAAGCTGGCCAGGGGCTAGAGCACCCAATAGTGTGGCTGCAGTAGCTCAGTGGTTAGAGAACCCAATAGTGGGGCCGCAGTAGCTCAGTGACTAGAGAACCCAATAAGCGGGCCGCAGTAGATCAGTGGCTAGAGAACACAATAGTGGGGCCACATCAGCTCAGTAACTAGAGAACCCAATAAAAAAAGCGGCTAGATCAATTCAAAAGATTAAATAATCATGCTAACATAAAACATTTTCGAAGCGATGGCAGGGTGTAATTTAATAAATCCACTAAACCTAAAAGAAGAAGTCTTAGTATTTTAAACATAAAACCCTAATGAAACTATGATGGGCTTTATTTCAATAACTTAAAAAAAAATCATGCGAACAAAGTCGCACAGATCAGCTAGTTTACAATGAAATCAGTATTACACTTCCATTCAGTTCCACCTCAGTTCAGTCCATGTCCCGTCAGTCGCAATGTTCTAGAGTCCTCCAAGCGCCCTCACGCACAGTAGGCTTCACTCGTCGATTTCACACCCTCTCGTCCATTCACGCCATGAACACCTCGCCCACCGTCGTCCCGCAATCTCCTGTCGTCGCCTGTACCTCACTTCGCTCGCTCACATTAGGCTAGATGGCCTCCTTCAAAGACTGCCGTTCGCTGGGCTGCGGCAGTATATATGACGTCTAGGCCATTACCCAGAATCTTCCACAACTCGCGAGTTTCGCCGAGAAGGGTCGCGGTGCTAGTCAGTCTCACCAGAACATTCTTGCGTCGTCGCCAAACATATCGGAATCTCTAGCAGGCGATAGGAGGTCTGTGACGCCAGCAAGTCTCGCCGCTGTCAGTATTCACAGGATTCCCAGAAGGAAAGCAGCAGGCCGCGAGCGCATCGTTCCAGGATTCTGAGGCGTGAAGGAGGAGGGTGAGGTGGGCCACCTACCACGGTACGGGGCAGCCAAGCCAGCGCTAGCTGTAGCACGTAACAGTAGTTTTTCAGCCTGATGTATTACTGTGAGTTCTTATGAAACTTGAAGTAATATACACGTTCCATATTATTGCTGTTCCAAATAGAGTGTTATAGTTTTTAATGTATTTAGGTACGATTTTAATACATGGGAATTGAATTTATAACTTTCAAGTTACTACAGCATATTTGCCAACTAATAACCAATATATATCCAACAAAAGACAATTTTTTTTAAAGAATCCGTTTGCTAAATAACCTGAACAACTAAGCAAATAAAATAAATTATATACTTCTATATTTATATTATATTAATAATACCCTATATTAGCATAATATATGCAATGCAATGTTATTCCAACCTAACAAAAAGTACCTATCGCCAACTGTTATGTCCACAACATTGTCTCAACACATGAGGAACAAAACACATATTTAAAAAAAAACTTTTTTTTGTGAGTCTTCATATGCTGTGAAGATTATTAGTTTCTTTTACTGAAAACGATTATTTACCATCAATGAATTTATGTTGTTTGTAAAATGTTGGCCCAAGAAAGGTCTACATGCCAAATGCCGACAGTAGCTATGTTTTCCAAAAAGTAACTAAGAAATCATCAATGAAGTCAAGACAGGGACTGTGTTTTGAAAATATTGTTCTTAAAAAATCACACCGATTATAGTGTCATTTTATTATAAATATGGCAATTACCTATGTTGGCATAATGTTGGTTACACGACGTTTACCCAACAAAAGTTTTCATACTAAATGCCAACATAATGTTTTCCGACAATTAACGACTACATTGCCAACGAAGTGAGTTTAAATTGAATATGGCTTGTGTATTAAAAAACATAGCTTTTAAACAAACACAAAAAGAACTGTTTTAGTAAATTGTAAGTATGGCAATTACCATTGTCGGCGTATCGTTGGTTATACGGTATTGACCTACTTAAAAATTAGTACCAATTACCATCCGTTGTGTTCCCAACGTTGGCACAAAATATAACCAACTCAATATATTTAAAGAGCAATACCCCTGGTAATGAAGGACTTTCATATAATATCAAGAACAGAAAACTGGCATTCTTTTCATTGAAAAAGATTGTTCCATACTTTTATAAAAAATATGCCGGATGGCCGACGTTGGCCCAACAGAAATGTACACCACGTATTACCAACAGCATGATTACCAACTTGTCACTAGCCACTAAACCAACCATTATATATATATATATATATATATATACACATACACACACACTTGCAATATGTTATGGCATTTCTGATTTAGTGACACTATTGTCTGGAGGGTGCTAAGTTATCTCTGAAAATGTTCGTGTATAGCAGTAAATTTTGTTGGCATTTTCCGTTGGGCCAACGTTGTATTAATGTGCGTGCTCCAGGCCCACATATAGGGTTCCTTTCCATCCAAAGCGCCAACGTTGAGCCAACTGAGGTAGGGCGTGGGGTGCCAGCACTTATCTACTCTGTAGTTTTGCACCATGAGTTAGCCTAGCTATTCGAAGCCAGGCCCTTGTCCTAAGAGTTCAGCAGTACGTGATAGGACGAAGAAAGAGAAGGAAGGATGGTAGAGGGTTTATGATCTCAAAAGGTATCGTTTAAAGCGAGGGGAACTTACGTGGAACTTGCCGCAGGGGTTACGGGACAAAAGAGAGTGAGAGTGAGAGAGTAAGAGGGAGAGCGTTATGCCGGCAGCCTTCATCATTTGGCCCTCCTCTGCCGGCTGACTGCGCGCGCACACCCTGAATTATTTATCCCGGCCCGGGGCGGGCGGTTGACCGCAGAGCGGGGCCGGCGCGGCGCCGAGACGCCCTGGGGACGCCGGGCCGGGCGTCGCCAGACCTGCAAATATTTGCCACGAGAGGCGCGGGGCGGAGGAGGGGGCTGCTTCCCTGGCCGGTGAGACACGTGACATACACGTCGCTCAGGGTTGGGGACGGGGGAATTGTGCCCCCTCCCCCCCTCGCCGACAGTATCCCGCGGTCACAGAACTAGAGTAGCTAATAATACAGATGTGGAACATACGTGCACGCGTCAGGAAAATGGCGGAACGCCGTTCACCAATCAGCGCCAAAAAACACACATGTCAGCTGGCAGCCCAAGAGATGAAGACATTTCGCAGCATGCAGTAGTAAATCAGACGCGAGATTCGTTCCCACATCTAAGGTTTATTCTATTGAGGTTAGGAACAAATTGTGATTTCGTATGGGGGAGTTTAGAGTAGGGAACATTTCCGCAGCTATGTGCGTAGTGTTCCAAAAGTGAACTTTAAAATAAAAATTTGAAGCTATGTGAAGAGGATGCGACGATTGCGCTAGCAAACTCAGCAGAGATTGCAGCGAAGGCCGGCCTGAAGATAGCCTACAGCAAGACTAAGGTATTGGTTGCAAAAACCGACTGGTAGATAAGAGGTCATGTTGTAGAGAGAGTAGACAGCTTCCCGTACTTGGGAGAGAACATCACTGGCAAAATACAAAACAACAATAGTACAATAGACAGGGCACAGCTACTCCAGAGACTAAGATATGCGGCTAAGACAACCTATGGGACGAACTAATCGAGGAACGCCAAACTGCGACATTATACGTCGACCATCAGGAATGCCGCACTGTATGCAACAGAGACGCTGACATTAGGCAGAAGGGCTTGTTTACGCTTGGAAAAAAAGGAAAGAAAGATCTTGAGAACTACATGTGGCACCAAAAAGCAAGGCGAATTTTGGATCCATAGACCAAGGCAGAAGCTGTACGAGAGCATAGAACAAATTTCGAGTGTGATACGAAAGAGAAGGTTGAGATTCGGGGGGCTCCTGATGAGGATGAACGACAACAGGGTGACCAAGAAGATCTGGAATGCGATATGCTTAACGGGAAACAGCTGGATGAAGGAAGTTAGGGAGGACTGGAAGGCAATTGGCATTATGGATAAAAATCCCCTGACAACAGTACAAGAAAGATTCAGGTACAAGAACATGGTGGAAGGTCACAAATGGACTGACGCCAGGATCAAGATACAACTCACAGAAGCAGAGAGAAACAGGAGGAGTGAAAGAATGAAGAGGTATTGGGAAGAGCGAAGGCGCGCTAAACAAGTCATTGTGATCCTGATGGGTCATAACGAAGAAAAAAAAGAGAAAGCTATTACTTAATTACGAAGTTATTTTATATTTGATTTATGATTAATTAAAATTATCCAGTTTTCTAACATAGAAAATGTAGAACGTCTGGTACACATGAGACACTAGCGTTTACTTAGTTTCAAATCTTTTTGATTACCAAACTTCTAGCATTGATCTTCCCAACCTGTACTAAATATAACCTTACCAGAGTCTCGCGCAACCAAAGCGTGGGTACGTTAACATCAAAGTAACTGCAACGCTATTTCACCTCTGGTTACTTATCTTCTCTATGGCTGTACCTTACGACCGCCGCTCCTGCGGGCACCGATTTTATTCCGATCTGAGCTGCCATGATTCGGCCTCTGTATCTGTGAGATAATAAATGTCTTAAGAGTACGGCCACCTACTTTTCGCTAAAAGTTTTATCGCGAAGGCTAGACTCCAGTGTCGTATGGCAAACGTGCAGTTTTCCTCTGGTCAATGGCCACGTGTTTGTCGGGAAACAGTTCATTACCTGACTGGGGCAATGAGAATTACGTTACTCCAATATTGGATGTCCGTGATTCATGGGCAAACACCTCCAAGCGTGACACTTATAATCATCCAATCACGAAAGTGAAGCTGAGTTTTGGAATACAAGTAGTCCTGGAATATTTCCACGTAAAACAGGTCGTCCTACTTATGAGTCGTTTAGGGCCTGCGAAACAAGTCGTAATGCACCAGAGAAAGGAACACAAACTAAAACGTGTCCGAAGTCTAGCTGTTCCAAAAATGTGTCCTCAAATATTTCGTCTCTTATGTTCGGGCCCTTGTTTATGTGCCCAGCATTGGAACCCCTGGAGACGGAGGCAAATATTTGTCAACAAATTGGCCAAATCATATGTTATGTTTAGAATCTACATGGTTAAACGTAGGAAAATTTGCTGTTTTTCTACATATCAACGTACTGTGCACATGTCAGAAAATTTCGTTTCATAGATGATTGTGTGTGTATGAAGCTACTTCGCCATTTCTCCGAACCAAAGAGAATTCTGACACTCTTTCTAGTTGTCTCCAAAAATCCAAGCTGAGTCAAAAATTCACTCTACAATTATAAAAGGATCAGGACACTACAGTGTTGTAGAATATATTCAGTATGTCTGGTCATAGCACACTCAAAATGTATGTAATGCGAATTGTTTTGTTGCGTCTAATTTTATTTTTTTTCCCCACGCGAGAAGTGATTTGACGTGGCGGGTCCTTTAACTTTTACATAGGTCCTGCCCACTTGCTGATTGACTTATGTCTGATTGGCTACTGCGTGTTGTAGAATTCTGTTAGTAGCTGGAAAGTGGAGTTTCTGAAACAATTTTCATTTCTATTATCGACGTAATTTTTAGATGTGGTCATGTCTGGGAAGCTCGCGTGTTCCAATCATGATTATTGCATTCAGTTTAGTTCTAGTTGGTTTGACAGTATGCCTCCAATGTGTCGTTAAAAATATTACTGTTATTTTTAGCGTCCTGTAGTTAGTATTTTAACCCACTCCTATATATGCACAGGAAATATTTTATTTTAAGATTCGAGATCCTATTGACATGTTACTACTGAAATATATATTTTTTGAATACTTGTTAACTATATACGGATGGGGCTTTGGTGCTAGATCACTTTTATGCACAACCTCTTGAAATCTACGTGGATGGTAAAATATATGTCAAATGGTCAGGGGTTTCCAGTCAGTGGCTACAGTCGAAACAACCAGACGCCGGCTAAATCAGTGACGAACTTCCCAATGAAATAACGTTCTCCGAGTATATGAAATTGCAGCATTTAATATTGTTTTTATTATTTCTTGTATTTCTGAGGTGAATTTCCCACTTTACCTTAATCCTTTAATTTACAGTTTCAGGTACTGTAAATAAAAAAAGTCGACACAAAACTTGTTTGGTTATCACAGCCAATGAGCGGTAGGCTATATATTCGGCTACAGTTATATGAACCAGTTATGACCTAAACCAGCAGGATAGGTTGCAAATCATTTACTCAAGGTAAGATCATTGGTCATTGATCTTCGGAGTGTGCAGCACAGACTAAAAATTTCGTACACGTGAGTAATCAGTGGCGTCTCGTTAGAGCAAGCAAGGCAAGCAGTGCTTGCCCAGACAGTTTGCTGACAGTGTTATATTAAAAATTGATATTAAATTCTAACTTATATTTACTTTAAGGTAACTTTCACTCATGCGGTACACATTCTACTCGGAAAACAATACTGTACATTATACGAAATCAACTCGTGGGTAGCAAAACCAAGATGTTTGGAAGCGCTGTAAGTAATGCTTTCAGCAGGTAGGCGGTCGCAATGGTTTCCGCAGTGCTTTCTTCACCGAACTGAAGCGGACATAGCCGAAGCTGGCCTAGCCGCAGTTAGTTGGCGTCGTGTATTTTACTGTAAGTATATAGATGCGTGGGCAAGTTCGCGCGCAACACGAATCGTATTGTTTTTATTTAATTTAGTTTTGGTGCTGAAAATATTATACATATTCGTGCGCGATGTATGTCCCTACATAAAAATTATAAAATTACTGTGTGAGTCTGAGAACCGTGTAGACAGAATGAGTGCAACAGAAAAATGTGGATGTAAGTGTGGTGTGTGTGTGGATTACGAGTGAAGCATTTTTCCAGCAGTGCTTTCACTTTTCAGGAAAGATGTGACATAAAAGAGGGTATGACGACACCTGAACTTACGACCACGACAACACAATAGAAAGGCAATTTTGTACGTAATTAAACAAAAAATGTTTATCAGAAACACTTGTGGTTACCTGGATGTAACAACCTTAACAACCTGTTTTGTTGGCCATGTTTATTGTTTTTAAGGATGTTAACACGTGGACTGCAACTGGGTGTTGTGACCTTAACAATCTGTGCAATGCTGTTCAAAAACACGACCGTTCTGAAGTTCACATAAATTCGTTTTCGTCTCTTAAATAATTTGATAAAAATAGAGTTGATTTTGGTCTAGATAGATCCAAACAATTAAGCAATCAAAATTTCTCCATATGTAAATACCTCACTGTCTACGGGTATTAAAATAGTATTGATTTTGAGTGGACGAGGTTCCGGGTTTGATGATGGTTTCTTTGTAATATTTTTTACTCGGGCAAATTTTATGTTAACAAATATTAATATTTTTACATGTGGTGGTGTATTTTATATTTAGGTAGAAAAATGTTTAAATGGCCTCATTTTGAACCTTGAAAACCAAATTTTCCCAGAGGAGGTTCCCCGATCCCCCCTCTCCTTTTCTTGGTGAGATAAACTCCACGACTATCCCCTGCACACAGTAGCTTGACCATGAAATTATAACACACATCGCCAGTGTGAGTAATGTGCCCATTTGTGTATACTGGGTCTGAATGGGTTAAATACCTTCAGTAACAGCGAACAAACAGGAAAGAGCCGTGTGATTTTTCTGCCTGAACAACTTGATAAACAACTTTCCTCAACTTCTGTGACATGCAGTTTGCACTCGAATCATCACAAGTTCGGCATGCTTCCCGCAGGGGACTTAGCGAGTTCAAATCTCTAGCGTCGTTAACATGTTTGTTTGTGTACCTTTTTTTTTTTCAGGTAGTTACTGGTATTGTGTGCATGCTAGTCAAAAAAGTTTGTTTTGTAGTAACCGAATTGTATGGCCCTGTTTAGTTGCATAATAGCTTCCTACGATCATATCAGCCATTAACAAAAGAAAAGGGGTAAAAGTCTTCAAAATGTTTAGAAAAATATCCTAAGCACAGATGGGATCATGTAAAATCACTGGCCCCACACATAACCACATGAATGACTGCATCCGCCTTCAATCTTTCTGGTACTGATAAATATAATTTCTAGGCGTTAGGATGAACAAAATTGTTGTTTATGTACAAGTATCAGTACAATGCACTGCCGCATGTCAGAACCAACACAAAAGTATTTTTGTTTGATGATACTGGCAGCGATTGTTCATGCGGCTGAGACATACAGGGTGGTTCGCCTAATGTGGACACCTCCGAAATTTCCGGAACGGTTGCAGATCACCAAATGAGGTTTACGCTACATGAAATTACGTACCAGAGCAAGTAAATTTGCCACATATGATGTTTCTCCTGAAAATATACATTTATTTGAATGGGATCTGAGAGTACCTGCAAAGAGGAATTCAGTGATACAGCATTTGCAGTGGAAAGTTACACAGAAACGTCAATAAATAATGTGTAAGAAAAGATGGTTTATCGCAGGAAAAGTAGACTGTTTGCTAGGATTCTATGTACTGTACACATGCCTAACGGTTTTCTTTCCTTATTGGCTGGCATTCACCTATGAAGCTACTAACCAATTTCACTAGGCCAATGAAGATTCTGATACTATAAGGCAAAAAGGTTGTGATCGGTCTGCAAACAACTTAGCCGAGTCAGAACCATGAAAGAATAAACTAGTTAGAATGTTATAGAAGATATGCTGGTTCAAAAAATTTTCACCATTTTCCTTCATCTCTAATAGTGTGGAAAAAAAGATTTGGTTAGGTGAGCCGGTAGCATTGAGCAGTGGACCTGTACTCACATCTGTAAACAAGCAACACGCGCCGTGACACATCCTGGTGGGACCGCTTCCTAAGAGCAGCGCAGCATCCATCTCCGTGATCTGTTATGGTAAGTGGTATTGCAGTGCGTGGCTGTATGTACGCAATGAAGTTCAAGAATGAGAAAAAACTGGACGCTCTACTTATTTACTGTGAGTGTGGCAGAAATGCCAAGCAAGCCTTCCAAATATATGGTGAAAGGTATCCTAATCGGACGCCCATCTCACGGCAAACGATGCGAAGAATTTGCACACGTCTCTTGTGACGAGGTGATTGGAATTCTACAACACGAGAGTTGCGAAAGAATGCTACAGGCGAGACACCTCACCACGATGTGTTGGCACTTGTCGATGCAAACCCCCACATGGGTACGCGAGAACTTTCCAGGTTCGTAGGAATAAGTAAATCCAGTGTGTTACGGACACTACACCAACATATATTTCATCCATATCACTTGGTTCTTCATCAGGCATTACATGAAGGTGATTACCAGCAGCATGTTCAATTTTGTAGGTTTCTTCTGATGTTTGTAAGAGATGGCAGCAGTTTCCAGAAGAACATACTATTTACCGATGCAGCGACCTTCACAAACAATGGGTGCATAAATTTACGAAGTATGCACTACTGGGCGATGGAGAATCCGTGTTGGGTTTCTCACGTGGAGCACCAGCGACAGTAGAAAGTGAACGCGTGTTGTGGAATCGTTGGAAACTACTTCCTAGGGCAATGTTTTAGTCAAGGGTCAATGACCTGCTGTGCGTACCACCAGTTTCTCAGAGAGACCTTACCGACACTTCTGGTTGACATGCAACTCGACATACGCTGTTATATGTAGTTTCAGCATGATGGTTGTCCTGATTATTTTGCTTTGGTGGCGAGGCAAGTGTTCAATAAAACGTTTCCAAACCGGTGGTTAGGGCGTGGTGGTGTTGTAAGATGGCCAGCTCGCTCCCCCGACCTCAAACCCCTCGATTTTTTCCTGTGAGGAACACTGAAAGATAGCGCGTACCACACGGTTCCTACGACGCCAGAAGACATGCAGGAACGCATTTTTGCAGCTTGCAGAGGCATTCCACCAAGAAACACTTCAGGCTGCTCGTCGCTCGCCACATGTGCGTTTACAGATGTGTATCGCTGTCGATAGTAAACGCATCGACATTGACCCGCATGCTGTGAAAAGGCCTACTGTAAAGCGTTTCAATCATAATTGTGCTTTTTTTACAGTGCATGCGGAAGCGATTTCATTCCTGCTTAGGTTTATTTGTTCTATTTTTGTTGTGCATCTTTACGCACACGTTACACAGTACAGTTAATGATTAGGAAACTAATTTCCTGCATTACGTTGGTATCTGAATAAAATGTAATGTATTTATATCATACTTGCTCTCATATTGCCCATGTTCCCTCCGCTGCGGTTCTCTCCTTCGTCCAATATTGCATTCCGTTCCCTTGTCACATTACGGTAAGCGCTACGCTGCTATAAGGAAGTGGTCCCACTAGGATGAGTCACGGCGCGTACAGCATACAGCTCTGAGTACATGTCCACCGCCCTATGTTACCGGCCCACTTAACTTAATAATATTTACGAATCATTTCTTGGCGTTTCTGTGTTAATTTTTATTGCATATGCTATGTCACTGAATTCTTCTTTGCACGTACTTTCAGATGCCGTTGAAATATGTGTATGCTTCCAGGGGAAAAATCGTACGTGATTTAATTATTTATTTTCATACTCGTGTTACGAATAGTCACTTTGCAGTAAATTACTTGCCCCCATACGTAATTTCATTTTGCTAAAATTTAATTCCGTGATCTGCAACCATTCCGGAAATGTTGGGGGTGTCCACGTTAGGCGGACCAACCTGTATATAGTCTCAACAACGAACGATATATCACATCCATGGGACGCTTTCATTATTGAATGCTGTTTCCTGTTGTGTACTGGGTAAGTCATTAAATATTCTGCTTATGCAAAATCCAATAAATAGACCAACGAATCCTAAAGAGCTACAGGATGTGTGACATAGTTTACCCAGGTGATTTAACCTATCGTACTTCGCTCAAATGTCGACATACTACTCCTACAATTGCAACAAACACATTAGCTAAAAGCACGATTTGTGCTAAAATAATTACTATCCGAAATTCGTTTACAAATATTGTTTATTAGTAAAAATAGCTTAAATAGCACGACGATTGTTGTTTTTCAAAGGATTTGATGATTTAATCAAGTTCTCGTCGATTTAGTGATACGAAAAAATGGAATATTTTCAAGGCATAGAAAAAAAATTTTTTTTGCTTGTGAGTGGTGAGACGTGATTGCTGCACGGATGGCGCCGCACTTCTGGCTAGATGGTCGCAGAGGCTTCTGTGCTAACATCCGGCCGGCCGGGAGGCTGATCCAAGTGTATCCAGGACACAGAGTACTGAAGGATACAGAGGTGAAACTGCTCGAACGTCAGCAGCACACGCCAGCGAAATGGCGTCATTAAACACCAACATGTCGAAACTCCGATCGCCAATAACCTGCTTGCCAGTTGGCAGCTTATCATGTAGGATCTCTCTCGTAGCACGCATTGGCCCGTGTCAAGAATAGACTAAAGATGAGGTCGACCAAACCCGCTAGTTGCGCACAACCAATCTCTGTGTCCCAACATCGAACTTCTGCTTTTCTGCCAACGTGACTAGCAAAACGGCATGGGTTTGATTTTGAGGTTAGCATTTCGAGTGCAGCCGGCGTAAATATTACGTCGTCTGAATTTAACTGAGTTGTATGGAGCGAGTTAAGAGTAAAGATATTTTGGTGGCTCTTAACATCGAGGTCTTGAGAGCCGATGCGTGTGATTGAGGTGAGTATGGAGCAGCGCCGGAATGAAAGGGCGGGGGAAACGGGAGATCCCCGAGAAATCCCGCCGACCAACGGCATCGTCCGTCACGATTCCCACATGCGAAAATCCGGGAGTTGTATGGAGTTTGCCGTCATATTTCGACATTCGTATTCTTTATAGACACGGGCGAAGAAACATTACTTCACCTGCACTTAATATAAGGTCTATGAAAAGTTGTATTATGTTATCAATACTCAAAATGGAAAGTGATTAAATGAACAGGATGGATCGTACATTATTTTATACAAGAAAGAAGGATTGATTGGGACACTTTCAACTCAGCATTATACTGAGAGAAAATTGAACAAAATATTTGTTTGTACAGGGCCAAATATATATTTAGTTGCCCTAACAAAATATATTGTTTTTGCTAGCAAAATCGCAAAAGCAGCATTACTTTTGTTCATCTAAAAATATATATGTTTGACTAAACAAAATTTCTGTGCTGGAAAAAAAGTAGACTGTCAACTAAATATTTTGTTGTATCAGATGTATATATTTGTTTGGCCCCTCATTTGACTGCCTTCGTTCGAAAATACAGCTCGAGAGTTTGTTTGTATTTTTTTGTGACAATCAGGCTAGTAACTATGTTTTTTCGTGGTGTTGCTGGCACGGGACTCGAACCCGCGCACTTAGATAACGGAGCGCTGTCCTGGCGCACCTGTGGTGAGGGGAGTTAAGGAGCAGCGATGGTGGTAGAAGACCAGCCGCAAGGTATAAAAGGCCGCCGGCGCATGACGACGTCCCCACTCTTTGACCCACTCTGCCGGTAACACTACTCGAGGGCACATCGACGCCGGAGGTCGGCGCGAGCAACTTGAGGGCAACACTGCAGGGCGAGCCGAGATACTCACTTCTTGGAGAGACTTGGCTAGACCAGCCAATTACACAAATACAACACGAAGTCACGAGGCAGAGGAGCTCCGGCCCGATGTCGCTAATTACCATTGGCAAGGAGATAATATTTGGTCCTGGGTGCAGGATAGTTCCGGAAACGATCATACGCGCAATGATCCCTGGAGGTCCCCTATTAAGATCCTTAATATTTGTTAACGTAACTCTAGCGCTGGAGGAGTCGAGAGTTATTTAGTAGTGTTATTCAGTATTGATTACTAAAGTATTTGATATCATTTTGTATGAGAAAATGTAATAAAATAATTGGAATTTTTTGTAATTGCCTTGTGTCGTTATACCATCTTGAGTTATTCCCCCCAGAGTACAGTAACGTCAAGAGGAATAGCCTCAGTAATTGGTCTTGTGTTTAATAGTATAACGTTGCAGTAGTAATTCCAGTAAAAACGCTACAGTGCACTATTGAGGCTTAACAATCGTATAAACACTTTAATAAAACAATGCAGCAAGAAACTGACAAGTAAAGCTGTAAAACTTGAAATATTTGTTAGCACACGTTGGCCAAAATTTGAAGTATATTTATTGAAAAGCGTTAAGGCGGCGCCAGTTGTCAAGGTAGCTGAATTTACTACGGCGTATCGCTCGGACGCGGGATGATGTAAGTTCGAAACCAGGTCGAATTTGTAAAATTTTTTTATCCGGCCAAACTGTTTAATGTATGTGTAGTCAAACAAATATTTCGTTGCACCAACCAAATCTTACATTTGGGGCAACCAAATGATAACAACAAAATATTTAATTGCTCCTATACAAACAAATAATTTGGTTGCATCAAACAAATCTTGTTTGATTCCACAAAACCTTTTACTCAGTCTATATTGGCAGAGAACCAGTCAGTAATAAAATTTGCGTATTGCATGTACCAATAGGACGGTTGTAAAAGGAAATATATATAAAAGCAGAACTGATTGTGATGCAGTCAGGAATATAGGAGACTCGCTTCTAGCCTCTTTTGAATGTCCGTAATTCTGTGCCACACTCTGACTGTTAGACAACTTATAGTATACAAGTGTTTTGAGATGTCTTTATATTTCCTCTAATCAATTTGTAATTCAGTTGGATTAAATTAAAATAGGTGAAATCATTTCATTAATATAAAAGTGCTCGTCTTTTGAAAATTAATATATAATCAAATACGTTAAAAACTGTTGATCATGTAATTTTGACAGTTGTGTTCCTTAGGAGTAGGTCAATGTTGGGTACATACCCAGAAGACAAATAAGCGATCTACCTCTTCTTTAGCCTATGGCGTCAAGAGCCTCGTGCAGTCAGTCGAATAACTGGCACACCAACATCAAAGAAACCGGCACGCCATTTCGTCTCTCTGTGTTTTTCTAGTCTGTCAACTCCTGCAGCACCGTAATAACTACACTCAACTTTTTTTTTCAGCAAAGTTTCCACGCAGACTAGACTTCGTAATCCTATCCACACACCTGCTATTTTCCTTAGAATTGGCCTTACGTCTTTCCTGATCCTTGACCTCGGAAGCACACTTCGTTCAGCCTGCAGTCAATTGACCCTACAGGTATCATAGACTCCATCCACTCCTCGTACACAAAGTAACTGTTTATGTAACCACAACAACAATTAATATTCTTTATAGCCCAAGAGAACCTCACTGACACTTATAAACCAAAACATGTATCCAAGCGTAACAAGCTGCTATGCAATCCAGACCAGACAATAACAGAAATATTCCTACCATCCCATACCATCTGTCAGACTAAAATTACCTACTAGTCATACCATCTCCTTTTTAAAAAAAAAAAAAAAAAAAAAAACTCGTCATTATATAACCAATCAAATATACCTGCGAACACACCAACCATACCATCCGTCATAATTGAAGTGTGCAAAGTAACTATACAGGTCAGACCAGATCATAACACTATCATACCTACCACGATATTACATACCTTCATTTCCGACTTGCACCAAACAAACATATACTAGGCACCATCTAACATGCCAACCAACTACTTAATTCAATATAACTTCAGCATAGTATTTGATTGGGCCAATCAGAATTCGATTAATCATCAGCGGGCAAGTAGCCGTAAATTGTAACAGTTAAAAACAGCCATTCCGGAAAATACGATCTGAGCTAAAGTGTTTTAAATACAGCTAGACAGTAAATATTTTCGTGAACATCTGGTATCCTTTACAAGAGCTTTCGCATCAAGTACCAACTGAAAAATAACTCAAAATGTTTGAGCCATCATTTTTTCGATAACACTCCGGCTAGTTTACCCTTTTTATGACTGGATGATCTAATTACTGACAAGGCTATGTTCTTTGCAGAGCAATGAAAAAAGTTCTGCTTTAGAGTAACAAAATCCCCACTGTCCCAATGAAATGGAATAGCAACTTCATACATGTATGACTGCCAGTAAAGAGAGAAAGCTGTCGGACATGTGTGTACAGTAGACCTACATTGAATCCCAGCAAACAGGCAACTTTTTCTACAACAAACCATCCTCTCTATAGGCTCTTCACGCTAAAGAGAATACTTTTGATATCAACAATTAAAAAAAATGACTGTCCGTTACTGCGTGTATTTCGACGGGCACAATTACTGTTGTGCATGCCTGTAAAGTTGGCAACGGGGTTGTTAAAACGGTTATATGTATTGACGTTTTATTGGACGTGTGACGTTTAAATTTACGGACACTGATTTTCTTTTAATTAGTTTCTGCCTGTTTCATGCGCACGAGTGTAAGAATTTATTTATTATAAACATTTTTACTTTAGTAACGATCTCTCAGTTACACCTGACAAACGCATGAATAAAGTGATCAAGTCCATGACAATTATAATTTCATGTACGGTGGAAGAATACAAAATTAGAAAAAAATATGATTATATGCAGGGCTTTCGAAAGTGCTCTCTTTACCGCGAACAGCCTTTAACAAACTGTAAGTGTACATAATTGAAATTTTATGACAGTTCCTTTGATATGGGGCGGCCGTGGCGTACTGGTTAGACTACTCGACTCCAACCTAGGCGAACCGCACTGTAAACTAAAAATTTGAGGTAAAATTCCCTGACATGTAAGGGAAGCTAATTACCTGTACATGTAAGATAAAAATACCTCTTGAATGTAGAGTAAATTAATATAACAAGTAAAATACTATTCCCCTTATCGTACGGAAAGAGTACCTGACAAAAGTGGAAGAAACATCCCATACAAGTAAGGGAAAATTAAATATATTGTAAAATAAGATTATATTATAAAATACGTTGGAGTATTAGAATGCTAAATGTTTTATTGTCTCTTTCCTCTGACTAATAGTAAACGAAACCTCAACACTAAAATACTCGACATTTGCAGGTGGGTGGGCCCGACCCATGATCCTCCATCACGACAGGCCGATGGGTTTCTCAATGCACCACGACGATATAGTGTCAGCGTTAGTGAATATCAGCCTATTGATATGGTAGTTTCTTCCGCCTGTCCCCCCCCCCCCCTTTTGCTTTTGAGAATGCTGAAGATTTACAAGCTTCATAAGGTAATTTTCCCATCCATCTATGGGATTTTCCACTACCATGTACGTGAATTTTACTCCAGAGTGCGGTAGTTTTACCTTACCTGTAAGGAAAACAAATGTTTCCCCCACAAAATCGCGAATATTCCCTTACACTTGTCAGGTAATTTTCCCATTATTTTTTACAGTACGGTTTCAATTCCCAGCGGGGCCGCTCCCGAATCTTCGCACGTGGGAATCGTGCCGGACAATGCCGTTGGTCGGCTAGTTTCAACGGGGGATCTCCGTTTCCCCAGCCTCAGCATTCCGGCCCTATTCCATACTCACCTCGCTCACCCGCATCGGCTCTTAGGACCTCGATGTTAGGAGCCGCCCAAAATCTCTCCACTCTCCTTTGACGTATGCGTGCCCATTCGCTGATTGACTGCGCGAGGCTCTGGGAATGGGCCTTCTTTTTATGACCGGCTATCGCGTGTTACAAAATATAACCCTATTAAGAGTGGGATGGACCCCCGTGGGAACTCCACGCCCAAGGTTAAGAAGTGAGGTAGCTATACGGGCGACACTAACACGCAAGCCTATTGCCTCATCGCTCCTACGCGCAAGGCGTGCAGTGTTTCCGTCGTGACGCTGTAATGTGAAAATTAGATTTGTGACATACGGGTTTTATTACACGCAATGAAAGACCACAGATTAAAGTACGGCCATATCTTTATAACTTTTCTCTTGCCTCTTAACGAAACTGCACAGGCAAGGTTTAAAAATGCGATATTTGGCTATTTCCACAAATTTTTTTCTTCAAGAATATACTTAATTCGACACAAGTAAAAAAATACATAAAAAAAAAAAAGGTCGTAGGTATTGGTTTTTATCTTTTCTGACAGAAAGTAATTTTTTTTATTAACATTTAGACCGTATTTACCGAGATACGCATATTCGCGCAAACAACTATTTCACAACAAATGCCCGGGTCCATCCCTCTCTTAACTGGGCTGACAGCTGGAGAATAAATTGTCAGGCGCTGATTGGCGAACAAAGTTCCCACATGTTGTTGAGTGATACTCAGAGACATGCAACATTCGCGTTATTATTAGGGGACAACTTAAACATGAAACACGTGTACCTTTGCAATACTTTTGTCATTGGAGCATATTTTATGTGACACTCCCTGGGTGACTTTCCGCCAATAAAGGAACACTTCACAATTGTGTGCCCCAATCACGTGTAGTTCAGTCTTACAGGGAGTCACTTCAGTTCTGTGTAGCAGCCAATGGATCAACGACGCTGGCTCTAGTACATAAAGTACTGTGAAGTTCAGCCTGATGCCAAATAATAACGCGAATTTTGCATGTCCCTAGTGATGATATTTTGCTGGCGTCTGAGACTGGAGTTCGCAGTATAAGCGATTGTTTCACAGTTTTATACTTTAGTCTGTTAGCGGTTTCTTCACACTTTTTGGATGAAATATTTGAAATATCACGCTATGTGTGTGGTGCTTGGTTGTTTCCTACATATGTAATGTATCACAAACATTATATATGTATAGGCTGTTCATGGCAAAATGAGCACTTTGGAAAGCCCTGCTTAAGATCTACTTGTATGCACGTTGTTAATTTTCCACCTTATGCAAAATTAGCCTTACCATGTGCCTCATCACTGTATTAATGCGTCGGACAAGTGAAACCGTGAGATTATTAAAAACATAAATATTTTACAAATATACTCATGTTTTACAATTCGATGCATTAAAGGAACAGAAAGTGAAAGAAATTATTTAAGTTATCACAAATGGTTACTCAAGACATGTTATTCGGAGTTTGGATATAGAACTACTTTCCATTCATCGTTGCCAACTTCACTGGGTGCATGTCACTCCAGTGCGCCCGTTGAAGAATATGCAGGTAGGAACAGTGACATTTTTCTAAGGTTGAATTTAAAAGTGCTCATTTTCTCGTGAACAGCCTTTACTAGTGTTGACAAAAAATTACCTTATTTTGTGTTAAATTTAGCTTTTACTTATATTTTATCTACACATTATAACAATATTTAATTTACAGTTTATGTGAACAAGTCAGCGAAAAAAAAGTGTGTTGGGAATGCCTAGTAAGATATAGTTATTATGGGAAATATTATTTCTCTGAGTGCGCAGAAATGCGGTGCGTTGTCCCTTTGGTGTGATTTTATATACTCAGTTACACTTTGTTTTCATGAGGCGTAGGAACATCCTGGAAAATGAACTTGAAGCAGAGCTGCAGAAATGTTGCAAGTAACCGTGAATGGATTATACCTACACTGCCTGACAGGTATGTGGCAGACTCGTCGCATGTATCTGGGTCGCGTTTAATTTGGTATTTCCTTTGTCACGCGCAACTAATTTTCTGTTATACACACTGACCACTCACCCGTAATACGACATAGTTAATATTTCCATTAACGTAATAACTCTCATCACTGCGTCGATAGTAAGTATGCTACGTCATTTTTGGAAACATTAACCTTTATGTCAATGTTTACCCTTGTATACAAGGGAAATGAACGAACTTCAGTTACCAATAAATATGAGCGAACAGCTGACAGCCCGAATGCTGGTTAAACTCCAGGGACCAGTTAACTGATGAAAGACGTGTCGCCCCAGTATGGCAAAGCGGGACAATTCTGCAACACAATACTTAACACTTTGAGGCGTCCACATATTTATTCGCAGTTTCAACAACCTGGAAGTGAGTTGTCTGTGCACTTTTCTACAGGAATAACAGCTCTATTGGTCTGTGTATTTAGACACACCAGCGCCTGATTGGTTCAAATTACACTGGATATGCTTACCACATTGACAAGTTTCGTTATTGTCTGGCTACCGGGCTGCGAATTGGCGAACTGACTGCCTTCCAAATACAGTGACTTGCCATGCACAACACGAGGCACAGTCCGCCCTGCTCGTTTATGTAGTTTAATAAAAATGTATTTATTGAGGCATGAAACCTTACAGCTGATGTGGTATAGTGTCCATGCTAGGTCAAAAATAGTAATTAAGCAACGGCAGCATAACTGCGCGAGTTTTATCTTCAGAGACTGAGACATTCTCTACTCGGGCATAGTCTCTAGTGTTAATAATACAGAAGCGAAAAATCCGCTTGCACATAGGTGCGCCTGTTTTTCGCGCAAAAATATTTCAGGAAAAGTTGTATTCCAATACATTTTCGTTAAGAATAAATTTCGTGATTTGGTCATTTTAATCGTTACGCGTTTTATCTGGCTGCCCATGAATAACAGACGGTTAGTATAGGAGAAACTTAATTCCGATTGGCCCACTCACGTAAACTCTTCTCATAAGGACAAGTTACCAACAGCGAAAGGAAGGCTGCGAGTGTGCACATAGGATATCGAATTCTGGCTTCCGCGGGAATCTTTTCACGAAATACAGGTGACCCTTATAGTCCGATACTTCGAATTCCAGCACCAAAGGCCTGCGAAGTTCTGTTACTTGCCTGCTGGCATCCAAGCCAATAAGTAAGATATGAAAATTTCGCGAGTTCAATTACCGGTAAACTAGACTCCACAGTCCTGTGTGCACTAGAGCCTTAGATGTTTGTTCATTGGCTGCTGCCCCACTGTTACCTCACACCTGGCTGTACGGGATTCGCTACTAGTTTCCTCGCAAGTCTGTTATTGGCTCAGAGTCATCCAAGGCGTGTATGATATAGTCTGGTCCAATTGCAAAGATGAATTCACTGTATATGTGTTTGACGTCTATCTTGTCCCGAAACGAATTCGCGAAATTTTCCTATCTCTACCAATAGGTGTAATTTTCACAACATACAGTAGCAAATAATACGCACGACCCGTTTCCAAAATGGGTACTTCAACGTCAAAGGTAACCACAGTGATGTTTCATTTCTGTACACTTACCTGTTCTGTGGCACTGTGCAGATGAGCCAGAACCGCCAACTACTCGCAAAAATATCCAACTGCCGGCGCCGGCAACCGAACTGTGGGCCTTCTGGTAAGACGAAACAACTGCCAATACACAGACACTGTGAAATCGCAAAACTTTTTTGAGCTAACATATCTACTATAACGCTCTAGAAAATTTGTCTTTCAGTAACTGGATGATCAAGTTTAGATCCGGAGAAGTTCTTTGCAGGCCAATAACAAATGGTATTCTTTACAGTATCAGAATCCTCATTGGCCAAATGAAATCAGCTAGTATCTTCATACATGTACGACAACCAATAATTAGGGATAGGAAAATTTCGCCAATTCATTTCGGGACAATATAGACGTGAAATACATATACAGTAAAGTCAGATTTGCAATTTGATCACAGTTTATTAGACACTCCCTGGACGCCTCTGAGATAATAGCAGACTTGCAAGGAAAAAAATAGCGAATCCTATACTGCTAGGTGCGGGCAACACTGGCCGCTCTCTGGGGCAGCTGGGACTAGAGTATACACCGGACTGTGGAGTCTAGCCTACAGGTCATTGAACTAGCAGAATTTTCCTATCCTTACTAATAAGGAATGGAAACTGTCTAACAATAGCCTACGCCACAGAAGAGTCGACAATTTAATAACTACAGTTCCTAATATACATAATTCACGGTTATTTCCAACATTTCTGAAGCCCTGCTGAAGTTCTATTTCCAATATATTTCACTGCCTCACGCAAACAAAGCTTAAAAAGGTACACCAACGCACCGCATTACCAACACACATTTTTGATCTCTTTCTTTATTCATAATACTTATTAATGAATTACTAGAGACCTGAAAAATTCGCGAGTTCAATGACCTGCAGACTAGACTCTACAGTCATATGTACAAATATGCCAATATCAAATTTGCATTTGTTGTCGGCTGTCACAGTGGAAGGCAACGATTGGGTCAGCGTTCTTCAGGAGGTGTCGAACACCGTGTGGACCAATGGCTGAAGTTTTATTAACACACGCGTTCTGAATTGTAGCTTTCCCGGAAATGAATCGGCGAATTTTTCAGGTCTCTATGAATTACCAAAAATCAAATACTTTTATGTTAGCACGTGTATAAAACGCTTGTGATAGATGACATGTTTAGGAATCCAAACATTTCATGCTTGGAGTATTTTTTCAAAGGTTCGATACAAAAAGTGTGAAGAAACCGCGAAAAAAAACTCGTTTTCCCGATTCGCTGGCAAAATTTCAGTAAGTGCACGGTTTAGGGGTTATTACAATAATTAAGTTAGTTTGACAGGAATTATTTAATACGGGATTTATAGGTGTTTGGTTGAACGTGATAACCGAACGTTTTTTTTGTCACGCGTAACATGTCTTCCTGGCATTCTGAATGCCTGGAGTTCAAACTCGGCTTGCTGTTGCTGGTAAGTTGTGCTTTTCTATATGACCCTTCCAGTTAAACTCTGGTGCAGTTCCGAAACATTAGTTTTCCTATTTATTTCTTTATCTACATAGTTTTGACTAACCTGGTTACGCGATCAAAAAATAACAACCATTTTTAAACACTGACCAGAATATTTGCTAAGTGGGTGAAGAAATTTGGGCAGCTGTAAACATCGATGTCTTGAGAGCCGATGAGGATGATTGAGGTGAGAATGGAGCAGCGTGGGGTAAACGGGAGATCTCCGAGAAGGCCCTCCAACCCCCGGCATCGTCCGGCACGATTCTCACATGCGAAAATTCGGAGTTCCCCGATCGGGGATTGAACCCGGATCGCCTTGATAGGAGGCAAGCAGGCTAACCGCTCAGCCACCATGGCCCCTAATGTTCGCTAAAGTTGGAAAAAAAATGAAACAACAAAAGTTGGTGTTTTTGTCGGGGATGTTCACAATTTTGTCGGATGAAACTTTCGGTATGCTTGTACCATAACGTGTATTGATTGATATGACGCTCGCAGGGACACAAACCCACCACATACGGATGAGAACGTGGTTTTACCGCCCACCTCAGAATATGCACTCTGACGGTTAGTGTGGAAAAGGGAAGGTGGTGGGATCTAAAGCGAATAATAAATATTCCGTAACGCGACAAAAATGTATTTAGGTTTGACGATGGAGCGGAGGGGGTGATTTTTTTCGTTTGAAGGAGCCGCATTTGAATTGCGGTGGTGTGTGACCCCTCCATTTTTTTCTATTGTCCATTTTGGCCGCGAAAAATGTGCTTAATGCTTGGAAAAGAAAAAAAAAAACAGACAGGGGTGGGGATTGCGGTCGAGATGGACGGATGTTTTATTCATGACGGGGATGAAATATTTGTTTTTACTCCTCGGCGGCGCAGCGACAAACAACCTGTCCATCAGCCTCGGAGGGGGTTATTGATTGGTCCACCCGCCTTGCTGGCCGGCCCCATCGCTCATCCTGATTGGGCAGTGTCCGCGGAGCTGAACTTCGCTGGGATTCAGGCCTGCTCCTTCCGATCGACCCCATTTGACCTCCCGACATGCACTTCATGTCTTTGTCCTTCCTCCTTGGGGGTTATTCTAAGTCTTTCCTTCCGACGAAAAACAATAGATGCTTTACAACTGTCGGCTCAGGCCACCGTTCGGTATTCTAAGCTTGAAACTAAGATCGAGTGACGTCACGAGGGGAGTCGGAACGTCTCAACTGCTCACGAGCAGTTGGCACGCTAACATTTCGTCGTTAAACCAATATGGTAGGCGTCTATACTAAATGGGGCAGTGTATTTCAATGATACGGAAATAACTATTGCATAGTGTAAAGTCAGTGCAGCACGTGTTTATGTTGTATAGAGTTATAATTTTCTTACACATACATTTGCGATATGAATTAGCATGAAAAGATTGCTTATAGTTATTACAAAAGTGCAAAACATACATATGTCCTTCTTAGACATTGTACACAACATGATACAGACAATTTTACGTGTGGGATGTTATTACAAGCGCGTGAATATACGAATACTGAATTGTAAATATTTATTCAATAAACTGCAATTATAATGGACTAGGGGACACAGCCGCTGACCATTTTTTTTGTTTTGTCACGGGGCTAGAACCGTTACCATGTTAAAAATTTGGTTATCATACAAAGACTCAAACAAATATTGCATAGATATATGTAGGTAATAGTGAAATTATGTGAAATTAACTCAAAATTGAAGCGACTGCGGTCCCATTTAAAATATCTCTATCCACTTGGCCACTGAGGCTCCACTTAACATAGTTCTATCCACTGAGCCACATAGGCCCCACTCGGAATCTCTCTATTGACTAAGCCACTAAGTCCCCACTTGTAATCGCTCTATACACTGAGCCACTGCAGCCCGACTTGGAATCTCTCTATCCAATGAACTACTAAGGCCCCATTTGAGATATATATCTACTTAGCCACTGCGGCCTCACTTGATATAGTTATATACACTAAGCCACTGCGGCCCCATTTAACATAGTTCTATCCACTGAGGCACTATGGCCCCACTTGGAATTACTCTATCCACTGAGCCGCAGTGGCCCCACTAATTAACTCAACATTGAAGTGAGACATTTAAAGTAAACAAAAATGACATTCCATTACCTTCATATCTATATGCAATATTCTCCATGCATTAATGCAAAACTTTTCATAAGGAAAAAGTAATTTAAAAATGAGTTTGTATGGTAAAAGGTAATGACTGCGTAATGATCTTTGCTGAAATTCGAACTTGACCTGTATTTTAACCTGAGGATTCGCTCTGCAAAATTTGAAGAACTTCTGTTGAGTTTCAAGGTACTTAGAGGTATTAAAGACGGACGGAGAGAGATCGTCTACTTATTACATAGGATTTGTTAAACATTTATTAATTCCTGAACGAGCGTGTGCTCGGTGGTCAAGTGGTTAAGTTGTGTGCATCGTAGCACAAGTATTTCTATAGTTTGAGTTCGGAAATCATCCCCCCCCCCCCCGGCTTAGTTTTTTATTTTCTTTGAATATGTGAAATACAGTTATATGATGATATGTGGTAACCACATTTTTTTTTAAAGCGAGCATATAAGATGTATACATTTTTATTTTGGCCCCTAATAGCCCACAGTTATGAATGTTTTGGGGCTGGCTCTGTTAATTTAAATTTCAAGGGTACAATTTGATAGTAGGGCTAATGTATATACATACATACGTTAATTAAAACGGACAGCGATTAACTTTAAATATTACGAATATATTCTGTAACAAAATGACAATTCCTTGCATTGATTCCAAAAAGAAGACACTAATAAATTCCGCGTCATTTAGTAATTTTAAAACTAACTTTGAAGCCAAAATTAATAACACAAGTGCATTCAAAATCTACGTACCTACTGAAGCTCGCTCAGTACAAAATAAATGTTTCTGCACTGGAAGGTTATCGGCGTTAAAAAAAACCATAGGTTTCATATGTGGTAAAAAGGGGGGACCGGATTTTTAATTCACAACAAATTCAATACCTGTGTGGTAAAAGGTTAGCAATACTGTTATAATTTATCAACCAAAGAAAAAACATTGTATGACCCCAGTAACTTAGTCAATGTTACTTATTTTATATTTATTCAAAATTATCACCTGCCATGGCTCTACGGTACGCTTCGGCAAACACCAAGGTTAGGAATATTAATATAATCGATTTAAGATGTTTACATTTCTTTGCTATTCAGGACAGTTCTACATGAAGTCAGCAATTAAAATCTGCTAACTTTTCTTCACTGAGCCTTGACCAAATATTTATTTTCCCACATACACAAATAGTTCGCTCAACACCCGGGCCACATCCGTAACTCGTAAACATATATATCCCACGAAGGGGGAAAAAAATACAGTTCAACACGGCCACCAACCACAGTTTCTCACACTCCCCACAAAATCAAAGAATTTTCTTACAAAATACGTATTTGTAAATATGGACTATTGTTTACGAGCTATAAAATATAATGCTTACTATTCGTGTATTTAAGTAAATATTTTTCAAAAGATTTGTGAAAACTTAAAACGAGTAATTGTATTAATATTTTGTTGGTTGGTACGTAGTCGACAGTGAGCAGAGACAAGCGCTCATTCAGCTTGGAGTGGGAAAAGTTGGTAAGCCGAAGATGTCCGATTGCGCTCCCGTGCTAAACGACTGATATAAGCTGTTCACGATAAAGTGAGCACTTTTTAAGGTTCTCCCAACAGGCATTAGCCACTAATAAATAAGTTTTATTACAGTCTCGAGCATTAACTTTCGAAAGTGGTGAAAGTATACACCGTATTTATTAGCTACATGACAATATTGATAGTAAAAAGTGGATTAAACATACAAAATTGCTTGAAAGAAAAGTTTGGAAGGGCCGTAAAAAGTGCTCTCTTTACTGTGAACGGCCTATAACTCTGTAGACGGCGACGGCAGTCACCGGCGAAACTTATAATAAGCACCCAGAACTCAAGGAGCATTGAGTGGTCCGACGACGTTTCAGTGCTTAAATCGCATCTCTTAACTGTTTCATTCCCACATGAACTCATAGTCTCTTTCGTTGCAAACAGGGCATTTCTGACGTGTGCTGTACTCGGGGTGGCAAGTAGAATGTTTTGTTACCACAGCCAATAAGCTTTAGGCTTTGTGTTCGGTGATGAGTGATATGAACCTGTTATAACGTAAAGCCGTAGCACGTTTTACGAATCACTCACTCCCAGGAATGATAATTGGGTATTGAAATTCGCAAGATAAAACATACGCCAAATGAATTTCTTCCTGTGCAACATGTAGGCATTGTAGACAGTGTTAATTAAGCAATTTTCACATTGTATCCTTTACACGTAATCATTACAGTTTTGTAAAATATATATTTCACAGCTTTTACTAAGTGTTTTTCAGACTCATAAATATACTGTCATTTTTTTTTATAAAAAAAATAAACCAAATAATTTAACAGTTTTAAGATACAAATTAATTTCGATAGTGCTTAGCAAGACACTTCAAAAAAATCATTTATACCCAAAAAACCTATTTTATATGGGAAAATTTCTTTTAATGATAACATCAAAGATGCAAAAATTGCCAGTGTGATTACATAAGCGTCCTGGCAAATCTTGTGGCATAAAATTTGAACGTGAATTTCTCCATACTTCAGGTCGGTTATTTTTAGTTATTTGCATATTGCGAAACGCTGAAATTAATTTTTTAAGTACATTAAAATTGCAGAAAATAGGGAATCTGACGCTCTATGTATTTGAAACGACTTTACTCAATGTTGAGCAGAGAGCAATACGAACCTGAAATAATAAATATTTATTACAATGTTTATCTTACGCTCACATTGAAATTATTCATACTCTGCTCACAGTTGTGTTTATTAGGCATGTTTATAAAAATTCCAATATATTTATTTCTTCGGCGCACCTACACTAGTGATGAGTAGAGACATGCAAAATTCGCGTTATTATTTGAGGAAACGTTAAATTTAAAACACGTGTACCTTTGCAATACGTCTGTCATTAGACCGTACATTGTCTGACACTCCCTTGGTAACTCTGCACCAATGAATGAACACTTCACAATTGTGCGCTCCAATCACGTGCAGGTCAGTCAGAAAGGGCGTGGCTTCACATCTGTGCCACAGCCAGTGTAGAAACGACGCCGGTCCCAGTATAAACAGTATTATGACGTTCAGCCTGATGCCAAAAATAACGTGAATTTTTCAGGTCTCTGGTGATGAGATTAATGTAGAAGTTAATTTGTACATATGTTAGGGTGTTACATGACGGGGTATTGAAAGTGCTAAAAACAAGCGTGAGACTCTGCGAGACTAAACCTTGGGAGCGTTATTGCTTTTGCCGGATACAGGATGAAAGTTAAAAAGTTAAGGATTAAAATTTTAGAGTAGTGGCGGGTAAGTAACGAAGCGGTAAATATTATATTTTAAAAAAGTTAATTCAGTGCGCTTCTACCGAGGAGAATAAAAACGATCGCAAAACATTATGATCTTGGATTAGGGCTTGATTCACAGCATATTCTTTGCAACGAACTGATAGTTTACGAGAATTGCTCTCTCTTTGTGAAATAGCACCGTAGGAATTCCAGCGAGGAAAACAGAGCCACCCTCCCCCGTTTCGGCTAGAAAATAAAAATAACGGCACATTGCGGAGTGACATTCGTCCGCGGGGGCAGCGTGGTTTAGCTACTAACGATCGCTCGGGCTCCGACAACATTTGCTGCAGCGTGGAGCGGCAGGTACTTCTGGTCGGAAATAGAACAAGGACTGGGCTTATCTTTGTTCAATGTCATGTTAGTTCAGTTAAAGATGTATTCAAGCTCGTGAAGGACGGAGGGCGTGATAAAGTTTAAAGAACTAAATTTTAATCCTGAAGTTATTCGCAGTGCTATAAAAATATACAGAATTATTATTTAAAAAACGGATTTTTCTGTACTCCATGTTAAAGTTTACTATCCCATCACTGAACGAAATTTTTATAGTAGTATAAAAAGGTTGGTTCTGGGACACCTTGCTGCTGACTGAGGAATGGAGGACTGCAACTAGCAAATTAAGATCCCTGCTCATAAAAAAATTAAAAAATTTCCCTCTCTTCACGCGAAAAATTCTAGAACATAGCATTACATTTGACGGCGGCCATTTTGTCAGTCAGTAAAATGTTTCCGAACACTATCGCGGCCATTTTAGCAGCCAGTGAAAACAAATTCTCGACATCTATATCCTATTACTCGAATGAGCGTATATGTCGATGTCGGCCATTTTGGTAGCCAGGAAAAGTCGCCTGTAGCCGGCGGGGGCCATGTTGTCGGCCAGGGGGGAATTTTTCCCACCGTTAGTCAAAACTGATTTCCTATTACCCGAATGAGTGCATACTTCGATGGTGGCCATTTTGGTAGCCAGTCGGAATGGATGCAGATGCCATATTTGTAGCCAGCACAGACTTGAGCTAGCAAGAAGAGATGTGGGGGCGGGGGCGGTACATGTGGTCCTTAGAGGTTCCATAGCCATGTAAGTAACACTGCAGACAAAGGGCATGTTCGCCACATCGCCCTTTTGCTTAGGTCACCCAAGATGCTTCCAACCAAAACTACAGTTCCCATCATTAGTAGATGTAATAAAAATGTCTGGTGCATGTTTCAGGCTGCTATGGCATAGCTCATAGTTCACTGGTGCACGATTATTAACTGATCGAAGCCACATCAAAACCAGCCCTTATGAGGTGGAAAATCCTTGGCATTGACGATAAACCCATTCAGTTTGTGCCAGCAACACAAGCACATATTTTTAAAACTATCAAAAGTATATATATCGGGTTTCACATGATCCGAGCACACATGATGGAGATTCAGGTCATCCATATGAAGCAGAATGAAGAACTTGGTACTGTCATGCAAGTTGCTTCAGCATATAGGAGTACATCTGACAGAGGTAAATAACAACCACAGTGACATGGCAACACATACTGAAATACTGTTGCATCGTGTTCTGCTTCTCACACATGACATCAAATATGAACACAAGAGTTAGGTCTAGCATTGTTTGGCAGCACGATGTCAGCATTGTTGCTAAACAGGAAATACTAAAGTCGAACCACTGCCTGTACAACCTATGCCAGGCGAATGTATTTCGTCTGTTGGAGGAACTTCGAGTAAAGATACACATCCTCGAAGCAGAGACCATTAGGATGCTCGAGAAGGCTGAGGAGCACACAAGTCTTCCCACAGTTGTTTGGACCAGCGATAATAGCACAAACAGTATTTGGTAGAAGTTTCCCATGGCATGATTCCTGGGCCGTAGATTCAACTTCAGTGGCAAGGATAACAGGAAGCATGGTAGTCAGGGGCACAATCTCCATTGTACTGAGATGGGACCGCTAAATTAAACATACTTATGGTTGTGCAAAACATATAAATGATGCTCATTTCGACAACATAGAGTTAGTATGCAGTAATGTGTCATTGAAGCAAGGTCAAAAGGGGGTACGGACTTGTGAATAAGCTGATCAACAACCTTCTGTTCTAAGTACCAAATCCCTGCTACAAATTCTGTGGGTCTAGTAATGGCCAATGAGAAGGTTGAAGCAAGGGGACGTTCCAATAAACACCCTCGATGAGGCATGTCAGGAGCATGACATTGCACATGTGACAAGTAGCAGGTTGGAGGGCAGAGATGCAGCAGACAGGATTCTTGCAGACAAAACCCACATGGTAGGCATTTCACCCGCATCGAAGCTCCGCGAACGGCTGGCGTGGGGAGTGGCCAAGTTCATGTGAGCGAAGGTGAAGCGTGGAATGGGCCTGGTGTTCTGGAGGAAGATGAAGAAGAAGACAACACGTATAGGAAACTGCACCGCCGAGTTAAGCATGGCAGGATCTTGCAGTTTCTTCTACCAGTCATTGGATTATTGAGTAGTCTAATCAGAGGGGCCAGTGGGATAGCAAGAGTTGTGAACAGTACTAAAAGAGAAAACGAATGCCTCTTGGAAGCAATCAGGTATATTAGGAAAATGGAAGCTCTTGTCGGGGGAGCAAAATGGTCAGGGCTGGAACTCCACCCATACAACCAGGGGGTGGTGGAAAGAAGCAAAAGGTGGCAGCAGCAACACAATGAAGGAAGCAATCCTAAGAGCCCTGCCCAATGCCCCACTCACAAACATTGATATACAAAAGTGCACTTGAAAATTGTGAATACTCAACTTCAGGGGCATCTTTATGTGAGACTTGATGTGGGTGTTTAAGGGCTTTCAGAAGTGCTGATTTTACAGTGAACAGCCCTTATATCATCGGGCATTCAACACATTTAGTTTACTTGTATGTAAGAAAGATACTGAACACCAAAATATTATGTGTTTGCAACACTTGAACTCACATCTATACCATATTCAAAAGAAAAATGGTACCAACTGTACAAGAAACCCAGCACTGGCGAGTGTCTCCTCATATTGCTCCCAGTTTCAGCTCGAATGACGAGGTATGGTAAAATTGGTACAGTAATTTTCATCTTTATGTTTTACATCCAGAAAATGTAATGCCTAAGGTGGCAATAAGATATATTTATTAGCAGTTAATGCCTGTTGGGAGGATCTTAAAAAGTGCTCACTTTATCGAGAACAGCCTGTGAGTGAACCTGTTTCGTCCACGGTAAATAAATGTGTACATAGGTTGAATCTTGGCTGATTACAAGTTTTGGTACCCATATAGCTGCATCGCTCACTTGCTAACTGCTAATTAAACGAAAAATTTCTCACATAGAGTGTACACGTGAAAGTCAATCGCCAACATGTCAAACCATGGCGTGCACACATGACCGTGGTCACTCTGTATTGAAACTGGTACATTTTCCCATCCTGACGAGTCCTGTTAATATAATTAGCATGCAAGCAAATGCAACAGTAATCCCTGTCACTATGTGCTGCAGTTCACTCACCACATATATTGAGATGCAGATCTGTTTATCTCAAGGTGCAGGACGTCAGTGCAGCTGGTCAGCGATATGGTTACACTGCGGATACTGAGAAATGATTAAATGAGTATCCTTGATGGGGGTATATTTATATGCTACAGCATGTGCATCCCCTCTCATGCGGCTGCCAACCCCTTCCTTCCCTACACATTGACCCAGGCAGCCAGTGAGTGTCTTCCGGCAGACAGCAAAGGGTGCATTTATTAGCATCTTCTGGCTGGCTAATGCTCACAGGGGTGACCATCTCATACTACACGTTCCTCTCTTAAGGCGAATTGACATTACCATGTGTACCACTCCGATCATGCATACTCCGTCACAGTAGTAAAATGTGCATGAGGGTTGTGCCACAGAGAGAGTGCTTCGATGGATTTGCATCACCGTTTTTTCCCCTTTCTCCTAACCTCTTCTTACTTACATACTCCTAGGACTGCTTATCATGTTCATGATCACACAATTCCATGACTCATTATTATTCTGGGCTGGTTTTATCCTGCATGTCCAAGATGGCCACCATTGTGGCTTCGTCCTGATGACCCCTTGGGGAAGGGGTCAGTCCTGGCTGGGGTCTTGTCGCAGATGGACGTCGGTGTGTGCGGGCGTCATTTTGGCGGTGATGAATGCGAATTTTAGTCCATGCTGACTGCCAATATGGCCACTGTGTTCATTTTAACTGGCTACCAAAATGGCCACCATCGAAATATGCGTTCATTCGGATAATAGAAAATCGGTTTTGAGGAATGGTGGACAAAATATTCCCTGGCCGACAACATGGCAGCCGTCGGTTTCGGGCGACTTTTCCTGGCTACCAAAATTGTCTCCGTCGGCATATGCACTCATTCGGGTAATAGGAAATCGATTTCGAGGGAAATTCTTTTTCGCTGGCTGTCAAAATGGCCGCCGATGTTTTCGTGCGCATTTTACTGGCTGAAAAAATGGCCGCCGTTGTGATGAAATGCTATGTTCTAGAATTTTCCGCAGGAAGAGACGAAAATGTTTGAATTTTTTTATGGGCAGGGACATTAATATGTTAACTGCAGTCCTCCAGTCGTCAGCCAGCAGCCAGGTGCACCAGAACCAACCTTTTTATACTACTTTTTATGACATTCTCAATTATAATTGCAGTTGTCTTTACACTAGCTACAGTCACTTAATTTTCGCTTATTATTTAGATTATACGATCAGGGTGTCTGCTGTCATATAGGCTGTTCACAGTAAGATGAGCATTTTTGAAAGCCCTGCTTAAGATCTATTTATATACACGTTGTGTATTTCTTCGCCCTATGTAATAGTAACATTGCCATGTGCCACGTCACTTTATTCATGCGCCGGTCAAATAAAACTGTGGAATTATTAAGAAAGTAAATACTTTACAAATCTGGTCATTTTTACACTTCGATTCGTTAAAAAAAAAAAAATTAAAGAATTAATTTTATGTTATCGCAAATAGTTACCTAACACTTTTTGTTTGACGTTAAGATATGGAACTACTTTCCATCCATCGTTACCAACTTCATTGGGGAATGTCACTCACAGCGCCCATTAAAATATATGCATGCAGAGACAGTGACATGTTCAAAGGTTAATTTTTAAAGTGCTCACATTATCTTGAACACCCTTTAGCTACATTAACGTAATTCCAAATGTCTGCCACTCACGTATCTGGCACCACTTGTCTACAGTTCAACTGGTCAGCTTCAATCTCTGGTCTGCCGATGGTCGCACATCGCATTCCCTGGCCACTGCGTCACCGCCCGTCGTCCCGGTTTCACATATACCCGGCACTAGTGGCCATCCAAGACTGTCGACACAAAAGAATGGTGCGGCTTGTATATAGCTGAGGTAGCCTGGCCCAGAAGCTTCTCCGCTACTCGAGTTGAGCCAAGGCGGAAGATTGCCAGAAAGTTGGTGCAATGGCCCCCAAGTAATTCAGTCTTCCAGTCACAGGATTGACGCCGGTGCCGTTCGAGTTACTGTTGCCCACGTGGTTGGCTGTTCTTCTTCTCTTACGGGCAACAGAGATGTCATCCTGGGAGTATGGTGCTACGCTAGCACTAGGGAAGGGCATGGAAGCGAAACGTTGTCATACAACAGAACAAATGTATTCCTAATGCCCTTGAAGCTGTTACATTTGCCTGATGAACCCGAGTGGGCAAAGAATACAGTTTCTCACGGGTTTATTTCGCCTGCGTGATTGTAGTGGTTCAGTTTAAGAAAAAAATTGTGGGATACATAAATTGTGTTATAAAGCACATCATCGAACAGTTACACAATTCTTTATAACAATAAATTCAATCGTTTAAATTTTCGCGAAACGTCGCCATATATAAATGTGTGTAAGCATAGGCATAGGCGTATTCTTTAGTAAAGTAAATAACAAAATTATTCCTGAAAAATAAACAAATATACATATAACTAATTTATAACTTCGTTCAATTATTTGTTACTACAAAACATCTTAAAAATTTATTAGATATTTTGTAGTTATCTTTTCCCGACATGGACGTTATTGAACAATCTTTTCTTCATATTTTCCTCCACAACATACTTTAGAGGACGTATAAGTTAATGTATTCGATATTAGTACCGGTTTATTTAACCACTTCATGCTGTACACAAGTACGCTGTTTAAAATCCGGTATATGCACTAGTTCTCTACACAGTTACTTTCGTATAAACGATTTACGATGCAATGTTAAACACGGATTTTTTTAGGGGAAAAGAGCATTACACATTCGTACACTTCAAGGTTTACTTTTTATAATGATTGTCATATAGTAAAGAAACAAATTTAAATCTTTTCAGGTTTTCCTTTTCAAGCCGTCAACCACATTGACTTTCCATTAATAACATGCGACAAAATGTATACCTCTGTCATTCTAAAGCAGCTTTCCCAGCGTATTCATTCAGTGAGTGACGCTATTTGGCCACTTCATAACATCGAGGTCTTGAGAGCTGACGAGGGTGAAGTGAGGTGAGCATGGAGCAGCGCCGGAATGAAAGGGCGGGTGAAACGGCAGATCCCCGAGAAAATTCGTGGACCACCGGCATCGCCCGGCACGATTCCAACTTGCGAATATCCAGAGCGAACCGGCCGGGGATTGAACCCCGGTTCACCTTGGTGGGATGCGAGCAGTTTAACGTCTCAACCCCCGCGGCGCCCATATTAATAAAGAGTACATAAGAGTACGGATACGTAAGCGAAACTGCCTCTCGTGATGTGAACTCCAGTCGTACACGCCAGCAAAATGACGTCAACGACCAGTAGCGTGTTGAAACTATTTGTTTACAATCAGCATCATGATAACTTGTCAGCTGGAAGCCCTGCCAACAGGATCACTTCTGCAGCGCGCATTATCCAATCAGAGAATATGTATGCCCACACCAAAGGAACCGCTTTGTTAATATGTTTTTGTGTATTTATCAACTTTGTGGTACTGCGCATGTGTATGTACAAAAACTTCAAAATAAACGATGAAACTTTAATAGTATTTGTAATGATTCTCATTTGACAGCGTCGTAGTGCTATATTTACACATTTTTTAAGAATGTATATTAACAGTTGGCGAAAGTATATAACGGACCCATGAGTTAATGCATTGAATGAAGGAGCTAAATTTTACATTACGAAACTTTTGATTTTTGGGCTATAGTGTCCTTAATATTTTCACTCTGTACTGACTATAATTGGGATTCAGAAAATTATGACAGTTTCAAACTATATACAAAGGGCAGACACTAAGCGAAAACGTCTCTCCCCCTTCTTTTAGCGGCAAAATTTTTTCTCCTCATTAATACTCCTTATGTAGAAGACGCTCTCGCGTAAGGATTTGTCTAGGAAAATTCTTCTCATTTATCTCTATTTGATCAAGTACTGCTTCATGCAGGTATGAATAATATGATTTATAACAAATCGCCTAAATTTAATATTTCTTCAAAACTAAGCATATTTTTCTAGATTTTAGAAGCAGTGAACTCGCTAATTATATCTTGTCAGACATTGTTCAAGATTTTTATAATAAATGCGAGGTATACGTATCGAAAGTTTGACTTAAATGTATATTTTTTTTGCCTAACCGATGAGGAAAATTACTAAGTCGAGCAACGGATAATTATACCAATTAGCTGAAACGTTAAACTTTCTCAAAGTTTCATATTAATGTATAAAATTTGGCTACTTTGTAATGCGCTGTTAGAATAATAAGTAACGTCCTTCAAATGTAGGTCGACTTCAAGGGCTCTCAATTAATATCACAAGACTCATTTGAAAAAAATAAGTTCATATTTGCTTTTCTTACTTAACTCAGTGAAAGTATAAACAATTTATGTTTAAGTAAATTTACCAAATACAGACAGAATGTTTCATTCATGAAAATAAAATTCGTCTTCCTTGCACATTATTTAAACTAATATAGAAAAGGCAGATATGCGTTTGTGTACGCCAGCCGAATTTAAAGCCGACCTAATTAAATTTATCTTTCTTAACTATGCATAGGCCTATATGCTGCTTCAGCTCAGATCAGGTCTGTTATCTGTATGTTCAGAGGTTTCTGCAAGAATCTAAACATCGATATTATGGCTATTTTTCTTTCTCGACTCTACCTCCCACATGGGTCAGTGTTCACAGAGCAAGCTATGTTCGAAACCAATGGTTCTTTCCTACATTTTATTGCATTTTACCCGTAGTCAGATCATAATTTTAATTCAATTGTGAGGCGACATTTTTAAAGAACTGCACCTGGCGTTTCCTGGAATAAAAATGGAAATCCAGAGAGCTCAGAACTTTCCAGTTGTGAGTCAGGGGATGCTACCGCATGACTAAACATAATACAATTGGAATATTCACGTTTATGCCAAATCCTTAACCACGGCGTTATTAGAAGCTAAGTTATTGATTTATTCACGGTTCCTCCAGGGAAACATCATCATAATCGATACTGTTGTAAGTACTAAGTCATACACGAAATTTTGTCGTTTCGATACAGAATTACTACCGACTACTTTGTTTTTGGATGTCACAGTCTTCATACACAGAAAAAAGTTATCAGATACGTGACAGCAAGTTCTGTGGTGAAATTTCAGGATAGCAGCGGCCAAAATTCTTTCGTAGCCTCAAAATATTTTGTTCATTTGATAATGATTTTCTAATTATACGAATAACCCGAATATTTCTGGAGTTGTGTTGAAGGAGCCATTGGTTCTGTAGTAAGTAAGAGTATTATGCTGCGAAACCGATATGTATAGTTGCAAAAACAAATGGCAGATAGTACCACAAATGACAGTTGTGTTGGTATTTCTGCCTAGGTTAATGTTTTAAGTATTAGGCTTATCAACAACCTGTTTGAGTACTGCCCCTACATGAACATTTTAAGTACACATGCTATGGGGGAAGCATTACAGTTACTAGTGCGCTCACATAGTAAGGAAAAAGCCTGAGTTAATGTTATCAAAGCGTGCGGTGGAGTTTATACAAGCCCTCAACAGTTTCACATTTGTTACGTGTTTGTTGGTTAACAATTTGGATGGTCCTTTATTCCAGCCAAGTGCGTTTATTTCTGCCACCTGCAAAAACAATACTTCCAAGGATAATTAGGTAGGCATTTAGAGATTAACATCTCTTCAACAGCAGGGTCATTTGAGACGGAAGAAGTTGTTCGAACAGGTATAGGAATGCGGAAGGTAGTGGCTATATAATATGGTCTATTAGCCCTTTCTACGGGCATGCGTATCAAAAAAATCTGATTAGATAATGTGTCCAATTCTTCCAAACACTCTCAACATGCGAGTCTAATAGTACATGCCATATCAAACAAAGGAAAATAAACTGATATTTTTAGGCTAGGTTAGGTAAAATTAAAATAGCCTATGGCCTATATTTTTGGATAAGTAGCTGTGTTCCGTGAATGTTAATAGAGACAGGTTTAAACAAGCACAGGCAGGGATGAACAGGTTGCGAGAAGATGGCAATGTTGAGAGTTAAACCACTCTAGCATGAAGGCATGGAACTGATAAGAAAATTCTATAGATAACATGAACGAGAAGATAGCAGTCATAGCGGAAAGATGAGATACGCATTATCATGTCATAGACATACAAAAATTTCGCACCTGTTATATCATTCAATGCTATAATCTTTTAAATGCGGCAGCGCACAGTAATAGTAGTGTGCTATACTGAGGCGAAAAAGAGATTTTATTGGACCACTGAGTGTGAAAATGCTTTTAGTAAAAAAAGAAAATTCTGATGTCTCCGCCAGTCCTGGGTTTCCGAAAAGTGAGGTGTATTCATTTTGTACACTGATGCTAGTGACGTAGGCATTTAAGCTGAGTTATCACATATTCATGATGGGAAGGAAAGACCACTAGAATACTTCAGTAAGGTATTGCATAAGCCTGAGAAAAATTACTAGGTTACATGCAGGGAACTTCTGGCCATGGTGAAGGCAATCTCATACGTCCACCCCTACCTTTAAGGCAGTCCAAGGAACCGATCAAGCTTCATTACGCTGGCTACTAAATTTTAAGGACTCCGAAGGTCAAACAGCTTGGTGGATACAGTATCTTCAAGGATATGACTTTTAAATACAGCACAGATCTGGACGCCTTAACAGCAATGCAGATGCGCTTTCTAGAAGGCCATAGTGCCATTTTTCCGTCATAGAGAAAGTCAGGAAGTAAAGAGTGGTCAATCGCTGAAGGTACGGAGACCAAGAATACAAAGTTCTCTATCTTGTGATGGGGCACCCACCTGGCGTAATGAGAATATTAGCAAAGACCAGCTGAATGATACCACTTTGCAGAAATTATTAAAGTGGAAAGAAGCTGGCTGTCGGCCAAAATGAGAAGAGATATCTAGCCTGGGCGCAGCAGTCAAAGCATACTGGGCACAATGGAAATCTCTCATACTGGAGAGTGGTGCACTTTACAGAAACTGGGAAAGTAATAATGGAAAGCACACACATTTACAATTGTTTCTCCCAGAAAGCAGGGTTCCAGAAGTCTTTAAGGAATTACATAATCCGGCATACAGTGAGCACTTTAGTGTTAATAAGACCCTCGAGAGAGTTAAGATTCTACTGGCTTCATTGTCGGGAGGATCTTGAGAAGGGTTGCCGATTGTGCGACACCTGCACTGCGAGGAAGGGCCCAAGGATCAGAGGACAAAGCCACATATAGAAATGCAATTATGGAACCCCATTCGAGAGGATAGCAGCAGGTATTCTGGGCTCTTTGTCTGTAACAGAGAGAGGTGATTGGTAACTACTGGTGGCCCAAGATTACTTTACTAGTGGCCTGAGGTCATTCCCTTCCCAAACCAAGAAGAATGTACTGAGGCCGACGCACTTATAGAGCATGCCTACTCGAGGTTTGGGGTGCCATTAGAACTCCATTCTGATCAGGGAAGAAACTTTGAAGCTGCGGTATTCCAGGAGGTGACAATGATTTCGGTAATAAAAAAGACTAGGACTACTGCGTTGTACCCTCAGTCAGATGGAATATTCGAGCGGCTTAACTGCAGTCTTGAGTAATAGTTGTCAATATCTGTGGCAGACATTAATAAGGACTACCATTGAAAGGTGCAATTGTTTCTTAAAACTTACTGCTTAGTAGTTCATGAGTACACAACGTAACACCAACAAGGATGTGGTTTGGAATATAGCTACGCCTCCATATTGACCTGCAGTCTGGCCGACTCACAGGAGAGGAAGCTGCAGCCTCTGATTATGTCAGCATATTATGTAATAGACTTCTAGGCATTCATGCTTTTGCTTTACAGTACCTCAGAATAAACGGCGAAAGGTTGTAGATGCGGTATAATAAGAGAATGCCGGGCAAGGTATTTCAAGAAAGACAATTGGTGTGGCCGTACAACCCACAGATGAGAAAAGAATTCTGCCAGAAGCTACAGAAATGCTGAGGAGGCCCCTAAAGGATTCTGAAGAAGCTCACTGATATGGTCTTTCGGATTTGTCTTCAAGGCTTTCAGGCGAAGCTGAAGGTTGTCCATATCGACCCACAGGCACTATATGATGGTGCGTATGTTGCAGCGAGTGTTCGGGATGAACAGACTTGAGGACGGGGTAGTGTTACGTGCTCGCTGCTTCGCATCCCGTGCGAGCGATAGAGAGTGAAGAATAGCAGTTATATGATAGCGGTGGTGACAAGTCAATGGAATGTTTAGAATTATAGGCGTGCGCTAAACAAAGAACCATGTGTCTATTACCAAAAAGCGAACCCACACGCTAATATTTTTTATGCGCATGCTGCTGATTTATGTTGTATTAAGTTTCTGGATCTATTTGAGAAATTTCTTAGTTGTTTACTGCCCTAGATTCTGTCCGGATTACTCGGGGTGCGTCGAAGATTCCATGTGAAGACCAGCAGAGTATAAATTGTGCGACGGGCCTTCGGGCCGAGAGTTGTTGAATGGATGAGTGACTGAGTTTCAGCGACAGACGACGAGCGGCAGGAGAAGTGACCAGCGGAAGGGAAATCTGTGACTGCGAGTATCAAGTAGTAAAGAGTGCGGCTGGCAGGCTTGACTATTCGACTAGGTGCGTGAGTCAAATACACTGCAAATGATGACAACAGATAATCTGAAAGTGGATTAATGATGAGTATGAGTTAATTTACTATAACAAAACAGAGGCATTAAGAAGGACGTTAATGAAAGTAAAAATATACATTAAATATTGAGCTCATAGTGAAATGAAAAGAGTAATAGTGTAGATAGAAAGATTAATGCTCTAAATAATAGCTGTGTGAATAAATTTATTTCAAAATTAGTTATTTGATTAAAACCTCCATATCTCACGAACTCAGATACACCCCACAGGCTTTCTTGTAACAATAGTGGCACATAAATCGTACATTTGATGCAAATATTGTTTATGAATAAAGTTCTCCTAGATTGCCGTATTTTATACTGTGCGCCATAGGCTAAGTAGTTCCATGTCTTAACGTTGAATTAATAGTGTTGTGTAAACATTTGTATTTTTAAATACTATGATTTATTTTCCATTCTGTTCTAATGTACAAAAGTGTAAGAGTTAACAAATTTGTAAAATGTTTACTTTCCTAATAGTTCCAGGTTTTCATTTCACTAACGCATGAATAATGTTCTGCTGCCCATGTCAATGGTAACTGTACATATGGCAAAATAGTACATAACTTGCAGACAAGTAGGTCTTGAACAGAGCTTTATGAAGCTCAGTTTACTGTAATCAGTCTTTAAGTGAATAGACCACACTATGTGTGAGGCTGAGCAGGCTCGTACTAGTATAGTGTTTTATGAAGTGTGGTGAATCACTTATCGCTCACCTTCCATATTTATTTATCAAATGTTCTTGTAATCATCCCACATATAGCAGTAAACTTTCTTTTCAAAGTAAGTTATTTATCATTCACACTTAATAAAAAAAAATACTACATAATTATTGTCAACTTAAAATGTATTTTGTTTGCTTTGTGTTAGCGACAAAAAGGTTCGTGTTCACCACAAAAATGTCTTGCAGGGTGTATACCAACAAAACACATTGTGGAGGCCACAAAACATTTTATTTCCAGTGCATAGCGGAAAGCATGCTTCTTGTGGCTTAGATTTCTACCGGACATTCCAAACAAACTGAGGCCTACTTTCTGTGACTTCTTGCAAACTGCTTGTGCAACCTGAAAAAAAAAACTACACGTCTTATTGTATACCTTTATATGTATAGGCTGTTCACGGTAAAGTGAGCACTTTTTAAAGCTCTCCCAATATACATTTACCTCTAATAAATATGACTTATTGCAGTAGCAGGTATTAAATTTTGAGAATTGTGAAATGTACACATGGTGTTTATTGGTCACAATACAGTGATTATATTAAAAAACCGCAGTAAGATGGAAATTGGATGAAAGCAAAAATTTAGAAGGGCCTTAAAAAGTGCTCACTTTACCGTGAACAGCCTATACAAAACCAATTTTATCGCGCTAGCAGTTTCATTTAGTGAACAAAATATTTGGTATTTTTGGCGATATGTAAACATGTATTTTATAAGATTATTTTTCTAATCATACCGACTGTATCTGGTCTAAGTACTCTTATACTCAACCGCCGTATATCCAAGCGTGATATCGGTAGACCATCTGCTGCACAAGCCAAAAAAGAGAAAAAAAATCATTTTTAATAAAGCGGCTTAATGGAATGTTTTATTCGCTTCACTCGTTATTGATTGAACGAGAAGTTTCTAGGAAATAATGCATCGGTATGGAATTTATTTTAGGCTATTTAATTACACCAGACCACTAAACCATGCTCCTCGCATTTTATTGGCTGGCTGAAGAGAAAGTGGTCGTACTCGGTCATCTGGATTCCTGGAGACGCTCTCGCGTTCTTGTGGAAGTTCTGGGTTTCACCCTTCCAACTTTAGTCTCCAATAACACCGCCCTACTGTAAAGAACTATGAAGTAACACATTTTCCTCGTATCAAAGGACTGCTGTCATCCCCTTAAGGCCAGATTGGCAGCAAAAATTATAGTTAAATTTCAGAAAATCTAGATATATTTTACCACTGCTAAACTCCGAAACTAATGTTACTGGCTAATATGGGCTTATTTTGGCTGAGATTTTAGGTCCAATTATACTCGTTACCGCAGGAGTCACCTGCTGTACTGAAGCATAGAGAAGGTAATTATAGTCTATCCGCGGTTTCATCACACGATTTGAATCAAACCTTTGAAAAATCGCCCCATGTACGACGTCTTTAGTTATTTCCTAATATGCTATATCTCTTAAGTGTTTCATACATCTAGTTACATAAAAGTATCTATTTTTTAAAATAAATTTACTTATATTTGATTTATTAATTATAATATTTAATTATTAATAACTGTGAATAAAAACAGTGAGAAAATATGGGTGTTGGTAGCGCCTAGTAAGAATAGTTCGTATGCAAAATATTATTACAACCGAGTGCGCACGAATTCGGTCTGTTGTTCTTTGATGTAATTTTCTAGACTTGGGTCAGCTTAGTTTGCACGAGGCGGAGAAGTATCCTGGAAGTAGAACTTTAGCAGGCCTTCAGAAGTGTGTGAAGTAACCATGAATGGATTATATACACAGATTAGACAGCCGCTTATTTCACGAACTCCAGCCGCACATGTCAGCAAGATAGTGCCACTGGACAGCAACATGCAGGGACGTGGTTCACCAATCAGCGCCTGTTAAGTGATATCCTACTTGCCAGCCAGCAGCCCAGCCAGTAGGGAACCTTCCACATAACATAACATAATAATAATATCTTGTACCCTCTCAGCCAACAAGCCCTCCGGGTCTTCTGGTTCACTATATCTGTTTACATGGCTTGTTTTTGCCATCATAATATGAGTAGAGGGAGCTATCTCCCAGGCCAACGGCTCATTTACCATTTGCTTTTATTTGTTACCTTATAGGTTCACCGTACCATGATCATATCTATGGGGGCGATTTTCAACACACTGCCAGTGCGAGTCCTTTCCATCTGTGTTCTGGTGCCAGGAGAACCACTGACACGGGATCGGAGTTCACCACGTACTCCTCCTTCATTTCCATGACACTTATGGGTTTTACCGAGGTCCTCCCAGCCCGCACATATCCGGGACGGCCTTGGCCTTCGGCCAGCCCCCAGGGGTACGGAGAGATCAGACCTCTCGCCCATTACCATAACATTTCGATTCTCACTCAAAATCCATGGCTTGGGTACCAATGGCCCGACAGCAAAGGGAGTCGACCAGCCAATCTCCAAGCTACCACCATGATGACTGCCAATGATTCAGGCTTGAACTTGGAGGCAAATACCGTTTTTAGTAAAAAAATTAATAAAAAAAAAGGCATTGGGAACGCCTGGGAGTTTCCCACATTTGCTGACCCACCAAACTGATATGTCAGCCAGCGGTACCACATGTTTTCCGGAACATGTCCGGCTCTCCGCACCAGCACCTGTACCAGTTCCTGAACAATGTATCACAGGATACGACTTTCAGAGCCTGTTAAACCACCGCTAGCACAGCACGCAGTAGCGAATTAGACAAGACCCGTTTTCAGAGTTTCGCGAGGTCAGTCTGTGAATGTATACGCCTTCATCCAAGAAATCGCCCCGCTGTGGGCATACCCGTTCTCTCATTGGCTGTGCGAGCGTCTGGAAGTGGACCTTATGTCTGATTGGGTGCTGCGGGAGGTCCCCTATTGGCCAGGGTGCCGGATGCCGGGTGAGTTATCAGACGTTGAATGAAGAACGGCATTCCGACGTGTTACTGGTCGGTGACGTCATTTTGATGGTGTGTGAAGCTGAGGTTCGCGATACAAGTAGTTGTTTCACCTCTGTACTATATTACTCTGTAGGCATGCAATCTCTGTGTCCTTGTCTGCACTGTGACTGTAGTATAATATTGTACTCAATTGTTTCTGCTTAAAAACTGGTTTTATTTTTGCTGCTTTTTAACATCCTGAGTTACATACTGCAGTTTAACGAATTAATTTTCTTTTTCTCAGGTATGTTTTCATTTTCAACACTTCCAATCTTGTGTGGCGCAATTAGAGAGGTGAGTAAAGTATTTTTTTACGTACAGTGGTATGGTTAGTAGTATAATTTGGAGAAGTCGGACGCAAATGATTCAGGTGCCGACCAACGCCATCTTTAATTTCCCTTTCCCCCTTGTATTCTTTAAAAATTTCACTTTTTTCCCTCCAAAACAATTATTTCCGCTTAAAATTTCTCTTTTTCGCTCAAAATCTTTCTTTTTCCTTTAAAACTTCCTGTTTTTTGCCTCAAAAAGTACCGAGCACCTTATATTCAAAAAAAGGAATCCCCTTAAAAAAAAAAAAAATCATTGGGATGATTTTGGGGCCTCGTTTATTACCTGTGACAATAACCACGACCCTGCGTATAGTGATCTTGGATGACCTTAAAATCTAAAAATTTAAGAAAATGACCAAAAAAACTATAAAATCCCCCAAAAAATGTATAATATATTTCAAAAAATTTTGAAAATAATTATTTAAAGATATTCATATAGGAGATCTTGGGTTCGATGACAGGTGGATCGACTAAGCTCCTGACATGGCAGGTCCTCATCAGGTCAGCCAGTGTCCATCTCATCATCCAACTTATATGTTGATGACCTTGACCTTCTACATTTACCTAGGATGACCTTGAAGCCAAACAATGCTAAAAATTCTCAAAATCTCCAAAAAAATCTAACAAATCCCAAAAAACTTTGACACTATACTCAAGACCCAAGACTCGAGACTCAAGCCCCTTTACTCAAGACCCTTGAATCAAGACCCTTTACTTAAGACTCAAGACCCAAGTCTCGAGGCTCAAGGCTCAAGACCCAAGTTACAAGTCCCAATACTCAAAATCCTTGACTCAATACTCAAATACAAAGACTCAACACTCAAGACCCTTGACTCAAGACTCTTTACTCAAAACCCTTGACCCAAGACCCTTAAACCAAAAAAAAAAATTCTAAAAATTCTATAAATTCCCAAAAATTACTCAAATTTATAAAAAAAATAAAAGTAATGTTAAGAAATAAAAAATAAGAAACTTTGAATAATACATAAAAATTATTAACAAATTGTAATTTTTTAAGTTTATAAAAACTTCGATTTCCAGAGGTTTCCTCAGCACCATATCCAGCAGATGACTGTTCCTCGTCAATGTTTCTAATTGGATAATTAGTTGGTTCCCCTCCCCCAATCCCTCCACCCAATATTTCCCATTGGTTGATTAGCCTACTTCTGCTCTCTTCACACCCCAAAAGTGTTTTTTATTGGGTGATTACTCATCCTCGTTAAACCCGTCACCAATATTCCTCATTGATATTTAGTCGGCAGGCCTCGTGGTCCTCGCCTTTTTTCATTCCGTCGTATGCAGCCTTTTTCATTTGTTTGTCATTTGTTTTAATTGTCAACACCTAGGTGATACTAGTGTACTAATTATCGATTTAGTCGCCAGAGATGCTGTCGATTTAACCAATATGTTGGTTGTCAACAATGATGTTACCACAATGACATTGAGTTTTAAAAATGGTGATAAACTGCAGTCCATACAGTTGTCAATTACTAGCTGGTTACATCAAGGTACCATGCCGACTTACTTTACTAATTAAAGGCTGACTGCAATCAAGACCGACGCCACCCAAGAATAACTCAACCCATGACTAACTCCACCCAAGACTGGCTCCTGGAGAGACTAACTTAGTCCAAGACTAAGGGGAGTGAAGAGATTTGGACGGCTCTTAACATCGAGGTCTTGAGAGCGGATGAGGGTGATTGAGGTGAGTATGGAGCAGCGTCGGAATGAAAGGGTGGGGAAAATGGGTAGTCCCAGAGAAAACCCGCAACCAACGGCATCGTCTGGCACGATTACCACATGCGAAAATCCGGAGTGACCCAGCCGGGATTTGAACCTGGATCGCCTTGGTGGGAGGCGAGCAAGAATAACCCTCTCAGCCACAGTGGGTTCCCCTTCCGAATAACTCCTGTCGAAACCAATTATTGCTAAACTGGCTAGACCAACCGACAACTATAACCTACCATACTACCCACCTATACAATCAAACAGTGATGTAAAATATCGAGAAAAAATTCCTAATAAGAGTCTTATAGCTGACGTGTCTACCAGAGCCATTCGTACCAAAAGCTCATACTAACTTACCAAGCCAACTTACCATACCAACTGACCAGGCCAACCAAATAGTTGCAAAACATTCCTCAAAAATATTTCCCTCATTTCATTTGTTCGTCATATAGTAAGTACTCAGTCGATTTCAAACGACCCGAGTAAGCATAATAATTCAAATTGAACAATATCCCTCTTTCTGCGTGCACTCACACAAATTTGATCTAAAACAGACTCTGGATTGATTATTTATACCCTTCAATTAACAATTCTTTCAGAGAAACTGAAGGGACATTATAAGGAATTAAACACACATTACTATGTACCCACATTCTATTAATTGACTTACTATATATACATGATATATCTTTAATTATTTTTAAAATTTCATTTTTAAATTTCCCAGATGTTTGAAGATCATTGATTGTAGCCAATAGTTTCATCTGATATATAACCACGATTCTTCAGTTCATCGATCATTGAAGATATCTCAGCAATGCTTGAGAGATTCCCAAATTGTTTGCAGGTCTATTAAATATCTGTTTATCAACAAGTTCATTCAGGTGTTCGGGAAATATGTAACAAGCGTTATTGATGCCTCCTGCCTTCTCACGCCACTTATAGATGGAAATTCGTTGGTGAAATGTGTGAGAACATTGAGAGAATCCACCATCCTTCTCATCAGATACTTTCGTCAACACTGTCTTCATAGCCATTATCATCAATGCTGTCTTCATAATCGTCTGCAACCCTGCTTCATCCTCAATACCAAGTATACTTATATTTGCAGGGGTAGCACAGTCATCATCAGTATTTAGAGCCGACAGCTGTTTGCTCTGAAATTCGTAGGTTTCATGCGAACGTCTTGCAAGTGTACATTCCACACCTACAGAATATATTAAACCCCGTAGGTTCAGACCCGTGCTGCTTCCTTGACCCAAAAAAAGTATCAAGGCTGGTAAAAACCCAAACCCCAAAATTGATCTGAGCAAAATAAGAACAAATGGCAAAAGCCGACGAATAGGTTTTCTCAAGTAGGTCAGGAATATGATTAGTCTGTGATAAGTTCAAAGACATGAACTGAGACAAATGTTCTTTTATTCAATTAAATTTTCTTTTCTTTTTGCATGAAAAACATAGATTGGACATTTATAAGTATAGTTCCACATATTCTTGGAAAAACTATGAATTCAAAAATATTTTCTGTCATTACACATATTCTTAGAAAAATTTATGATCTCAAAAATATTTTCTCTTATAATGCATATTCTTTCTTTTTTCATAATACTGTCCACTTACTGGACATATAGAAAAATAACCCTACCCATATGTAAAGTATTTGGGTAAAAATCCAAGCCTATTTTAACTCTCACTAAAACAACATAAAAATTAATGCTAAAATAACACCTTTATAATTACCAGAAACATTTCCAATATCCTTTTGACATGACAACCCAAGGCTTTACACATGTTGTGACTTGAATTCAAATTCATTCCCATAGACTGAATTTTCATGGGTCTTACTTGGAAAATCTCTATTTAAAACCTGCATTAATTTTCCCAGTTAAGATTATAAATAATTTTAGCCATCTTTCCATTATTTACAATTTTATAAAATATGGCAATAGAGAAACATATTAAAAACTCTTAATAACTCCTGGCTGAGTTTGACTTGCCTACCATTTAATTACATACTTTGCAACAATATATTAATTTTCTCCCCTCGTCCACTGACCAAAGCAACTGCTCGCAAGTAGAGAGCCTTAACTTTCAAGGAGAAAAATACAATTGTTAGAAATTCGGGTTTTTACGCCCATACGACTGCCAAAACAACATACTTAATAACTTAGTCATCTTTTCTAAATGTTTCTTCAGAAATATTATTTGCAAGCAGATTTGAACTTAGAAAATTGAGGCCCATCTAGCCTTGCGCCAAAGTGACGTCATGACCTACTGCTTGAAGAGCCTGTCTTGTGATAGAAATATAAAATTGTAAGTTACATAACTTCTGATGTTGGATGCTTTCTAGAGGCCGAAATTGTCTGACCCCGAACGAGCGAAAGCACAAAGTATATACACTGTCATATTTCAATTAATTACTGGATGGGTGAGCAAAATTAAATCCCCAATGAACATACAATGTTTGACTCTTAAAATACAGGAGCCAATAGGAACATTTTGACCGTATTAGGAGTTACCATCCTCAAACCTGATAGTGGGAAATACCAGAATACAATATGCCCTAGAGGGATATCAATAATGATCGGCGAATCAAAGTTCTTATCTGCAAACATGTCCAAATAAGGACGACACTACGTCACACAATCGGCCGTTGGAACGGCGCGCCGACCTTCTGCGCAGGTGACGATGCACCCCCGCCTTGAGGGGAATTGCGATCCCAGCGCTCAGCTCCGCCGGCAACAGGTGTACAAACTACGGGTGATATAATGCCATTTGTTGCGCCAAACGACAGGCTTACGAAATTCTTCTTTATCAAGTGGCGTAAAAAGTTTAATTTTACTGCCGTGCCGGGCTACAACACCAACATGCAGCACAAAGGTTGACAGTAATGTAGATTATAAGTGAAATAAGAATGTTCATCAGTATTGTCCAATATTTTCACTTTCAGTAAAAGTTTTGTGCGTGTAACGGACTTCGTACATTGTCTTAGAGTAACGGGGCGGGCAGAGACAAAAAAATCGCGTAGATTTTTCAGCAGTTGTCTCAAGGTCTCTCATTCCATCATTAGAATTAAATGTCCCATCATAATCGTCTGTGGGATAAATACCCATTGATGCAGCAGGGGGTAGTGACATCACTTGCTGGCTCTCAAAAGACGAATCCTTGCAGTTCTTGATGTGGTTCTTCAATAATTCTTCTTGCATAACTGCATATATATATATCATAACATGTTGCTGGAATCATTCGAAGGACAATAAATAGTATACAATGCAATATACACGATGGCAAATACAGACGACTCAGTTCCTTACCGGGTAGAGTTTTCGAACACTCGAGATCCACCGTGTCTCCCATACCATATACTGAGTGTGGGCACACCTGTCATGTTGCTGAGAAATTTGAAGCCACTAAATCTCGCTAATGGCACTAGGCTGGAAGTCAAAGCTCTACATCGCAATGTAGCCGAGGCCACTATCTTAGCTGGATCGGCTCATAGAGAAACAGTGTTTGTGCCGTGTATTTCAATGATTCCCAATAACCTCCCTCTTGCATTCAAGAGGCTACAGTTTCCCTTCAATGTGTGCTTCCCGATGATGATACATAAGCCGCAGTGCAAACACTCAAACTCGCAGGAGTTTACTTGAGGCAGGACTGTTTCTGTCACTGTCAGTTTTACGTGGCGTGCTCGCGTGTTAGCTCACTCCTCAGTCTGGTTGTGTTCGTGCCATTGGCCAGTCAGCACCGGGAGGCGTAACTTGCCAAACATAATCCCGACCAATAGGGAATATTTCACAGCAAATGACAACCAATCAAACCTTAAGTCCTGGCGCGGCCAATCAACGAAGTGGTATGCACACCAAAAACACCGCCACTTCGTTTCATATTTTTGAAATTCTGTGTCTGATCTGTCTTGGACCTTCCTCGTATTGGTAGTATCACTGCAGCCATGCCTTTTATTCAGTATGAATAATAATAAAGCTGTTATTAAAATATATCAATTCAATTTTTGCCAGTGGTTTAAAATAAGCATAGAAAACTATAATAAGAAACCGCCAGCTAACAGCAAATGCGGAGAGAATGATATTTACCTGGAGACGATTTAGGAATTTATAAGAAAACCAGCAAGTGAATATATTTGTTCATTCCAAATCGCCTGTAATAATTAAAAATATCCAGCTTTCCAGCTAGTTAAAGGAGAATTAAGGATTTTACTTTTATTAGATACATGCTAAGACAGTGTAAACGTCACTAAAAAAAACTAGCAATATTTTAGTTTAAGTATTAAGGAATACTGAAATATAGTATAAACACTACTATGTTAAACCATTGAAATTTAAGAATCTGAAAATGACCCTCATGATATATTTCACAGAAACAAGATAATCTTTAAAAAACCCTAAACATCGCTGTACACAAATACACTTCGTTTATCTAACAAGATAAATTAAAGCGAACTACTTATATTTTTATCTAAAAATTTTCTTAGAGTGTACATTTTTCAAAACAGTTGAAATGTCTGTTTGAAAAACTTTACTAGATCACTGTATCTATGCTGAGTATATGAAACCATAAAATATTAATTGCTTCTGTAGTCGGGTTGGAAGCATATTTCAAACATTTTACTTTCTTTCCGTGGTATTCAAATACTTCGGAAAATAATAGGAAACTTTCTATACCTTCTTCTGCTCCACTGAGTCATCACCTCTATAGGATGTTTACATTTAATTGAACACTTTTGAAATCAACCTTGTGAATATATCACTGGTCCTACCTGCTTATACATAATGTTCCCAAATATGTGGGAAGTATTCGGGGAGAGGAAAGTACATCCCAAAAGAACAAAAAATGTCGCAATGGCCAAGTCCTACATTCGATGGTTTCCGAGTCAAAGACATCCCAACATTTTATCAATAGTATTGGTAAAAGATATTATTTTAAGAGGTGTGCCTGTTATTGTGATCAGCAGGAATTGTGTGTGTGTTATTACTAGTGTCACGATATGGTTAATAGTGATAAAACCGAAATAACATCGAAATGCAAGTTATATACTGCCTAACACCGAAATTTCAGTTAAAACACAAAATAAATTGAATTTAGCCAAATATATTATGTGAAAGCATCACCAACAATGTGTATCCAAAAATGTATAAACTGGGTGATAACAGTTTTCAGATAATGGGAAGAAAAAAAATTTGAAGTTGTTTTCATTCTGGCTGAGTGAATGACAGCAGTAGATCTTGAACACCACGTGGATGAGAAATGATCGTTTAGTGAAAATACCAAAATTGTAAAAGCAAATATAAAAATAATTTTATTTCCAGTATTGAATGTTTTTTTTTTTCTGTATGAAACCTTATCCAAGCCATTCGTGTAAGACTGTAACAAAAAATTTACACTGTTTACGGACCTCAACATAATGTTACGAACAAACAAAACCTTTGAAAAGTGATTTTTAACCTATAGGCCTAGTAATGTTTTGCGTTACCTTCGTTCAAACAAATTGTTTTCTCTTGTTTATGCAAGTGCATAAACATGATAAAATATTAATGGAAATATGCATATAAAAATAACTAATGAGAATTTTTTTATAATCAAATATGCATTAAAATAACACGGTATAATGTTGGCTCTAATAATGCACAATGTTAGTTATGACAATTCAATTTCTAAGACTTTCATAATAAAACCGATAACACCGAAATCAGGGATTTGTAAAAACTTAATTTGCCTTATATTAACACCGTAAAATCTGGCCCCTAGTTATTACCTGTCCCATTACCACTGTTGGCAGCCGACTCATGTCGAATGCCATGCTCTTAATAACCCCCGCCGGATCACAATACACTGGACTATTGCTTGCGGGTGCATCCCAAGGCAACTACAGTTCCGGACAGCAATGCTCCGCTAGCGAGTGTAACAAGGTTGCCAGCTGACACGTCTTGTAGGGTGAATTATTACTGCTGGTACACCAACTAGTCCCGTGCCCTAACGATTAATTAATCATTTTAGGTAAACAATTGTCGATGATTAAATTTTTTATTTTGTTTTCTGGTTTTAATACATAAAAGAGCGAAAATTGGCAACTTAGTAAAACATTAAATTTTATAATAATTCCACAGATTATCTTCACCGACGAGTACATAAAGTGACCATGTTCATGGCAATGTTAATTTCTCATATGGTGGAAGAATACACGTTATGGAAGTGCTCAATTTACGGGGAACATTCTATATCAACGTTTGTGTATCCTCATATGAGCAGTTTCTTTTCTTATTTTATCGACCTCCTCCACCGAAACTATAATTAATCTAATTTCTCTCACATATTTTCTTTTTAGTCATTATTTTATATTGTTCATATAAAATCTACATATGAAATATATCTTTTCTCGTTTATTCACTTCGCATATCTTTTGGTTTTCTCTCAGCACTCACAATAATTTTCTTTTCCCCTTCAAGCTTCGTAATTTGTATTTTTTTTCATTGTTTCTTAATTTTTTCCCCGTTTATTTTCTTTCCACTGTTTTTTTTTTTTTTGCGAACTGCTTCCTTCTCTAAAAAAATGGTTTTGCCGTAATTTGTGAGCGCTGTAGCTGTTTTTCATTTCCTTTCTCTGAAGGAAAAAGCTACGCAATTATTGTATTCTCTCTGACGGGGAATATTTATCGAAGGTAAAATAAACCTTTGTCACAAGGCAGCTCTTCTACGTGAAAATGTAACATAACTTTTGACAACTGTAGTAAGAGGAAGATTTGCTGCTCGGTAAATTTTGAGACATGTCAAAGGTTTTGCTCGAACTAATTGTCTGTTTGGCCTTGTTGATACGATCGTGGCACCTCAACCCGATATTGTACAATATTACACCATACCTGCTGCCTCATTCGTTCTTCCGCGAGCTTCTATAACGCCAAATACACACGCCGGTATACCACCCGCTGAAGATTCCTGTTACGCTACAGTCGCACAAAGTTATTAAGAATACAGAGATGAAATAGCAGCTTATTCCGCGAACTCCAACTGCACACGCCAGCAAGATTGGCGTTCAATGGAAATTAGCATATCGGAACGTCATCAGTCAGTAGCCCGTTCCAGCGGGGTAGGTACCTTTCGCAGTATGCAGTTGTCCACCAGACGCAAGACCCGTTTCATAGTCTTGTACAACCAATCAGAGAATGGATAGGTCCACACGGAAGTGACCTTCACGCATTTTAAATCTGTTCTGTGACAACATGTTTGATGTTGTCTGCCTCCCATGCCTGGTTCCATAGGGTGCTACGGGAGACAACGTCCAGAACTATACTGTAGTATGAGCAGAGGGCCTTCCAAAGGTTGTTCCAGAGCCCAAAGCCACTACTGCCTTCGTTATATGCTGCTTCAGTCTAACCTTCCTATGCACTTTCCAGGCTAGATAATCCAGAACAACAGTCAGATTAGGCACTTGCGCGCTGTTCTGTGGCAACAGCCGTTACGCTCTTCACGGAAAACTAGGCCTTTTTGAAAGCACCTCTTAATATTCCACTCTATGCACGTTATGTATTCTTCCACCGTATCTAAAATATCACTTTATCCATGCTTCAGTCAAGTGAAACAATTAAATTATTCGAAAGTAATTATTCTTTAAATGTGCTAATTATTAACCGTGGCATTAAAAAAAAAAACAGAAAAAGAAAGACATTTTATTTCGTATTCAGAAACGTTTACTCAGCATTTTTAATAATGCGCTAAGACTGTGAGTGAGTTAAGAGATTTGGGCGGCTCTTAACAGCAAGATCTTGAGAGCAGATGAGGTTGATTGAGATAAGTATGGAGCTGCGTCGGAATGAAAGGGTGGGGGAAATGGGAGATCCCCGAGAAAACCCGTCGACCAACGGCATTGTCCCACATGCGAAAATACGGTGACCCGGCTGGGGATTGAACCCAGTTCGCCTACGTGGGAAGCAAGCGTGGTAACCGCTCGGCCATCGTGGCCCCTACACGCTAAGATATGTAAGTTCTTAATCTCTGTCGTTGCCAACTTGACTGGGCGCTCGCCAATCATTGTGCCAGTAAAAATGTATGCAGGTTGAGGCAGTGACATTTTTCAAGTGTTAAAATTAGAACTGCCCAGTAAACCATGGACAGCCTGTGCCTATATGCGCACTCTGTGTGTGCACGTGTGAGTAGACTCCATTCTTAAAACTGGCAGCAAGAATCTTGTGTATTCCAAAACACTGCACTTTACATACAACGTGTTCCTAAAACATGGGGATAAATTTCGTCAATGTTTCCTGACGAGAATATACGACTAAAATGTAAGCACCACTTTTCTCGTCAAGTGTTTATCAAGAGAGCTGTGCTCCTCTGGAAAATCCTCATTTAAATTGCTTTAGTCTGTATTGTGGTTCGCCTACCTGATATGCAATACACAAACTGTTTTGAATTCTCAACACGAATTATCTCACGAACGGCTCATCTGAGAGTGTTCCATCAAGATGAACGTTTTTGTTCATTTATACGTGCTGATTCAAAAGTTGCTTTATTAAAATGGCTAAAAACATAGTTTTACAAAGTTTGATGCAAACATAGGGTGCCAACAGCCACTTCCAAAAGGAAGGGGGATGAAATTACCGACCGCGTTTTTAGAGATGTAAGATATCCTTTATAGAAAACACCATTCGCTCATTTGTTCTTTAATAACACGTGATTTCTGATATTTTCGACTAAAAGCATTTTGGGGATGCATAGCGCCATTAAATCAGTAATCACTTTAGAGGATAAGATGTACATAGATTTTCGTCTTATATTTTCGTGTCGAAGTTTGTTCCTATGTTTTCTTAACACGTGATATGTATTTCTTGCTACTGGCAATCAGAACAGTGAAGTTTGCAGTATATTTTTGCAAGTATTTCTGGGTTTTATATCAGTTCGCTTAATGTAATTATTACCTAACTTTAAGTTACAATCCACATTCAAAGTTGTGAAAAAGTGCATAGGAGTTTGAATATTACGTCAGCTCATTGGCCGAAATTTTTTAACACTATGCTAACACAACACATCAATGCACTTTAGCTAAAATTATGTAACCTAGAATATCAACTTTCGAAAACGTGCTCATACGAAATTTTTCATTATTTGGTTATTGTGTCTTGACTACACCTTAAAGCTTGCATCGTCAATGTTGTCTCAGTCGTATTCTATACTGATATAAACGAGTTTTAACCTAATGAACGTATACTCAAGATGTATGCCTACTTTTTGGCTTCATCACCAATTAATTTTACTGGTGGCCATAAGTAGTGTGCACCCTTCCTTATGAAAATATAATCTGATTGGATAAGTACAATAATGGAACCTGTGGCAGAAAATAAAACACTGCCTATTACCAAGTTTGCTATGAAACCCAGACCTACAAGATGACAGTTGCTATGACGGAATCCGTACGAATTGGTATAACACAACTATGGCAGACCTTGCCAAATTTGTACGGAAGCCATGTAAAAATGACCATTAGAGATTACAGTCATTGTAGATCTGACTACGAGAGCATGTGGGTTTTAATTTCAACCAGGTTGTACTGTAAGACGAGAAACACCCCGGCAATCGCCAATCACAGTAAAAATAGATTCCATTATTCAATAGGTTGGGGAGACTTTGCTACTGCGAATAAAATTGGCAATAGTAATATGAGTTTCTCAGTTCTCGCTGCAGACATCGGCAATTCTTTAAAAGAGGTTTTGAGTGTGAAGGTTACTTTTAATGACAAATATGCAAACTTTAAACAAACGAAGTTTCATCTCGATACAAACTCCCAGTAGAATTTATCATACTACTACAACTTAAGATTACATTTTGTAAATCTAAAATATATGTATTTGACGTGAAAAAATACAAATAATCGTTCTAGTAAAATAACGGCATAAGAAAATTTTTAGCTTTTGAAAATTCAAAGAAACTTATAAATATTAGCTACGTATGTTTCCAGAACGCAATTTCACCACCACTTTTAAAATTCATTTTGTCGAATGTTACCATTACGAATTTACAATTTTAAATCCGCACTGATAGATGGCAAGGGTATAATGGGTACTAGAAAATATACTTCTCAGGTCCATTCTGTCGTATACACTCTGGAACACTCTATAGCTAAACAGTGCTTACATTAACTATACACTCTCGAACACTGTATAGCTAAACAGTGCTTACATTAACCGCTTCGTCAGAGGCACTTACTAAATACGAAGGCCAATCGAGATGTAACGTTGACTTCCTATTATTCAGCATCAACCCTCGAGCAACAGTGAATTATTTTGTTGTGGCCAAAAACAGTTTGTTGGTGATGACGAAGAAAACACTGTTTCTGTAATCAATAACAATTGTTTTATTGTTGCGGACATATTACGCATATTTTATGTAGTGACAATAACTTTTCTTTCACTGCATTAAATCACTCCTACAAAAACGGAACCATCCCGTTTGCGACCCGCCTCTTTCATTTTGACATGAAAATGCTATCCAGTACCACTTCTAAACTTACATCCGACGACTAAGTTGAAGAAATATAACTATCCGTTAAAAATTGCAATTAATAAACAAAATGCTTCAGAAATAGTCTACAGGCGAACAAACACGCACAATAGCCACAGAGCCGGCATAAACAAATCGATGTATCGATGGCTACATATTTTAGCGCTTTCAATTTACAATCGTTATCGAAATGCCGTTTCATACATGGCTTGTTGACGGCCATTGTAGTGGTTCTGGCAGATATATGTGTATAATAATCACTTTTTATAAATTAAAAAAATATCTTGTTTATCTATCCAGGGCGATAAACGAGAAAAGGGGAATGGGCAGGGGAATAAACAAGGGTGATAAATATGAGACGAAAAGCACGATAACTAACCTGCCTGGTTAAACTGAAACTCTTTTTTTTTATTTTATCATGGACAAACAAACAAAGCTTCCAGTCCAGAACTTTTCCAAAGCTCGAAATGATTTATGTTTGTGATGTGATAATATCTTAGTGACTTGGAAAAGGACGTTACCTGTGTTGAGCAAGAATTTCGAGACAGTGTATTGTATTCGGCTCTTCCATAGTTTCTGAAATATATGGGTAGATCTTACCATTCTATTTAACAGTCGAATTCTTTTTCTGTGCTGGAAGTCATTTAAAATTTACTTTACTGTTAGATAATATTGTTAGTATTCAGTAAACAAGCTGAGTAGTGTTAACAGCTTGGGCGAGATTTCGCTCGATAGATTCCTGGAGTATTCGGTGGTGATCACCTGTCGTGTACAGCGAACACCATTAAATGCGATGCCATGCGACATGCACATATCCTCACGCATCAACAGCAGAATAAATAAGAAATAATGTTTATTGTTCCAAGAGGGATACTGTGGAAACTAAGGTCTCCGAAGTTCAGATTATGCGGAGAAATCTTCTGCTCCTCGAAAACGAAGCAAGTAGCACGACGCTGCTGCAAGTTGAGATGTAATTTACCCTCCAGTTTGAAACTTTTCTTTGGGAGTCGGGAATTACACTGGCAAACGTAATTGTGACGCGCGCTCCCCGTGATAAAAGAGTCGCCCGTCATAACACCGGAGATGTTTCTTCTTCCTCTTATTTACTCTTGATGAGAGTTTTAATTTGGTTAATGTGCCAGCTAGATGTAATTTGGTAAAGTTGCCCTAAAGTTGACTACCTAAAAATGCTTGACGGGGGGGGGGGGGGGGGGGGGAGTGAATGGACGACTTTCTTGTGTGTGTGTGTGTGTGTGTGTGTGCGCTGCATCCAGTTTTCTTGGAGTAACTTTTTAGAGCTCACAGACCATAGAGACCTGACACTAATTTGCATAGCTTAATGGCCTCCAGTTTCGCATTCTATGACACCAGTCGTGGTTATCTTTGTCGATGATGTTTGCCAAAGCTTACTACGTCAAAGTGGGTAGTACTTATGCTCCGCATATGTCTAGTTATTTGCCGCCGTTCGAATACTTCTAAGCATTCGTCATATTATTTTAGCCATTCTTAACTAGTAATTAAAAGCCCTCAATTGCACGAAAAAAAATTCTACATGACCATGGTTTCTGCTGATGCTGATCGGATGATCAATAGTCATAATTGATGATATATTTTTTTAAAAAATTAATATGTAACAGGGTGCCATGTGACGGGTGTCACGTCTAGCAGCGTTCACCCGCTTGGAAATAAAGAAAGGTTGAGAGGGGCTATTTTTATTCCGATGGTGGTGAAGGGAAGTTTTAGCCATTTGTAATTATGAACAAATAAGTGTTACATTGCGTTTGTTTTAACCGGGTTTCCATGTAATGCTATTATAATGTAAAAAAATTTCCTTAACATGCTGTCTCGTGTGTCTGAACCCTACCGGCGCACGTAGACAAAATTCTGCACCACTATCCTCCCTTCCTTCAGTGGAAACTAAATTCTGCACCACTATCCTACCGTCCTTCAGTGGAAACTAAATTCTGCACCACTATCCTCCCTTACTTCAGTGGAAACTGAATTCGCTAAGCAGAGACAAGGTTCGTGTTTGTAAAGGCTGTTCACGATAAAACGAGCACTTCTGAAATAAACCTCAGAAAAATGTCATAGCCCCTGCATGCATATATTTCAATGGCCGTACCGAGTGACATGCGCCCAGTAACGTTGTTAACGATGGATGGAAATGTAGTTCCATATCTTAACCTTGAATATAAAGTGTTTAGTTTCCATTTGTGATAACTTAAAAATTATTTTTGTCGCTTTCTGTTGTAAAAATCACCAGTTTTGCAAAATATTTACTTTTCTAATAATTTCACAGTTTCACCTGACCCGCGACGCATGAATAAAGTGATGAGGCCTAAGGCAATGTGAATTTTACATATGGCGGAATAATACGTAACATGCATACAAGTAGATCTTAAGCAGGGCTTCCAAAAGTGGTAATTTAACAGTGAACAGCCTATAAATAATGTAGATACCAAAGCCTGGAAGAAAATCATCGCATAAAAACAGTTCAGACGCTGTTAATTGTTGGTGACGCAATGATCACACCATTCGAATCACGTCGTGAAGGAACCGGGTGGGACTCCCGGCGACACCACGGAGTAAGTTGAGAATACAGAGTTGCAACTTACGCTCACACCGCCAACTACAGCCACACACACGCCTGCAAGATGGCGTCACTTGACAAAAACGTGGCGGAACGCCGTCCGCCACTCCGCGCCTAGGTCACCAACTCACCAGTCAGGTGTAGCCGACGAATTTTGTCCAGGCGATTCTTACCCCCTGAATGAGTGGGTGTCAAAGCAGCTTGGCGGTCCGCTGATAACCGCAGCAACATTATAACACTGTTTACAACCCTCGGCTGACCACAATACGTTAAGTTGACTCTAATCCCCGAGAGCATTACCCTCGTTACTTTCTGGCCAGACAGTGTGCCTTGGTAGAATAAAAATCTAAGGAACAAGTGTAGCCCCCTCGCAAATAAAATTTCTGTTCAAGTATAGCCAAACACTAATCACCGAGACAGGGTCCTCAGCGCCAGCAGGGAAATGAAATAGAAAAACAGTGATTCAAGGCACGCCGGCTGTTTTTGTAGGTAGTGACCGCGAAGCGGTCACGCATCAGCGAGGCTTGGAGTATAACTAGAAATGATTTTCAAGCGTAGTAATTTCATGTTTTTTTTTATTTTTCCGAAAATACCCTATATTGTGCCGACATCTCACCAATGGTATAATGATGTACTTAGTACCTTCTTTTCCTGTCTCGACCGCGAAGGTGCGCGTCCTTTCCTTCCTGGGTCAACGAGGAGCTTACAGTATCCAATCAGACTCAAGGCCCATTTTCAGAGCCTCGCGCAGCGAATCAGAGAAATGGGTATCAACAACAAAGGAACCTCCACCATTTTATCTCTGTGTACCCATACACTCCGGGGCGAGGCCACACATAGGGACGTAATCATGTGGGGATAGGAGCGGAGCAGGCAGAGTGTGGAAACCATGCAATGAACCGAAAACTAAGTGATTTGTGGGCACAACTATTTTAAATATCCACCGTTCCGTCTATGGCTTCGCCCTGCGCGCTTTGTAATGGCCAACTTCGCCGGTTTATTGCGTCAGCGAGCAATAGAGAAGCGATATTAACACGCTCGGAAGCATCGCGCTTTTGTTCTGCGGACAGCGTCCTGCTCTGTTTTTATTAACAATATAACAATATGATAGCGAGCGGGCGGCGATTTCAAAGACGCGGGCGGGTCGGGGGTACGCAGAATTTCGATGGGGAGGGGTAATTAAACAACTGGAAATGGTGCAATTTGCTCTGCTTTGTCGAAATTGTTCCCCCCATTCGGCTCCAGCATCCATTACAGTTTTACTGCCGCTAATACTCGGTAATGATCTCGTTATGTTCCTCTCATCCATTCAGGCATTCCCTGGTCCAACTTCAGTCTCGTTTTGCTGTATAACTGCTTGCCTGTAACCCCCTCACCCACTTTGTCGTTAGCAAACTCCCGTAGGGTACTCATCCCAAACTGCTCCTCAACCCGTACGGGTTTCAACTTTGGCATGCTACATGTCCTCCATTCAATAATTCTTATGCTAAGATTGCCAGGTTAAACTTCAAGAACAACGAGGACCATCCCTTGCTACTCTGAAACAGAGTTAATAGCCGCAGCTGTCTTTCCAGGTCTGAATAGGTATTTAGCTATGCGACATTGCCCTGCAAAGTTAAAGTTAATGATGGATTTACAATGCCACGACGAGTTCTTCCCGACAGACAGACACGACGTTACAGCCCGACCATATCCGCCACCAAAATTAGTTCACTGATTACAATACCCCAATAGTTTCCTTCCGACAAGTGTCGTGGCTTTCGTCAATTCCTAGAATGGCCAGTAACTTGCTATGGAGTGTGTAGAAATCACAAATCATTGTACCCTATTTTGTTTTGATAACTTTGTAAACGAAGTAATTTTGGATTTTGGAGTAGTGATTTTTTCACGAATATTTATTTTCGTCAATTCATTAGCATTCTGTTACAAGTTAATTAGGATGTATACGTATGTGAAATTTTTCACAGTTATGAAATCCGCATGACATTTTGTTTTGTAAGTTTAAGTTTATGTTTTTTTCTACTGCCGAGCTAGGCCAACTGGTCCGACGCCCGACGAAAGTAGAATTAGAATCTACTTTGGTCGGGGCTGTGTTTGTCGGGCTGACCTTGCTCCTCATTGGCCCATGAAAAAGTTTCGTCGGTGTCGGGGCTATTTTGTCTGATTTTCGGGTTATTGTAAATCCAACATCAGTGTTAGATAGCAAATTAATGTTAGGTGATCTTACCTGGTCCAATCGTTCTCTCTATTATAGGATGTCAACTATTTCATTAAAATTGTGCTCTATGATGCATTTCCATTAAATCCAGAAAATGTTCGCTTGGATACAGCTAGAAATCTGGAATTCCGCGAATTCAGCGCTATCAATCGATGAAGTAACATTCACTGAAAGTCGGTTGGTAAGCTACTGCTGACTGGCGAATCAAGCAAATGAACTGGGAACAAGTCACTTACGGCAATGGAATTCTCCACATTAATTGGGAATCACAAATAAATCAGTGAAATTCAACCATCATATTAATTAGTTTTCTGGCACTGATTACCATTCGCTTAATTTCCAATGATTTTGACTGATGTGGCTCATTTCTCACTGTTTCAGATTCAGAGCGTAGATTGTACAGCACTCTATACACTGGCGGACCTGCATTTTTTCATTGGCTATATGCGTAGAGCGTGGCCCTTATACCCAGGGATACTCGAAATTCGCGAGAAAAAAAATGTTCGTACATGCTAGGTTTCAATACCCTACGGGCGTTCAAGATTTTTTTTATGACGTATCTTTCTGAGAAGACGTTTTCCCACTTGGCTGGCAAATCGAGAGTTGGTTAACTCCATTACTGCATGCCTGTGATTCGCGCGCAGATAACTGGGACACATAACGCGGAAACCATTGATCCGCGACAGTGGTTCTGAGCTAAAGTGTTTGAAATACAACTATTCCTGAAATATTTTCTTGAAACCATAGCGCCCCTGTACCCTTTTGACCCGGATATATATTTATATACACAGGGTAGTTCAACTAAGATGTTAAACCCAAATAACTTCCGAACTGCTCGCGGTACCGAAATTTTAATTTTTAATTCGTAAATGGCACAATGGTGCTCATAAGACATCGTATATTTCGGTTCCGAGATGCTATTTAGTACTGGGATATCGATGTACACTCCGGTTTTTTAAAATGGGAATATGAAAATTTCTCCCAGTAGTATAACATGCTATTAAGCTGCGAATTCCTAGACGTGATTATTCGGAAAACTTGACGAGCACTTTTTGAGATATAAGGAGGTGTTCATAGGTGTATGCATTTTTTAAATGTAGCTGTGGCGGAGTAGGTTGCATCATCCGCTGTGATGTCCACCGAAGTGTTGCAACACAGGACTAACACACGCGCTACTGATACAGAAACACTGGCATAGAACGCATGCGAAACGTTGTTTGTTGGTGTTTCTGATGTTACAGACAAATGAAACGTGTAACAAACAACAAACAAATAAAACATGATTACTCGGTGAATGAATTGTAATCAAGCTTTGAAAGCTTGATTACAATTGATTCACCAAGCAATTGTGTCTGTTCCATACTCTACCCCAATGAAATACCCCCCAGCGGATAATGAAACCTTCCCCACTACAGCTACAATCAAATACATACGCCTATGAAAACCACCTTAGGTATTTTTCAAAAAGTGCTCGTCGAATTCTTAAAATAACCACGTCATTGAACTCGCTGCTTAAAAGCGCAGTGAATAGCTACAGGAATCTCCAAATGCTTGTCGCATAGCGTATGGGCCTGGTATTGTACGTTAGATCGATATTGCGCTGAACCAGCCGCGATATCAGACCTTTTGCGGTTTTGCTCGTCCACAGTACTTGAAAAAGGATAGTGGCGTGGGATTGACGGGAGTGGTGTGACACTGCGAGATAGTTGGGATTAGTTTTCCCACTGTGGTTTGCTCGGAATGTATTGATATATATATTTAATTTATAAATGGCGAAAAAAAACCCACATGTTATAAAAGGTAATGTTAGCGGTAGATTGCATTTCTCTGTGCGAAGAAAACGGAGTGTACTAGAGACATTAAACGCAGTGTTTATGCAATATTAGCAATTTGTTCAGCATCAAAACGCATTACGCAGATACAGATATGAAATTTTACAATATTGCCAATTGTGGTCGCACTTCCATAAAAAGAAAGTATATGATAAACTAATGAAGCGCTAGCAAGCTGTGCGTAAATTTCAATGAATTAAATGTACTTTTTTTCAAACACTAAGTACGCTCATTTTTTAGAAGTATGTAACTAACTGCAAACATATTTTGTGATTTGTGCTTTTAATGTTTTTGTACTTCTAAAAACTTTTGTAAACAAACGAGAAAGTCTCATGCGGTAACTTGGGCATTTAAAGGTATATATAATTTCATGCTAGCGAAAATGTTAACATAAAACCAATTGTTACTTTCCTTCCAAAATAACATACGTGTCATTTGTGTTAAGTTCCCTGTAGTGTAACAAATATACGGGGAAAAAATACAACTGTACCAAGTTACCTCGCAAGTAACGCCTTCTGAGGTCTTCAGAGCTGATGAATGAAATTAGAAATGAGATGGTCTTTGAGCAGCGCCAGTAATGCACTTTTTTTTTGTTGGGGGAGGTGGTGTGAGGGAGTTTCCCGAGGAAACCCGTGGACCAACGGAATCATCCATGTACAATTCCCACATGGAAAATCTGGCAGTGACCCCGCCGGGGATCGAACCCGGAACGATTTGGTTGGAGGCGAACGCTCGAGCAGTCACTCGACCACTGCGACTCTCATGTAAAGTGATTTTCTCTTTTGACGTAATTTTCTATAGGACATAATCATATTCACAAACTGCAGCAAACTTATATCATCAGTAAGGTGTCCTCCTATAATCCATCCCAGGATAGATACTACACTTTGCCCGGATTTCCTGCTTGCGCACTTCAGTTTGCCATAAACATATAAGATTTGATAAGGATTGCAAATGTAGCTACCGCACGTAATGAATGTTAAAGTACCACACAGTAGAACAATTTGCAGTACGCAATAGGTTCATTTATATGCATCTAGTTATCATAGAGTGGTAGCTATGTGTGCTATGAAATCTCTGGAGAGAGAGTTCTATACTTCACATTGCCGAAAAGAAGAATTACTCAGAGGATTGAATCCATTACAGGTATCGCAGATATTGTAAAGAAAATACTTCAATTTTAAAGTCCGTGTTTGTACAATAACAGTAAACTGGATAAGCTATTGTATTTCATACAATGAAAGAGTATACAGCTTTTGAAATAATTCTTTCGGCAACGAAAATTTTCAAATTTTTTTTTGTAAATGTGAATATTTACAGCGTACAGGTAACAAGCTCTAAAAACTATTATCACCACATAAGTAAGAGAATGTTTTATTCACGGATTTATGGGAATGAGAACACTCTTGTGCCAGAACAGTCGTTGGAATTTTACTTCAGCATGCAGTTTAAATTCCCGCTCACATAAAATGCTACATTTAACCAAAAAAAAAAAATTCTTTAATGCAGACATTGCCTCCAAAATTTCATTTAGTTACTCACAAAAGTTATTCGTATATTGTCAAGATATGTTTTATAGCTGTCCGGATAATTTGAGCCATAAACAAGAAAGACGTTACATGTATTTTTTAATTCGAAATTCACATAATTTTTGTACATTTTTCACAAACGTAAACAGAATATAAATGGCAGAATATAATACACTATACACAGTATTCAAAAATAGGTTTCTTAAAAATACTTTGGTGGTGTCATCCGGATTTACGTATGTGGGAATCGTACCTGGACAATGCTATTATTTGGCGGCTTTCCTCAGGTTGAGTTGAGAGGCTTGGGCGGTTCTCTATGGTCTTGAGAGCCGATGAGGGGTGGATGATGTGAATACGGAGCAGCTCCGGGAATGGAGGATGGGGAAAATGGGAGATCCCCGAGAAAACTCGCCGACATGCTGCATCGTCCCGGCACGATTCCCACATGCGAAAATCCGTGGACCGACGCCGCCACGAATATAACCCGGATCATCTTGGTGGGAGGCGAGCGCTCTAGCCACTCAGCCACTGTGGCCCCGCTTTCCTCGGAGTTCTCCCGTTTTCCCACCCTTCATTCCAGGCGCTGCTCACCTCATGCCATTCTTCATCGGATCGCAAGACAATACATTTTTAAGAGCCGTTCAAACATCTCAACTCAACTTAAAAATACTTCCACTTGTAAATAATATGTTGACATAAGTTGTCACAATTCAAGGAAATCAACTTCTAAATTATTTATTGCTGTTAATTTTTTGCGACGAAATACTACATAAATGTACACAGTCATTCTGCCTCAGGTCATTTGCATTTAACAACAGTTCGAAATGTTTCAAACATGCATGTACTCAATAACTGAGCGATGGTTTTGCTATAGTTATATCTGGCACTGTAAAGATTCTTACAATAGGATATGCTGTTTTTTATGTTTATCTTTTTATTATATGTCAAAACTGCAATTACGTAATTTAGTGTACTTGAAGCTATACAGAATTGTGTAATAATTAATAAAAGTATTTATTTACACTAGGATTTTCTCAGTCTGTGATACTGTCTCATTGTTGCACCTCAGCAAATTTCGTTACGAAATAGCATTTGCTTGAAGCACGCGGGGGGGGGGGGGGAGGGGAGGATTGCGTTTGTCAACTCAACTGCTCCCCCCTGGGGAGCCGGACCTTCATATCCCCCCTCCCCTTTTCACAACCACAACAATTGTCACCAATGCCGTGAACAAAGGCGAAGGTACACAGCAGGAAACACGACCTCTCAAATGGTCTGCATTATCTACTCGGCTTGCTTCTTTCTGAAGGGATAGGATAAAAGTGTCTTATCTCCAACCAGTGAAGTGGGATATTTTCGGCTCAGACATGGTGTTGCAGTGCGTTACACATGTGCATATAAATTGCCTTTGTGTAAAAATTATTATTTCTATACACCGTCTTCTATGAACGAAGGTGGCACATAACTGTTTTGGTTTTTACTTTTTCGATATTCCTATTATTTTGTTTTCTGTATCTTATATAATTTGCTCTAATATAGCCCTATTTATTATTTAAAATTACATATTAATAAGATTGTTGACGAAATTTTCAAAACAGGCACTCCTAAATTTAGCTTTCCATGATGGCATGTAAAAATCTCATTCTTCTGCATAAACTTGTTTGACCTCTATTTGCTGGCGCATTGACCTCTAAAACAGCTCTAAATGATGCCCATTATCACTCTCTTAATAACAGGTTATGCTAATGGGGTAAGTTAGTATATTCCTATTTGAAAAAATCCAAAGGTGAAATCGTAATCTGATTAATTAATTGCACCTTGGAACAGGCATATATGATGTCTTTCGAGCCCCGTAATGCTATTTACTAATTATAAATTAAAACTTCCATACCTCCAGCTGTTCAGAAGATATTATATTGGGGTTATCGTCGTCTTAGCTGAATAACCTTGCATGTGTGTGTGTATGTATGTATGTATATATATATATATATATATATATATATATATATATATATATATATATATATATATATATATATATATATACACACATATATAATTGACTGAGAGTTCTCAACAGGGCATCAGATACACAATTGTAGACTAGTTTGAAGTCTAGCTTGGTATTAAAAGAACATGTGAAATGTTTGACTCTCTAGATATAAACATGAATCTGAAGAATTCGCATAATTAAGGCCAGATTAAATTGCAGTACGTTTATCTGAATACAGTTTTGGTTCATCGGTATCTTTGCCGCTATGTTGAAAACTTAGTCAGTAATGAAACAACAATGAAGAAGATCCCGCTCATGGACAACTCGATCCAGGACCGAATTAATTGCCTCTTCACTGTGATAGCAGCCATGTGAATAAATGCCATTCGTTTGAGTATGTAAACGACTGAGAAGTTCATCTTTCAAACTGTAATTATTTTTCCTGTTAACTTCATTAACTGTAATGGAAGTTTTTAACTTAAAAAGAGTATGTTCTTTTACTATACAGCAGGCAGCAAATATAACAACTTTGTTCTATGCTCGTAAAGAATGTTGGGATTGGGAACCTCACTGAGAGCCCCGGCGGCGAAGCGGATAGAGCACTCGCCTCCCACCAAGGTGGACCAGGTTCTATTCCAGGCAGTGTCAGCCCCGGACTTTCGCACGTGGGCATTGTGAGGGTTGATGTCGCTGGTCGGCACGTTTTCTCGAATGTCTCCCGTTTCCCCCACCCCTTGCACCCGGCGTCAATATATTCTCGCTTCGCTTCACCATCATCGGTTCTCAAGACCCCGATGTCTAGAGCCTCCAATATCTCTCCACCCCACTCCACTTGGGAACCACACTACGTACTCAACTCTCTCCTAAACAAATACTGGTAATGTACAGTACATTTATTAAAAAAATATTTTATCTTTTGTCTCTTCTAAATAAGCATATACAGCGATGCGGCTAATTGTATGTAATTTATTAAATTGCAGGTTAGAGAACATTTTTCCTGTTCCTGCGCTGTTAAACGTGGCCGTACGTTAGCAGAAATGATTACAGAAATATACAGTTAGTATACGGAAATGTGACCGCAATGACATAAGACGGCATGCAAGCTCCATATAGACCTACACAAGATATGGACCCTCTCCGTATTTCCACCATAGACACATACAGAATGTTATTATTTTACAGTTCAATAAGTTTGTTCCCCTTTAATAAAATTATGAGTCCATATTTTAGTGCACTGCCATTTTATTTAATTAATTTTTGATTTTTTTAATAAAAAATCTTATGGGTGACAAGTATGTGTTTTTATTGCACTTATTTTCTTCACGTAATTCTATGTACTTTTGTAAGGCGGACAAACTCGCCCCGTTTTGCTGTCAGATATGCTTTTTCCGAGACATTTCTAGTTCTATGATTTTATACTTAACTCTTTTTTTCGGCGTATTACAGGCACAATCACTGATTAAGCATTTTATTAATTATTAGGGCAATTATTTACATTATTACTTCTCTGTGCACTCCTCTTGCTACTTTCACAATCTTCTCTTGACGGGTTGAAACCTATTATCTTGACTTTTCAAAGTCACTATTTTTATTTCTGTTCTCTGTTATAACTTTGGAATGTCAACATCAAAAGTGCCAATTCGCCAAGATATGCCTGGGAAAGTAACCACAGGAGAGTGCAGGGTCGTAGTATTGTAGGCGTGTATCGCAATTATCATGACTAAATTGCTTGAATAGTGATTGTGCTTGCACGAGACCATGTATGCATCCCTAGTGGCACATCCACGCAAGAAAACCGCATTAAAAGCAAATTGTTCACACATCGGGCTATGAAGATACTGTGTAGTAGCCTTCGTTATAATCGTACTTTTCATCAATAATTAATTTTTTCTTTTTGCAAATGAGCGTATTTTTTACAAACATGAATTACGCACGTCCGTCCTTCTTAAACATGCCATACAAATTAATATATGCTATTTTACGTGTGGAATACAATCACAAGCACATAAATGTACGAATACTTCACTGTAAATAGATATGCAATAAGCTCTTACATGGTATTAGAACACAATCAGAGATAAATATTTATTCGTTTTAGATATGACATGTCCTTCGACCAGCGAGTAGTTCAATTGAAACCCCCTTCCGCGGTTGTATTTTTTATTTTGTTCAAATATGTGAAATGCGATTATGTGTTGCTATATAAGTAACAAAATATTTTAAAAGGTCAGCTTCTGTCAATTTGTAAATTAATACATAAACCCGTGTTGAGAACATTAATGTATCGGCTGCATACGTTTGTACTTTGGCCCATGATAGCTTACAGTTTGGAATGTTTGAGGGCTGGCACAGATAATTTCGAATTGAATAATGAAATGTGGTAGGTATTTCTGCTGTAGTATAACTAAAACGAATCGTGATTAACTTTTAATATTCCGAATATATTCTGCAACAAAGTGACCACAATTCCATTTCATTGATAACAGGAATAAGATAATAAAATTGGCGTCACTTAATAACTTCAAAACTAACTTAAATGCCAAAATGAATAATATAAATGCACGCAAAATCGACGTACACTCCCTTTGTACCAAGTTTTTTTTTTCTGGAGTGGAGGATTATCGGCGTTTTTGAAAACTATGTAGACGATGGTAATATCCGTAATGCCAGTTTTATTTTCTTACTTTTGTGCTTTGTTTATATTAAATATTGAGGAAAAGTTTTAATTCAAACCAAATTCAATACCTGTGAGGTTAGAGGAAAATGATTACGTTTCATGGCTTTGTGATATATTACACAGTACTCTTCTACAGAAACGAAGGTTTGGAGTGTCACTGTAATAATATTGTTACAATTCCTATCTCTAGAATTTAAGTGGGCTATACCAAGTTCTTAAGTGATGAAGGTCTAAATAAAATAAAATAATTAATTATAATTTCCCTATTTTATTTCCAATAACTACAGCAAAATTCTCTGAACTCAAATTCTCACAAAAAATCGAAATCACTTACTGTTCACAAGTGAAACCAATTAATAAAATGTATAATTACGACAAAGAAATCGATGAAATTAAATAATTAAAGGTCAGTCCCATTAGACAGTGTATCAGGCTATTCAATTATTTTATAATTTATGAATCTGTATTTGACAGTTTGTATATTTAGAATAAAATCAGCATTACACTTACATTGAGTCCCGCCTCAGTTCAGTCCATGTCCCGCCGTTCACAATGTTCTAGAGTCCTCCAAGCGCCCTCACGCACAGTAGGCTTCACTCGTCGGTTTCACGCCCTCTCGTCCATTCAAGCCACGAACACCTCACTCACCGTCGTCCTGCAATCTCCATTCGTCGTCAACACTTTACTTCGCTCGCGCACACTCGCTAGATGGCCTCTGTAAAAAACTTCCGGCCACTGGGTTGCGGCAGTATATATAGTGTCTTAGGCCGCCACGTAGGCTCTTCCCCAACTCACGTGATACGTCGCGGAGGGCTAAGGCGCCAGCCAGTCTCACCAGAACATTCTTGCGTCGTCGCTAGACGTATCGGAAACTCTAGCAGGCTAGAGAAGGTCTGTGACGCCAGCAAGTCTCGCCGCGGTCGGCATTCACGGGATTCCCAGAAGGGGGACAGACAGCCACGAGCGCATCGTTCCAGAAAAAGGGGGGGGGGGGGCAGGCGGGTCTCCGATTACGGCGCGAGGCAGCTGAGTCGGCGTCAGCTGCAGCACGGAACACTTTTAAGATGTTTACTTTGCTTGATTGTTGTTAGCATAGTTTCTCATGAAATATGTAGTTAGAAATTGTTAAATTCCCTTCATTTAGCCTGGGCGATATATTTCCTTTTCCATATAAACAACAGTTAGACAAAAAAACAGGCCACATCCGTAACATGCACACATCGTCATTTGATAGTTTAAAAAATACTTACCGTACAACATGACCACCAACCACAGTTTGTCACTTCCCCACAAAATCACACATAACTGTTGACATTTTTTAATTATAAAATATGTTTGTTTTGCAATCGTATGCTATTTTTCAAGAACTACAAAATATAAAGCTTGTATTTCGTGTCTTCAAATAATGCTTTTTCAATAGTTATGTGCAATTCTAACACGAGTTATTCTAGTAAAATATTGTGTATACGTTGTCGAGCATGTGCACAGAATAACGCTCAACTAGCTTGGAAAGGTAAAATCGGTAAGCCAAAGATGACCGAATATGCTTCCGTGTTAAACGACGAATGGCTCTGAAGACCGCCTTAAAGCAGACCAATTTTTTCGACAGCTGCGTGACAGTCGGTTCGTGACGATGTCGGCAGTTACGATGAAACTTAGAATAATCGCCCTGATTCGCCATGTTGGGAGGCGAGCATTTTATCCGCTTCGCTACTTCAGCCCCAACAGACTTCATACTTTGAGTGCGGTAGAGATTTCTCCACAATTAAGACAAGTTAGATGTGAGTGGCCTATATTCAGGACTATTGGTCTTTGCACTGCCATTTACAACTGTCCTATTGGTTCACAAAACACCTTACACGCTTACTATACTGCACAGCCTTCATTACTGGCCGGCTTTCTGCTAATACAATGTCGAGTTGAAAGTGTTCTCATCGAGTGCTCTTCCTTGCGTAAAATAGTGCACAGTTAATCATGGTACTGCGGTGGCTGAGCGGTTAGACTGCTCGCCTCCCATCAATGAGAACCAGATTGAATCACCGGTCGGGTCACTCCCAAATTTTCGCAAGTGGGAATTGTGCCGGATGATGCCACTGGTCGGCGGGTTTTTCTCGGGGATCTCCCGTTTCCCCCGCCCTTGCATTACGGCGCTGCTCCATTCTCACCTCATCTCATCCGCATCGGCTCTCAAGACCTCGTTGTTAAGAGCCGCCCAAATAGATCAACTCAACTACCAGTCCATCGTAACATTTGAGTAATTTATACTATAGCCGTTGCTGACGTAATATTACTTTGTAGAGAACCGTGTGAAAAATGCTGGCAAAGTAATTTTTTTTGACCGTGTTCAAAGAACGCATATGTCGTTATGTCACGGCAAACGCCATACAAACCAGTTAACATCAAGTGACATAATATTACAGGGTTGCCACCTTGTTTGCATTGGAAAATTTCCTGACATTTCCTTCAATTCCAGACAAAAGTAATCTTTTTCTCTGACGTTTGGCTCACGTTTTTCTCCTGTAAGGATGGATGCCTAGAGTTTTACACAAAAATACTCCTCAGATCTTACAAAATTTCTCCATTCATAAAATGCAAGTTATTTCCTAACTATTTTGTCCACGATAGTTAAAACAATTTTAAAGGATTCTGGTAGCGGTGCACGATTGATAATAAAATTGCCAAATATAGCATTCACATCATTGAATTCCCTGATATTTAGCCAACATGTTCAAAATCCCCTGACATTTCCCTGATTTACCCCAACAATTTTCAAATTCCCTGGAATTTCTCTGATTCCCATGTTTTCCAGATGAGTGTCAGCCATGTATTACTGTCGGCAGCACCCAAAGTGCTAACCGAGTGGCGTGGGCCTTGTTGACGGTACCGACGAGCCAGAAAGAAAAACCTGGGAGTCTCGTCTGCTCGGTGGGAAATGCTTGCTTGTGAACGCCAGCCTGAGACCTTCCCTCGCGGGCAAAGTTATTTCTTTGTTCGCGAGGGGTCGCCGATACGGCGAGATCTTCCGCCCGCGAACCTGCCGCCAACTTGTCTGTCGCCACGACTACGCGGAACTACCGACCCGTGAATTACCCCCCTTCATACCCCCGGCCAGTTCTGCCAGCGTCTCCAAAAAAAAAACTGTTCCTTCTGCAGAAGTCGTAAACACTGCGACGCCTTGCGCTCCGGATCCTCACCGACGACCGTTAAGACTACCTGCAGTTTGTTGCCCGCGTTCCACGTCATGAATTTTGGAAATAGGTGAGCGCTGCAGGATTTTGGTGAAGGGAGGTGCAAACCGCAAACCAAACATTCATTTTCACGAAATCAAAAATACTAAGGACCGGTTGCACCAACATCGCCCCCGATCCGAGATCGAATGATCCTAGTTCCGAATCAGAATCCAGTTTCATCTTAGTTCCAATGTAAACGTGTTGCACCAATGAAATATCAAGATTCTGGATCTCCGATTCGTCGATCTTGCAGAGATCGATATTAAGTATGAGATAAATTTTGCTATTTGTTGGTAATATATGACATCATGGAAGTAGGCGCATTATTTCAAAATATATAGAACTAGATGTGTGATATTTTATCTGTTTTAAGTGAATTATTGTTGTATGAATTTTACAGAAATATTCAAGTACGTATAATGTTGTTTTAATTTCCCAAGAAAACAATCGAACGTAGTTCTATCTGTTGGCGTATTTTCAAACTACATTTGTTGACGATGGCTGCTGATCTCGGATAGAGATTTCGAACCGCCAATTTCGGAGGTTCAAAATGAACTTAATCTCGATCTCCTGTCCAGCTCTGAACTCGAATGGTGCAACAGTTTTCAGTGTAGATCTTAGATACGATCTCAGATCGAGTTTCTAACCACGATGGTGCAACCGGCCCTAAGTAAGAATACCTCTAAACATGTTCATCACGAATAGTCTATGCTACAGTAAAACTATTTGTAATTCAGTAGTCGTTTCGAACACGCAGCTTGTCTAGTGTAATTACGAAATTCATAAAATTCTTTTTTCATTTTCCTGCACTCTTAATCGGAATCAGTGAGCATTTTTTGCGTCCTCTTGCGGATGTTGCAGACTACGTTTTCACCCTCAGCATGCCCAAAATTCCACGGCATCACTGCCAACCCCAACAGTTTCAGCTGAAGTTCCATTTACCATAAAAAGCTATAATCATTTTTAAAATGTGCAACAAGAGAGAAAAGTAGGATTTGCCAATGTCTATGGGAGAAAACATTCAAATACACCTAGTTCGTAGAAAAAAATATAGTCTCATATAATTTTAACCTTATCGTACAAGAGTTGAAAGAACCACAAAACATGAATATTTTGGTTTCAAAATTTTATCTCAACATTTAACATTTACAGAAATGTTTTGCACTAAATCTACGTAGTGATGACCAAGACCTCATTTAAAATGCAACGAATATAAAGTATATCACTCTTTAAAAGAACTTTTAAAAATATTTACAACTGAGTTCTAAAGCCTCATGCATCGTTATATTTAAAGATGCTACATTTCAACTAACCAATGGGACCGAAAAACACAGAACTTAATTGCTAACAAATGGCTTCAACTGTGTGACATGGGCTTTATTTCTTTTTCCTGGGTCATTTTAATCTTCTAATAAAACTGTTACGTCAGTCAAAAACAGCTTTATCACATACGGACTTACATGTTTAGGCGCAAGCTTTGGGGTAAAAGTATCAACCTTGGAACTTAAAAATGAGATCCTAACGAAACCTTTTCTTCTACCTTAAACTGTATCTGTCCACGAATTTTTACTATATGTATTTACCAACATCTTGTGATATTTGTGTAAATTCACAGTTGCTTCCTACCAAACATCAACTATTTTATTGACATCTATATTTTCCCTGGAAAAGGAGGATAAATTCCATGCATTAATGAGAGGATGCAAAACACTTCTGCCCCAAAATATTTCAGTAGCAAGCATTTTTTTTAACTATTATTAACTACATTATTAAATACCAGGCTTGGCTGGTGTGATCCCTCACCCCACTGCTTGTGGATACCGGTCTGGTATGCTCGCAGAGCAGATTTCAAGTTCCCATTATACCTTTCTACTACATTAGCCTGGGGATAATAAGTCGAGGTCTGAAATAAATTAATCCCCCAACTAAAAGGGAAATTCTTCATCTCTAATGATACAAATATGATGCATTATCTGTAATCATCATTACTGGTGAACCGAAACTGAAAAACCTCTCTGACTCAAAATATTGCATATCTCATGAAATATCTCCTGAAACTTTAAAATTCTGAGGTTTTACCATCTAACAATCCTTACACTGTGCTACCCAATCAAAGACGAAGTAAAGGCTGAAAGAAAATTTCCCGAATCCTACTACAGGTCTTATCTTGTCCCAGATGACCCCCAAAATATGTATTGTGATAATACTGAAAAACATCTTTCTTAAAGCTTGTGAAACGAAATTGCTAAATTTTCCTTGTCGATTTACATAACCTACCAGGCCCTTTCTTATCTTATAAGAGGAGGAACCATTTGCTATCTCCTTCCGGATCTGGTCACGCTCAACATCCGTCCCCTGATGATCCTGAAGAGCTATATAATCTTGGGGAAAACTCTGCAACACCCCAACCTATTCCGGTAAGCTCTTATCCATCTCTTCCACTGGCAACTTGGTTTCCACGAATGACTTACCAGATAAGACCTATCCAGATTACTGTAACTCCTCTAAAACACCAACTTCATCATCATCCACTACCTAAAATTCATCAGGGTCGAACATATGCGACAAACAGTCTGCCACATTATTATCCACACTCTTTATATGATGTACTGAAAATTTGAATCTGGTGAGCCTAACCAATCAACGAGCCAATCTACCAGCTGGCATTTTACGAACCAAAATCCAACTGAGTGATTGATTATCCATATGCAGAGTCGACTCTTTATACTCTAGATAGTCAGCAAACTTCTCCATCCTATAGATGGCCGCCAAAACTTCCTTCTCATAAGCTGAGTATTTCTTCTCAGCTGGTGAAAACTTGCTCACATATGCGATTGGAACTAACTATTCTGAAAATACTTGGCTCAACACAGCTCTTACAACTAATGAACTAGCATCCACTTGCAAAGTGAAAACCTTATCAAAATTTGAAGTGTTAAAACTGGCAGGAAAGCTAACCTTTTATTTCAGAGTCACAAATGCCTTTTCCTGGGCATCATTCCATCGAAACTCTACACCCTTCCTCTTAAGAGCATTCAATGGCTCTGCTACCTCTGACAAATCAGGGATCAACTTAGAATAAAAACATACAATGTCTAAAAAGTCTCCTGACCCCACACACATTCTCGGGAACAGGAAGATTTACTATAGGTCTTCTCTGGGTCAGTCAACGCAGTTCCCCATCTGAAATCACAAATCCTAAATACTTTACATGGTTTTTGGCCCACATATTTTTATCTGGGTTTGTGTCAACCCTGTCTCTTTCATCGCTTGCAGAACTAACCTTAAGTACCTGATATGACTCTCACAGGATGACCTATAAACACATAAAAATCACACTGATTCTTTCCCAGGATTTTATACGAGATCCATTACATAGCTTGTGGACCACAGTTTACCCTCATAGGTAATCTATACCACTGAAAATAACCCCATGACCTCTGGATGTAAGTAACATTGCAGAAATGCTGAATTTTAATCCAGTATGGAGAAAAACTTGACCTTATCAATATGTTGGAAAATTGTTTCAATACGAGTCAAAGGATATTGATCCACATAAACTTTTTTTATTGATATGCTGGTAGTCAAAAATAATACTACAAGTACCATGCTGTCTTTTAGGGAGCAATAATGCTGCACTATAGAATACACTACTAGAATATCCTACTATGCCCTGCTCCTTCAACTCTGCAATATTATGATTAAATATCTTTAGGATTGTGTTACCTATAAGGAATACAATGGTGAATATCATATAACTTATTTAATATTTATTAACTAAACAGTTTTGGTTCAACAAATTATCGTGGCTGTTATTATAATAAACAATTCTTTCAATTAATGCCTATTTATATTTCACACAAACCTAATGTACAGATTGATACAAACCTTACATATTTATTATCTCCGAATGATGCATGTGTGGGTTATCACTTTCTTCCCCCGACCCCTTCATATCTTATTATTTTATAAGTCTTTAGTAAGCATATTTGAACACCATTTTCGAAGCAATGGCAATAACTACAACCAGCCATACCAACTGACCATCAAATCATCAAGTCCGACTTGCCACACCAACGTGCAAGAACGACCAACTGCTAAGATCAATGGAGAAGGTCGACCAGAACAAAAAAAAATTATCAGAAGATCAGGCCAACTGACCAACAAGGCCGACCAGACAAACCAACAAGACAAACTGGCTAAACATCACCACTGACCAAATATACAGACAGTTCATACCAGTTGGCCATGCCAAACATCCATACCAACAACCAGACCAACCGACCATCTAGGTCAACTAAAATACCACTGGACAAGAACAATGGAACTATCTATATAAAACGACCATACCGACCAATAAACAGGACCGACCATCCATCAATACCGACCAACGATCATGCCAGCTGACATTACCAAACACCCTTGCCAACTAACCTGGTCCATCAAGACCTACTGACATACCAATGTGTTAGACCAACCTAACCAATCAACCATAGTAGTAAAGCATACGAATCATCTACCCCAGGCAACCATACGAGCCAACCATACAGATTGTTCATACCAGTTTATCAAATCATTCATTATACCAGCCAACCAGGCCAACAGCCCAGCAAGACCTTCTGGGCACGCCAATTGTCAAGACCAGCCATATAAACTGATCATACCAACTATTCGAGTCAAACTTGCCAGCCGACCAAATGAACTGATCATACCAACTGGCCATATCAGCCACCATACGAACTGACCATACCAACGAACCACAAGAACCGACAATGGCAGCCAATCATAAGGGCAAGCCATACCAGCCAACCATATGAACCGATCATACAAATCATACTAAGCGACCATACCAGTCAGCCATACGAACCAACAACACAATCCAAACATACCGGCCAGCCATAAGAAATGACCATACCAAACAATCATAGAACCAACAAAAAGTAACCGGCGACAATACAAACCGACCAAGTCAGCCAAGCAACCATACAAACCAACCATAAAAACCACTGCAGGGCAGCATAAAAAATCCAAGCTTACCATGACCTCTGCCATGCAAGCGAGCAGAAGAGGACAGAGAGTCGAACAGACCATACTAGAAGACCATACGAACCGACCATCCAATCAGCCATACGAACTAACAAAACCAGCCAACCATACACTACGATCCGATTATACCAACCATACCAGCCAACCATGTGAACTGACTACATCAACAAAACGAACCGACCATAACAGGCAACCATACGAACCAACCATACGAGCCAACTATATCAAACACCCATACCCATCAACTAGGTAACAGCCCAGCAAGACTGACTGAACATACCAATGGACTAGACCAATCACACAAACCGACCATCATACGACTTAATCATACGAGCCAACCATTCCAGCCGATCATAAAAATCGACCATACTAACAAACCATATCAACCAGCCATATACAGCAGCTATTTGAACCGACCATACCACGCAACCGTACGAACAAAACTTATGAGCCAACCATGTAAACCAACAATAGGCCTACTACGTAACCATGCGTACCTATCATACCAGCTGACCATACGAACCAACCTTACCAGCCCACCATATACACCACTGATACCAGCCGACCACACCAAGCAACCAACCATACGAACCACCCAAACGAGTCAACCGTACAACCATCAACACAAAATTTCCAGCAACATTTTTGAACGATTGCATGGGAATATAAACCAGTGTACACAGATATGCGACAGTGTATATGTAGCATTCCATAAGCTACAGCATTGTGGATGGTTCTTGTAGAATCGAGATGATGCATTCTGCCTTTTCAACGTGTATAATGCCACAATGCGACGAAATGTCTCCTGTCGTCTGTAGCTTGTTGCCTCGGTGGAACCGCGCCTTTATTGCAGCTCTTAAGGATTTACAGCATACTATTTTGTTTTGCTTGTAATATTGTTGCATTGCTACGAAACTGTAATTCTGATAGTAAATTTCTTTAATAAACTTACTTCTAATTTTGTAGTGCGTTCGTAGTGTTGTATAATTTTTTGCAAACATGGGCATGATTTTGCTAATTAAAGGAGATATTACTGCAGATCAATCTTGCCAGTTCAACTGCATTTATGCCAAGCTTGTGAAGTGTACCAATTTAATATGGTGTAGTGTTGGTATAATATTTGCAGTAATGATTTGAACACAAACAGCGGATGATTACCATACACAATACGGCATCCAACTTTTAAGACATATTTCTTTTGTTAGATTTGTTAAACACCCACTCCCCTACTTTTATCCACTAAAAGTATAATTTCAGCATGCAACATTAACAATAATTAATTGCTTGCTTATTTCCGGATTGCCAGAACAAATGTTTGTTTTGCCATCGTCGTCCTCTGGCTTGCGATGTATGCTTGTAAACATTTGCCAGCGCTACACCGTCTTGCATTTAGGGCCAGCAGCTATGCAAAAAGAGAGTTCCTGGGAATTAATTAATTAGTCCCACACTTGCTGCAAACGTGTTTAAACACTGGAACATCAGCTAAATACTAAAAACACACGCGCACACACTGCAGGAAACTATCCAGCCCGCAGATATTATTTTTTTTTCGAGGTGTTTTTTTGTAAGTGCTAAAGAGCTGTTACAAGGCTCTTCGAGATTCGTCTGTATAATTTTCACGTCTCATTCCCCCCCCCCCCCTTTTTTCCATTGGATATACAAAACACCGCGCGTTTTTTAAAGTGCTTCCAGCTGTTTTCTTTACGTTTGTTTGTGCCCGAATCGCTTCTTCCCTCTTCTTTTTTGCTGGTCCTGGCTTCCAATTCCAATTCCCCATTTCCCTTCCAGCCCCCTCTTTTTTTTTCTTCTGTCGGCAGGAAGGCGAGAAGGCCGCTCGCCTCTTTTCAGACTCGGGAGACGTCCTGAAGAGCGGCGGCGGAAAGGGTTCCAAAGTTGTCAACCTGGCGATTTTCTCACTAGATCTGGTGATTTCAGAAGATGGCCTGGTGCACGCCTGGTGGCCGAGTTTCAAATTTTTGACAACTCGAAAAATAGGAAATTTTAGTAAAATTCTATAGTTGTAGATCTAATGGTTTGAAGGAAGGCCGAAGATTTATTTTTCCTATTAACAGAATATCACACATTTGTCTCTTCAGCATTGTTCATATACCCGTAATAAATGGTGTACACCTGGAGAAAGAATGGGACATCTTGACATGCATATTACACGTTTTATTGCATGTGATTATCTTTCTATAGGTAGTCGTGTGTTCTATCTCTTGCGTGAATGACGACACAATTCCCCCAGTCGTAAGTGAAGTTTTAGGAACTTAAATGGAAAAATTATTTAAGTATCCATGTACACAGCTTGAAAGTATACTGTGCATTTGTACATATGTCTTAGCGAATACACTACAAAGTATTTGGGATGCGATACTTTGCGCATTTTTTATTGTTTCAATTTTGACAGCAGTATTTAAATAATTATTATACGATAAGCACCTGTGGTGTGCAATAATAAATATTATTCCAAGCTGCGAAAGCAAGTATTTTATATACTTCGTCTAAATTTTGAACCAGACTACAGTAGAAATATGGTAATTTACTGGCTATTTAAGTATATTGATTTAGAGAGTTTCTCTCATAAAAGTTGGCACCTCTGCTGGTGCCGAGTACGAGCTGCCACTTCGGAGCAGTCAGGTCTCTTGTCGGAGAGATAATCATGGAGAGAGCCAGCCCTTTGTCTGCCCTCCGCGCCGGCGAGGTGCACACATCCATCCTATTGAAGTCCTTGCCCTTTCCGTGGTCCAGCATCAGCGACTGGTTTCCAGAAGAGGATTGCACCCAACTGTGAAACACATACACAACTCATTAGACTGCAGAACATTGACTACCAAAATTGTCAGAAAGTACAATTTATGTTGAATATAAAAAATGCATATTTTTTCAGCGTTGTAAAATCTTTAGCTAAATAAATTCATTTAAGTGGTTTTTTTTTTAATTCAATTGATTACAGTTTTTTTGACCAAAATTTAAGCATTTTTATTATGAATGCTTTAAAAGGCATATTTTGTAAACACCTCTGCCGCTTCAACAAACAGGACAATTATAATAAATAATTAATGATGTTGTGTAATAAAATTTAGTAATGTTTTCTACCAAAATTTTTAATAATTGATTTTACAAATATCTATTTAAGCCATGAAAATGATCACAAGAAACCCGGAAATTTCACGGATTCATTTAAGGACAAGCTGGACATGGGATACATGTAGGCTAGGTACGTATGGCCAGACTTTTTGGTTTAACCGGCAATGAAGGGAGAAAATTGGCTTTCCAACTAGCTGAGAAAAATGGCATCGCACACAGGTTCAGTTCGGAAGATGAAATTGTAGGGTGGGACTGGCTAAGAGGTTTTAGAAATATACATCCAGAAATAGTATTAAGATGTCCCGAAGCTACATAAGCAAATCGTGCTCAAGCCTTGAACAAATAACAAATAGGCAATTATTTTAAAACTCTTGATAATGATATTACTGAACACAACATTCAGCTCACAAGATTTTGAAATGTCGATAAATCGGGACTGTCAGACATGTAGAAGCCTCAAAATATATTTGCTACTAAATGAAGGAAATAAGTTAGAGCAGGCACAAGTGCTGAATGAGAACATCATGTGACATGTGTAGTTTGTATGAGCTCTGCTGGTAGTTATATCCCTCCAGCTTTGATATTTACCCGGAAGAATTGGAAAGAACTGCTTGATGGTGCACCCACATGCACTTTAGGAATAGCCCTGGAATCAGGTTGGATGACTGGAGAATTATTTCTTAAGTGGATTTAACACTTTGAAATGTTTACAAATCCCAGCCCTGCAAACAAAGTCCTGCTTATGATGGATGGACATGCAAGCCTTAAAAACATCGAAGTTTTACATTTTACAAAGGATCATGGAATAGTTATGCTTTACTTTCCTTCGCATTGCACCCACCGTCTTCAACCACTTGACATATCTTTCTACTGTTCACGGAAAACATATTACGATCAGGCAGTTTGAAAGTGGTTGAGTGCCATGCAGGAAGGGTAATTTCGCAATATCAGGTAGCTTGTTTGTTTGCTGAAGCATACGGAACTGCAACAAACCATGATTCTCTTTCAGGATTTGCAAATACACGAATTTGGCCAATGGATACCGATATATTTCCAGATTTTCTGTTTAGCCCTACTGAAACCACAGATGAGCCAGAAAGCACCAATGGAGCATAAGACATCAGAGAAATTTCTTCTGAAATCCACCCATCGATAAAGACCACGAGATCCCTGCCACAGATCCTGCTTCACAACTCCTGAAGAAGAACACGTGGCTATTCCTTCAACTTCAGTCGAGTCATATGAGGAAATAATCCTGGTAGGACTTCCTATAAAGCGGTGATATTACCCCAGTCCCCTCTGGAACCTGATCCAAGTCGGAAAGTAGACGCCATGAAGGGACTCAAGTGTTAACAAGCACCCCCTAACATTGACGAAATCAAGACTAAGTTGGCAGAAAAAAAAACTTTCGAACTGCGACGCTCTACAGAAAGTGCCAAGAAGAAGATTTCTTTTCAGGCAACTCAAGAGGATTCTGATGTTTATATGGCCAATGGGGATGACGACGATGAAGATACTCCATACTTGTACTGTAACGATTTGTATAGCTGCTCGAAGCCAGGAGAAACATGGTTGAAGTGTTTACTATGTAATATGTGGGATCTTAACGAATAGGCAGGACTTCGGGAGGAAAAAAAAAAAAAATAAAAAAAAAAAAAACAATTTATTTGTGATGTGTGTAAGCCTTGAAACAGTGTGTCATTTTAGCCATATATACAAGAGTAAAATGACAGGACACTTTTTTTTTTTCATTTTTAATTTTATTATGCTAGTTGAATTAAAATATGTTTATAAATAGAAGTAGTGTGCAATTTGTTTCTGTGACTTGGCATATGATCAAAATTAATGTAAGCTATTTATATTTTTAATTATAATTCATTTTAAATGTGATATGTCACTATAGGCCAGGTTCCTCTACATACATATTATAGATATGTGATGTTCTCATTTCACGCTTTGTTACAGTTGAGTATCTGTAAATATTTTATTTATAATATTTGACCACATTGCATAAAGAATATATACGTCTAAAGAGTTAGTTACAAATCTGATTATCAACAATGTGGTATGAATCTAGACGTATAGGTTCCGTCAAGACCCACATTTGTGATTTAAAATCCACTTGGATATTATTCGAGGTTTTAAAGTAGTCTTGAATACACTAATGTATACTATAACTATAATATTATAAAAATTAATTTCGTAATTCATTCTGCGTGAAGACTCTTTCAAGTATTGATTCCGTGCCGTAGCCAGAAATTCCTTAATAGAGGGGTTACATTAATTGAAAGAATGGAAGGATGTTATACTGGCATTAGCGGTGCTGCCGCATGCGTTAAGGGCATTAGAACAAAAGTTACTTCACAGCATAACAACATGCATCATAGTTTACAGCAATTGCGATTTTATCAAAATTAAAGGTCTATTAATAATTTTAATTCTAACAATTAAAATCCATATGGTAGAAAAAGGCGGGGTAGGTTACAACACCTATAACCCCCTCCCCTCCTCCTTCCCTCCCCTATCTCTCTCTCTCTCTCTCTCTCTCTCTCTCTCTCTCTCTCTCTCTCTCTCTCTCTCTCTCTCTTGGCTACGTCGATGGTATTGGTGTACAAGTGCATGCAGTGTCAAATATATGATAGCATATTTTCTGTTTGCTGTAATACGAAATCAATTATGCTTTGCAGGATTTGTGGTATATCGTACAAAAACTGTATTCCATTAGATATAAAATATAAGTAGAAACATTCTGTGTGAAAACTCTGCTAGAACATTGTTACTTCAATCAACTTTAGAAAAGCCGATGTACTGTTTCAAAAGAGTGGGAATATCGCTTCACAACTCACCACCACGATGTTTCTGAGATCACAGCATTAGTTTAGTTAAATAACGAAGTATTTTTATACTAGGTAACAAATACAAATAATACATATATCAAATAAAAATTATTTGCTCTACATATATGTACTTCTGCTGTATGTTCTTGCCAATACCTAGTCATTTTATTTCGTACACAAGTTACAAAAACCACATATAAGGTGCCATTTTGTAGGGTTCGAACGTAATCTGAAACCAATATTAACTTACAGGTTTTCAACTAAGTTGGTTTTGAGCTGTGCTTTGTTTAGAGACCGAGTGCTGCTCGTTTTTTATATTTATAGCCGCATGTGAATACGTAAATTACACTATGTGAGTTGGCTGAGATGCATATTGCAAATTAAAATTAAATATTTCACCTCGGAGCCTGTGAGACTACTGGCCAAGTAAAAAACAGAGACATATATCATACTGAAAGAAAATGTAAATATATCAAAGGTTGACTCTGCTGATGCAAGTAACCTATCGCCCGAGGCCCGAGGCTAATAATGGTACTCCATTTTCTCTATGGCCCGAGATCCGTGGCAGTGGACAATCGAAAGCGAGCTGGCAACGCTGTTCGAAGATATCACACGTTGCGTTGAGCCGTGCAGAGCGCAGCAGTAAACAGGCCCATCGTTAAGGCAAATAATATGATAGCCGCGACTATATAGTTGTTGGCATAGTGTTTAATTGCGCAGCTTAGTATTCGTTACCGGTCACACAAATAAAGAATTTGTCAGCTGTTGTGCTTTCTAGAAACTAGGCAGAATGCCATAACAGGGTAAGTTTCTAACTATACAAAAATTAACATACGAAATAAACTCATTTCATTAATGTAGTCTTTGGCAGATTGAAATCTGCCACATACAGTGAAAATTGAAATTATTTATGTGACTGTTACAACTTCCTACAAGTGAAACGTGCGTGTCTTGGTAGAGTTTATATCTAATCTGAACCTATGACATTTTTTTTCGTTAAAGAATTAACAGCAGTGTTGTTTATACACATTTTGTAAAAAAATTAAAAATATGTAATTTTCTTCAATATTCAAAAATTTTATTGTTTCTAATTTCTAAAATTATTTTTATATGAAATGCTTTGACCTTAATTATACTACAGTATTATAAACATAAATTTGCAGAACTAGAACTCGACACATATCAAACACTCCCTCTTAATTTGGTAGCACAATAATCACATTTCCTGTCGGAAGGAAGAAAACTATACAGTCGGACGTAGAATGAAAACAGCAATGTGACTTTCAAAAGCGCTTACTTAAACACATTCCAGCATTAACATTGCTACCCCTCCCCCACAAAAAAAAAGCAAAAAAAAATGTATTTCGGCTTTCTACCGTGACTCCAGCTGACCAGTCGTCTGACAGCTGCCTTCCGAATGGCAGGTAATTTATCGGGACCCCGGGCTGATTGACTGGGCTTGAGAACTCTATCGAACACTCCCCGCCCCCAGAGCACAGTGGCCTTTGACTCCATGTGCGAGCACTTGTGTAACATGCGGCGGATGAAAGGCATTGGGAAGGGGTGGAAGGGGTTGGTGAATGCCTCTCGCTCTTGCTACGCGAGCTTGGAGAACAATAGGGGATGAAAGCGAGGGCGAAGCTGGCGACAGTCTCCCCTGGGGTCGTGCGTGTCACTGGCGACAGCACGTGGAGAAAGAAATGGCGAGCCAACGTAGTGTGCTGCAGTGTTTCCGCTGTACTCGTTCATTTCACACGTCGCACAATATGTTTGCTCAAGAAAAGAAACCACACTTCAGCCCAAGCTGGATAGCCAACGTTCAACAAACCAAGCTTAGTGCAAGCACTAATTTGTAGCTCTCAACGTGACCGAAAACGATATTTTCAGACTGTTACTGATTTAAATGTTCTGGGTCAATTCCTACGAAACCAGCATAGAGCCCTGCATTGAGCATTCCTGCATATTTTTACACAAATAAAATTCAGGGTTGCCATTTAAAGTCCGATAGACATACGCAGTACTACGAGAATTTACACGCAGCCTTGTGCATAGCGGCGATGGCGCACTTTATATACGTAGCAATGTCACCCATATCACTCCCTTGCTTCTGGTAGTCAAACGTGGAAAACAGTTCCAGGTATACGAGTCTCTTGATGTTGTTCTAATATATACTATATTACAGTGGCGCACGGATGAATTGGTTTTAGTTTGGGAGAAGGTTTAAACATGTAATTTATCACCAGAAGAATATATATTTGATGTGTATGTATATATATAAATAAATAAATAAATATAATATATATATACACACATACACGCAGTGTTTCTCAATTAGATCGACACATTTTGTGAGGTGATTCATTATGTAAAAATAAGTAGAAAATATGAAGGACAAACACTACCTAAATTGAATGTTAAGGGAGTTATAAGCACTTGAAAAGAGAACTTTTGAAATATATTTTTACAATATATGGGAAACCAAGTCAAATGAAATTACAATTCTACGATAATTGTTGTATGTTAATAAGATCTTAAACTTAAGAGCAAAAACGCATTAATACCTTTCCCCGTACAGGAAATAGCAGGGGTGGCCACACTATTTTTCCTGGCAACTCTTTTACCGTCAAGAATTTTGAAATTTCGATGGTGAATTATTGAGCAGCACGGCCTTAGTAACTAAATTTGTCGTCTTGTCGCAACTGCCCAGGACCCACCGTTTACGTGTAGAACGCACACAAAGATTCGTCTGCAGAGATTCAGTGCCTAGTACATAGGCAATACCCACACCATCCGCGTATAAAACGCCGCGTGTCCACTGCACAGACGGCTGCCTATTTGTTTCTTTCGACAGTTTCTATGTATTCCTTGTATTGTATGTTGGAATTGAATTTTTGCTATTCGTAAAAGAAGTGAAATTAAATTACAGTTCTTCGAATAATATGTTATATGAACGCGAGCGTCAACCTAAGAGCAAACCCGTATTATTGCCTCCCTCCACAATGAAGATAAAAGGGGTGGCCACCCCCTTGTTGCATACAACGTTTTTACCGTCAGGAATTGCAAACTTGCGATGCTTGTTTATTGAGCAGTAACACCTACGTAATAGAAATGGTCCTCTAATTGAAACAACCTAGGACCCACCCTTTTGAAGATATCAGAAGGCAAAAGTGATGGGGTACGTGATAATGCCTGCTAGGTAGGCGACACATTAGACAGGCACTAGTATAAAGGCACCGACGCAAGGGAGGATACGTGCACATATCTTCAGCACCAGCGATAGTGCCTATCACGTGTTTAATAACGATAAGAACAAGTGGGCAAGGTCAAAATAACCACTTGGCAAAACAATTTCAAACACATTTACTGACATGTACATCACTAGTAGAGTAGCGAAATGTAATCGAATAAACCACTACAGATACAAGTGTGTAATGTGTTCGATTCAGTCACATAATCATGACAGATGATCAAAATGTGCACCATTCAATTCAATGCAAAGAAGTTGCAATGATTGACGCACGCGGGCAAATATTCCTTCCGTAGCCGCTATGTGTCCAGCGACGATGGAGATCCCAGCCACAGGGTCCTTTACGCTGTTCACCTTCACCGGGGTCTCGTATACAGATGGACGCATTGCACTCCACAGGAAGAAGTGCAGTACTGAAAGGTCCGGCGAGCGTGGCGGCCCTTAACCCCCCCCCCCCCCCCTCCACACCCCCAACCTTTTCCCTCCGCGCCCTAACAACTGGTCCGCAGACCTGGCGTGCAGACAGTAACGCACAGCTTCACCGAAATGGACAGGCGCACCATCACGCTGGAACCACATCGCATCCCTTACAGCCAATGGAACGTCCTCCAATAGTTCCGGTAACGCATTCATTATTAAACAGTCCTCGATGATACCAGCCAATACATTCACTTGGAATCGTTCGTGATGCCTGCGTTGCGATATTCCGTGTGGATTCATGTCGTCCCACAAATGTTTATTGCGTGATTTAAAGAATCCGTGACGAGTGAAGCATGCCTCGTCGGTAAATAGGACACATTTCGCCAACCCTGGCTCAGCTTGGCAGTGCTAGAGGTCCAATCGGGTGAACTGTAAGCGTTGTGGGTAGTCACGAGGTCCGATCACTTGCAGCTGTTGCTGATGGTAGGGGTAGAGTGGCTGATCGCGAAGCACTTGCCACACAGTTGCTGGACTCGGTCGCATTCTGTGCGCAATGGCACGTGTGCTGGTCGCTGTATTCCGCTCCACCCGTCGTTAAACGTCTTCCTCGAAAGCAGCAGTTCTCACAGTACAACGACGACCTTGTCCGTCAGCACTGGTAAACAATCCCCTTTTTCCGCAGATGCCGATCAACAAACCTAGTATGATGCGGAACACGTCGGTTTGGGTGCCGCTCTAGATAAATACGGACGTACTGCATGGCTGTTTCCACGCTCTTCCCCGTACACTTGTACCATGTGGGTGAGTCCTGCCCAAGTAAACAGCTCCATTAGAAATGATGTATCATTCACACTGCACATTACACTACCTAACACTTCAGCCTAGCAAATGCGCATTGCCGTACCTTCCCTTACGCCAGCGCTTTTGTATAGGCTGTTCACGGTAAGCTGAACACCTTTGAAAACCCTGCTTAAGATCTATTTGCACATCATGCATTCTTCCACCATATGTAAAATCAACATTGCCATGGACCTGAGCACTTGATTCTAGTGTCAGTCAAGCGAAACTGTGTAATTATTATAAAATTTAATATTTTGCACATTTTCTAATATTTACATATACATTTATTAACAATACCATGAAGCAAAATAAATCATTCTAATATTGGCAAATGTTTAGTTGATAATTAAAATTCCACGTTAAAACCTGGAACTACTTTACCTCTGTTGTTTCCAATGCCAGTGGACGCATGCAGCTTAGTGTGCCTGTTGGGTAGGAAGTGGCAGTAATGTGTTTCAAAGGTTGATTTCAAGCGGGCTCAATTAACTGTGAACAGCCTATACCAGTTGATGTTGCCTAACTAGTGGACATTGTCACGCACACCATCACATGCGCTCTGATATAGTGCAAACTGTGGGTCCTAGGCAGTTGCAACAAGAGTATCATTTCTGTTAGGTTGGTATTACTGCTCAATAAACAAGCATCACACGTTCACAATTCCTGACGGTAAAAACGTTGTATGCAACAAGAGGGTGGCCATCCCTGTTATGTACATCAAGCAGGGGGGAGGCATTAATGCGCGTTTGATTTTAGGTCGACGTTCCCGGCAACATAACACATTATATGAAGAATTTAATTTAATTTAATTTATTTTATGATTTGCAAAAATGCTACTCAGACAAACAATACAAGGAATACATACAAACTGTCGCCAGAAACAAATAGGCAGCAGTCTGTGCAGTGGACGTGCAGCGTTTTGTACGCGAATGTCGATCGTATTGGCTATGAGCTAGACACAGACTCGCTGCAGACGAATCTTTGTGTGCGTTTTACATGGAAACGGTGGGTCCTGGGCAGTTGAACAGGACGTCAAATTTTGTTACTGAGACCATGCTACTCAATAATTCATCAAACGTTCAAAATTTATTACTGTAAAAGAGTTGCCAGGAAAAATATGGTGGTCAATCCTGTTATTTCCTGTACGGGGAAAGGCATTGATGAGTTTTTGCTCTTAAGTTGAAGATCCCATTAACACAGAACAATAATCGGCGAATTGTAAATTAATTTCACTTTGTTTCCAATATATTGCAGGATTATATTTCAAAATCTTACTTTTCAATAGCTTGTGACTCCCTTAATATTAAGTTTAGATAGTATGTGTCCTGTATATTTTCTACTTATTTTTACATAAGTAATCATTTCACGAAGTTTGTCGGTCTAATTGAGAAACATTCTGTATATATAATATTCAGATGATGAGTTACTCGTTTAAGCCTTCCCCTAAAACAAATTCCTTCTTGTGCCACAATAACATAATAGCATATTAAGAGGCTCGTATACCTGGAACTGTTATCCACGTTTGACTCTCAGAAGCAAGGGAGTGATAAGAACGACATTGCTACGCGCAAGACTGCGTCGTACTATCCTGCACCAACTTCTGCAATGCCTGGTTTACGAGTTGATATACAATCTGCTACGTGACCCGACCCGGCATGAATGATCCACGGTAACTGCTTTACTAATACGAGCAAATGAAGTGCTTGCAGAGATGAGCGTATGATTCACAGTGAATAAGGATCCCACTTGTTAACACTGTAACTAAATAGCCCTTGTATCAAAAACAAGCACTTTATACTCCTTTATTGATATTAGCAAATTCTAATAGCAACAAAGGAGTATAAAGTGCAAAGTAATTCTTGTAATTATTTTACGTGATTTCCATCTGTTGGCATTGTTTGATTATTTCTTAATTTAAAGTTATGAACGAAATCATTAGTAGAAAAAACACGTCCAATGGAGATTTTAAACTCATGCTCAAATTTTATTAAATGAGCAGAGAGGCAAATACTTCACTTTACGCCTTCAAACAATAAGTTATTATTATCTTCCTTTGCCATATTTTAAAGTAATTTTAAGTGATATCAACTTCAAGGGTGACTAATAAATATAGGTATTTTTTCTTTAGCTTAATACGCCCAGGCCCTGTGCCCATGGTCGTGGACATGTTGCGCATGAAAGGTGTTTATGGCGGGCACTGTACACAAGGAGGACTTCGTGGCTGATGTTTCGTGCGTCTTCCTTGTGAGAAATTTCATTTGTTGAATTTTCAGCGCTTTTCAATTTCGAATGGCTAATTCTGACATCAACGAACACACAGTACTTTGCTTATTGGTCGTGAAAAGCTCAGTGACACAAGTACAGTGCATGTGAAAAAAATTTAACGATCGCAACATTTAAGCTCGTAGTTGTGTTCGGGACCGAACTGGTTAATCATCTATTCTTTTAAAGAAAAATGGTGATAGGAAGAGACCGACGCACATTAACTACAGTGCAATCCGCCAAGTGTGAAAGACTGAAGATCGTTCGGAAAGGAGTAACCAAAGATATATGCAAAGTTGTACACACGTGTTATTTTCAATATTAGAATCATCCGCTTACACATTTTCCAGTGACAAAAGTTTCGGTAATCATTGTCTCATTTTACAGAACCACGGTTTAATTTCTTTTGTATTTTGCTTTGTGGTATCAAAAAGCACATTTTTTTTTTCCTTTTAATGTAAAATACGTTGCCCATAAAATCATACCGGTAATAAATAAAAAATTTTTCATTTCCAGAAAAATTTAACGCGAAATAAAATTGTAGCCCAAACACTATAGCCACAACTTGAAACTCAAACTTGAAAGTTAACATAGAGCATATAACTAGAGCCCCGAGTATTTCGGGGATTGAGTTGGCAGCAAGCTAGGCTGGACAGCCCTCTATACAATAGTGGCATTATTTAGTTATTGGTTGCTGTGATTAAGGGAGGCCTCTGTACAGAACTTGTAAACACTCACTAACATTACTGCTCCTTGATTATTACTAGCTCACTATTACACGTGAAGTGTCCATACAACTATCGTCCAATCACAACAGTAGGAGAAAAGAATAAGTGTTTGGAGTCTGCCTCGCCTCCGAATGAATTCGCGAAATACTCGTGGCTCTACATATAACTCTGTTACGTTCGCAAGTGTTTAGTTTTCTGTATTATCAGCCCCTTGACATATCCTGAATACACTCGCTCACGACTGACATACAGACTCGTTGGAGCTGTGCGAGTGCGGCATCTAGTACCAACATTGACACCGCCTTTCTCTGGGCAAATTGTATTGGTTGCCGCTGACACAGACCATTGTATGATTGGTTATTTCTTGCGCCGTGGATATATTGGAACCCTTCACATACCATCCCTCCAAAAATCAGTTGTTAAAAGAATTTCGTAAAAACAGTTCAAAACACGAATTTCTTTATTTGCAACATCTGAAACGAAAACTAATGTGTATCTCAAGGGATTAAGAGGGGCCTGTTGTTCTGTAGTTGATGAAAAATGGAGTGAGTTTCTTGTTTCTGCAGAAACGATTTTTCCGGATGGTAAGAGGGAAAGAACTTTTCCGTGTTTTCCCCTGCAGTGGCCGCCGACGAAACGCGCAGCTACTCGGAAAGACCGCCATGTTGGAAAAACATCGGGACCAGCCTGCAGTTTCCGAGAGCGGTCCAGTTTCCTGTTTATAGCTGTACTTTTCCACCAACTTTCCCCATTAATTTGAGGATGTTCAAACAGAGTATATAGACCTAATTCCGGGACTCCACAAGTCTAATTTATAAAATGCGAGGGAGGAAAATATATGTTGGGCAACTTGGCGAACTAAACTTACTTTAATGAAATTGTGTGGTCGACCTATTTTCAAATTTCTTTAACTTTCAGTGGATCGTACACCTGTTATTTTCACAGAACCTTCTGATTACTTCCAATTAATACTGCAGAACAGACAGTGAATGTGCTCCACGTACACCTTTATTAGGCTTCAAAACTGTTTGTTAAATATATTAGAATGAAATCATTGATATTTTATTCCACAGGAAGCGATATTGTTCTTAGTATTCTTACACATGCAGTCATAATTTTACGAGCCACGCTTTACGTATATGCGATTCACGTAAACTAGATTTCTGTATGATTAAAACTGACTTTGTAATGGATTAATAGTACGTAACTGTTTCCTCATCTACACTTCGAGCAGATTTAATTTAATTTAATAGGTTACCAATATTTCGTGATTGAATTACTTATGTAAGTTGAACCACGGCCGTGTACTTAATGGTTTCTCTATTGATATATAAAGATCTTGTTAACCAGGAAAAAAAAAACTCCTTATTAAACCTTGTCTCAGATTGCCTTAGACGGCCTTCTCTGCTAAATACTTCCGCAGCCATTCCTATCTTAACTTTAGCAATATCCATCCTAATATTTGGGCGAAGTTTGACAAGCTTATAATGAGATAGTTCGCAACTTTCCTCATAATCAAAAATTAAAAGACGAAAATAATTAAAGTCTGCACAAAGAAAAGGTGTCCCAAAACACTTAATTGTATTCGTATTTTTTTTCTACGGCTATGATGTTTTACCATAGTCTTGGCTTTAATTGCTTCGGAAGTGCCTATCAAAGTTGACGTCACTTATTATGTTAGAAACACCGCGCTTGGAGTCCTTTCTGTAAATAAATACCACGGCATATTATTATCACAAACTTATGAGAAAAGAAAAAAACTCATTTAAGTAATAAAGAAAACTAGAAACTTCAAAGCATGAGACCAAGTTCATTGCCCTTCTTCCTTTTATGCATTATTACCATAAAGTTAATTTATAATCTATGCTTTAGAAACTATTGCTGGTAACCAAATATTGTTTAACATTAAACAGAGTATGGATCAGCAGGAATAAATTTTTACTCTCTGATGCAGAACTGAACGAGAACTTCAATATAAGATGTATTTAAGTTCATTTGCAGTACTACAGACTGTTTCAAGAAATAATTACTAACCACCGTTAAGATAATAAAATAACTTTTCTATTGACTTCCAATTGAGATATAACTTCTTATTTCTCAATTATTTTGTATCTCAAAACGTTACACATTTTTCCTGATAAAACAGAAGAGTCTGCAGTTACTTTCATTTCAATCACAGATAAATTATACTGCAAAAATCGCGATTGTTGTATGATATGTTTTATGATTTCATTTTCAGTACAGCTGTACTGGCCATTAAAAGTCGAGAATTACGTACGGTTTTGCCCTTCTCCTACGGATTTTAACTTTTGCATAATCGTTACAAAATAATAAATACGTCTTTCGACGTGGTTTCCTGTTTACATAACAGATTAAATTCTTTACCATACTTCAAAAACAATTCGAAATATCTTAAGCCCATCCCATATTATTAATTTAATACTCGATGCTGTGGGCCCAGCGGTGTTACTCGAAGAATAAAAACAGCCTTTACTGAAGCTAGAGTCCACTGTACTATGTGACCTCATATTTAAGTTTATTTCTTTTTGAAGGTACAAGAACCCTATTTGCAATGCCTCTAGAAAAATGTTTGTAATGACCATGAATTTTTTTTTAAGTCGCAAAGTTAATGCTACAAACTATTACCTTTAACTAGCTTTCAAAAGTCAATAAGTTGACAAATTACGTTCTAACAAATAACAATCCCACTTAAATTTAAAAATATACTTTTCTATCTTTTTCGACGGTAGAAAATTTTAGTCAGTGTAACTTTTATCTTACTCTCGTACGGAAGGAATGCTAATGTCATCAAGTCCTACATGTTTTATCGCCGCTCGACAATTTTTGTGACGAACATAGACGAATTGTAATAATATTATGGTGGTACTTACCCCATAGCTGTCATCCTGATGTACATATTATTTATATCACGCAATTATAAAACTGCAGCTGCGCAAATGTGCAATCCGATTGCAGATATTTAATAGCATTCTGAAGTGCCGAAATTATCAACATAAACAACTAATTTCTTCCCGAAAGGTGACATTATTGTATTACTGGCCAAGTCGATACATACTTCGACCATATTATCAAAATAAATCCACATGCTGCTGCAATAGAATGTGATCGTGTGGTAGAATGCTTACGACTGTACTGCAAAGAATGCTGGTTCCAATCACGTCACAATTCTCTTCAAGAGAACAGGATTTTTTTTTCTTCGTTTTGTCAATGCAAAGTCGAAATACAAGCGTGTAATTACTATTTTTACAAGTAAAGTCATACATGATTCGCAAGAAAATATTCGTTGTTCTAAAAAACATTTTTCGGCGCCAAGTTTTTTAAAGAATTTTCTTATGGAAAAACAAAAAAAAATATTACGGTGTTATCTGTTAAAAAATCAATTCGCTCTTAATGAGTTGGCTTGAGAATAAAATTTTTGGTGTTTCCAGGGAGTCAGCCGCAATCGCACAGCGCGTCGATACCTGATAATGCTGGATCGAGTTTTATGTTCAAATATTGTATAAACATCGTAATAGCTTGCGTGTGAGAAAGTAATCTTCTGAGTCGACACATATCATCCAGCGAGTTCGTCGATACCGTGAGTGGTTTCCGTGCCTCGTGAACAGACTTAAACAGAACTTACCAAAACAACATTCACCGCCATATTTCATAATGAAGTCACATAAGCCGACAAGCCGAGCGGACACTCTTCGAGTGAAGTGCTACACTCAATTACTTGCTGAAGACGTACACAACTGGCTGCACGAGACACTGCACGTACAAACAGACGAACTTGTTGACGTGACACGTCCAGATGGATTATCGACAGCGATGCGTCTTCATTAAGCTGACATTGATGTTGCTCTGCGAACGTACCGTACGACTAACAGGTGGCTCATCACAAATATGTTCATTTAGAGTTGCGTCGCATTAGCGTTGACATAGACACTGAAATTGACATACTTATATCTGCACCTGTCATAAACTTACCAGTGGAAGTTAGCAGCGAGAATATTTCTCGGATCTTGAGAACATTGCAGGAAATAGTGTTTCTTTACCAACGAAATTTGTTATGGCCATTATGCTGGTGCGAGCATGTTCATAAACAAACTTGTTTAAGACATACATTCCACTATAAAAGCAGGACACACGTGGGTCTCCATGTCGAAACGGCCAACTGAAATCATGTGGCGTTTGAAACGCAGTGGGACACATTCACGACAACTGTCCCACTTTACTGCGAGGCGCCACCTGGCTGCGAAGACCTGGACGAAGGCTCTTGCAGGCGGACGACTCACCGTGACACATGCGCGAGCAAGGTGGACAGAAATGACACCTTTTCTTCGCCGCGGTAACTACCCGTTCAAATCCTACCACATGACGCAGCAGAAAGTTCGCGAAAACTTGTACTGCTTTAGAAACGTATTTCTGTTCGAGGCATCGAGGTCTTGAGAGCCAATGAGCGTGGAGCGGGGTGAGTATGGAGCAGTGCCGGATTCAGGGGGTAGGGGAAACGGAAGATCCCCGAGAAAACCCGACGATCAGCGGCATCGTTCGTCACGATTCCAACATGCGAAAATCTGGGAATCGAACACGGTTCGACTCGATGGGAGGCGAGCAGTCTAACCACTACACCACCACGGCCCATTCACTGTTCTCGTCATGCTGCGTCTAGCTGTGGGACTTTAAGCGGTGACGCAATCAGTTTGTTGCTGGAATGACTGAAGTAAAAGTTCTGTGCAGGTCCCTTTAGCTTCGCTATTTCCGAACAGTATATCATGAATAGGGACGTCTCAGAGCCAATAGCAGACTTGCAAGTAAACAAGTAGCGAATCCCATACGGCCAGGCGCGGGGCAACACTGGCCGCTCTCTGGGGCAGCAACCAATGAACACACAGCTGAGGCTCGAGTATACATCGGACTGTGGAGTCTAGCCCACAGATAATTGTACTTGCGAAAATGTTCTATCTCTACCTATACATATACATTACGTAGACTTATGTTTGTATCGCATCCAGGACATACAATATGTACGAAACCCATGTTAAAGGTAATAACTAAGCAAACTACTGCAAGTTGTTCTGAGGGTGGCAAAGCACGTTGTTGTGTGGTGCAAAACAAAACTAACACTAACTTTAACTTTATAATGGGTGTTTACCTATATTGAATGTGAAGAGAAGCAGTTTTGGTAACTATTACAATGCCGTGTTTTGAATTATAGTTTCGACATGCTGCTACCTAACAACATTGCCGTGATTGTAGTTCAGGTAATTAATATACCCATAAATTTACTGTTCGTGTGGGCGCGAATCACTATATATCTGCACCAAGAACTTCATTTTTTTTAAATACTAACTGCGAACAAGTATGATGACCACTCGCATATAACTGACATTTCACAGTGACTAGATGTTGTCAAAAACTTAGGCTCGAGAAGCGATGGTATGCTGCTCTGGGTCTTCAAGGAGGCACGATGACATCACGCGCCATCGTAAGGAGTGCCTTTGTTCAGAACAGCAGTGATGAGCCAAGCACAGGAAACTTAGGAATGCTAACATGAAACTGCTACATGTACCACTTACTCCAGTCGGATCACTACTCCCATCCCAAATGGGCGAACCGCATTCGATTCTCGGCGAGGTCGCTCCACATTTTCGCATGTGAAAATCGTTCCGGACGATGCCGCTGGTCAGTGGGTTTTCTCGGGTATCTCCCATTTACCCCCGCACTTGCATTCCGGCGCTGATCCATACTCACCTCGTTTCACCCTTACGGTCTCTCAAGACCTAGATGTTAAGAGCCGCCTAATTTCTCCACTAAACTCCAATCGCATCTAGGGTTGACAGATTTATCGGAATTTCCATGAGGGACACTTTCGACAACTCGACACGCATCTGATCCCAATGAAATTATACAGGACAATTGTTATGAAAAGTAAGAGTTAAAATACTGTATGTAGTTAACGTGTAAATGTTAGTGTTATTCATCAGTGAACATTTCCTCACAACATACCACAACATCAAAATATTAAATACAACTTTAGTCATAATTCAGTGTGAATTGAATTTGTGATTTAATCGAATTTGGAAGGAACGACGCCAACACGGACTGCAAGAAACGATACTGTACACATCTCGGGCGAGCGTGAGCCAGCGCTACGCAGGGTACTCGTGGCGCGGGGCGGTGTGACGCAGGAGCTGTGGCCGACTGCAGGCAGCCCAGTTCATGACAACTTGCGACAAGGCTCTTTGCTGCACCGATGAACACTGGCGCTCGTAGTAAGCTGTCTGACGTTTCTAGCACTTGAGGTGGCCGCCTGGGTAGGCCGCCGAACGGTGTGCGCAGCTCCAGCAGAAAAAATTTTATTAAAATATTTCGTACAACGTATGAGTAAGGTCCGTTTACGAACAGTATTTAAGAAAATTTACGCGTCTGAATACGTTTCTCAGCTCCGCCATTTCTCTATAATGCAGGTTTATGTGACAGTGGGAAAAATGGCTAAACCGGGTGTTTTCACGGTCATTCTTAGGTAACAACATGCCTGTACAAAAAAAAAAAAAAAAAAAAAACAGGAATAGGTATGAGCTTTATATTATTATTTTAATTTTTACGTTTTAAAATGGTGGTGTCTCCACTGGAAGTCTCATGGAGACACGTTATCGACACCAAGACCGCACGCTAGTTTAATGCATTGCGCGTAGAGACGATGAGAGACTTGATGCGCATGTCTCAGTCGCCCCTAGCGCTGCCTCGCTTTTAGGCCTCAGGCGTGCCAGATTCCTTCAACCAGGCGGCCACCTTACTACTCCTTCCTTCTTTTATTTAAGGCGTCTACTGGAAACTCGGTAAAAGGCTGTTTGCTCAGTTGCAGACCTATCTCTCTACCATATAGCATCTTACACACCCCTAATCAGAAACCAAACACGACCACAAATTAATTAGAAATGATAATATATAATATACTAACTAATAAGATTAATAAATATATATTTTTACGACCTCTGTTGTTGTACAGTTTCGCAATGATTTACCGTTGATGGCGGCCTTCCGTGACGTAATCGGTTGGTGCGCCACCAGTCTGCGGTGCAGGAAGTTCTGGGTGCGAATCCCAGGTAAGGCATGGCTGTTACTTTAAGTTAGGTTATAAGTAAGTTTGTAAGCTATCCCTTGATAAGCCTTCAGACAGAACACATTTTGACGTTAATAAGTCCTATATAATAACAAATTTACTGTTGATAGGTTTTTATACGGTTCTTGCTACCCCTCCTTGACATGTAACTATGTTTGCCCAGTTCAAGAAAAGCCGCGGAGCAAGTGTTTCAGTACATTTACTTCACGCCTAGACACATGGAAATCTGACTTGAGACCCATTTACGTCCCATGAATACGTTTGACCTCCGACTCGTAATTAAGATTTAGCGTAGGTCAAGGAAAAACTTCGAGGAGCTCATTATGCAGATCGTGTCGTGCTCACTGTCACTTATCTCGTCCACGATCACCAACTCGTCGATGGTGATTCTTCTATACCCCATGCACGGTTACTTACAAATTTTCTGAAGCCGTGCAAACGTTCTACTTCCAGGATATTCCTCCGCCTCATGCAAACAAATCTTAAGTGAGGGTAGAAAATTACACGAAAAGCACTACGCACCGCAGTCGTGCGTACTAACTGTAATAGTAGTTTGCTTAAGAACTATTTTTTACCAGGGGTTTCCAACACTTATACTATCTCTATGTCTTTATTCGTATTAATTATTAATGAAATATTATAATTAATAAATATAATATAATTAAAATTTAATTTAACCGAAAATAAGTCACTTATTTTAACATAAGTGTAAAACGCTTGTGATCCATAACATATATAGGAAATAATCCAACACTATATAAATGTATGATATTTCAAAGGTTTGTTTCATAATGTATGAAGAGCCCTCGAATAGACTAAACATAACTAGGGACATCTGTTTTACGCGAAAAGATTTTAGAACAAGTTGTGTTCCCAAATCATTTAGTTCAGGACCACTTTCGTAATTGGATCACGCGTCGTATCTGCTTGCCCGCAAATCACGGATGGTCAGTATCGGAGAAACTTATTTCTGATTGGCTCACTTATGTAGCATTCAGTATTCATACAAATAAAGGCGGCCAGTAGCCAGAGGAAGTCTGCAAGTGTGCATGAAGGATATTGAAGCCTAGCCTCCCTGTAAATATATTCGCCAGAAACAGGTGACCCTATACAAAACGATTAGAAAGTAGATGCATAAGCACACGGAGGTGTAACGTCCTCGCGGCTTCCTTAGATGGTGGTCGTACCGAGTCTCTGACTGGCTGGCTGCGCGAGGTTCTAGAACAAGCCTCATGTGTTGACTGGCTAGTACGTGTTGCGTAAGATTCTCTTCTCTCTGAGCTGCCGACTGGCAATCAGGTAGCCACGCGCTGATTGGCGAAAGGAGTTCCGGGATGTTGCTGTCCTATTACACAGTTTCGCTGGCGTTTGTGAATGGAGTTCGCACAATAAGCGGCTGATTCACCTTTGTATTCCTAAGTATTCGGCGGATACATGTCCTAATTATGACCCGGGTTTCGGATTACCTTTTATACATACGTCGAACTATGCGGCGGCCTTTTTATTTCTGTTTGTGCGAGCAAGTATATATTTTATTTTATATTATTTACGTAATACCTCGTTCCAACGGTTTTGGTAACCTCTTTGTCTGATTTTAGAGATCAGTGTTTTATAATAATTTGTGCGGTTGTGACACATCGACTGCTTGGTTGAATGGTTTAAATAATATTTTTTCCCGGCGACTTTTGTACATACATGTCAGAAGGTTAAAGCTCGACGTTTGCTGCGGGCAGATCCATTTTCGTTTCATCTCCCGCCCCACCCCCCTCCAATTCATTTATGCCCTCCACCAAGGCGATTCGGGGTCAATCCCCGGCCGGGTCACTCCGGATTTTTGCACGTGGGAATCGTGTCGGACGATGCCATTGGTTGGCAGAGTTTTCTCGGGGATCTCCCGTTTCCCCCGCCCACTCATTACGGTGCTGCTCCATAGTCACCTCAATCAAACTCATTGGCTCTCAAGACCTCGATGTTAAGAGCTGCCCAAACCTCTTCACCCCTTCATTGAATTCCTTTTGTATTCCACAGTCGACTTTATGCACTTTTCCATAAGACGTGTGGTCGTTGATATTTCTACGATGGTTTTGTTCGCTTTGCTATAACCGTCGAGACCCTCAACTTGTAGCTCGTTTTTGGTTAACAATTACTGAGATTTATTTAATGCTCTCTTTACTAGTGTTTTGTTTCGCAGGATAATATCGTTTACGTGGCCCTCTTTGTGGATGACTTATTATTCTAGTATGTTAATAATTTACACAATGTCGTGAGAATTTTTTTCGGCGTCTGTTTTTAAGCTCATTATTCTGGCATTTGTAACGTTTTTTTCAATCCCTGTTTTCGAGGTATAATTGAAATATTTTTACTCCAAATTATTTGTACTTCATGTAATGTCATTTATGTTATCACATAAGTTTTATTTTAAAAATTTAGTAAAATGTTATGTGAATTAAGTAGATTATTCGATCGAGCTGCTATTTGTGATCTTATTGTTAACATTTCATAATCCTACATGTGACAAATCACGCTGTAGTTTTTCCTCTGTGTGTATTTGGTGTGTTTGTTTCAATTATCCAGAGTTACTACGCTAACAAAGTAATTTTACTGGCTGCTTCCAGTGCCGTCGGGTAACGAGCACTAAATTAACGGGTTATTTTGTGTACAAAATGTTTAGTTATTTATATACATTCGCACAGCAGTAAAACGCTGTGTCATCGCATGAAATGAAGATATTTTTTTTTTTGAGTTGGAGAGCGTCTGTGGAAATTCGTTTCATCTGAAAATGCAACTATATCTTGAGAACGTTTTGAACAAGTGTGCTGGATTAGTTGGCAAGACAAGCAGAACATAACATTTCTTGTTATAATTATTCATTATCAGTCTTGTTCGTACTTGAGAATTGGTCAACATCTCGTTTACGTCTATAGTGGTCTTTAAGGTTGAAGTAAAGCAACTGCCTATGGAGCACTGTACCCGACTATAGAATCTGAAGAACTCATAAAAAGGTAGTACATGCACCACAAGATTTGTCAGAAAAGTGCGATTTATGCTGTATATGAAAGAAGAATGTACATATTTTGTAACATTATAAAAAATTTTAGTAAAATATTTTATAATGTAAAAAATAATCGATTGTATTAGTCTGCATGTATAACAAAATTTAAGCATATTTCCATTATGGAAGAAAATGTAAGAAAATTGTAATAATAATGTAGGAAATCAATTTTATAATTGATTTTATGTGTGTCCATTTGTCACACACATTTATGGCTAAAACTGGCGCAAATAAAGTTAATAATAAATTTGATATGATACATTATTAATATGATTTTCTTACATGCAACCAAGTAAATATTATGACGATATTCCATGACAAAGATTTTCTTGCAAATTATGCTATCTGAAGCATCCAGAATGGAAATATGCTTAAAATTTGTTACGCATGCATACTATTTTAATTGATTATTTTTAAATTTAAAATGCATGTTTTAGTGAAATATCATATAATTTTGCAAAACGATATACATTCTTCTTTCATATACAGCACGTATCTCACTTTTCTCACAATTGTTATGGTGACTGCACTAGTTTTTTTACGAGTTCCTGACGATGTATAGTCGTGTGCAGTGCTCCATAGGAAGTTGCTTTACTTAAACCTCAAATAGCTCAGTTATCCCCAAAGCGAGTCAAATTAACGAACGACTCATCACGCGAGTAGAAAAAACGGATATATATATATATATGCTATAGGCTGTTCACGGTTACATGAGTGCTTTCTAAACTCCTGATTAGGATCTACTTTCATGTTCGTTTTTGTACCCTTCCGTCGTACGCAAAATCAACTCTGCGATGGACTTGGCCACTTTATTCGAATGTCTTGCTGACGTGCTCTGGGAAGCATCTCCTGGATAAGCGGGACTGGGTAATGCTGGCCAGTTTCAGTCCATCGTCCCATTGGGACAGTGGACCAGCGGTAAATCTTATTGCAGCTCGACACTGCCGCCCTGCCAGTACAACTGACGTTGTTAATGAGAACAGGTTCTTTAGAGGACTTGAAGCACCCGCTTCCCCTGAGAATGGACACTGGCCATCCCACCTTCCCAAGCCACAGCTGTCGGAGGACTGGAGTTCGCGCAAGGATAGTTCTGGGACTTGAATTTCCTGATCTATAAACATAAGACGTACTGAATTCAGTGGCCACTCGTGCAATGTCATATATCAGGACTACTTTTATCTGTTCCCAGCCATGTTAACAGGCAGTCGGCAAGTTGGTGTACATGCTAGCATTTATATAGTTGTGGGTTCTGATTTACTTTTAAAATGCTGATAAAGACTGTTCACGGTAAAATGAGCACTTTTGCAAACCCTGCTTGAGATATACTTGTATGTTAATTATGTATTCTTCCTCATTATGTAAAATTAAAATCGCCATGGACCTCATCACTTTATACATGCGTCGGTCAAGTGAAACTGTGAAATTATCAGAAAAGTAAATATTTTACAAATATGGTTATTTTTACACTTCCGATGCATTAGAAAACAGAAAATGTAATTTTAGTTATTAAAATGGTTACCTAACACTTTTTGTTCAACGTTAAATATGGAATTACTTTCCATCCATCGTTACCAACTTTACTGGGTGAATGACACCTAGTGAACGCGTTAAAATATACGCTGGTAGGGGCAGTGACATTTTTCTGAGGTTGATTTCAAAAGTGCTCGCTAGTAGAGGGAGCAGGGCATACTGGCTCACTTGGCGCAAGAGTGACCTACGTCGCATTTGGTGCACGAGAGGACCAAGTGCCAAATAAATATATGCAAATTATACTAATTAATCATCTGATGAATTGAATAACTAATCTGATTAATTGATTAATTTCATTCATGGATTAAATAATTAATGTTTTGTAATAATTTTTTTATTAATTTAAAGAATTCTTTGATATCAAAGAATGATATAATTTTATTGGTATCATAAGGGTGATATTGGCAGATCGGGTTTGGTGTGTACTCTGTGAGATCCTAAACCCGACTGACCAGAGGCGAAATTGTAATTGTTTATATAGGAGTTAATGTTGGTATAAGAGTGGTATAAGGGCCAGTTTTATTGTTTGTGACTGATATGCAGAGCGGGTTACATGGCCAGGTCGAATGTCTGGAGGCATACTGAGTATTTAAATTAATATTTTAGATTAACAATTAATATTTTTTAATTAAATGAGATGTTGAAATAAGTTACCGAAGAAAATACTTTTATCACTCCTCGAATAGCATAAAAGGGACGAACTATTTCGGCGAAGCAAATGGAATAAGTACGAATCATTAACCAAAAGAAGTGAAACAAAATTTTTAAACCAATTTTAATAATATAATCAATCTGTTTTCCTTAGAAAAATTAATTGATCTCCCCTTCAATCACATACTCATCAAAAAAAAGACTTTAATAATGTGATTACCGAATGGAACACAAAATTTATATCTCAAATGCTAACTTGTCATTAAACAAAACACCCAGCTAATAAAAAATTACAACTCCCCGGCACTCCAGATCCCCCAACAAATATCCCCTCCAACATATACACATACACACAGTCACACTCGGGTGTACTTCACCGTCATCGGATCTTTAAACACACAAGGAAATACAATCAAGGAATACCTTACAAAACTGATTGAATACACTAAGAAATTAATTAAACTGCATGCATGCAAATTTTCTCCTAACACAACTAACCAAGAAAATTGCTTTTATCTCAACACCAAGTTAAAATAAATGCATGATTTTAATCTTGATGGTTATTTAAATGTAACACAAACTACATAACATGTTTCCATAAAACTTAATATTATACAGTCCTACATATGTTAAGGCTCATAATGTTCCATAATCATTGTCTAAACAACCCCGTTAAGAACAAGAGTTTAGCAAACCAGTCAACCTAAACGGTGTACATGTAAGATGTGTTCGCTCTTTCGGAGAAAAACGTGGACAGCTCGTGAAGGCTGAGTGGCGGGTCATTTGTAATTGAGCTTCTTGGAGATCAAAAAATGTTTCTGGCCATGCGCACGACACAGTCAAAGAAATTACGGCAAGTTATCACGATGTTCGAGGCTACCTATTTCGCAGTTTCACCCCAACTCGTCCCCCATGTACTCGGCAAGTGCAAACCTATCACGCCACCAAGAAGGCAATATATTATTCTGCCCCAAGCAGTACGTAGACAATGTTTACCAGGAGGAAGAGGGTTTCAGAGATCGTCCTCCAATATCCCACCCTCTTTCGCAGCACGAATGCCTCCGCTAAACACGGCCTCGGAAAATTATGGCCGACACTTTCCCTCTACCCACTCCTCAAAGAACTCCACACCATGTTCCCGACAATACTGTGCTCGGCATCGCCCTCTCAACAAAGCCAGTGCGGACCACCATCGCTTCCCTTTTGCTGGCCGTGGCTCCTGCACTCACAAAGAATAAACTCCCATTACTCGCTCCCTAAGACAGGTGAAGGGCGATGCACAGCCAGGTAACTTTGCTGGCTGTGGGAATCAGCAAATTTAGTGCACACCTGTCGGCATAAGCCTGGCTTGCCCCAGCGAGGAAAATTTCAAACACTACTAACATGTTCCCTTCACATCTATAGTAAAGCACATTTACTCCTTCAAAAGTCCAGGGAACTTTTACATAAACATTTTTACTAGCTAACATTTTCTGATGCCAAACAAATTGGTATTAAAAATATTTTATATCAAAACCTTTTGGTACCTAATATTTTCAAACACATGTACATATATATTCCGGAAACACATTTTCTTTACAAAACTAAACCACTCTTCTTAACTAACAAGTTTATTTTACAATTAGACCCAAGTAACATTTATACCAAAAGTGTAAATTTGGGCAAATATACATCAATATCACATTTTCATCGAAAATTTAACCATTAGGAATTCGTATCGCAATTGTAAAGTTCCTATAAAACAAAAAACCCATATTTTAAACCTGATAGGATTTTTGGAAGCTAACAAACATAAATATTTTTCTATGAATCACAAATTCCATCTATATTAAGTTTATTTTACAAATTCGACGACCCATATATATCACAACGACAGATACCTTAACAACTGTGTATACAAATGCAGCAATTTCGGGCTGAAATGAGTTTTAAAATGCCAAAATCGCTGATATTTCAATCATTTTTTGAAAAGGTCCGATTTCAAGCAATTTTAACCCAAAACCGTGGCCATTTTGAATTCGTATAGTATATAAGGATTTAAGGATTTAAGAGGTGATGAGGACATAGTCTTGTATTTGTGTTGTAATGAAAATTGTCTGTATGGTACACCAGCTTTCTTCAATCAACCAAACACTGTACATTTGAGGAGAGATTGTGTAATGCAAATATGGCAAAACATTATGGAACTCGCCAATCATCCTGTTTTACCAAGAGACGATTCCAGTAATGATTAAATTGATTCAGAAGCCACAACTGAACTGTTGTAAACCAAACTAGACTTGTTAAATTCTGTGATTGAAACTAACAACTTACAATCATGATGTGTTTTGCGGAAGGGTTGGAAATTATCAAGAGAATTCTTTTGTAAGTAAAGAAATCATAATTTCTTATGCAACTGATGATAATGACAAATAAATGTTATCTTTCAAAGCTCCGAGACCTTGGTCTACCTTAAATCAGGAATTAAAAATGAGTTTCCTGCATTAAATGTATGAAGTACATGGTTTGAAATGGGAGTCTGGTGACATAGCTTATGGTGACCATTTTCACTACGTGAATGAGACACTGCTCGAGGACTACACAGAAAGATTTTTAAAAGGTCTGACTAATACAGAAATTGTGAACATCAGAAGTTATTATGTGTGTTCAAGCATAAATTCGCTAGTAAAACCCTGCAACACTAATCATTGTGATGAAATAATGTTCTGTTCGCAATGTAAAAGCGAAACCCTAAGAAAATTTTTGTACCAGCATCCTACTTACATGTAAAGAAAATAATTTTGAAAATTAATCTGTTGCAGGTCCAGACCTGTGAAAAGAAAACTTTCAAATGAAGTCATTGAATCCAGAGCAGATGTACTCCAGTATTACTCCAGGTTACAGGAAAGTGTGATTCCAGTCTCTAAAGAACATATACTCCTAATTCCAGATGTGTAATGGAGATGAACATTGAAACTTTACACAAAGTTTCACAGGAAACAAATACACAGAATGAGTATTGTGTTATGAGCAAGATGACTGGTGTTTAACCTGCGACCCCAACAGTGAACTGCCTTGTTCGTAGTGGTATCTGGTTTTTTTTAAAACAGAAGTGAAGAAATTACAAAAGAGCCTGGAGTTAGACAAATTAAATATAAACTCAGAAGAGAGTTTTATGAGAGCACCACCTTGTGGACTGAAACATGTAATAACAAGCAATACACTATGCAAATGCAAGGAAGAAGCAGTATTAAAATATTGCCTTGTGGAATGCAGGACTGTGAGGTTTGCCAGAGCATCGTTTGTGTTTGCAAGTTTGATTTAATCAAGCTGAAATTAGGAAAATATCAAAATGATGATGTCTAAACCTACTCGGTGGTACACTCCTGACAAAGTGTCAAAAAAAGTTATTCTTAGAAAAAAATATATAAGGGACAAACATACAGCAGCAACACAACAATTACGATAAAGAAGTTTGACTCATCACTTCAATACACTAATGCTACTCCAGGTTACAGGCGAGTGTGGTTTCGACATGAAGAAGATGGTCCACTAGAAATTCAAATGTGCAACAGAGAAGAACATTGGCATTTCCGGTTAATTAATCCGACAGAAACTTTTAACGTTTTTGATGTTTGCTATGGGAGAATTTATTGTCCTTTGTATAATGTATGGCCTGACAGCATGCTACCTTGCAATTACAGTCAACTATAATTTGAAGCTTTTTCTAAATTCCTAACTAAATGTATGTCTAACAAAAATTAAATACTTCATGCAGAAGGGATTTTTCTGTTCTATGCCTATAGTGTGCACAGAATATTGTGTCAGTAAGGAACATGTTACACAAATAGGTAATCAAGAATTAAAGTAGCCTTGTGGCATTTGGCAATGCAATGTTTGATTAAGCAAGAACACCAAAATCACAGACTATATAAAGGATAGTATTTAAAATCAAAGTGTCAGTCATGGCTAGCATCTTCAACCCTACAGTCACATACAAAGTCCTGCATGTAGGCTATAGAAGAGTATTCATTAAGCTGTACGACGGTATTCTTCAAGTTCAGGTGAGCAATGATATCGAACATTGGTGCATTTTATATTCCAGTCTCGGCATTCGCTTTGGAGAAGGCTTAGATTGGAACGATTATGCTGTGAGGTATCTCCACTCCAAGAGTGACTTACCATCTATATTTGAATCTTATGTCAGCCAGCCTTACAAAATAATTGGAGGAAGAACATAGCAATATGGTAATTGCCTATCAACTCACCAGACCTTGTCAGGGAACTACAATTCATTGGAAAGAAAAGTGTGATGCAGACATCCAAAAATCTATTTTCAAGCAAGGAGGGTTAATTTTTCTTTTAGTGTTTAATATCTATGCATTTGAAGTGGCAAATTCAGAGTAATGTTTCCACTAAATGTTTGTATTCTGTAATTTACAACTTATAATATTCACATTTTGTTGTGAAGGAAATGTGTAAGTCAGATATTAATTTCAAATGTACTTCTTTCTCTTAAGCTTTGACAGCATGTAGTAAACCAAATAGTTATGATTCCACTTTAACTAACTGCAACAGTTCTGAATGTCTTGTAAACCAGTATATACCGTACAGAGTTGATTGTAAGCACATGTTTAAGGGCGAATACATTGTAATGTCGTATTGTGAGGTAGAAAAATGTTTGAAACATCTTGTTTATAATACAAACACTGTTTTACCATTCCAGTATTTTGAAGAATGTGATAGTAATCTTCATAATTTATATCATTATAACAAAAAAAGATTGGGTATACATCTAATACTGGGTGTGATTCATCAAAATGTTATGTGCATCAAACAATAAAATTAGCAAAAATAAAATTTAGACCTCAAACATGTTTCAGCTTGCAAATTTAAAGAGAATAAATGTTATCAATATACATGCATTGTTCCTGGCTAATTGTTCTCACTTGGGTGTTGGATAGCAAACACATAACAAAACACTGTCTCGTCCAGGAAATCCCTATGTTACCATGAAACCAGGCAAGTCTAATGTATTGTATACGTAATGGTGTTCTGGAATTCTCTGGGAATTTACGCAGTCCTGTGATGCAATGTTTCATTTTAAGGTAATTTATTTCCCACTGGGAGACAAATATGCCATGATGCGAGCTCATGTCAAGTGAACTCCCTTGTGCACAAATTTTATTACAAGACATACTCGGGAACAGAGCACACTAGTGTTTTTCAGTAACGTTAAATAGGGAATACCTCTCTCTCTCTCCCTCTCTCTCTCGCTCTCTCTCTCTCTCAACTATGAGATAATCCTACTAAATTAGGAACAGCCAAACTTGAGTCACTACAAAAACTACTACAAATTACTCCCAAAATGAGGAATAATTTGGAAACCTTTTTAATAAAATACTTTATCCAGAAAAAATAGTAATAATATCTCAAAGGAACACTGACATGTGGGCAGCTCATGGCATTCCAGGCTGAGCTCATAAGTTTTTTGTCCATTTCCCAACCCTCCTCTCTCTTTCTGGTCCAGCATGCGACTAGCATGAAATAGTTTTCAGGGATACCAGAGGCAGTGACGTTCCCGTCCTTCCCCGACACAACTTCGTCATAAAAAGCTCTTCCACATATGTAATATTTTTTAAATAAATAATTATCCAACACAATTACACAAAAATATTTGTGTTACTTCACCAACCCCCTTGGCGAAGTCAGATTACGCCACAATGTTGTTCTGTATTCGAATCCCGGATAATGCATAGATAATATAAGCTGGGTTAGATCCCAGGCAAGACTTGTGTTCGATTCCCAGGTAATACATGGGTTCATTTCCTGGGTAATATAATTCAGAGTCATTATGCAATAGTATACATATAAACGATACACCATAATAGATGGGAAAATAACTCATACACATGCAATACTTGTTACATAATAACAATATATATATAATTGAATTAATAGATATTTCGAAACCATACATTCCGGAATTGCATCACATAATAAAATACGACCAAAAATTCGAATTAAATATAACTGCTAAAACCGAAGAAATAAACATTTTTCACATTAAATTATCAACTCAATACAATTGTAAACGAGAAAAATTCCAAATATACTCTAATTCATTAAAAGTCTTTTAATTTTGTGTTAAAATCATTTTATTAATTAAGGAAACCATATTTACCTTAGTAAAATAACATTTTAAAATCAAATCCGACCTATTGCCTTGTTTGTGTAGGTTACCCCAGGGAGGGAGGAGAGGTGGGTGTTGGGTTATTTATACACAGGCAAGAGCACGGCCGCCATTCATGAACTAGTCACCATGGAGGACGGAGCTCCTTTCCCCTAGCATCGGCCACCCACAACCCACTGACTGTTGCAACCCACTGACTGCTGCAACCCCTTATGGCTCGCCGAGATAGGGCTAGACGATCATCATTTCAACCAGGGTGGACAGCCATCCGCACCTCTCGCCCAACCTAGGAGACGGGCAGCCACCAGTTGCCAGTGCTTGGCCTTGCCCAGGCTCACAACAGTTTAGCCTGGGTGGCCAGTCACCTGCGCATCTTACAAAGTTTCCTACTGCACTTAGGTTAATATAGAGTAATAACATTTAGAGTTTTTTAATACTTTTCGATATCGCTTTAATCATTAATTTAACTTTGACATTTGTTGTACATTTTTACCAGGATTTTTTCAATTATTTTTACTTCAATATTAAAGTTCTTTTTTCCGAATTTGTTACATTTTGAAAATTCATACTTAGTTTTCGTAAAATCTTTTCCAATTTAATAATTTTTATCAATTTTTTTTTATGAATCAGTAAAACTTTTTAGATTTTATATTAAAATCATTAAACTTTTGTAAAAATCGGTACAACTTAATGCAATTTCATAAACTTTTGTTGAAAATTGTTAGTAAACATCTCTCAAACATAATTAAATTTTGAAAAATGATGTAATTTTGTTAGTTTTACAGTGTTTGAACTATTTTTTTTACATAGATGTAAGCATTTTTACTAGTTTTAAATAGTCTTAAGATGTTTAAAATTAGATGTTTGACTGTGAGTATGAGTACAGGGGAAAATAGTGTTTTCAATAAATTTTGAATGGCTTGTTGACTTGTATTTAAGAGGCCATTTAACAGAGTTTAGGAGATGCTTGGTAACCACCATAGTATTGCACAACTGACAAAAAGTGAGACAATATCGCAGACCGAGGCCCTCTCTATGCTGTTAAATATATGTAAATATTGTCAATACCATCTAGAATAAAAATACTGAGGAAAAAAGGTATATGATTGTGAGTATGAGTGCAGGCGAAAATTGTGTTTTCAATCAATTTTTGATTGATTGTTGACTTGTATTTAAGAGGCCATTTAACAGAGTTTAGAATGAGATACTCGGTAACCATCATAGTATTGCACAATGTACATGGGGAGACAATATCTCAGATGGAGGCCCTCTATAAATTGCTAAATAATCGTAAATATATTTCAATACCAACTATAATAAAAATACAAAGTACTCTGAGGAAAATGGGTATGTGACTGTGAGTATGAGCACAGGGGGAAATTGTGTTTTCAATCAATTTTTGATTGATTGTTGACTTGTATTTTAGAAGCATTTTAAAAGAGTTTAGAGGGAGATGTACAGTGACTGACATACTATTGCACTATGGACAAAAGGCGAGACAATATCTCAGAGAGAGGCCCTCTCTATACTGATAAATTCTTTGCTTCAAATTTAGTTAGTTAGTTATGGAACATAGAAAAAGATTTGGGAGCTAAGCCAGGCTATGCCAAGTGTGTCTGGAGGGTGCAAGTCTGCCCATATCTATATTCTGAATGCATTCTTTGAGTGAAGGATGTCTGTGTGATGTATGTTTGAACAATGAGTACTTCTAATGAATGGAATTAGTTGATGGGTGATGGGGTTGTTTGGGAATATAATTAATTTTAAGTATTTTAAGAGATTTACAGGTGGGCTGATGTGTGTTTGGGTGTGAATTATGGAACATGCCAGGCTATGTCAAGCATGTCCAGAGGGTGCAAGCCCTGCCCATGTCTATGCTTTGAATGCATTGTTTGAGTGAAGGATGTCTGTGCGATGGATGTTTGAACAATGAGTACTTCTAATGAATGAAAATAAATAATGTGTGATGGGGTGGTTTGGGCATTTAATTTAAGAGATTTAAGGGTGGGATGGTGTATGCTTGGGTGTAAATTATGAACATAGAAAAATATTTAGAATCTAAGCCAGGCTATGCCAAGCATGTCTGGAGGCACAGAGCCCTGCCCATGTTTATGTTCTGAATGAATTGTTTGAGTGAAGAAGGTCTGTGTGATGGATGTTTGGAGAATGAGTAACTTTAACAAATGAAATGATTTGATGTGTGTTGGGGTGGGAAGATTCAAGTATATTCGTTAGTTGTAAAAGTATAGAATGTTGAAAAAAAAATTTCATGAAAAATATTTTTTTAATAATATTTTAAATTGAAGTAATTTTTAAGAATGTTTTTAAATTTAGGTAATTTTTGAGTACTTTTAAGTAAGTGATGTAAATTTGTAGAAACAGGTTAATTCCCCTTGCTGAAAACATTTTTTCAGAATTAATATTTAAAGTTTTGTCTTGAAGAAATCATTTTCACTAGTCGAAATAAAATTATAAAATCGGTTGTAAATACACACAGATCTGTTGTTTTGAAATATAGAACATTATTTGAGATAAAGAGGCATTTTATAATTATAAGTGAATTTCCCCTGTGTTTATAACAAAATAAAATATTTATTTACAGGTACAACTTCTTTTCGAGACATTGTAATACTGTTTTTCATCTCTTTTAATCAATACACAGCCCTTTATTTTTTGTGGTGCGGAAATTACTGCATTGGGAAACAACATTTATCTTGCATCACAATGAGTGTGGGTAAACATTAAAGTTTTACAAGTTTGTTGGATGATCTTTTTGTTAGTGACACAAAGTCTGAATCTGAGTTGTAAAGAAAAGTAATGGCTAGCACAAATTGTCAGGATGTTGTAATCTCTCCTAAATGCCATAGTTTCGATCTCTTGTAGGACAATCTATACCTGAGTGAATCGAGCACTGATTTACTCCCGGGAAGACCGTCATCTGCAACAGTTCGGAACATGGTAATTTCCCACAAACACAGGAATGTAGATCTCCTGGCAGACAATTTGTTTCTGTCTGACATGGAAAATTAAAGTGATTCAGATAGTGCTTTGACCATGACACATCTGACTTTCGAGTCAATTAGAGAGACTTTGTCTATGGAAACAGAACATAATTTGTTTTCCAATTCATATAACTCAGTGGAATCTTCATTGCCTAATCCGACATACCAACTTCTGGCGATGGCGTTCATGTGTAGGCTCACTGATGCTCAGATATGTAATGATCAAGTAGCAAGTAGAGTCTAATGTGAATTTTGAAAGATTTTTTCACAAGGTGTAGGGTCCCTTTGTTAGAATTAACAATGATATCACCCCATCCAATAATGCTTAGTGTCAGTATAGTAGTTATATTCTTGAAATCCTTTTTTGCTGAGGAAGGCAATATGCAGATGTTTTAGTTTGAGAGGAAATCACTTCCTGTCCTGCATTCAACTGATGTGGGTTAATGTATGATGAGACAATTGGGTCTTGTCTCACAAACAGGCTTGAGGAATTTGTTGCTCGAGGCTGTGGCTAGAGTCTGCTTCTAATTATGCATATAGATGTTCACATATCACAGTTTAGTGCATTCACTATCGGTGCTGTTCACACTATGCTCCCCAAGTTCATTACCATTAAGAAATCCTGCATTGATGTGCTGTGTCCTGAAGGACTGTGTTTTCACTACACCGTTATATCAGCTATGTTTCCTGTTGGAAAGAATAGTAATAGATTAACTTCATATCCAGATCCTTGCGAGGTTTTGAATACTGAAGGCCTGTCGACTCCTGTAGTATTACATGATATTCGAAAGTTTGAGGAGAACAATGGTATTTCAATCAATGTCTACTCTGCAGTAAACAAAGATAGTAATATTATTGAGGAAACTTTCGATAATCATGGGGTTAATGTACAATGCGTATTTCTCCTGTACGACATGCACTTCATGTAAATGTATTGGCCATTTGTGCTTGTGGTAATGACCCCCATTTGCATTTTGTTTCCATTAAGGATTTATCAAATCTGCTTCACACTCAGTTGAATAAGAAACATAGAAAATGTTTGTGTTTGTGATCATTGTCTCCAATACTTCAGAAGTGAGGAGAAAATCGCAAAACATAATGATCTCTGTCAGCAATATAAGGCTGTTCGCAGTACTTTCTCTACTGGGGACAGTAAGTACTTGCAATTTCAGGGTTATAGCAAACAGTAAAGGTTGGGTTTCGTCGCCTGTTGCGACACGAGTCATATTTGAAACAATTGTCCACTTGCCTCACCAATGATTAAATTAGTAATATGAATACCATCAACTAACATGTTCTATATGTATGTAGCATTTTGTTGATTTGTTCTACAATCCAACATTATCTAGCTACTTAGACTTTGTGGATGATGATGTTATGAACCAGTTAGTAGATCAATTGGTTGAATGGTTGCAGGAATATACAGCATGTCTGTTGTGATTAAACCCAAACCCATTTCCATCTGACCAGGGAAGTAAGAGGCCACATACATAATAAATGCAACTGGAACTTCAGACTGCCCAAGAAACAACTTTTTGCTATCTTTCATAATCTGCAAAAGTATGATGCTCACTTACTCATAAAGCTATTGGCTGAACACCACAGCACCACAGAACCGTGGTATTCGATAACCCAGGTGAAATCCAGTTGATTTTAATGACCCTTGAAAAGTACAAGTCCATCATCAAATGTATTCCCAATGGGATTGACTCAAATGGAAAGGCGGAACATTTCAAATTACATTTAATTGATTATTTTCAATTCAAGAGGGCCTCGCTGGAAACTTTGGCAGGTAATTTGAAAACTGCACAATTGAATATCACTTTTTCGATGATTCCAGGCCACATACAACTTGAATTGGCAAAAAGGAAGGGACTGTTTCCTTATGACTTTGTTAAGTCCCAAGACAGTCGGATGTTCATGTCACTCCCACCAAAGGGCCCATTTCACAATGTCATGAAAGGCAAAGGCGTAAGTGATACGCTCTTGCCCAAACTGCATGGGATGCGTTCAACTGCATAAACATGCTGCAGTACGCCATTCAGTATTTAAGTGTGGACACTTGTTTGCTGGCAGATGTGTTTGAAAATTTCAGGACTGTATGATTGGCTCATTACAGTCTTGACAATGTCATGCTCGCCACAGCTCCGTCTCTTGCATGGAACGCTTTATTGCCGATGACAGATGCACAGCTAGAGCTGTTGAATTTTGCTTATATGTACCTTTTTGTTGAATGCGGGGTTAGGTGATGGTATTACCCAGGTTTAAAGAAGGCATGCAGAAGCCAATAACATTGACCCCAGTGTGGCATCGAAATATATCTGTTATTTCGACGTAAATGGCCTGTACAGCCACACTATTAAGATATAGTTTCCTATTGGCAATTTCTAGTGCATCGAGAATGATGTGTTTTTGTTGGGGGATTTTGCTAACATGTTGAACGATGGAGCCACAAGCTTTTACGTGTAAGTGGATTTGTCATTTCCAGACGAATGCCACAGTGTGCTATCCGATCTGCCTTTGGCTTCAGTAAATGGCATACAAGGCTTGCATGAAAAACTCCTTTTAACATTCATGCCGCGGAAGAAATATGATATTCACGGGGAAACACTGAGGCTGTATTTGATGTATGAGGCCACACTTGACTCCGTTCATTGCATTTTGTGCTTTGAGCAGAAGGCTTGTATGGCTCTGTAGATCAAGTTAAATATTGACAAATGTGCCCACATGCGAATGAAATTGAGAAATAGTTTTTTAAACTTATGAATAATGCAGTTTATCGAAAAACTATGGATAATATCAACCAGAAAGAGACATAAGATTCGTCACCAGGTATGACACTATATATGAAGTTGCAGAACTGATTGGGTATCCTACTTCCAGGTACAACAGATCATTGATGAGAATCTTGTCCTTATTGAAATCTCAAAGAGCTCTGTTATGTTTAATAAGCATTTGTGCACTGATGTTGCAATTCTTGAGCTTCCCAAATTAATCATGTATGAATTTCTTTATAAATATATGTGTGATAAATTTCCTCCACCAGTCTTGCACCTTTTACAATGTGATACCGACAGCCTCATTTATGAAATTGCATGAAGAGATGTTTATGAAGTAATTACTCCAGATTTAAAGGCACATTTTGATACATCTAACTATTCACTCGATAACCCACAAGGATTCTCGCCCGAGAACAAAAGGCCATGCCAGAATGATGATGGATGAATGTGCCGGCCGCATCATCACACACTTTGTAGGTTTACATCCCAAGCTTTATGCATACATTGTTGCGAATGAATATATATACGTAAGGCAAAGGGTGTAAAACCTAACATGCTGCAATCCCTCCGATACAAGGATTATCGTTTTAAGAATATTTTTTTAAAGATTAAATTTGAATGGTAAAAGGGAATAATGTGACTTTTTATTTAGAAGTTTGATTTCCTTTTGTAAAATTTGTAATAATTTTTCTAAGATTGAGTAATTAATGGGTGAGTTGCAATGTTTTTTTTTTAACAAACAAATATAAAATGGAAGTATGAAAAATTGAGTGAACTCTGAAATGTAATGGATTGAGGGAGAATCTCGAGAAAATCTTGTGATTGAACTCTGAAAAACACACAATGGTAAGACAAGCTACACTGTTATTGAAAATTCTTGGGACAACATCGGGTAACCGGACTCATACCCCACAAAGCAAGGCTAAGGAATGGCGAGACTCACTAGCTGGCATCGGGTTGTCTTACAGCAGGTTGCAGCAGGAATGAACAAGTTCCGACAGGTTATTATATCCCTCGAAAATCTTTTAGTATTACTTAACAAAATTATACGACTTTGAATCAACATGTTGATGTCTGCTGTGAAGAGATATTGTTCTTCAAATATGTGCTGAGATGCATGGTATAGCAACACACAAATTTTATAAATATTGAAATGAATTTTTTTCAAAAACACTTTAAAGAAATATTATACAATTGGCAAGACTGGTTCTCCACCTGCTCCTCCTCCTGCCCCAGTACATGTAATGTTAAGACTTAAGACTTGACACCACAATCAGCACCACTTTTAGCACTGTAATTGGCATCACAATTAGCACTGCAATCAGCACTGCAATTGGCATCTCAATTTACTCCACACCTTGCTCCATACGATCCACACCTTGCTCCACGTGCTCCTTACCTTGCTCCACCTCCTCCACCATCTTCTCCACACACACACCACACCTTGCTCCGCATGCTCCACACCTTGCTCCACACGCTCCACACTTTGCTCCACACCTTGCTACAACTGCTCAACTCCTTGCTCTACACTAGCACCACTTAGCATCACACTAGCACCACATAGCACTATATAGCACCACACTGCATCACACAACACCACACTTACAACACAATAGCACACAAGTGGCTCTGCAATTGGCTTTACAAGCTTCGCAAATTTTGGGGTAAGTTAATTAATCAATCAGTTTTGTAAGGCGTCTCTTGCTTGTAATTCGTTGCATGTTTAGAGAACCGATGAGGGTTAAGTGCATGTGAGTGTGACTTTGTGTATGTGTCAGTGTGGAAGGGGATATTTGTCAGGGGGATCAGGAGTGCCAGGGAGTTGTAATTTTATATTAGCTGGTCGTTTTGTTTAATGACAAGTTAGTATTTGAAATATAAATTTTGTGTTCCATTCGGTAATCGCATTATTAAAGTCTTTTGGTTAATGAATACGAAATTGAAGTGGAGATCAGTTACTTTGCTAAGGGAGACAGTCTCATTGCATGATTAAAATTGGTGTAGCAAATATGTTTCAAGTCTTTTGGCTAATTATTCATACATATTTCATTTGCTTCGTCGAGTTCCTTTCATACCATTCGAGGAGTGATTTAAGTAATTTGTTCGGTAACCTATTTCAACATATCTTTAAGTTAAAAAATATTTATTTCACCGAACATATTTTTTAAAATTATCAGTATGCCTCCAGAAATTTGAACTGGCCATGTAGCCCACTCTGCAAATCAGTCACAAACAATAAAAATAAAAAATGCCCCTGATACCACTCTTACACCAACACTAGCTCATATATAAACAATTACAACCCACTCCTCTGGTCAGAGTCGGGCCCAGGATCTCACAGAGTACACACCGAACCCGCTCCGCCAGTATCACCCTTATGGCACCAATAAAATTATAACATTATCACATAAGAAAGAATTTTAAATTTATTAAAATGTTTGATATCGAAATATTCTTTAATTAGTTTAATTTAATAAATATATTTATTAATATAATTAATTAATCAATTAATAAAACAATTAATTAATGTAATTTGCCAATCATATTTTAGCACTTAGTTCACTCTTGCACCAAATGCGACTTAGGTCAATCTTGTCCTATATGAGCGAGGATGGCCCCGCTCCCTCTACTAGTTTGGTCATGAAGTACAGAGAAACCATTGAACTAGCATTGCCTGAGTTAAACTATGGTACAGTTCTCAAAAAGTTAATATTGTACTTTTGTAATTGTTTGCTCAACATTTTTGGATTTGATTGTAATATAACCTGTACTAATTTTCCCACTTACATGCCATTATTTGAGTCGCTGTTTCGCGATGAATAGGTCAAATTTAATTAGTGTAACTTGAGTGAATATATTAGTAATGAATTTTCGGTGGTTGTTTACAAAGAGGCCTTGAGAGCCAATGAGGATTAAGCGAGGTGAGTATGGAGCACCGCCGGAATGCAAGGACTTGTAAAACTGGAAATATCCGATAAAACCCGCCGACCATTGGCATCGTATGCCATTATTCCTAAATGCGAAAATCCGGTGGCGACGCCAAAGGAAGTTGAACCCTGTTCACCTTAGTGGGAGGCGAGTAGTCTAACCACTAAACCACCTCGGTCCCCGCTGATTTATTTCGGCTAGATCCATGATTTGGAATGAAGTGGAGAGATTTGGGTGGCTTTTAACAAGGTCTTGAGTGCCGATGAGGGTGAATCGAGGTATGGAGCTACTCTGAAATGTAAGGGAGGGAATAAACGGGAATTCCCTGAGAAAATCCGCTGACCGGTGTCACCATCCGGCACGATTTACAAGTGCAAAAATTCAGGAGTGAACACGCTAGGGATCGAACCCGTTACGCCTAATTTTGAAATCTGAGAGTAAGAAGAACAGGTTCTTGTACTGTCACTGGGGATCCTGTGCTAGTATCTACTAGGGGTGTTCACGTTCAAGTGAGCACTTATAATGTCTGCTCACAATAATGTGAGAGTAGAGGGAGAGGGGCCATTCTGGCTCACTTAGCCCACTATTGCACCAAATGCGACTTAGGTCACTCTTGCGCTAAGGGAGCCAGTATGACCCCGCTCCCTCTACTCAAACTCGTGCCATATATTATGCTTCGATTGCTTTGCAACTTCCTATGTTGACGTTAGAAGAATATTGCGTCATTTCAGTTGAAGTTTTCTTGAATAAATTTCTTATTTGTTAAATTACATAAATGAACTGGACTGAATCTATATAATGTTACACGTGGCGAGTCACTTTAACTGGAACATGGTCACTTCGCTAATCTATTGGCAGATGGTCAGCCGGTAATGATACACATCAGTATAGTGCGCATGTTCTATATGGCGTGTACCAGCCATAGACTAAAGTTTAGGTAGACCGATTATTCGTCTTATGCGCATGTACCCAACATTGACCTACCCCAAAGCAACACAGCTATAAATGTCACATAGTCAACCGTTACCGACGTGTTCGTTTATATCTAATTTTTAAATGAAAAACACTTTAATATTATTAACATATAATTTTATTTATTTTAATTTAATCAAATATAATGAATTATGCTGTGGAGAAGACTGTAAGATAGATAGTTTGCAATAATATTTAAGCCCCACGTATGGGTATTAGGGTGGTGAATTGGGGTTCTTTAATGTATGTGAAAACAAATTGAGAGATATTTATGTGTGTAATTACTATCCAAAATGTAGGCAGGGTTTTGCAAATAAACAACTGAATGTGTAGGTGACAGAACACACACTGAAAAATACTAAAAATCACTGCAAAAAATCAACAGGCTTACCTCTTACCAGCATGTTTCTTTGTATCCAGTTTTATCCCCACCTCCACACAGCTATACGTATGTCAGACATTAAATATTTGCTGGGAAATAATAAGGAAACTAACTACTAGCATATCAATCAAAGAAGTCCAAAGGTGAAGTGGAGTTTATTGTAAACAAAATATTTTCTCAATTTAAATAATGTTTCTATCTTTATATTGTAACCACAGGATATTTACAAATACCACGCGGCAGCTGGACTATAATATTAAATTTAAAACTCCGTATGTCTGTCAAAAATATCAATTATGTATGTGTGCTTTGCAACCATAATTAAAGTCTTTGCAGCTTTTAAAAGTCCGTACCAAATTAAAAATATTTTAGTGCGCAGAAAGTTTGATTAATGTTCAAATAGTAATCACTGTCACGCGTTACATTTTACAAGAAACCTGCCTATGTGTCTACACTGAATAAAATGATCCTGGCTAGCAATGTCAAAATTCGGTAGAGTAATATACGAGTTCTTATTTTCAGGCTCTGTGTGATCAGCAAAAAAGTATTGTATTAAATGTGTAGTTAGCAGGAAACATCTTTAGCACTCCACCGCTGGACCAGCGGTCACTTAGTATGGCGGTGATAAGATACCTCATATTTCTACGTTATACTTAAAGTTGCAAAGCTCCTGAGCCTTCTTCAGACAGTTTAAAACACTCTGGCAACTATTTACGTAAAACGGAGCATATTTGTCGGGGTCAAACTCACTTTTAAATTATAATTATTCACTTTTCATACGGAGCTCAGGTCTACCCGACCTGTTACGTTAGTGGCCCATTTCAAACAAGATGGAGACCAGAACATTATTTCAACAACTCAATTTGGCGTCGGTTACCTGATTTGAATTTACCTGTGTGACATAGGTCTTACATGGGGGTGCATTCCTTATTATTACAATCAATACGTTGTTATCAACCATTACCAACTTACACAAATTAACATTAGCTCAAAACTTAACAGTATGAAATAAATTCGTAATATTGAATATATGAAAAATAACCTCTCAACTGCTGCGCGTTCGATACTAAATATGTAAAATAAAATAAAAATAAAAATAAAATTACTGAATAATAAAATTATATAATAACACGTCACAACAATAGGATTTCTATAAAATAAGCAATTATGTACTCGTATACTAGAGTTCTATGCCACTATAAGGCTTAACAATACTAATTAAATTTTCTGTATAATGAGACGTCACACAAACTACATTACAAATTGATTAGAGCAAGTATACAAACATCTGAAAAAAACTTGTTTACTAACCAATGTTCTAACCTCAAATCCAATCCTTGCCGTTTTTGTTAGTCGTGTTGGCAGAAAAGCAGTTCAATGTTGAGACACGGAAACTGGTTGTATGCAGCCAGCGAGATCGGTCTGCCTCATATTTATTCTATGGCGCCAATAGGACTGTTATATATGGAAACAGAAGTGCTAACTTGATTGGTAATCATTTTTGCGATTTTTCAAAACGACTCATTTATAGCATTTCTGGAATGCCAATAAATGTGCGCCATCTTTAAAGGCTCAATTTAATTTTACCTGAAGTATTTTTTAAGTTATTCTCGCCGAGGCTATAGAGACTCGACATTGTACAAATTCGTCTGACAGCAAGATTTCGTCTCATCACAGTCCTCGATACAATGGTGCTGGTGCTACCTACGATTATTCTGTAGCTAACTTCATAGTAAAAAGCCCTTTTATAAATTTTTGCCCGGTTGTGTATGGTTTCTGTCACTCTTTCTAAAGCGGTTTATTTCACTTGTTCAGAATCCTACACAATGAGACTATTGTTGAAAAAACTCTAAAGAGCCACGGAATCAATACGCATTTTTTAAGTCCTTTATTTATAAGGTGTAACAATCAAATTACCCATAACCAGCTGTTCTACGTAATGCAAAAAATTGAGTGAGTTAATGCACACTGTTCGAGTCATTGCAGAATGCAACTTACAGCCAACGAAAATCGACAGTGTTAGTTTACTTATACAGCTAAAAAACAATTCCTATTAATATATACAATAAATAAAGAATACAATTACATACAAATCAGTAAAGGATGAGTGGTTAAATGGAAATTACTCTAATAACTGCTGAAATTCTCAAATCACCAAATAATGCTTTAAAACTTCATTATACACAAATATAAGCTATGAGAAGTTAAACAGATTTTAATCATTGGAGACTTTGTGAAAACTTGCTGATACATGTCAGACAATTTTTTTAATAACTGCTGTGTTTTTGAAATTATATAAAAACTCTCTCGGGTTACCGAGAGAGTTTAGAAGGGAGCGTTAAACACAAACAAATGGAGAGGAATTACGTCCCAAACGCCTTTCTTTCCAAAAGAAAGAACGATTCTTTACAATTACTGACTTTATTCCACTCTAAATGCTAGCATAATACGTCCAAAGTAGTAACCCGCAGAAGGAAATAAAAAATGCGCTGACCAGCTACAGTCAGGGTACCGAATAAGGAAGTGTACAGAAGTGAAATGTCGTGGCCGTTACTTTGCTGTGGGTGTATCCGTTCGCTCATTGGCCACGCTAGGCTCTGGATACGGGCCTTGTGGTTGATTGGCTTCTGCGTTCTGCGAGATGTTCTCTGTTGGCAGGGCTACCGGCTAGAATGTTAAAGGATGTTCCCGGTAATCTGATAATTTTCGAAGGCTCTGCTTCAGATCGTATTTTATGCCAATCGTGTATTCTTCCATCATAAGCATAATTATTAACATTACCATAGTTCTGATCACTTTATTCATACATCGGCAAGTGATATTGTGAAATTTTAATTAATGTAAACATTTCACAAATTTGCTATTTCATACGACGTCGTGCACTAAAAAAAAAATGAAAATGAAAAAGAAAAAGAAAAATTTTTTCAATATTCACAAACGTTTACATAACAGTTTTGATAAAATTTTAAGACATGGAACTACTTTCCCTCAGCTGGTACCAGCTTTAATGGGCGCGTGCCAGTCAGTCAGTGTTCCCGTCAGTATATATGCAGGTAGGGGCAGTGACATTTTTCATAGGTTGCTTTCACAAGTGAACAGTTAACCGTGAATAGCCCAGAGTTATTAGACGCTAGTTGGCGAATGGCGTCCTGGCATGTTGCCGGCGAGTAACGTCATTTTGCTGGTAAGATGAGTGGTTGCACTTCGCAGTAAAAGCAACTGATTCGAAAATATAATGGCTGTTCACGATAAAGTGAGCACTTTTGAAACGAACCTTAGAAAAAGTCACCGTACCTGCCTGCATATATTTTAACGGGCGTACTGACTGTCACGCGTCCAATAAAGTTGGTAACACGGGATGGAAAGTAGTTCCATATCTTAACCTTGAATAAAAAGTGTTAGCTAACCATTTGTGATAACTTCAATTATTTATTTGGTTACTTTTGTTTTTTTAATGCATCCACCAGTAAAAAAATAAGCAGATTTATAAAATATTTATTTTTCTAATCATTCCACAGTTTCATTGACCGACGCATGAATAAAGTGATGATGTCAATGGCTGTGTTAAGTTTACATAAGGCGGATGATTACATAACGTTCATACAAGTATATCTCAAGCAGGGTTTTTAAAAGTGCTCATTTTACCGCGAATAGCTAATACGCTTATCAGCTCTGTGATCTTGGCTCAGCACAATAAGCGACTTTAACTTAATCAACCACCTTCATCCACTCAGCTGCATTAATCCATTATCTCACTCAACCACATTACTCCATTTGGCTTCACGCACTCAGCCACATTACACAAATCAGCTAAATTAGTCCAGTCAGTCACTTAATCCCAGTCGGTAGCATAGTCCCGCCTGCCCAGCATTACCCACTTCGTCACATTAGCCTAATTACTTACTTTCTTGCCGGCCACATTTTTCTATGAGAAAAAATATGCCAAAATGTAAACTATGCCCTTGGTATAATGAAGGTGCTGTATACGTTAGAGTTTCAGTATGTTTCAGCGAAGTTATATCAAAACAAATGTACGTTTAACTCCAGAAGATGCTTCTTCATGTAAGAGAAACAATAAATATTTCACCTTTGAAAATATTCTGATGATACCAGTTTTGAAATCCATCAAAGGCTTCAATAATATATATGCGTTCGGTAGAGAAATACTTTTTCTGGGTTAACAAAATATCTGTCTGCATGAAAGTGTAGTATTTGGTAGCGTAAACAAAAATCAAATTTTCATGGTCATACACAAACAAGTTTTCTTTCGATTGAAAATAACTTTTCGGTGTATAGCTGACTCGCGTTTGAGCCAAGCTAAACACAAAGCTTTCATCAAGCTAAATAATTCAGTACACAACGTACTTTAAACATTATGGAATCCAGACCTTCGTGGTTTCAAAAGAAAATAACAAGTTCATAATTATTTGGTATTACGTTTAAATACAAGGCCGTAAAGCACTTGCTCATTAATAAGCAAGTAATCCATCGCTGGAAATGTTTCACAGTATAGTTGTTTCTTCAGGGTCCCCCTGCTTTTCCCTCTACTTTCATTGTATTACACCTTGAACACCGCCCCCAAATAACTACGTTATATGCTCCTGCACAATAATAGGCAAGTTATGTCATTCACGGTAAAGTGAGCACTTTTTAAGGGCTCCCAAAAGACATTAAACAATAATAAATGATTTTAATTGCAGCCTCAGACGTTAACTTTTGAAAGTGGCGTGACGTATAAAACTGTTGTGTTGATTAGTCACGTGGCAATACTCACATAAATAAAAAAAGCGGCAAGACAGGAATTAGCTGGAAGGATAATTAAGCGTGGCCCATAAAAAGCGCTCACATTACTGTGAATAGTCTATATGAAGAAGTGAATTCACATGGCAGTTTCTTTGATGTGGGCGTACATATACGCTGACTTGTACGAGATCACACAGAACGGTTAAGAATACAGAGGTGAAACAGTCCCTTATTCTGCAGCTGCACACGCCAGCAAAATAGCGTCACTGACCAGCAACATGTCGGCACGCCGTTCGCCAATCAGCGTCCGGGAATCTGTCTGCCAGCCGTCTGCCCAGCCAATAGATTATCTTCCTCAGCACGCGATAGCCAATCAGGCACAAGAACCCTTTTCCACGAGCCTCGTGCGACCAATGAGCGATCAGCGAGAGGACACGCTCACATAAAAGTAACTGTGTGTATAACACACACACACACACACACACACACACACACACATATTTATTTATTTATTTATTTATATATATATATATATATATATATATATATATGCTTCTCATGGTCAAATGAGCACGTTTGAAAGCCCTGCTTAAGATCTTGTATACAAGTTGTATATTCGTCGGCCTTATGTAAAATTAACATTGTTATGGGCCTTGTCACTTTATCCATGCGTCGGTCAAATGAAACTGTGAAATTATTAAGAAATTAAATAATTAACAAATCTGCTTATTTTTACGCTTCGACGCATTAAAAAAACACAAAGTGAAAGAATTAATTAGATGTTATCACAAATGGTTACCTAATACTTTTTTATTCTTTACTGGGCGAATGTCCCTCAGTGCGCCCATTAAAATATATGAATACAGGGGCAGCGACTAATTCCTAATGTTCATTAAAAAAAATGCTCACTTTATCGTGAACAGACTTTAAGTAATTATTCAGTGGTATTACCAACTGCCATAATCATCTGGTGCCCAAATCTCATCCTTGCGGTCCATTAGGACACACCTCCCGGCCGGCGATCCACTGCCTGGGCGCCAGTACCGCAGCCTGACATGTAACATTACACGCTCGCTGACCATTGGGGAATGTTTGCGCGGATACGAGGAGATACACAGACACGGAAAGGATAACAGTGCGGTCTTTTAATGAGACATCGATTCTGGAAGGAGAGTCGGGACGCACAACAGAGGAGAAGCCAGTCGCACAAAGAGCCATACGAAACACGCGTGCGTACTACATTAAACATCCAACACGCATTCAACAGGGCACTGCGCACCGAATTATATATTTTTTCTTCTGAATGTATTACGGGAGAATTTTTTCGAAAATATTTTCGCTCTTCAGACATATGTACTATTCCTCGGCCTTTTTGAATCAAACCTTTGGAAAATCTCCTCATGTATGACGTGCTTGATTCTTTCCAACATATGCCATGTATCACAAGCGTTTTATAATTGTGTTCATTTAAGTTACTTTTTTTCTGTTAAGTTAAAATGTTATTCATATTTTATCTGTAAATTATAATCCTTCTTTTATAAATAATTTGAACAAAAATCGTGAGAAAACATGTGTGTTGGTAGCTCATAGTAAGAAATAGTTCCTATTCAAAATACTGTTACAACAGAATGCGCACGAATCCGGTGCGTTGTGCCTCTGGTGTAATCTTCCATACTTTGTTTGCACGTGGCGGAGGAATATCCTGGGAGTAGAACTTTAGCAGGGCTTCAGAAAAGGCCGAAAGTACCGTGAATCAACTATAATAGGAACCCTACAGTATCACACTGGACGTCACTATGTTGTACGCACTCGAGCAAGTATCACTTTCCCACTGACTGGTATAACAGAACAAATGTTCTTGTTCGAATCGGCCTAGTGAAATTAAGCCAACAAAGCGTTAGTTTTTACTTTTCTTTCGGTAATTGGCAGGTCGTGTTGAATATGACCCCATTGAATAGAGACTTAAATTTTGCCACTTAACTTGGAGACTCGTGTTACTTTCGCAATTTCCTTACCATTCATTCGGCACATTTTAGACGACTCTGCGCGTATTATAGTCATTTTATGCCATTCAGGCGCAACTGTGGCATCCTGCTGTGCTGTCAAGCAGCTAGTAAGAATACAAACCACTTAGAAGTCTTGCCTTCAGGTAAGTGAACTCATGCAACTTCCCATTCTTAATCAGTGTGACATGTGAAACATAATTAATGTTTTTATTTGGTGCCTATATTTATACCGAATACAGCATGAAATGATAGGATCCCTACTTGTTACGCTGCAACTTAAATTCGTATCTCTGACGACATCCCCTCGCCACCCCCCCCCCCCTCCTTATGCCGTAAATGTTGTCAAGTAATATACAGTAATTATAAGCCTCCCCTGTTTACATGTTTATGTGAAAAATAAAAAGCCTTTGATTTCGTAGGATTCACATCTCCTTTGCTGAAAATTACATTTCACACAAAAATATCATTACGCCTATATTGTCTAAGAATACAGTGTTGTTTACATATGTTGATTACGTCACTGTGTTCACTAAATACTATTTTAACTTATCAACATGGCATGTATGAGCTCCTTCTATAGGGGAAAGAAAAATTCGGGAGTTCATTTAACTGTACTGTAGAGTTTGTTGTATTTTATGTATACTCAAGGAGTCTTCAACTAATTAGAGAATGATTTTTACCAAATGGAAAACCATCACTGAATGATTTTGCTACATGTTTAGAATTGGTTGGTAGCTCTCCATGACGTACCAAGAAAATTGAGGACCAATCGTCAAAGTAGCACAAATATACTAGTGTTTAAACTCTTACTCGCCGCAAATGAATCTGCGAAATTTTCTTGACACTAGGAAAATTTCGCAGGTTAGATGATCTAAATATGCTTATACTTAACTTTCTATGAATCCTCGAGTCTCAACTATATGGTCGCAGGTTTACGACACAGGGAATGGCCCCTTTTTACCCCAGATCACGCACATTATTTAACGATTTTGTTAAATCATACAAAGTATGTTTAGCGCAACAACCAAATTAATTGTTTGTATAGGGGCAATTAAATATTCATATTTAAAATGTAAGACTTGGTGCGATTAAAGATTTGCTTTTCTCTACGTACATTAAAAAGTTTCTGTTAGTATAAGAGAACTAAAACCCAACCATGAACCGAACCTGCATCGTATGAACCCTAGAGCTACACCCTAGCTACCTCAGCTAAAGTGACTAAAGACTTTTTACGATAAAGTAAGCACTTTTGAAATCAACCTTAGAAAAAGCCACTGTTCCTACCTGCATATGTTTTGACGGACGCACTGAGTGACATGTGGCAAGTAAAGTTGATAGCGATGGAGGGAAAGTAGTGCTATATCTTAACTTCGAATCAAAAGTGTCAAGGTAACCATTTATGACAACTTAAATTATTTCTTTCACCTCCTCTTTTTTTAGTGCATCGAAATGTAAAAATGAGCAGATTTGTAAAATACTTACTTTTCTAATAATTTCACAGTTTCACTTGATCGACGTACGAATAAAGTGATTAGGGCTATGGCAATGCCAATTTTACATATGACGGAAGAATAGATGACGTGCGCACAATTAAAGAAGGGCTTACAAAATTTCTCATTTTACCGTAAACAACCTATAGGGACAAACGTAGAATACCTATAAATACATGCATGTCAAATACTGGACAACGTGCGTAAATAATTATTTCAAGCTTTACAGCTTTAGACCCTATTTTTGGCTCCCTGTTAAAATTATTTTATTTGTTTGTATACAACTATTTAGCATCAACGAATGCATTAAAAACACTGCCGTTGTCCTAATTTTTTAACTAAGACTCTAAAATGAGTGGCTAAACATATAAGGTTCACTCAAGGTGAAACGCCCATTCGCTCTCATGAAACGCTAATGAAGGTGTATGGGAATGCAACAGTGGATGCCAGCACCGCCAGACAATGGATTTCGTTGCTGAACAGAAGCTGAAAGGGAAACACAGTTTGTTGACGAAACGCGTAGCGGCCGGCCGGTGACTGCAGCGACTCCACACAACATCCAGCGTGTCGGCGAGATTATTCGTGATGACCGCCAAGTAGCAACATTAGTAGGGTGTGCGGACACGTCCTGCTACATTATTTATTCAAAATGGCGGCGATACATCTGTACTCCTTCCTCCCCTCTCCGATGTACATGCACATGCAAATGCATTCAAATGCACATGTACTTCCCAACCCCCCTTCCCCCACCGCCATACTCTTTGTGTTGTGGCACCCCCCTCCCTCTGTGGGACTTTCGGAGATGTAAGGACCTGTCGTGGGATGAACTGCCGCCATTTTGCATAAATTATGGCACAGGAGCTGTCCACACACCCTACTATCAGTTGAATTGCGTCACTTGCTCTTCAATGGAAAAAGGCAGTGCTATTCCAAAGTTTGCGCATGCTGGCCACCGAAGATGTTGACCGACCAGAATAAAGAGGCGAGGGAAACAAAAGCCTCAAATCTGTTGTAGTTCTTCACTGGGGATGGGGAGGAGTTCTTGGTGAAAAAAGGCGAGATGTGGGTTCACATTCTGGAGCCTGAGTCCAAGAGGCAGTCGATGGAATGGCATCACACAACGTCGCCGACGAAAGACAAAAGAAATATCTAAACAATGTTTTCTGCAGAGAAGGTGATGGCGACAGCCTTTTGGGATGCAGCGGGTGTGATTATGGTTCATTTTTTTGGAGCAGGGATGCACAATATACTCTGTCCAACATGCCAGTTTCCTCAAGAAGCTTCAAGCACATCCTTGGTGATTTTGCCCATCAAAAGCTATTACTGATGTTATTCTTCTAAACGGCAATGCAAGACCACACGCCAATCACCACAGCACTGTCGAGACTGCGAAAATTGACTTGGAGGTCTTGCCCCATCCACCATACAGCCATAACCTTGCAACATCAGATTTCCATGTTTTCAGCGCACTAAAAGAAACTCATTGTGGATATCATTTTGGAAATGTGGAGACCCTGAAACATATTCTACGCGCCTGGGCTGAGGAAGCTGGGCCATAGTCTTTACCGCATTAGTAAACACGCTCTTGTTTCAAGGCGGACAACAACAATGGACAAAGACGGTGATTATATAGAAAAGTGAGAGAAATTAATTGTGAATGTTGCGGATATTACGCTATGTAAATGGTAGGCATATTTAGATTTATTATAAATTTAAAGTGAAAAAAAAAGGAGGTATTAGGCCAACTTTCTGACCAACCCTCGTATTTTGTTGACACTCATAATACGGCTTATATATATATATATGCTCAAACAGAACTTTTGTTAATTCAAGCATGTGATTTGATAGCTAAACAGGATTAATCATTATCACGTTTTGTTTACTCAACAAAATATTCTGTTGGAGCAGCTAAATATAATTTTGGCCTTATGCAAAAGTGAACTTCATTGGCTTGTGCTGTGCAGAAGTAATTTTGACATGGTGTGCAGTTGAAATGTTTAATTTCTATAATACTAATGACAATAGTGTTCAATACAAAGCTGGGTTAGCAATTAATAGCACACGATTGAACTATTATCCTCAAAAAGCTGGATAAATGTGTGCCTAACCAGACCCACCAACAAATTAAAAAATTATTCCAAGCTTCCTTGCCAGAAATCGAAGACAGATTATTCAGGCGATGGGCAACAACGCTTCTCACTTACACCACTGAAGTTGTTACTAGAAGGTTACAGCGTTACAGAACGCTTCCATTGCCAAGGCGGATTGACAACGTAGCATGAGGGTTGCTGCAGTAACTTATCGTTTAAAGCCACAGCGAATACAGTGACTACAGAGCTTGAAATACTGGTGGGGTTTTTTTTTCCCATAATTATTTGTAACACGACCTGGAGTACTTTGCACCAGTAACAAACATTTGAGAAACGAGAGGCGGAATAATTTCCATCAGCCCAGATAGTGAAAGGCTTCTCAATTTAGTTGCAGCAAGTGGAAAAACGTAGGTCAGCCCGGTGATGTAAAGCCCGCTGCCAGGCGAATTCTTAAAATGTTAGTGTCCCTAAAAATGACAACTGAAAATATGAGGATTGAAGTTTACTTTTGCCAGCATCCACGACATGAGATACGATATTATAATAATTTCTTCCTTGATTTATCGGTTTGTTGATCAAACAACTGTTGCTGATTCAGCGCAGTAGCATTTCTGTTGCTGCTCGTTCAGAATATTGAGGATGGTTTAACATCATAATACTTATTTACGGTGTCGGAAATGAATTTTCGATGTTTCAGTGCACAACAATGTCATACGCCAGAAAATTCGTCAAAACCGGAAGTCATGCGAACATGACAATAAACTATAGTCAAACTTAAATTTTATTGCTAGGCATCATTCCTGGGGGAAAAAGTGTTAATAATGACTCAAACATTAAAATGGGACCAAAGTGTGCTACTCCAATACACAAACTACAAGAAAAATAAAGATCCAATCTCATGCATCATGTCCTGCTCTGGAATTTTGCTTGAGCAACACTTTAATGATGCTCAAATACACGAAGGATTATGGAGTCAAGCATGTTACCTGAAAGCTTTCTTGTATTCATTTGGGTAAAGGCTGCTCACGATAAAGTGAGCACTTTTGAAATTAAAGTCACTGCTCCCAGATGCATATATTTTAACGAGCGCACTGAGTGACATGCGCCCAGTAAAGTTGGAAACGATTGATAAGAAGTAGTTACTTGTCTTAACGTAGAATAAAAAGTGTTAGGTAACCATTTCTGATTACTTAAATTATTCCTTTCGCTTTCTGTTATTTTTTTTAATGCACCGAAGTGTAAAAATATGTAGATTTGTGAAATATTTAGTTTCATAACAATAATTTCAGAGTTTAAATTGACCAACGCATGAATAAATTTATGAAGCCCATGACAATGTTAGTCTTACCTAAGGCGGAAGAATACACAACGTGCATATAAGTAGATCTTAAGCAGGGTTTCTTAAAAGTGCCCATTATTAAGGCGAATAGCCTATACACGCTTATAGTTGCCAAGGACACGCCCAGGAAGGGATGCCGCGGTGGTGACGTCGTCAGAATATTTGCCTCCCACCAAGGCGATCCAGGTTAGACTTCCGGCACGGTCGCCAGGGAACCCGGCGGTCGCTTCCTCTGGCCAGCGAGTTTTCTTGGGCTGCTCTTGTTTTCGTCGCCCTTGCATTCCACCGCTGCACCGTATACCTATGCGACTTTAAGCAGTGATTTTATCTTTTTTTTTTTTGTGGAAAGTGTGTGGCGAAGGTCAATGCAGGGCCCTGTACTGGTTTAGCAGAAATTCGCACCGAATATTTAAAGCTGCAACAATCTGAAAATATCGTTTTCGGACAAGTTGAAGAGCTTCAAAATAAGTGTTCCCAATAAGCGCGATCTGTTGAGTGTTGTATTCAAGCCTAGTCTGGAGTGTTATGTCTGTTCGTGCTATAATATACTCATGGATTACAAACACACTGCAGCTCATTTCGCGTGCCAGGTACATGCGCGGTTTAAACACCGATCAAAACTTCCCCACTCTATTCTACGCCCGAGAAGAATCTAAATCAACGATGAACATGAAACAAAATGCATTTCCAGTGATGGTTACTTGTTGCAGAAGCAAACAGTCTACGAGCTGCTGACATCTGCTTGACTATACGAACGTCTGCTATGCCTAGCACAAATATCAGTGAACTAGCGTATCTTCTCAGTCTTTACTCACGGAGAGAGTGTTACTCTTTTCAGGGTCAAGTTTTCGTACGTTTACGCAAGTTGAGTTAATTTCTCGCTATTTAAGATTTTCGCGAAATTATGCTGTTGATTCCGTACATTTAAGGCATTACTCGTATCGCCCATTCGTGAATACTTCCACATTTTATAACATCTTGCTAAAGTTTTACTTTTTAGGCTATTCTTATGGCACGTGTAAACAAAGTTTATCCAAGCCTAGAAAATTACAGCAATGGGACAACCCACCGGAGTTTTGCGCACTCAATTTAATAGCATATTTTGGAATAGTACCGTTTTTTACTAAGAATTTCAAAAACACCTCTTTCTTTATATTTATATTCGTATTCATTTTATATTAACTATTATAATGTATAGATAAAATATGTGTTAGAATTAAATACAACACAAACAAATATACTTCTATGTGAACAGAAGTATAAATGTTTGTGATACATGATATACTTAGGGAACATCGAAACGTGTTATACTGGAGGTGATTATTCAAAGGTTTCATTTTAAAAATGTGAGGACACTGCGAATAGACCACATGGGCGCAATATCACAAATAAAGAAAACATTTACTTTCACTGCACACAAAAACCCAGACTGATTTTTGCCCGTATTTTTCAGAAATGTTATGGGAATTGTGTTGCCAGAAGGAGGCCGTCGTGTCTGCTGACACTGTAAGTAAACCTCCAGAGACGCGGCATGCTATAACCGCACACACGCTGAAAGTGACTCTTCGTGGCCAGGCCATTAATAAATAATCTGGTCTTCCCTCGCTGCTGCCTCGGCCCAGAGTGGCCTGCGGAGCACGTAAATAAATGCAAAACTTGTAATTAATTTTGCCCAGCTTTGAAACACCTGCGGCGCACAAAAAAAAAGGTGTGTGTGCGGGAGGGGAAGGACGCATCCTTGAAACTCTCCAGGTTTTGTTTAGATAACGGGTAGAATGTCACTTTGACTGACATCACGTCAACTGGGGAGGATAATGCAATTCGGGCCTGTGAAAGTTAAACATGGCCCATGAAATATAGGTGCTTGTTGGCCTTGAAAACTTTTCAGATTCCTTTGTAAACCTGCCAGTATTCAAACGCTTGAACGTTTCTGCTAATTCCATATCCGCAAAGAGAGAAAAAAAAAGTAATTGCACTTTAAAAAAAAATTATTGAACTCAGTTGCCAAAATAATTATTTTAATGGAATAGCAACAAGAATATTGTAAAATTTTTGTCGAATATCTATGTGTGACTTTTGTCTTAAGTACATTATTGTACTATTGAAGTAAATTAATATAATATTTGGCCAATATGACATTTGCAGTATTTAAAATATTCAAGGAATTTGGAAATTAAAAAATTACTCTCGAACACCTTAAAATTGAATTATACCTTGTCATTGCCGATCACACGTGACTCTTCCCGTTCTGAAGTTGAGTTGCAGGGGTGGGGGAAACGGGAGATCCCCGAGAATACCCGCTGACCAGCGGCAGCGTCCGGCACGATTCCCACTTGCGATAATCCGGGAGTGGCCCAACAGGGGATCGAACCGCTCAGCCTCCGCAGTCCCCTCCCCCTCCCCCTGAAGAAATGGAATCCTAGTTTGTACGGTTAGCAGACATTTTTGTGGGCTTCCAAGATACCAAAATACCAATCTATATATCACAAAAGTCTGTGAATTACTTTTGATACAAGGAAGAAAAAAATATATATTCATTTCGTTTTTGCAGTTGTTACATACCTTATTTGTGCCTCCTTGAGATCTCTATAAGACAGTAATAAACAATAATCAAAATGTTGGCCCAACAATAACCCCTCCACTGAGGTAACGAGCATACAACGTGCAGTTGCAAGATCTAACGTAAACGTTACTATGTTAGCGAGTGTATACCGAACTTTAGCTGTAACACTTAGTGGATTTCGCTATGGACCCCAATGTTTCTCTGCTCTGGCACTATCTTGATGGTAAATTTAGCTAGGTAAAAAATATTTATTTAATTACTTGTAGACCATAACTCACTCCCACTCGCGAATAACACGGCCAGGTACTACCTACTCAGCTACACAAGGTCACGCAGTTATCTCCCTCCACTCTTGCTCCCATCCCCCTTCACTTTCCAGGATGAGATAAAGCGCTCGGCTGCATATTACAGGTGTGGTTAAACCTAGTGACCGTAAATTGTGACGCAGTGTTGAAAAATTCCCGTTGCCGTGTTGATACCTCTCTGTAGGATGAGGTTTATTTACAGGCGTCGTGCTTTGAATTATTGTGCGTACACCAACATACAAGCAGTTTAAAAGCTGGCTTCAACCGAAAGTGCATGTAATTTTCAGAGCAGAGAAGTTATTAGGAACGTAATCACGTTCTGCGATATGTAAAAGTTTTCTTCGTCCACTCTTCGCGGCAGGGAAAATCAGAACAAACCAAATGCACAAAAAAAAAAAAAAAAAAAAAAAAAAACAAGCTGACGTAAGTGGTGAGAAATAGCGCACACCTGGAAATAGAATGACACATAGTCGTAAAAAGTTCTGCTGCTGGAGACATTGGTGTGATTCGATGTACTGTACAGAATTTATATACGGTTAGAAGAGAGAATCCGTTGCTTAAGGGGGTAGTATACACTCCATTTTCGAATTTTCATCTTCGTAATGAAAATGTATGACCAGAAATAAAAAATCAAAGCTAGACATGACATGGACGACTACTTAACGATTTTTTTTAATGTGTAGGGTTTCTAATGTAACTGTATTTTCCCATGTGGGGCTGAAATTATTAAATAATTAGATAATTTTTTATTACGGTTACAGATGTGATACTAATCATGTAAGAAAAATAAGTGGGATTTAGGAATAACTGTTAGAATGTCCCCTATATCATGACTAGCTTGGTTTTTAAATATTGACTCCGAAAATTAAGTTAATGAGGAAAATACGTAAGTCCAAGACAGCAAGGATACTTCGCCTTTAAGAAACTCCTAACGGTATTAAGATATACTTTTTTTTGCGTAAAGGAGACTTCGGCAATAAGCTTGAGTGGAAGTTGCTTAAATTCTTGTCCACATGTGCAGCCCACCAGCGCTTGCGCTGACAGATGGTGTAGAGATACCTGCACTCGCCATCGTTCTTCCCCTCTCAACAACTACACCAGCGCTCGGATTTCACCCTTCCCCGGTTGCACATTTGACTTGGTCGAACAGTAGATACAGATCCAGCACGAAACGACAGCAAAAATAAAAATCAATTGTTGACACCTCTGTTCGGAGGTACAGCAGCCTGCGAAAAAGCGATAACGGTTTGGGAATTCAGAGGGCTATTAAATGTAGCCTGCAGGTTGTCCAACATAAGTACTATACTGCTATTATGCATATGTTGCCATTGAAGTTCCCTAACTGCTTACTTGCAAACGACTGTGTTTGGCATTGTGTACGGTCTTCGCGGTTAATTTGGAAATTTTGAAAAATCCTGCTTCGGATCTACTTTCCTAACTATTGTGTATCTTTCTGCCAGAAACGGAAGTAACATTTATGTGGTCCCGGTGAGACCAAGGCGTTTACTTCATCGCTGCTAACTTAACTCGTGGCATGCGAGTCACTTCGTCCGTTTAAATAAATGCAATTACAAGTAGGAGGCTCATTATTCAAATCATGTATTCAAATGTGCTTGATGTTTTACGAACCAGGCATACCAATAGTGTAACCAGTATGGTATAGATATCACTGCTCTCCTACGTTTATTAATAATTTTTATGACAATAAATATTCCTACAGGTTGTTCACGTTAAAATGAGCACTTTTGACAGCTCTGCTTAAGATCTACTTGTATGCACGTTGTGTATTGTTACGCCTTGTATAAAATTAACATTTCTGTGGGCCTCATCACTTTATTCATGCATCGTTCAAGAGAAACTGTGAAATTTTAGGAAAGGAAATACTTTACAAATCTGATCATTTTTACACTTCAATGCATAAAAAAAAAAGCGAACGCAATCATTTAAGTTATAACAAATGGTAACCTAACACTATTCATTTGGCGTTAATATATGGAACTACTTTCCATCCATCCTTATCAACTTTACTGGGCGCATGTCACTCAGTGCGCCAGTTAAAGTATATGCAGGTAATGAGGTTCCTTGACAGCTCTTGCGCGAAAACAGGGGAGGAGCGTGGGAATTAAATAACTTCCACTAGGAACTAATTTATATTTTTCGCAAACTAGTATAACTACTCGAAATTCCCCGCTAATAAGAGGGCAATAACAGATACTCTGCCACATTTTTGGAAGTTCGTGCCCATAGGGAGATGAAGATAACGTTCTCGTTTTATAAGGTTTAGGAGTTTGCGGTCTAATGGGAGGCCGGAGTCAGTTTGGCCTACGTCGTATTTTAAGTTGCGATTTGAGTGGCATCCCGACCTCATTCATACTTCTGATAACATAAACCTATCTTCTTTTTGATTTAATTTAATTTTACTTTTTTATTTGCTTATAAATTTTAATATTTCAGTTTTATTTGGTATGAATTACAACCTATGTGTTGGTAATGCTTGGTAAGAAATAGTTCTCATGCAGAATGCAATAAGCTGAGTGCGCACAAATGCGGTGCGTTGTCCTTCTGGTGTAATTTTTTTGCAATTGGTTATGCTTTGTTTGAATGAGGCGGAGGAATAATTTGAAAGGAGAACTTTAGCAGGGCTTCTTGAAAGTTATAACTATCAGTGAATGGACAATACTTCATTAGCCCTCCACATATACTTTTTCGTGAGACAACACTTAAGAAGTTTGTGTGTAGAATTCATTGCCACCCTGCGTATTAGTACAGTTTTTTTTCCACGATGCTTTTTTTTCCTCTAAACCTCCGGAAATGCCTCATCCGCATTAATGTTCATCTCGGGCAAGCGTGTGAGATGTAAGTTGCGGTGACGTACGGAAAGAGAAAAGCTTGAAGGGGATGGAAGATTTCAGAGCAGGCGTCCTATCGGCAGGAAAATCTTCCGGGCCGGCGCGTGATTAATGCGAATCTAAACCTTAGTGACAGCGCGCCTAGGGACCCAGAGGGGAGCGCGCGGGCAAGACGGATTTAGTGGTGGCGCGTGTTAAGGGGACTATGTACGGAAATATTTTCTGCGAAATCGTCGTTTACGCGCAAACGCATATCTCAGTAAATAAGAGTTAAGGAAATACGACTTTTTGCCACAAGGGATAAAAAAACGATTGTCTATATCCCAATATTTCTACTTTTGTCATATTTAGTGTTTTCTCGGAGAGAAAAATTCGTGAAAGTGATCAAACATCTTATTTTGAAAGCTTACCAATGCAGTTCCTTAAGCGGCAAGAGAAAAGTACAGAAGTACGGGCGAAGTTTAATATGTGGTCCTTCGTCGCGTGTAATAAAACCCTATTATTACAGATTTAATTTGCACAGTACAGTGTTACGATGGAAACCGAGGCACTAGGCGTGCGTGTTAGTGTCGCCCGTATCGCTCACTCGCTTCTTGACCTGGGACACGCAGCTACATAATACCCTTAAGGGATTGGCGGAACGCAGGCGAGGCGTATCTAGGAACCTCGCGAGCAGACGCCTTGCCCCCGCCAGACGTGTTCCTTCGCGGGAGGCTTGCGGGTGTGCAGGGGGGTATTAATTACCGCGACGCCCCCGTTTGACGACGTTCCCCTCAACTTTACACGTTTATTATATGACAGCCCTCACAAGAGGGGGCGCGTTCCGGAACGCAAACACGCCCGCCCTTCTGCCAACCACTTCATAATTTTACACGGTCCCTCTCCACTTTCGCCGAGAGTCACTGAGAGGGGCGAAATAGCAGACATCATCGAGACTTTATTTGTGGTTTGTATGTGGTCGACACCGAAGAAGTAAATATTTAATAATTGTGTTAAACGTAGTTCAACTTGTACGCGTTGTATGTGATGACATTTTCATTAAATAATACAATTTTACACTTTAAATTTTTAATAATGTGATGAAAAGTCCAATTTTTTTTCTGTTTTGTTGCAAACATTATAACAAATATAGTGAACTAAGAAGTACATATAAAAAACTTTACAACGTTAACTAATGTTCTGGGCTACCACTTGACATATATGTAATCGCCGAATAAAGGTCCATGCATAAAAAAAAAAAACGTTAAAATATGAAAGAATTTGTCTTGGAGATTTTTTAAATGCATAAATTGTTGTTTGGCGATTACATACTTGTCGTGCGGTAGACCATGGCATAAGTTTACGTTGAAAACTTTTTCATTAGTACGTCTAAGTATATGTTAATATGGCTACAAAAAAAATGTTGAATTTGAAATCAAATTATTCAAAAAAATTAAATTAAATTCTGTTTTATTGGAGGAAAATCATATTACAAAAAATGCATATAACATGAACACTCTTTCGTACAAATATATAATAATTAATATTTTGATACGCGACACCTTTAAGGACCCCGCCTACCTGACGCTTTTACGTCGCGACAATCTGTTTGAAATTCACGTTTTTTCCAATGAAACTATCAAACGTGAGCCCAATGTTCTGATCTACGGAAAGAACGCACGGCTGCTGTTCAGTTCTTTCAACACGTCACGTTCATTAGAAACACCTTTTCAGAGTACTCCAAAATGGCTAAAAACTGATTTTTTTTTCCTTAATCGCTGTATCTCAAAATATACGAGTTTAATTAATACAATAATACGTAACGGTCTTGCAATGAACCTTTCTACAGACTTTCCACCAATAAAATCATTGGGTCACCGCTTAAAGTCCCGTACGTACACGCAGTGCGACGAGAACACTGCATGCCAGTTCAGAGCCTTGCGCTTAGTGGCGAAGTGGCACTTGACGAGCGAGACAGTGTCGTCCTTATCGCTCCCCTCGCTTCTCGGTCTTAAACGTGGAATAAAACTCTAGGTAGGCGAGAGCCTTAAAGCAAGAAACAAAACCATCGCTGAGACGCGGTGTAGCTGGTTTAAGGTTAACCGAACACTTTTGAAAGCCCGGTCTAACTTATTATGTCTACCCTTCTCTATGCTCTACCGTAGATAAGAAGCTAACGTCACCAAGGAAGAACCTCTTGATCAGTCAAGATGAGTAAAAATTTTGGTAATATTATACGTCACAATTACGCATGATTCTTTAGGGTGTGTAAAAAAGAAGACAACCTCTGTGGCCACAAACGTCAGTAATGCTGTTACGCGCTCGCTGCTTCCCATACCGCTCGAGCGAGTGGAAATGAAATACAGCAGTTATATGATAGCGGCGGCAAGACAATGAAGGGTTTTGAAATACAGGTGCGCGTTCAACCAAGAACCGCGTATCTACTGACAAAAAGCGAGCTGACACTATAATCCTTTTGCGGCGAACGCTGCTGACCCTAGGTTGTATCGAGTTTCTGTATTCATGTGAAGAATGTTCTAGTGGTTTTGCTGCCCTAGTTTCTCTAAGAGTGACTCGGGGTGTATCAAACTTTCCAGGTCAAGGTCAGCAGAGTATAAATTGTGCGACGGGCCTCCGAACCGGGATTGTTGATGAGTTTCAGTGATAGACGAGACGAGCGGCGACCAGCTGAAGGGAAATCTGCGACTGCAGTTGAGAGCATGACTGGCAGGCTGGACTATTGGACTGGGTGCGTGAGTACAAGACATTACAGGCGATAGCAACAGACAGAGTGAAAGTGTGTTAATGATGAGAATGAGTTAATTGACTACAACCAAACACACGCATTAAGAAGGACGTTAATTAGGGTAAAAATAGGCATTAAATATTGCGCTAATTGAGAAATAAAAAAACAGCAATAGTGGAGGTAGATTAATGCTGTAAATACGAAATAGCCGTGTGAATTATTTAAGATCAAATTTAGTTATTTTATTTTTACTAAGACATCCATCCGTATCAAATTCAGATACGCCCCTCAGGCATTCCATGTAACAATACTTTTAATTAATACTGTAATATATCGAACCTAACCTTCTCAATATACTAATAATATACTACTGACATACGCGTTGTTACTTCTGTCAGTATCGATGTTTATGGAAGAAAAAATATAATTCAAATGCTAATTTGTAGACTGTCCGGAAAACCACACAAAAGCTGTAGTTTTGAAACACCCAAGCATGCTTATATTAAAACGGTTGTTCCTTGTCGCTGTCACGTCATTTTTTAATCGACTTTCTCTATTTTCTGACTTAAATAATACCACAATCTAGTTAAGTACATTACGAATACATACTTTCGTGCATACGTTAAATTTTTAACTTATAGTTTCTGGTTCATTACTTCAGAAACCGGGCGGCCCATTTAAGGCAGATAGAACTACTTAAAAAAATATTCTGGAAGCTATCTTATTTGAATGTTTTTAACGTATCACAAATATAAACACAATTGAAAGAAAATGTCCGTTTTTGTCTGACAAACGGGACATAAGGTGGCCGTGAAACAATATCAACTTTAGAAATCATTCAAAGTTATAAGAATCCTTGATTGTTAGTACCAAACATTCAGCTTCCGTTACGATGATATTCAAACAAACTCAATATGGAGTCACTGTGTCTACATTCACGACATTGTCTCTGTATAACAAGAACATAATGTTTAAGGCAAGTTATAGGCTATGCACTTTAACTATACGCTAGTTGATAATAACATTTAATGATTTACTATTACTTGGAAGGCTCCCGTGAATACAGATAACATATGAACACGCCCACCTTCCAAAGAAAATAGCCACACAACATTACCAGAGAGTATAAGTTGTTCACGATAAAGTGAGCACTCTTAGAATCAACCTATGAAAAAAGTTCCCGCTACCAGCTGCATATCCACAACTGCATTTTTACGGACCTACTTATTACCATGGTCCCAGTTAGGTAGGCAACGAGGCAGTGTTAATGTAGTTCTTTGTTTTATGTCGTATTATGCAAAAATTTTACATTTGTGGACGCTGAATTTATTTCATTTGTTTTCTGTTCGCTTAATTTGCATAAGCGTAAAAACTGCTTTACTTGCAACACATTTCCAAAACACCCGGTCGGCGCGTGAATAATGTGGTCATATACATGGCAAAGTTGACGTTTCATAGAGCGGAAGGATACTAGACTGGCAGAAAACTAAGTCTTAAGCAGGAGTTGCAAAAGTGCTCACATTACCGTGAACGGCCTGGCCTGTGTGTACTTTATCTGCTCTATGCAGTACCCGTCAAAAGTTAAAACCGTTAGTAAATTTGTTTAAGATATTTCCTTCTTTAAAACATATGGTGCAATCTATGTTAACATTGTTACTGTCTAGACACATATTAGAATGGCAAAATTATCGAAATCAAAAAATTAATTTGTAATTGATATATTTTTAAACGATTACATAAATCTGGAATCATCGTAAACACTCTTGTGTAAAACAATATGTAGATACACTAATTATACAACAATGTTATTGTAAATTTTTAATTGCTTTTGTAAATACATTTGAAAAAGTAAAATAAACAAGTGCCATAGTAAATTTGAAAAAAGGTTTTTTTTATTTTTACTAATGGAATTAACATTGCAAGGAAAATTAGCTATGAATTACCCAAAATCGGAAAAAACTGAGTATATTTGTTACCTGTTGAGCTAGCGAGATTGAGTTTCCAGCGTTAGCTAGTTTTCTTATCACAAAAAGATAACATTGCACCTTTGTTACAGGGAAATTATAAATACGCCGATTATTACCATTCATGTTGAGACATGCAGTTGCAGAGGTATTTTCGCGTATATGTTGTGTATATAATTTAGACTAAAGGTATTTACATAAAGTGGTGAATTGTTTGAATGAGTAAGTGCAAAAAAAAAAAACTGAAATTGCAGCCCAACTGGGCATTTCTAAGGCATGGGTAGCAACCAAATTAGTTTTTTATGTCAGTTGCATAATACACAAGTGAAAACGTGTTATAAAATACCAACAAATTTTCGCATGCTTCCTAATTTTCAAAAATATTATTTTTTAAACGAGTATTAAAAGATTCCCCAGTGTTTCCTTATAGCTGTTATTGATCTATGTCTTATATCATGGAAAGTTTAAGTTTTCATTTACATACTGCAAGGTTCTAAACTTCTGGTGTGTGCTGTAGTCTAAACAATGAATGATGATGTAGTGCCGCGGGCACTCCGCCAGTTTTCCAGATCAGATAGAGAATATTTTAATGAAGTATTTTCGCAACTTATTAAGTTCTGCGATGCCTGCAACAGGAAACTGTATCTACTCTAATACTGCCTGAGGTGATTTCAGCACAGCGTGACTGCGATTGCTAACCACTTTCGACGGGAAATGCGTCCTGTTTTTCATGATATTTTAGTCCCATGACTCCTGGAATCACGCGCTGTATCACGCGCTATTTTCCCGTCACATGATTTCAATATCACACTTTGGGGCCGTGTGCAAAGTTCCAGTTCATTGGCTGACGCCCTACCTTGCTCTCTCATTGGTTGGTGACTCTTCTCGCCCTGACTTCTCATTGGTGAGACTGCTAATGCGCGACTTCTTGGTGGAGGGAGACTTTTCCCCACTACACTCATGTTGCTTTATTATGCCATGCACGGCTTGAGGACGGAGACTTCCACAGAGGACGCCAGAGACTGCACATCACCGCCTGGGACGACTCGCCTGAGCTGCGCTGACACTCCACTCTCCTTCATCACCGTGGCTTTAGTATGAAGTTGCTTCTACTCGAGATTGTGTTTCTCTTTATATTATTATATACCAAGACAGCTTCTTCCTTAACGCCAAGTAAGTAGATGTACAACTAAAAGTGTAACCTTTTCAGTGCTTGATTATATTAAATGTGTTAAATTGACTTAGATTATTTCCTATTGAGTTTTGTGCTCTGCCCTAGACCGCTCGGGCATCACAAACTGGTGACAGCGTTTAAGATGGTTACTCCAGACGGCTGTAACTAAACCCATTTCGAAGGGTTATAGGTTGTAGGTGATAGGCGATAGCTCGTTGAAAACGGTGTTAAGTTTTCCTCCGACGAATTGAAATTCAGTTGTATAATTTTATTCGCACGTTGTGTTATGAATGTAAATCGTGAAGTTGTAATTGAGTTGAGCAGTTTTTCTGAGTGGGACTTTTTTTATGTGTCCTGAAGCGTTCAGGATCGTGCGCATTTCAGTTGACAAATCTAATACGATAGTTCGTGAAAGAGGAGATTTTCAGGATTACAACGAACGCGTGTACTGCAGTATATCATATCGCTTTGATGTTGAGTATGTCCACGGACCTATTAATAACAGAATAACTGGTAATGTTGATTGTCACGTAGATTTGGAAGATATAACACCGCACACTTGGGTTAGAGTAGAATATTGCAGAAATTATCTGGATTCAGCCCCACTTCTTTAGTGTATTTTGCAAAAGCACTAAAGCGTTATGCTAAGAGCTTATTATTTTTTCAAAGGCAAGAAGGGAAGGTAGTAGAGTTTAAATTTTTGACAATCTAAGTAGTTTTAACTAGTAGTACTGAGGCATTGAAGGGTTTAGAAAAGTATTCATATACATTGATACAGACATATTTTCAAAATGACACATCTTTTGACTTGTCTCAAGTAGAGCCATTTCGTGCTAAGTTGAATGCATTAACTACAGGTTTAGGACTGTAAATAGCTTTCAAGGGAAAACCAAAGCGATCTTTTCCGACACCTGCATATCAAGTATACGAGTACGAAAATTCTTCTGGACGAATAGTGTTGGAAATTGAAGATCGTATAGTGAAGAGTTTCATACCTAGAGATCGTGTTTATCCAGAATTTGAGATAGAAATGCTTGAGGTAGTTGCGAATACAGAGCCTTCGACTTCGCAGGACACGAACGTAAAATGCGAGTAGTAGAACGCATTACGATACTCCGAAGAAATAGACTCACGATCGTAAGACTTGGATTCCTCTTTCGAAATAGAACGAATACAATTTAATAATTTGTAGTAGCACTTCTCTAGTTGACATGGAGGACGAAAAACGTCGTCAACTAGCCCACGCGATACCAGCACAAGCTCAAGTTAAAGATTTGGCAGTTATTTCTTAGTTGAGAAATGGACTGGCGAAAAAGGCTCGTTACTGGTACATGACTTTCTAGAAAGCATAGAAATCGCAGCAAGCCTAGGAAATCTTTCAGATAAGGACAAAGTAAAAATAGCGAAAATTGAATTGAAAGGTTTAGTGTCACGTTATGTTGCGACATGTCCTAGATTAAAAGGGGACATAACATTTAAAATGTTGAAAGATGAGTTGAACGACAGATTCAGAGAAAATCAGCCATTGCAATTTCATTATTACATGCTGCACAATGTTAGGTAGGAAATATAATGAGGATGTGCAGACATTTGCAGATATATGTCGTAAATCATGTGAGAAAACAGTTTATCATTTAGATGAGCCTGAGAAACAGGAAATTTTGAATCAGGAAACTGAAAGGAGGTTATTAGCAGCTTTCACTGATGTGTTACAAGGTAACGTAGGTCAGCAGTTAAGATATAAGATACCACAAACCATGGATGGAGCTGTACGCATGGCTATAGCGTTAGAGGTTACAGAGGCGCATCAGGAACGCAAAACAAAATTTGAGGATCCTCAGAGGAGGAGATAGGTGTATAACATAGCTTCCCAGCAAACATGTGTGGCACGAGGTAACGAGAAAAGCGGCGAAAATGCTTCCATCAACAGAGGTTTCGGAAGAGGTTATAACTCATGTTGCCATGGTTCGAACGATAACAGTAACAGTAGAAAGAGTTTATCGGGAGCAGGTATTTCTCCCAAGAGCATAAGTTACAGATAAGAACAAAATAATAACTGTTATATTAGATGTTTAACTGCGGATGTTTTGGCACCTGATCAGAGATGTCGAAGTTTGGGAACCCCACAACGAGCCCAAGTACCTAGCAACATAGGGTATGGAATTACAGAAACTGGTGAGAATGTAGGTAATAATTACCCAAACGCGAGAAGCCGAGTGTCAGGCCCGGGCACCACACGGCGGTAATTACAGTTGTAGAGGGAAAAAAGAGACCATAGTATCAGCTCTTGTCGAGGGTCAGTCTCATTCGTTCTTAATTGACACAGGGTCCGATATATCTCTCGTTCGACCTGGAATCAGCGGGAATATTATCGATGAATCTCAGGAGCGAAAGGCATAACTGGATACTCTATCCAGATCGCAGATACCCAGTACGTAGAGTTGTCGGTAAATGGTCAATGTTACCCATAATGGTTCCTTGTGTGCACGTCAGAGCTTCCTTTCGAGGGAATACTTGGAACTGATTTTCTCCATTATTATGATACCAGAACTGACTTGAAAGAACAGAAATTGTATCTCAAAAATACGTTTGATTTAGATACATATAATTCAATAACTTGCATAATTTAGAAAGAGCAGCAGAAACAAGCTGTGAGCCTGGCCGTCTCTGAACTTGTATCCGGATCTGTGAATGTTATTCAATGCCATGAAGTGAAAATCATAAAGCACACGATTCTGCCACCAAAATCAGAGACAATGATAGATGTTGCTTTGCACATGGCGGGTTGGGACACTGACTCGAAATTGCTTCTTATCGAACCGACATTGACGAATGTATCGGGCATCCGCGTGGCAAGGGCAATATGCAACTTTTCTTACCGGTAAGAGCCTCCCAGAGAACAAGGTGTATTGTAAGAGCAGTATGGCTAGAAACTCTATAGGGACATGTAATAGATTCAGTGAGACTAATCTGAAGGACAGGGTGAACGACCATCAAGGTACCTGTGTAGTTGAAAATAAGGCACTTATGAGGGCGAGTGACCTGTGTGATATCCCCTTTGTTTCGGGTCAAAGAGATGTGTCCCAGTGTTTTGTTCCTAATCGCGATCACGTCAAAGGGGACAAGAGGACATGGAATCCTAGTCGCGCGGAAGATGCAGGAGCGACATGTGAAGTAGGCGGTCATGTCGAGAGGACTACTGACAGGGTAGGTCAAGTTGAGGGTTCAAGGAAACCTCACAGAACGTTAATAAAATCAGTACGGGCAGTGACAAAAATCGTGAACATTACTAATGAGATTCTCGTCGTGCCAAATGGTACGGTAATAGGATTTGCCACACTTTTCAGTGACGTTGATGGAGTACTATGCGCAAATAGTGTATCCCGAATATCCGAGAGAAGTTGTATAAGTCTTGGGTCGGAACGAAGTGATTTAGTATCGCCACAACTAGAACCACGGAAGAAAATCCTCGCAGATGCCCCTAGAAACAAAGATAAAAAGTGTTCGCTTCCAGGCTACGAAGCAGTAATTCCCTCGAGTTGTGTTAGCCATAAAGTGAGTGAATTAGTTAGCGAGGTCACGGAACAGGACATATTTTTTCGCTGTGTCCCCAAAATCCGCCGAGATAGAGTATGCTGAGCAGAGGCAGTTCCGATTCCAAATAAAAACCCCGAGTCCTGTCGTAATAATTGTCGTGATGAATTGAAATGACGTAAAAATTTGAGATGTAATAATTTGACATATCATGATAATTTGAGATGTCAGAGTAATGTGGAAAGTAGTAGAAACAGAGAAGTTAACTTTGAAAATACGCGCGTAAATGAAAAATCGGTACCGATGTTAGATTGTTCACGTAAATTGAGAATAAATGAGTTGATATTTAATACGACTCATGATAGTCAGAGTTGTGAAACTCGCATGGAAAATGCGTGTAAATCATCGAATGGAGAGAATAAAATGTTAAATGTGCCAAATTTTTTGTGACTCATGGAAGTCAGAGTTTTGAAACTCACATGGCAAATAATTGTGAATTAGTGAAGCAGAAGGATAAAATGTTACCAGAACTACCAAAATATAAATTTATGGAGGTAGAGAAAATTGTTAGAAATAAATTAAAACATTTTGGTAAGAGTGATTTTAGTATGATGTTCCCAGTGTTAATGAGGTTTGTGTATATATTTCAAGAGGAGGGTAGTTCGAATTTCGGGTGCACGAATTTTGTTGTAACATAAGATAGATACAGGAGAGGCCAGACCAATAAAGCAGAATCCATATAGAGTACCGCGTGCATTGAAACCAGTAATTGCTGAGCAAATAAATGACACGTTTGATAAAAATATTATTTCAGAGAGTAAATCACCTTGGCAGTTTCCCGTAGTGATGGTGAAACAGAAAAATAAAGACGGTTCTTTTAAGATGAGATTTTGTATAGATTTCCATCAGTTAAATAAAGTGACGAAGCAGTATCCTTATCCAATTCCGAATGTCACGGAAACGTTATATTCCTTGCACGGGTCGAAATATTTTTCAACATTGGACTTAGCGAGTGGTTACTTCCTAATTGAGATAGAAGAAAGTGATAGGGGGAAAACGAGTGTTGCTACATTCATGGGGGGAAATGTGAATTTAACAGACTCCCGTCTGGACTATGTAATGCCCCAGCTACATTTGAGAGGCTAATGGAGAATTATGTTCTAACAGGTTTGACAGGTGATCAGTGTTTAGTATACCTTGATGACATCATAATATTTATTAGTACTGTGAAAGAACATGCCGAGCGAATGAGTAAAGTTTTGGAAAGACTAGAGGAAGCTAATTTGCGAATCCAGCCTAGTATGTGTTCATTTGTACAATATAGTATATAATACTTAGGGTATGTTGTAAGTTCAAAAGGCGTAGAACCAAATCAGAGAAATCTACAAGCACTTAAAGAACTCCCCAAACCTAGAAATGTCACAGAAGTTCGCTCAGTGGTAGGTTAATTTCAGTATTATAAGAAATTTGTACCTAATGTCGCGGATATAGCGAGACCATTGACGAAATTAAATAAGAAAGATGAACCATTCATTTGGGGAGCAAAACAAGAGGAAGCTTTCAAAATGTTAAGAGAAAAATTAATTGCATATCCGATTCTTGTATATCCAGATTTTTACAACCATTTATTGTGAGTACAGATGCTAGTAATTATGCCATAGACGCTGTCTTGTCTCAGATGAGGAACAGAGACGAGAAACCAATCGCCTATGCCAGTAGACAATTAAATTCAGCAGAAAGGAATACAGTGCAATAGAAAAAGAATTGTGCGCTTTAGTTTTTGCCACAAACAGTTCAGAGCATATTTGTACGGGCGTAGATTTACCGTTATTACTGATCATGCTGCATTGAGATGGTTATTGAATTTGAAAGACCCTAGTTCGAGACTCACTCGATGGGCACTTTCTTAAGCAGAGTTTGATTTTGAAGTAGTCCATAAACCAGGCAAGAAACACGCGAATGCAGATTGTTTGTCGCGAATGGTAAATGCGAAAAAATTCAGGATATTTAACTAGAGAAATAATTAAGAAAGAACAGAGGGAAGACGAAACATGTCAAAGTATATTTAATAAGGCAGATAAGGGAAATTTCTTTATTGATGTGAAAGGCATCCTATACATACGAGATGGAGATAAAATTTTAGATGTTGTTACAAAGTCGCCCGTGACCAGAGTAATTAGTCATCACCATGTCACTCCATTTTCTGCTCACCAAGGCGTGAAGCGAACTCGGAACCTCCTCAAATCTTTGTACTGGTGGCCAACATTGAATAAAGATGTAGATGAATATACTGTGAGGTGCGATGATTGTCTTAGGAGAAAAAGTATGAAAATGACGAAATCACCGTTAGGTTCTTTACCGCAAGTAAATTCCCCATTTCAGTGGATATCTCTAGATATTTTAGGTCCTTTACCGATGAGTGAGAAAGGGAATAAATATGTGTTGACATTTATTGATTATTTTACAAGGTACAGTGAAGCGGTACCTATCCCCGATCAAACTTCAGAAACAGTAGCGAAGTATTTTGTAAAGCAGATTATTTTAAGGCTTGGTTGTCCGCAAAACCTGCTGACAGATCAAGGCTGAATTTCGTGTCAAGGTTGATGTTAGAGACGTGCAAAGTGTTAAAAATTAAGAAGTTACAGACAGCCCCTTTCAAACCACAATGTAAAGGACGTGTTTAGATACTTCATCGAACCCTAGCGGACATGGTATCTCATTACATAGATAAATACTGTAGTAATTGGGAAGAATATTTGCCACATGCAGTGCACGCATATAGGGCGGTTCCTCATTCAGTGACGGGTTATAGCCCACATTATTTGTTGTATGGGAAAGAAGTTAGGCTCCCCCTTTATGTGAATTGAGTAGTTAGCCTAATGTGTTAGAGGGAGGTATGACAGCCAAGGAACACATAGAAATTTTAAGTTACAAGTTAAAAGAATCACATGAAGTAGCTAGCAAAGAGAATAAAGTTGATTTTGAGAGACAAAAAGAGTATAACGATAAGAAATCAAAATCACCAGATATTGAGGTAGGTGATTACGTGTATCTACACACACCGAGTGCTAAGAAATGCAGAGTATATAAGTTTCATAAGTTTTGGTCTGGACCGCATAAAGTTTTGAGAATACTGAGCTGAGTCACATTTGAAGTATTATTAGACAAGAGAAAAGTTATTGTGCACAGTGATAGATTAAAGTTGTCTAAAAATTCTACAGAGCCAAGGAGCTCGTCTCTAGGCCAAGACACGACGAGTAGGGAGAACGCCCCGTAGATTATTGATGAACTAGAATCAGTTGAGAAATTATGAATGTGATAAAGAATTAAGTGAGGAAAATATTGAAGAAAATATAGGCTCAAAGTCACGCCCCATTTTAGCAGACGTAACAGAGTTAACAGAAATAGGTTAAGTAGAGGAAATATGTGTTGAATGCCCTAGGGACGACAGCGCCCTCGATGATAGTGAGTTTTATAATAATGTAGAAACTGACGACGTTTGGGAACCGTCGCGTTATTTAAAAGGGAAAATTCGTGAGAAAATAGGTGAATCTAGTGTCAGGTATAATTTGTGTTCAAGTGTAAGAAACCCCTCAGTGGAAGAGGAGGAAGCAGAAATAAGTGATGCGTAGCCTCAGAGTAAAATGTAACCTATAATTTAATGATAATTACGAGTTAAATGTGAAAAACTAAATTAGAGGTATACTGGCTTGCATTACAGATCACACCATAGGCGCTGGTGTAATTCTGGTCCAAGAAATGGACGTCTTATTAACAGGAGACAGATGGACAATAGTACTAGACATACCCATAAGAAAATTGGAGAGTATTAATCAGGAATTTAGGAACCAACGGAACATATTTAAAGGGATGAAGTTTTCTGGAAACCAAGATATTGAAAAACCAATCTCAGAGATAGATGTTCTTGATAGACTAATTGCAGAATTAGAAGAGGAAGTAGATGAATTAACTTTGATATTACCCATAAAATCGTCTCGCGAAAAGAGAGGTTTGATAGATGCATGTGGTAATATTCTGAAATTTTTATTTGGTATACTTACGAATGATGATTATGTCCATATTCACCAAGTCACTAGTGAGTTGGAGACAAGACTAGAAAAATTGATTCATATAGTAGAGAAACAATTAACTTTCGCGAAAGGGATAAATGCCAGAGTAGAGAAAAACTCGAAGGACGTAGGCATTTTAGCAAAACAGTTAGCGAAAGTAAAAAAACTTTGGACCACATGACTGCTTGGAATACTTTAGCAACCTCAATGATTGAAAGAAATCACAGATTAACGATTAGCAATTTAGGGGAAGCACTTAAATACAGTAGTTTGCTGAGCGAATTAGTATTAACTCTTTAGACTTATGAACATGTGGTAATAAAGATAAAAATGTCATTGTATAACATAGCGACTGGTAGGTTGCCCACTTCGTTATCGACTCCAGGAAATTTGTCAGAAATTATTCGGGGTAGTGCTCTTAAATTACCCATGGACAAGACTTTGATAGCAGGAACTGATTTAGATCAAGTTTACTATTACTATGAAGTAACGACGGTACATGCACTTGCTACAATTTATAGTATAGAGTTTATAATTGAATTTCCTTTGAGATCCGCGAATAGGTGTTTCACAATCTACAGAGCTCAACATTTTTCCGTCTTTGAGAGACACTTACAGAGATACGTTCAGATAGTGCCATATGCACCATATACCGCGCTGTCAGAGAACAGGCAGTTTTATGCGTTAATGTCCGAAGCAGACCTGAGTCAATGCAATGGTGGGAATAATATAGTTTGTCCAACTAATGTCCCGACGTTTTCCATAAAGGTTCCGAATTGTCTAGTGAATGTAATATTGTCGCAACCTGGTTATGATTGTAAGATGTGTAAGAGAGAAGTTCTAGGTAACTCATTCGTATCAGTGTTTATTAGTTCAGTAGATGGTGATAGTTGGATTTATTTAGTACCAGGAAAGATGAGAGTTACTAAAATGTGTCCTTATGAAAAAGTGAAGCACGCATGGTGGAGTGGATCTCGGCGCAGGGAGTCATGTCCCAGGTAAGCAGTTATATTATAATCAATGAAATAATTGAGTTGTTACCACATAGTAACAAGGAAACACATATCAAATACAAAGTTAGTGACGTCAAGTTCTCTCCAGTTCATTCCTTATTAACAAATAGGGAACAAGTGTTCGTTGCATCCATGAAAACCGACTTCAATATTAATCTGTCAGAGTTAAATACAGAAGAAGATGTAGAGTTGGATCATCTCATGTCGGACATTCATGATTTGAAACATAGAAAGATTATGAGTCAACACATCGAACGCCAAAGTCACTACTTGGTGGGGTTCGTTATGATGGGAAGTCTCGTACTCGTAATCTGGTTCCAGAGACGGCGTCTGTGTGAGACACTGACCAGGTGTTCACGCGTTTGCCTCCCACGTCGGAAGGTAGCTGAGGCCATTGAGTCTGCCCAACTTCCTGAGGATCAAGCAGATGCCATGGAGATGTCTGCTGTTTCGAGCACAGTTCCAGCCCCACAGCCGATATCGAGGATGACAGCCACTATTTGCTTTAAGAATTCTATAGTACGTCGAAGTGATTGAGTGTTGTTGCCCAAAAGCAAAATTAAACTAGATTCAGTGAAAAACAGATTTAGTGCACTTAATTTTGAAAATTTAATGCTACAGCAAGTGATATTACACTAGGAATCCGATATTCCAGAGAGCAGCAAACATAAACTCTCCCAATGTGTTTGTTCAATAGTGTGATTGTAATGTAATGATTGGTAATTTTTTTCTAATATGAAGCTAACTTACCTCAAGTATGAACACATTTATTGTATTGTAAGCTAGATGAATGAAAACAAGGGACATCTAAGTTTAATCAATGAACACAAGCTACATTGTATTATGCACAACACACACACAAATATATATATATATATATATATATATATATATATATATATATATATCACAATAAAAACAATGATGACTGAACTATTAAACGAAAAGCAATAATCTCGTTATGCAAGACAGAGCTGCAACAAATACTTGAAACAAATGTTTATATTTAGTGTTTTTCCAATATGTATATTGTGTATGAGATTTGTCTTTCATTCACTTTGGAAAATTACATAGGCGAACTTAAATTATTAGGAAGGTGTCATGCTACTCCCCATTTTGAAATTCAGTTAATTTTGAAGTTATTTGATGTAATAGTAACTGACTCATTCCCTTTTATTAAAATTTATGATTCAGTTGACCGGCAGTATGGAAGCAATTTCATAAACCTTCAAGAAAGAAGACTCCTGTGTCAACATCGTGTTACACCGATGGCTGTTAGTTGGTCGACCGGGAACCTGAATTTTCGTTGCTTGCGAGTTTACATCCTGTTGTTTCTGATAGAGCAATTGCACTCCCAGACTCTATACTTCAACCAGCTTCACTTTGATGACCTACTCACATATAGCCTCAGCCACATATCTTTCTAAAATTTTGCTCAGCCCGAACAAAACTTTTCTAAAAGAGGGAGTGATGTAGTGCCGCGGGCACTCCGCCAGTTTTTCAGTTCAGATAGAGTACATTTTAATGAAGTATTTTCGCAACTTATTAAGTTCTGCGATGCCTGCAACAGGAAACTGTATCTACTCTAATACTGCCTGCGGTGATTTCAGCACAGCGTGACTGCGATTGCTAACCACTTTCGACGGGAAATGCGTCCTGTTTTTCATGATATTTTAGTCCCATGACTCCTGGAATCACGCGCTGTATCACGCGCTATTTTCCCGTCACATGATTTCAATATCACACTTTGGGGCCGTGTGCAAAGTTCCAGTTCATTGGCTGACGCCCTACCTTGCTCTCTCATTGGTTGGTGACTCTTCTCGCCCTGACTTCTCATTGGTGAGACTGCTAATGCGCGACTTCTTGGTGGAGGGAGACTTTTCCCCACTACACTCATGTTGCTTTATTATGCCATGCACGGCTTGAGGACGGAGACTTCCACAGAGGACGCCAGAGACTGCACATCACCGCCTGGGACGACTCGCCTGAGCTGCGCTGACACTCCACTCTCCTTCATCACCGTGGCTTTAGTATGAAGTTGCTTCTACTCGAGATTGTGTTTCTCTTTATATTATTATATACCAAGCCAGCTTCTTCCTTAACGCCAAGTAAGTAGATGTACAATTAAAAGTGTAACCGTTTCAGTGCTTGATTTTATTAAATGTATTAAATTGACTTATTTATTTTTGAGTGTTTGTGCTCTGCCCTAGACCGCTCGTGCATTACGATATCTCCTACTACGTGAATGGCTTCACTCATTTAATCTATATTCTGCTGTGTACAGGTTTGATCACAAACCTACCTCCCGTGCAATGTTCTATGTACAGACCGCTACGATGGAAAAGGTTACGAGACAATAAGAAGACCTCGCTCACATAGCCACGAGATCAGTCCCTGTGAGCCTACACCTGGGTAAATATTAGAATTAACCCTTTCAGTCCCGAATTAACTGATGAGCTAAAGTGTTGCAATCATATAATTTTATAATGTGGAGCGTGCTTCTAGCAGACAATGAACAACGTACAGCGTGTTTGTTAATGTCAGCAGTAACCATTCACATGTGAGAGGTGTAGAAACATCAACAAATGATATAGCACACAAGGGAGACGATAAATAAACTGACCATTGTCTCATTATTGTGTACAATTCTGAACGTAAATACCCTTCACGTGCAGCATGTCCTCGATCACGGACACGCGGAATGAACAGGTTAAATCCAACCGATGTATACACTGGAAATTTCATTGAACAATCATATTTGCGTTGCTTTTGATTTTGGTCACTATCTGAAATACTCCAAGCCCGTAACCGCCGGGTGGAAAAAATGAGAAAAAATAACAGTGAGCCCAAAAGATGAAACAACTTCTAATTATGTTTCCAGGCGGTGAGTTAAAGCAGAAAAACCTCTGTTGAGTCTATTTGAATGCATAGTCTTCCACTAAACGAATAGCCAAAATTTATCTATTACACTCAGCAGCATAATATAATTATTTTAAATACGATGTCAGATATTGTGCAGAAATGCTATTGTTTTTGTTAAAACGAATTGGCATTATACTGATTACACATGAGCACGGTTAATGTGATAAATACTGAATAGACATTTAGATACAGCTTAGTCCCAAAAGAGCTAATATTTACGCATGTGAAATTTTATTCTGCTACACTTTAATGATAATACTTAGGCGATTACTGTAAACAAACCGAAGTATTTTTCTTACTCAGTAATATTGAGGATAACAAAAAAATACTTCGCTTCAAGCTGATTTTCCGTGTTAAAGTGCTAACAAATAGGACATTTTCTGTTTGCTACGTTTCGGTACGAAAATGTCTCCTGCGTTTATTGCTGCGTGTAGCTGTTTGGAATGGGCAAGCACTTGCGTTTCATAGACAGTGATTTGTGAGATAGATATAGCAGCATGCTCTCGTCGACTGTTGGGTACACCTGCAATATTATACTTATACCTGCTTGTGATTTTTACGGTCTTATTAATTATGTGACTAGTGCGTTGTCTTTCTTGTTTTATATTCTCACAACTTACTGGGCGCAGCAAAGAAAATTTCGCGAATTCAGTTTAAGACAGTTTAGAGTTTGAACATAATGTGCGTGTGTGTTACCGTGGCAAAAGAGCGAATACCTGTTTGACACGCCCATAAGAATCTCAGCTAGTTACAAGCCTGCAATAAACTGCATGTCCGATCACGTCTTCCCAGTGTGTTATCCGAGAACTAGTGACTGAGTACACAAATTACTGCAAAGTTTATTATAGTCTATTCGCTGTTTCTTCGCACTTTTTTTAATCGAACCTTTGAAAAATCACTCTATGTATGAGGTGTGTATTTGTTTCCTAAATATTTAATAGTTAACTAACATTTTTCACTTGTTTTACCATTAAAGTATCTTATTTTCACTTAAATCGAATTATTACTTACGTTGTATTTATAAATTATAATATTTAATTTGTAATTATTCTAAATTAAAATAAAGTGAAATAAAGGTGTTTTGGTAATGCCTAGCAAGAAGTAGTTCTTATGCAAAATATTATTACACTGAGTGCGCATGATTGCTGTGCCGGGTTCTTTGGTGTTATTTTCTAGACTCGGTTAAGCTTAGTTTGCATGATGCTGATGAACATTCTGCAAGTATAACTTTCATCAGGGTTTCAGAAAAGTAATTAGTAAGAGTGGATGGTCTATAAATAGCTTAAATTTAGGTACAGTAATTTTCTGGTTTCTAGTAATGGGAAATTTTTTTCTACTCATTTCTGGTTGAACGTTCTCAATTTTCCAAAGCGGCTCTCTCGTGGTTTATTGCCTGGCGGCGGTGTAAAGCGAAGACGCCCTGATACCAAGCCTGTTACTCTTGTCGGCGTCTAGATCGCCTCAAGGTGAATGAGGTGAGGCATGGCTGGAAAGAGGGATGGTGAGGGGTGGGAGTGGGTTGCGGGACGCCACACGCGAGTTGTTGGAAAAGGGGGGGGGGGGGGGGTATCAAAGGTCGGCGCTGCTGCTCTAGCCTCAACCTGGGTAAAATCAAGCCCCTACTCGCTAGTTAGACCCATACGAGCATCAATAGTCTATGAAGAGAACTTCTCTGCTCTCGTTAGCAGAGTGTTAGTGACGTCAGTGTGTCGTAATGGCGTGCTTGCCCCTCTAAATGATGAGCTTTCTTTATGTAGGCTACTCACGATAAAGTGAGCACTTTTTAAATCAACCTTATTAAAAATTCACTGCCCGTGCCTGCATACACTTCAAAGGGCGCACTGAGTGACATGCGCCCGGTTAAGTTGGTAACGATAGATGAAAATTAGTTTCATATCTTAACGTCGAATAAAAACTGTTAGGAAACCATCTGTGGTGATTTAAATTATTTATTTAGCATTCTGTTTTTTTAATGCATCAGTGTGTAAAAATTAGCATATTAAAAAAATGTTTCTTTTCTAATAATTTCACCGTTTCACTTGGCCGACGCATGAATGAAATGACGAGGACCATGGAAATGTTAATTTTACATAAGACGGAAGAACACACAACATGCATAAAAGTAGATCTTAAGCAGGGCGCTCAAAAGTGCTCATTTTACCGTGAATCGCCTATATAATGTTTTCTTTGGGTGTTCAGGAGTAGCAAATTATTTTCTAGATTTTTGGCATATTACGTATTATTTTTCGTCGTGTACATAAAATAGTATTGTGAAAAAAGTATGATAATGTTGTAAAATACATTTTAATAACTAATCAAAAAATTATATATGAACTTTAAATTTGTAACTTCTTCTGTGTGGGTCTTAAATGCAAACAACATTATTACATAATTAATTACTGAGGATAATTTATAGGACTTCTTGTGAGGTTCATCCATACTTAAATATTGACATACGATATAAAATTTGAAGTTGAAGTAGCTATAAGCTAAATCCTTATTACAGGTACACCAAGTGACAAATTTCAATGTGGAGTGGAGAGATTTGGGTGGCTCTTAACATAGAGGTCTTGAGAGGCAATGACGGTGAAGCGAGGTAAGTATGGGGCAGCGCCGGAATGCAAGAATTAGAGATCCCCGTAGCATACCCGCCGACCAGCAGCATCGCCGGGAACAATTCCCGCATGCGAAAATTCGGGAGCGACCCCGCCGGGAAACGAAACCGGTTCGCCGATATGAGAGGCGAATAGTCTAACCACTACAGCACTGCGGTCCCTCAAAGTTAAAATAAGTTGCAACGTTCCACTCCTGCGATTTAAAAAAAAAAAAACAAGAAAAAAAACATTGTAATATCAAATAAGTAAGTTATTTCAAATTTTTACGAATAGGATTTTAAGTTAAAAGTTTTACACTTACGCTAAAACATGACGAATGTCATTTATGAAATTATTTGGCGTTTGTAAGAATAAATCGCAAAATCCGGGGAAGGGGTGGGAGAAGAATGCTACTGACGCCAAAAGTTTTAGCATAATTCTATCTTTTTCAATTACATGGTCATGCTTGTTGGAATTGTTTTATCGTTCCTCCATGGTCATAAACAACGAATTCCTATTTGTTATTAGGTAGTATTGCCAGTAAGTAGCAAAGAAGCTGAGATGCGACAGTAGCTTGGATCTGGCATGAACCATCAACGAGCGATGTCTGCAGAGTACTAGGGACACTACAAATTTGCTTGCATTGAAGCGCGTAGACACATTTGTACACATTATAAACGAAAATGATAAGCGTGGGCATCTACGTAATTAATCTTTCGTGAAATTATTAGTGTACCTCACATACAATAAATGCGAAAATAACTCTCCTGTTGCAAACACAAACAGTGCTGACGAGAGGGTCGTAGTCGCTTCCTATGGTTCCCATAATAATACTCGCTTTTGTCGTGGAACAACGCACAAACCGTTTGGCGCAAGTTACACACGTGTGTGATGTGGATGGGCTGAAATGACGAGCTGAAGCGGTAGATCGTTTGGCATATCAGTAGGCAATGTAGAGCACGGGAGTCTCAAGTGCATGCGAACTACTTGAGCAGAGTGGCTCGACCTGTGGCCAGTTACTCGCAATCTGCCAATTACCGTCTTACATTTTTACGTAGACATTTACGCAAGGCTCCTGTAAGTCGGATCAATAAAATTCTGTGGAGGAGATGTGCGGATAACCGCTCTCGTTGCGCTCGCATGAGTATTGCGGTTTTCTTGGAAGTCGTTTGACTCTCGAACATTCTGTTGCAAATCGCGGCCCGACTGTACGGTTACAAACAGGCTTGCTGAGTAATCCGGGCGTGCGGAGAATACACGCGACGTCGAGACAGTGTTGGGCAAGACGAGACCACGGAGCAAAGGCTGTTCACGAGAAAGTGAGCACTTTTGAAATGAACCTTAGAAAAAAGACACTTCCCCTACCGGCATATATTTTAATGGACACACTGAGTGACATTCGCCCGGTAAAGTTAGTAACGATGGATGGAAAGTGTTTCCATATCTTAACGTCGTATAAAAAGTGTTTGGTAACCATTTGTGGTAACGTAAGTTACTTCTTTCGCTTTAGGTTTTTTTTTTAATTAATCGAACTGCATAAATAAGCAAATTTGTAAAATATTTACTTTCTAATAATTTCACTGTTTCACTTCACCAACGCATGAATAATGTGATGAGACCGTTGGCAATGTTAATTTTACATAAGGCTTAAGAATAAACAATGTCCGTACAAGTAGATCTTAAGCTGGGCTTTCAAAAGTGCTCATTTTTACCGTGAACAGCCTATACTTAATAATACATATCTGAAACGGCCGTTCGTTCCGCAAATTCAAGTCAGACACGCCAGCAAAAATGGAGCCACTAGCCAGCAACATGTCTGGGCACGGGAGCCTCATTGACTGAGCGGTTACACTGCTTGCCTCCCATCGAGGCGAGCTGGGTTCACTCTGCGGCTGGATAACTCCTGAATTTTCGCAATTGGGAATCGTGCCGGCTGAGGCCGCTGGTCGGCGAGTTTTCTCAAGGATCGCCCGTTTCCCCACGCCCTTGCATTCCGGCACTGCTCCATTCTCACCTCAATCCACATTAATCGGCTCTCAATACTTCACTGCTAACAGCTGCCCAAATCTTGTCATTCGTCACTTACTCATTCAGTGGTTATAGCAGCTACAGCACGCATTGAAAGTGAAGTGAAGGGAATGATTCGGGCGGCGCTTTACTCTTTCAATCACAGTGTCACATATAGAGGACGTATTGCACAGTTCCTATGCTGTATTAAGAAACCATTTGTTGTCTGGACCATCAATTAAGTTCATAAATAGCCACTGCCAATAATATGGAGCACAACATGCATTATTAATTGCTTCCAAGGTCAGAGTAAGCGCACAGTGATACAAGAACAGATCCGGAAAGCAAGGGCGGGAAAATAGGAGATTCCCGAGAAAACCCACCAACCAGCGGTATCGTCTGTTGCGATTCCCGGGAATCGAACCCGGTTCACCTTGGTAGGAGGCGAGCGCACTAGTCGCTACATCAACCAAGGCCCAACACAGCAAAAATAAATGTATATTGGGTTCTATATCTGATAGTTTTTTAATGTATGTGGTCCAAACAGTTTCTTGCATAATAGCTAGACACATGATGATTCTGCCGATTTATGTATTCACAGACTCTAAATCAAACGACTGAACAACTTCTGTGATTTTTTTTTTTTGCGTAGGACCTTTTTGACACGTCATAAAGTATTCTAACTTAATACAAGAAAAATAATGTGCAAGTCAAATAATTAATAAAATACGACTGGACAGACTGGAATTTTTAGGTTCATTGCCCATGAATTCACAAATTTTTCGTAATATAAACACGTAATATAATATTTCTGAAATAAACATAATTTATTTTTGGCTTTGGTGGTAGTTAAGGTAGCCCACTCAGTTTGATACTTGCAGTAGCATCAAAGTTAAAATTCAGTGACGCGTAGGTCTGTCTAAAAGAGTTACAGCTAGAAACCTAAAATATTCACGGATTAAATTGATAGCAATTATATTTTAATTACTTTACGCTCGGTGCAAGGTCACAACAGGGTTGATATACCCTGGAAGATTCCGTGACAGTAACAAACCCACAGCAAAAAGAAGTCTGTTGATATTTCCATTACAGGGTTGGTAAGCTCTGGAATTTTCTGTGCTACTAACAACCCTCTCAGGAAAGAGACGCCAGGTGACATGCACGACTCGGTTAATAAATCCTGCAAGATTATGGTCCACAACGAACCCACAGCAAAGAAGTGACTGGAGATGGGCAACTCAATCATGAATGGAACTGGCGAATCGCTGTTGCAGCAGAAAATTGACGAGTGTCACTGGCTTGAGTATACAAAACTGTGAAGAAGAGCGCTGGAAAATTTCGCTCAGTACGATGTCCTGTAGCCTGGACATCACAAATGTTGTGTATGCAGCCTGTTGTATGCTCATCGTCTGCTTCCACAGAGAGGTGAACGTTCAACTGTTTTACCAGTAACTGGCTCCTCATTATGATGGAAGATTTTAATTGGGTCAGCATTTTTCGAGGCTTCTAAAACAAGTGGACGAACCTTTACCAAACTATAACCCAAGAGCACGCATGTTGAACAATTAGCCTTTCCAGTGAATCCTTCGTGTATCTTTCGTAAGTTCAGCGACTTCGCGAATTTTCCCGGGCTCGGGCTATTGGGGAAACAGCGGTTGCAGAACGTTTATGTATTCAGCATGGCGGCGCCAGAATTTTTCAGTCCCGTGGATGGCACGAACTACGCCCGGTCTCTGACGGGTTGGTGGAGTTTGGTTGGGGGGGGGGGAGGGAGGAGGGTGGGGGGGAGGGGAGGGGGAGCATGCCGCGAATGTTTCATGACGTCCAAGCCGCGGGTTTAACGACGTAAGAGACTCGATCTCGCATCGCCCTCGTTATATATTCCCTGTGCAGGCAGCGAGAGAGCGAGCCCACCTGAATATGTTAACGCGTAATATTCTTTTTTATTTAAAATTCCGTGAGACATGTTCTACAGCTTGCCTGCCGACTACCGTAATCTTCACCACGTCCTCGTGTTCCGTTCCGGTAAAGCGAAAGATAATCCACCGGAAAAAAGAAACAACACCTCCAGATCCTTCCAGAGGCTCAGGAGGTAAGTATTTTGAAGTTGGGAGGGGAGGACAACTGGTTTAATGTAAACTATCCATTAAGGTTTAGCTGCAAAAAACTGCCTTTGGAGTATAGCTACTACTACAAAAAGGCTAGGTACCTCATAATAAAACAATTTTTCTTCACTTTCTTTTGGTGTGTTTATACCACATGCCGTGCGAAGTTTGCAAATGTTTTGAAGGTTAGTAACGAACAAGGAAACTGAAAGAAAGCGATTTTACCCAAGAAGAATTTTGTGTGTTGAGGTGGAGTAAAATCCTTGTATGTTCCTCCACCCCCGCAATGTATACGATTGTGATTTTACGCTCTTGCTCGAAACCACCCGTAGTGCGCGTGTCTGAATATGTAATGAAATTCAGACAGCTTTTTAAATATTTGCCAGCGAGTTTCTTTAATTCGAAAACGGATGGTTATAAAATTTGTAATCTGGAGATGCGGTTATATTCACTACTGGTAAATGCATATTTGTATGCAGTGCTATGCCAGTAAATTTAGGGCATCCACTATAGATTGAAATTAATCATAATTCCACACCAAACAGGCGTAATGTGACCAATATAAAATTTTTATTGTTGATCTCGTGCTGAAGCTGTTGCCACATCTCAGCATCTTTGCTTTTAAGTACGAATATTACTTGGATTGAGACATTTGGGCGGCTCTTAACAACGAGGTCTTGAGAGCCGATGAAGGTGAAACGATGTGAGAATGGAGCAGTGCCGGAATGCAAGGGCGGGTGAAACGGGAGATACCCGAGTAAACCTGCCGGCCAGCGGCATCGTTCGGCACGATTCCCACTTGCGAAAATCCGGAAGTAATCCAGCCAGGGATTGAACTCGGTTCGCCTTGGTGGCAGGCGAGCAGTCTAACCGCTCAGCTACCACGGTCCCACGAATTTTACTTGAAAGTAACATGTCTCGCGCGTATTTCGAGCATAACGGGAGAACAAGATTGCTCCATCATGGTGGACCATACACGTAATATTGTTAGAGCACGTCTACAGGTTTTTGGTGTCGTCAGAGAAAAAAATAATGCCTTCGTATAAAATAAAATATCTCTATATCAAAACAATTTTTTCACTTTGTCAAAAGACGGTTTCCTGTTCATACAGAAGACACAGATGAAATTAGAAAAAAAATGTTGTGTCTATATACACAAAACAATAACTGATATAAATTCACCGTGCTTTAAATTGTTTGTGAGCACAAAATTATATGCAATGATTTAAAATTGAGCTACATTTTTAGGATAGGCACACCTTTTGTTGTCACTAACACATAATTTGCTGGTCACAAAAAATGTATTTTGTATTTACCAATAATAATCAAAAAGACAATTTCCACTAAATATTATGAATTGGCCAACTCTTTTTCAGAACTACTCTGCAATCACGTGCCCTAAAAATTTACGTTAATTTCAAAGAACCAATTTTCTTTGCGAATTAACAATTACAAAATAGAGTTATAAACAAACAGTTTCTCTATTAACCAAAAAGCACTAAAACAAAACTGAGAAAAGTAGGTCTAAAATTTGAGGCATATTATATATTTCACATTTAGATTTGTGTAGTTTAAGAGTTTTTTTAGAAATGAATACAGGTTCTCTTCTGAAAGAGAGGTGTGAATACAAATAACGTGGTTACACAATCAACTAATATTTTAAGTTTTATGTCATGGTAACTTTCTGATAACACCACCCAATGCAGACAGGACCCAATCAACGCTTAAACTTAACTAAGAAAACAGGTTCAATGTTATATGTATATTATAATTAACACTTAGAGTTGTGTATTTTAATTGCATTTTCCAAACACGAATATAGGTTTTATTCCGAAAAAGACAAATGAATAAGAATAATGTGGTTACACAACCAACACAATTTTAATTCAATTGTGTAGACTGGTTCCTTTTGTATAACACTATTCAGTCTTCGTATTTTGTTATAATAACACGGACACTGTACAAATAGTGACCAATAAAACTTCGTAATTTTTTATATAGCAGAAAAAAATAAACTAGTTTTTTGGCGAAATAAAATCTGTTTGCGTGTGTGTGTGTAGGAGTGTGTGTATATATATAGTAAACGTGTGTTTACTACACCATTTTTGTTCACACGTCGGGGAGAAAACGGCGAAGCTTATATTTATAATAGATTATTATATGTAGCTTAGCTTTCGTCATTCCAGTTAATGCATTTTACAAGTTGGAAAGAAACCTGCGTTAGAAGCGTTCCCGAACAAACCTGGGATTTCCCCACATTTATATATTTTCACCTCGAAGCTAAAGCACACTAGATCTTCATTGTATATATGCATATATGTGATACCTTTGATAGAATAATAAACTGGCCATTTTCATAAACATATTTTCCAAGGCAAGGACACAGAGCAGATAAACTTTGAAGTGGAATGGTGCGGTGGTTCATTTTATAATCTCTGATTTGTCTACGCGAAGCTCTGGAAATGAGCCTTATGTCTCATTGGCTCCTGTATGTTGCGAAAGGTGCCATATTGGCTGCGCTGCCAGCATGTCGCTGGCCAGTGCCACCATTTTGCTAGCGCATGTGGCTGGAGTTCGCGGAAAAGCGGCTGTTTTGCGACTGTATTATTATGTACTCTGTGATAAGAGTGAAGATAACTTAAAGTTAGACTTATATGGTAAGATATTTTCCGGAAGATTATACTTGCAGGCCGGCATGAAGATGAATGGTAATAAGTACGAATATTTGGCAGTTGGAAAAGAAAGAATCAATGACATGGTGATGAGAGGGAGCAAAGATAACAAGTGCAAATAAAGTGTAATAAATAGTTAAATAATAATTAAGAAATTTGAAGGTAAACAGCAACATGTGTTCTCAGTTCCAAGTTATGAAATATGACGATAATGAAAACAACAGGATATGTTTAATACTGATTTCAGAGTGCAGTGTTGTATGACTGGTAAGTCTGGATCGAGTAGGTGGAAAAAAATTAGACGCTGAGTAGAAAAAAATAAGACATTGGCTAGCAACATGGATTTCTCATGACGGAACTCATATCGAACCAAATTGGAGAGAATAAGAAATGATGTAATCCGACAAAGGATGAAGTTGAAGAGAGATATTTAGACCAAGTTTAACACCCAACAGAGGTAACAGTATAATGATGTACGTTTGGGCACATCGGGATCGGAGATGTTCATGCTCTGTCATCCCGGTCCCCAGGCGAACTATTCACAAACAAAATTTTTTTCCGTTAAAGTTTATTTTTTCCCCCCTTCAAAATTTCTGTTTTTTTTCTCTCAAAAATGACCGACCCCTCCCCCAACTACCCCCCCCCCCCCCCCGCCACCACCAGTTGCAAAAAAGATCCCCCGAAAGGCAGTTGTCGATCCATCGAAAGATTTGTGGTGATAGTTTTCGAGGGCAGAGCAGTGGCGGTCATATTGATTTTATAGGCATAGGGTATTCCAAATCGATACACAGGGTCCAGGTTCCGGAGCCGGAGCCAAGCATAAGCCATGAGGTGACGTCACCCGTACCGCCATGTTGGATACCGGTAATCTTGACAATGGCATTTCACCTTGACACCATGAACATAACCTTGGTTGACCTTAAACCCAAAAATTCGGAAAATAACTTCAAATGTTCCCAAAAAATTATGAAAACTGCCAAAAATTATTTTGAAAATATAATCTTTTTGTATTAAAATTTATTTAAACATTTTATAAAAAATTAAAGTTTCGAATGATTTGGCTTAGAGGGGACCAGGGACTGGAACCGACCAGACGACATGTTATGATATGTCCCCCAACCGCCATATTGGATCCATATGACATTGACCTTCACCCCGTGACCTTTGCCCTTGGACTCAGAAAACTTGCAAACAATCACCGAAAAAAAAAAAAATAAATAAATAAAAAAAAAAAGCTAACAAATATTTAAAATTTGATAAAAGCTTTATAAAAAATATTAAAATTTATTTTAAAAAAAACTTACATTTCCGGAGGTTAATCCAGCACCATGTCCAGCAGTCGACTGACTCTCCTCCAATCCATCACATTTCCATAACCTTTATCTCCCTCTCCAATTCTTCTCATTGGTTAATTAGTCGGCGGGCCTCTGCTCCCCTCGGCCATACTCATTCTGTCGAATGTACTCTACCACCCATAATGCTTTTTTTTTGTTTGTCATTTATTTACCTTTTTATTACTTAGGTAGTAATAGCTAAATAATTTTCGATTTAGTCACCAGGCGATCCATCGATTTAGCCACCAGAAAGCAGCCATATTTGTTTACATTTATTTAAATTATAGGGGTGGTGCTGTCTGCGCTTGACATATTGGATTCTATTCCATCACCTAAGTGGAGCTACTTTCTCGTTTTAGCCACCAGGCGAGCTGAAGAAACAAACATTCTCTCGTGCTCTGTCATGCCATGTTAACCATCTTCGATTTTGTCCCCCCCCCCCCTCCCTTAGTTACCTTCCTTTCATTCTGTCATTACTTCGTAATTTTGTCACCACTATTACGTCACCTGTGCTCCACACACCATATTACTTTATATTCATGCTCTTCCATTCCACATCGATTTAGAAGCCTGCTGATTACTCGGTCCCCTCTAACCACCATGTTGGGTTGAATCACTTCCGCAATCTGTGATTATGCCATATGGTCTTGACCTTTAACCATTGAAATCCATTTAGTTCTTCATTCGTATTTACTAGAAAAATAACTGTGATGTATTAAAGTAACACCAGTGATGTAGAAGTGTATGTAGGACCTCTCTTCGCCTTATACCACACTGAAGCAGGTCTAGCCAGACCTGACTCGACCTTCACCCTCCCCTCGCTCCATGACTCAGGGTCAAAATTCTACCACTTCAACAGCGTGTTTTCATGTCTATTGCCTCCAGCCTGCTTAAAATGTATTATGATGACAATCCATTAATAGTTTCTGTATAGTTAACTTCAACATTATACTTTTATTACCATATTATTGATTTCGCACATCCAGTGATGATGCTACATAAGAAATATTCAAGTACTAACTTTCAAATCATTATATTTTGACACATCATTTCTTTATTTGTTTTATCGCGCTCAACTAGAGTACCACCATGTAGTAACAGATATAAAAACCAAGATTATCATATTCTTTACAGGGAAGTAGGTATGCTAGGACAAGGCACATCAACAACGGCGATAAATAAAAATATATATGTTTATACACACACACATACTTCTGACTACAAACATAATAACAGAATCTTCACATTCTCCACGCCATTCAAGTATTGCCTTTAGAGCAGCATGCTCACTTTCCATGTAGGGAACATAGTCTGATAATATGGAGCTCAAGAAAGACAGTCTATGCTAGCTAGCATCCAACCAGAACCCTTGGCCATATATACTTCTTCTTGACAAAACTTTTTCTTTCGAGGCTTCTACAGCACTGGTAATGCTATCAACTTTGTACAATGCTATCTTCACTATCTTGAATGCTCACCGACTAATGGCTTATCCAAAGGTTGTGGCCTTTCGTAGGTACACTCCAGCCAAACATTATATTTTATGGTACCTTCTGCGACTTCTTTTGCTAATTGATTGATTATTCTTTGCTTAAAGTGGTCAAGGTATGTGCATATGTTTTTGGACCTAAAGTGCTATTCCCGATAAAGAAATTTTTTTTAAGTTCCCTTGAATGCTGATTGTTCAAGGTAGAATCCATTCGAAGTGGTTTCACCAGCAGCTAGTACAGTGAATTTATTAGCTGCATGATTTATTCCTTTACAGTTCTTGCAATGTCTCTTCAGCTTATCACCTCGTTTGAACAGGTTTTTGCACTTGGCACATAGTTACATAGCACAGGAAGGTCCCTTCACACAAGTTGTTCTTTCATGCTTCCTTGCAACTTGGCTGTAGGCAAATATCTTGTCATCGTAACAGCAACGAAGCCTTGACGAAGTCATCGATTTCAGCACTGCTGTAGGTGATCCATCCAAAGAAGTCCTTGGCGCTGTCGATGTAATGCCTGAAGACTTCAATGGCTGCACTGCCGTAGGTGACCCATCCGAAGAAGTCGATAGTGCTGTCGGCATCATGCCTGAAGAAGCCGGTGGTGATATCGACGTCCTACCTGAAGAAGTGAATGGCGGCACTGTTGGGAGCGAAGCATCCGAAGAAGTCGCTGGCATTGTCAGCATCATGCTCGAAGAAGTCGGTGACTACTGCTGTAGGTACTGTGGCTGGACCAGCAACGTCTGTCACCATACTGGTTTATAATTGCTTTTACAAGCTGAGGCAATGTATCTTTCAAATCAGCTGCTGTCAAACTAAGCTTTACAGCTGATCCCCCAACTGCTTATAATATAGGCCTACACATATGCAAGCAGTATGGCGTCAAGTTGATTATTAACCAATCAGATTACACCAGTAAGACATTGTGGGGCAAAATACAAGCCAAACACCTAGTTGCCTTGTGATTCCAGCTGGCCAATCGCGTACAGGCACTGAGAAATCGCATTCAGAAGTTAGTCTGTAGGAGTCAGTCTCTGACTCCTGTGGAGGGAGTCAGTCGGCAGGATTTAATCTTTCCATCTCCTCTGTGATGCAGTCGTCGGTGGATTTGGATACGCGTGGAGGTTTCTGGGGGCTTGCAAACTTCTCTCCTTCTTCACTCAGATCACCGCTGCATGCTGAAGCCACCCCGCTGCTAGGAACGAAAGACGAAATATAACTTTACAGCTGGCTGAACTTTATTTTGCCATTCCCATGCAGAGCCGCGCACATCTATGTTGTAACTTCGAGATAATCCCTCCTTTGAATTCCTGATAAATGCGTAGTTATTACAGGGAAATTTAATGACAAGAGGCTCTTTAGAAAAGTGTGATTTACAGCTACTTTCGCAATTCGATCACAACTCATTATACACTCCATTATCTCAGCAATACTCTGCGTCAATTGGAAACCTGGAGGAAAGCAAGATCCGTTTCCCACGATAGGTGGTCTGGGGTACAACTGTTTACTCGCTAGAAAAGTAGCGAACAAATAAGTGTGTAAGGATCGAGTAAGAAGACGATTGTGAAACCTAGCTTTCATATCTTTGAAATTAAGGATGTTTTCACCTCAAGCGAATACTTAAGATAACCATTTTTGACAACTCTTTCAAACATGCCATAGAAAAAAAGAGGTTCCCTGCACACTAAAGTTCTGTGTGTATAGGTATGTGTATGTATGTGTATATATATATATATATATATATATATATATATATGAGGAAAGGTGCCATCAATGGACCTCGTAAGTATTTCGTGTTATAGAGTAATAAACAATGCACGGACATCATTGAAAAAGTTAGCGTACATTTCATTATATAATATAATCCTACTCTTTATCACCTTTAATAGATTTATAAAGCCCTTAAGTTTTACGAAAAAAAAATTAAAATTATTCAACTGGTCCAATATTAAGTATAGAGTTCCATGAATGGACCATGTAAGTCCCATCAACGGATCACTCATAATATCTACTGTATTTACAGTAAAAATGCTCAGAATCGATGAACTGCACAATTCATAGAATAACCATATAGCGTCTAATTAAAAATCAGGTACAATAGAGAGAATTGCAATAACACAGCTTAAAATTTCTTCATTTTCTTCACCAGTTCTATTTAAATAATTAGTATCAGCAACACATTGGAACTATAATGAAACATTGGTCTTAATATTAACCCTGCGTTAACAAGGAAAGGACAAAAGATATTTGGAAAATGAACATTATTGTCAAGTGTTGCTGAAGAACCTTTTCTTTCTCTTTTTCACACCAAACAAATATACACGAAACCTTTCTATGCATGACATAGATTATATCATGTCTTCTTTCCTTGCAGTTTCACATATATCAAAAAACGTTGCAATGTTCCCATTAAGGTAGAAATGAAGTAAATCTCATTATACTGACGCAACCAACAACTCTGTAAATGCAGAACACCTAAAACAGTAGTGTATAAACTTCCAAGATCGTCAGAAAAATATGGCTTGAGATTCATATGAAAGATAAGTATTGTCATTTTATTCAGTGAAAAGTATGTCACCGTTATAAATTTCTTTGATTAATAACGAAAATTTCAATTTCTTACCCAAGAATATGCATATTTCTTCTCTGGGTGAATTGCAAAAGGTTTATTTAAAAAAAACTCATGTAATAAAGTTAACATTTTTTTTATGCTTGTATGTGAGAAAATATTCTCATGACATTTTTTTAGGGCTAAGAAGATAAGTTGATATAAATTAGTTACAATACATGTTACACCTGTTGATTGGATTACTTATTTTTAAATCAAACGTAATGTCAAATACAGCATTTTCTCGCATACAGGTAAAGCTATTAATATCTAATTCCGTATAAATCAATCTCAGTAACGATAGCAAGTAAAATAACCGTACAAACTTGGAAATACATAAAGAATATTCTGTAACACACCTAAGAAACTTCTGCGTTCGTAGATCAGTGGTAGAAAGTGGAACTACGTGTAGATGTCGAAAGATGAATGACGAGGCAGGGCGAGGTGGTGATGTGCGCGATAATGGGTTGTGGGGACTGAGCGACAGTAGAGATCAAAGAGCCGTTTTAGCTTTTGCTTTGCGGCGGTTAAATGTAATGGCTAGAAAGTAGTGCTCTAGGTATGACCTTTTAATAGGTATCGGTCACCTAGAGGGGAGGAGGGAGACGCCAGCGCTGGTTCCACCGGGGACTTTGCACTTCGATTGCCACACTTCACCTCGTCCAGCGGAGCTGAATACATTGACAATGATGTTAAGCTGACACCTTCACCAGTCACGATATAAAGTAATGGGGCATATTAGTACAAGAATAAGCATGTAAGTACTTGCTTAAATTGAACTCAAGTAACCTTTGACCTTTAACTCTGTTTCACATGCACATTGAATGTTCTTTGTATGCACTTTATATGCACTTTGAACATACTTTATATGATCTCTGATGATGACCCCATGACCTGCTTTCCCCGATGCATTTTTGTACATGCACTTCCGGTGCACATGCACTTTCGGTTCGATTCCCGGCTAGGACATTTTGTTTAGAAACCCATTCCTGGACAGGGAACTTAATTTTTTTTGTATTGCTACGGGGTTCGATTCCCGGACAGGGCACTTAATTTTTTTTATTGGTTATTGCACAATCACATGTTTGTCTCGTCGACAGATAGATATAGGTTTGGAGGGGGAAGTGCAGTTGCATAGAGAAACGAATTTGCATAGGGAAGGACCGGAGATGTTGATCCGTCAGCTGTCGGACCGCAACTGATGCACACATTGGTCAATCAGGTGCTAGTCAACTGTTGAGATGTGGAAGGGGGAAATGCATAAGAGGTGTGTAATTATATTATGTAACTGTGCAAATCATGCACTTGTGTAATCGCGCAATGAACATTAGCGGACTTGTGTAATCGCACAATGAATATTTACTAAGTACCCACATTCATAATTAGCAATTACCCATTACGAAATCACCAATGTCATACTCACTTGCGTAACCCCGCACATGTCCTCTCCCCAAGACAACTAGCTCTCGACTGAAGTCTCTTTGCACATATCTGCTGTATTGGATTCCTACAGGATTATAAGTAAGAAAAATATTAGTTTATATTAATGCATTTGTGTTATATTATTAAAAGTGTAATGTTTTATTCAGAGTTTCTTCGGACCATTCGAATTGAACCTTTAAAAAATCACCCTAGGTGTAACATGTCAACATGTTTTTCTATACCTTCTATACCACAAGTATATAACACTGAATAACTTAAAGAATTATTATAATATTTAATAATTTAAACATAACCTTAGTATCTTCTATAGCTTGTAATATTTATTATTTATTCAATACAAATTAAAAACAGTGAGAGCAGCAATGTTGTGGCAATGGATAGTAGAAATAGTGTACAGTTTACTGTATGTTATTTGTTTAAACATTGCCTATTAAAATATCTCAATATTTATGTAGCTCCAATGGAAACATATTTTATTGTTACAGTTTAAAATAACAGCACCAAATACTGTGCAAAGGAACTACTGACATGGTGTTTGTTTTTTCGACTGAGGAAGAAACTGTCGGTTGAGTGGAGCTTGTTGCTCTCTCTCTCTCTCTCTCTCTCTCTCTCTCTCTCTCTCTCTCTCTCTCTCTCTCTCTCTCTCTAACTCTTTGCCTCTGTCTCCCTCAGGAAGTTTCACGTCGCTACTAGCAGCAGGAAACTTGTACATGCTTTCAGTGTTTGCATATTTCATACTTATTACAACAAAATAATGATTTTTGAATTTGTAATTTACAACTGAATAGAGATTTTTATGTGCGAATACATATTTTTACATATTTATATGTTATGGTGGTAGGGTTTCAAATATCAAGTTGGCAGATGTGGCGAGTGGTACATGACATGATGACATGGCATATTTCTGTTGCTAAATGAAAAGATAATTATTTTCGTGCTGCGAAAAATACTTCAAGTTACCTCATCAAGTTTGTACACATTATGTTTTTAAACCTGCCTAGGCAAGTTACGATGTTGTGATAAATCTATTTCCACAGCAGGAATAAATATACTTTAATGTGTTTTGTGATTGCTGCATGTGAAAAAGCATGGCTGACACCTCCTTCTTCTATGGTGGCTGTATCGTGGTCATTAGGCTGGCCCGGTGTGTGTGAGATTTCAAATATTGGATTCGCAAAATTTATATGTTTTAAATGTGTACAGTTTTTATGATGAAGTTAATTATTTAAATTAACATCTGTTTATTTATCACAACATTGTATCTTTGCCATAGGTGTTTGAAACACAGTTGTGTAAAGTGCTTATGTTTCTGTGATTTGAATGTTTGCTACAACCACAACAAAAGACTAAACCCAGCCAGATAAATTCAAATTAATAATCAAATAAATATAAAAGACAGTATGTAACAATGCATATAAATATGAGCGGAATAACAATTACATTATGCCTATCATTTGTGTGCATGGCCACCACCTTTGTCACTGCTGTGTACAAAAAATTAGCGACCCGAGTTGAATGCTTGAATTTACTGTTTCTGTTCGCTGGAATGGTTGTTCCTTCGATTTGATTTTTATTCCAACATGTATTGTGTGTGATGTGCTATATCGTGTATAACAAATATGTTAACAATGTAGGTAAAATAATAACTGTAAGAACTACCATCAATACAGAACATTTTAAAATGTCATAAATCTGACCTACATATCATTATAGGCCTAAATTGTGGATATTCGTAGGTAGTGGTTTTTGAAATATGACAGAATGCCTTGAACAGTTGTAAACAGCAAACAATGCATTTGACAATTAAAAAAGTAGAAGTCACATGACTGTGTTCCTGTTTAGGTGTAGCGCCAGTATATGTAATCAGAAAGCAAAAGTATAAATTTAGCAGGGCTTCAGAAAACTTCGAAGATACTTCGAATTGACAATACATATTTATCTCCACCACTTTGTGTAATCCTTTTCATGCAAGGTAAAAATAAATTTAAAACACTACATCTTTTAAACACAATTTATTAACCATCAACCAATTCAGTACTGCTTCACTCATTTTATATAAATATAAATTTTCTTCTAAAACAGTTATTATTATTTTATTTTAACCCTTCCACTGGCTGGAGGGGTTAAAACCTTCACAGTTGTAAGGCGAATCACCGTCCTCGATTGTTGATGATGACGAACCTGGAAAGCAGATCTCACATTTTGTGAATCTCACAGTGGGATGGCATAACTTACTTTGAAGGTACATCGTGTATAGGCCCACACAGCAGATGTTAAGGTGGTGCTCAGCAGCACTTGAAGTGCTTGGTAGAGCTGCTGGCAGTTGAAGTGACTGGTAGAGGTGGTGGTTGAATCAGTTGTTGGTGGTTGACAAATGTTGGAGTGACTGCCAGAGGTGTTGTTGTCGGTTGGCAAACATTGGCTGTTGTGTTTGACGAGTAGGTGACAAATTTACTTTGGAATTTTATAGTGTCCTAAGGCAATGTCGTTATGTTATCTGGTCCGACATACCATTTGTCATTATTACTCGAAAATGCTAATTGTGTTACACATTTGATGTAGATCTCATGAGCATGCGATCGGAAGTTAAATTGGGTCCCCATAACCCTTGAATTTTTCATGAACCAATCCACATAATCCCCATACAGGAGATACTGCAACACATTGGGCTTTACCCCCTTTGCTTTACTCACACACTGTTCATTCAAAACAATGTATGAGTAAAATTTACAGCGTTGGCCTACAAAGTGTGTGATGATGCGACCACTGCATTCGTCCTTCATAACTCCTTTGTTCATTAAATCGGAATTTTTGAATTTTATCTGGCGCATAGTTGTACGTCTCAAAACGAACAGCCAAATCAGAGGAAATGCTCTTTTATACTTATTGACAGTGACACTCAATTATTAAGCTATCGGTTTCGCAATATAGGAGATACAAGGCCTGCTGAGGAAATTTCCTAGTCTTATAGTAGAAGTCGTAAAGGTATAATTTGGACAGATCTAAAATGACAACACTAGTGTATAAAGGCTTGTTGAACTTAAAATAAACTTTTTCCACTTCGATCAGGACTACATTTTCATCGATGATTTGCCATGCCTTGAATGTAGGTCGCCCAATTAGTTTCCTGCCCCGTTCATTGTATCATACCACGATGCAACTGTGATGTCCCTTTCTCTGCGGACATTCTGCACAGTACTTCCATAGACTGAATTATTCATTAATTTAAAAAAAATATTCCTCTAATGCATTCCCACTCTGAGCATATTTCTGGATATCGGATGTGACGTACAGACCCATCGATGACTCCTGTTCAAAGTGCAACACGTAATAAACATAGTCGAGTTTGGCTCCATAACTCAAGTAGTGCTTCAATGTTTCCGTATGAATAACATAACTCTTCCTCAGCACAAGAATTAAAAGAATTTCTCAGTTTTGCCTTTCGGAGGTATACCAGTCACTGGAGCAAGAGGCAGATAAGCTAGGGCATCGTGACATTAAGTGGGAAAAAACTATTCCACTTCCGCCAAAAAACATGTGTCCCCATCATTGTCTGTGTTCGCAAAATCCCACATCGAAAACACGTCAGTTTAAACTTCTCGAAATTACCGAAAGGTAGCTTGCATTTCATCATGTGACTCTACAGGCCATTCACATCGAAATTACAAATGTACTTGTCTGCCACAGTGAGGTCGTACTTATCTCCCATGTAAATGTTGTTGGTTTCTGCATGCATTTTTGAAACTTAAGTAATACCACCCCTGACCACTCCTTATATGAAAATATACATGTCTACATCAGAGATAAACTCCAGCCGCACACCTGTTTTAAGCAAAATGGCATCCCATGTGAGAGAGGGAGCTGTCCTGTAAATTGTGGGGTCAAGACCATATTGTGCTAATCATATGGTTCTGAAAATTGCAAATACATCTGCCAACAAACACGTGTTCAAGCTTAAATACTGGATTCCACAATCTAACTTATTTTGACCATTGAATGCATTCCACACTGATTGAGCATGAGCATAATCTGTATTGATAATGCCTTCGCTTTTTACTATATTATGAAATGCATTCTTGAGTTGGAGTGAAGTACGGTCCAAACATTCCATCGACTTAACAAAGTCATAAGGAAACACTCCGTTTCTTTGAGCCAATTCGAACTGTGTATTGTCTGGAAACTGTGAGCAGGCGATACCCAACTGGGCAGAATACAAATTTCATGCCAATGTCTCCAGTGATGCACTCATAATTGAAAAGAGTTAATGAAATGCAATTACACCAACTGCAAATCTTTCCCATAGGGAATAAGTTTCGTAACGCATTTATAGTTTTCCAAGGTCATTCGAAGGACCTTGATATCACTCCGATTTTCGATTACCACGGTTCCATCAGGTTGCGTGACGTGTCTCGGAGCCAATGGCTTGATAAGAAAGTGGGCATTGAAATTCTGCTGATTATGGAATACAGCTGCAAGTTGGATTTTCTTAAGCCTTAACAAAAATTACATTGATTTTATGTGCGACCTCTCACTAAGCCCGTCAAATGATAATGTAGGATCACAAAAACTTTGCCAAGCAGCTTATTGCAAATACGGCAACTTGTTTGAGCTATAAGCCTAGATTTCTCAGCTATTGCCAATGGCTTCATTGGAACAGTTACACTGCATATGTCTGCAATCCAATTTGTTAATTCAACTAATTTATCAACCATCCTGTACACACAATCTTCACCCTCAAAACTCGGGGTACTGTGTTAACGAGTAATCATATGCACATGCGAGCAGAATGCTACAAGCATATAGAATATGCGTATTAATGGCTGTTGTGCTGCTACTGTCATTATGTGGAAAGCAAGTGGGCATGTTTTTCAGATAAGCTTCAGTTTCACAGTATGCAACAAATCCCATTTTTTGCTGATTGGCAACATTCTTAAATTCAAGTTACTTTTTGTCCTCAGTTGGGAAAGTACACCCCACAGCATAGTGTTGTTAGCATACATCATTATGGAATGAAAGTTTCTCCTTACTGCTAAAATATGGGAAACAAAGATCGCAAAAAAACTTTTTGTTATGGTTCTTTTTTAATTGACAGTTAAGCAGTCGTGGCATATTATTTATCATTACAAAATGCAAGTGGGCGGTTCTACCACCGGAACGAATGTCTAACATGTTTACATGGTAATCACATCGCACAGGAGAAACGTGGATGGGTACGACAAGTCCTCCCTTAGCCTTATCAAATGATTTGTCAACACTATTCCTATCTTTGTCTAGCACTGAGTATACATTGATGGAAATATAATTAAGCTCCTCAAAGTGTTTGATCTCATGTGACACTACAGGAGTTGACAATCACTTTGTATTCAGAACCCAGTGAGATTTTAAATACGAAGAGAATTACCCCACATTGCTTGTGGCAGGAAATAAAGATGCTACTATCGCATAGAGGAAACACTCATCTCCCGAGTACTGCACATTAATGCAAGCCTTCCTATCGTCAATAAACTTAGGTAGGTTCGTGTGAGATGCACCTACGGTTAATGGCCTGTATTGCGAAATGTGCACATCCATCTGCAATATCAGTTTAATTCCCCAACCGCTGACTCTCTCAGTAAATTAACGAAGTTATGTGGTGAGATGAACGATGTTTTCCTCGTAAATTTCGTCCACATCAGAAGAATGGAGAACGGGTGGGGCTTTAGTGCAAAAGTAAAATGTCTCCGTAACCTTCTCCTCAGCAACAGTGATTTTAAAGAACTTTACTGCTATGGAGATGTAAATTTTGAAAGGCCTGAAGGCCTCATCGCTAATGGCCACAAGAGATGTCTTGCATCTCACGAAAAAGTTTGCAAAGTTCGAGTCTCTTTCTACTCTATCATAAAGTATCTGCGCATCAAGGATTCTTCGTGAAAACGCCGTATCCAAAAGGACTATGCACTACGAGTATTACCATATTACGTCACCGTGGTTTACAGACTAATTTTTTGGCATCCTTACTTTTACTTTGGCTGGTGCCATGAGGTCTCTTCACTCTACTACATGGACGAAGTTTCTGGGGTGACGGATTGGACTGCGTTCATCTAGGATTAGATAATTATTTATCTATATTCATTCACCTGACTACCTAAGAGCTTAACCAAATGGGCGAGGATTTGAGGATTATCCATGAAGTATATGCATTTGCCTGTAACTGGGTTTTGAAATTATCTTAGTAAAAACTATCACTCTTCATAGTGCAGACGACGGTTATTAGCCTACAAACTACTGGATATGAGTTAGACATAGTATCGCATGATCCAGCACGTTGGCCATAAACTGAACAAATTATATTTCCAGAAGTTGCTAATAATGAACAGTTCGGGTTTGATGGTAGCGGCAACAGAATATTCTGCTAGGTTATTACATGCCTAGTTGTTGTGGGGACAAACCAAATATTGTTGAAGTTGTTCTAGTGGAGGTACTGAAACGTCATAAACTATAATTCTGAAGCACACAGGCGTTACCTGGCCTATGCGTTGGGTGCCGAAAATAATTATGTAACACCTATGACTGCTACACAATTATTTGAAATTTGATGTATGCAAACATATCAAATGAGTTGAATAAGACCCACTTTCACCCACCCATGTACATGTTTGTATACCTCGGCTATGGGGAATAGAATTTCTATTAAAATATTCCAAAAGAGAGCCAACCAAACAATTATGAGTCTATATTAAAAACACCTTAAAATTCCATATGGCAATTAATACTAGAGCAAGTTATTAATAATCACAGTATTAAATTCCTGTTATGTTAAATATATTCAGTAGAATTCAGGATTAGTGAACAAAGCAGTTATTATCCTCGTGAGATCCAAGTCTCTAATGTCCTACAATGAAATTAATATTTTTAACTCTAAGCGCTAGAGCTAATGAAGGTATCCTAACATTACTATTGAAAGTTAAAAACCATCACTACACTAGCCAGAAGGATCGCCGTTGCATATCTGCCAAAAACACCAGGACTAATAGTGCGTTAAACGAAAAGGGTGTAAACACTTTTAGTTGTTCGTGCATTCTAGAACTTATCTGATAATGAACTGTACGGTAGCTCCGCAGTTCCGCTGCATGTAGTACTACAGGGTGATAGACGTCCTGACGTCATTCTGGAAACCAGGACTCCGGGCATCGAACCCAGGACTGGAACGCTGGACGACAGTAATGTAGGCGGACGCTCCCCCACCTCTGGATGGTGTAACTATTCCATTGATTATGATGGGGACATCAGTTGGTCCTGGTACTGTCGCCTCTCTAAACCATCGCTCAACTTACATCGTCCTATCGTCAATCTTAGTCGGATTCCACTGACGAAATCATGTTCTTCGGTCTTGTTGTTTTCCTGTTACAGTAATTTTCTTCTGAGCGTCAGTTTATCAAATATTATTTAACTTTTATTCTTTTAATACGTAGTTGTTTCAAATTATTTCCATTTGACGAGTTTGCAGACATAAATCTTGAATAATCCCGGAGCCCCTAATTTTTCTCATCATTCCTTCGAGAACGTCACTTTTAGAATAAATTCGTAAGGTTCTATTTTGTTCCTTGTTCCTAATAAAACAAATTTTGTTATTTCCAACTGGCGTATCGTAATTTAACGAGAACATTATACAAACTATTAAATTAACAAAACACCTTCGCTGGTATAGACAAAACTCATTAACAAATATAACAATATTAAACTCTACAGAACAATACAACTGTTAAAATAAAACCTCTTACATGCTACATCTACGCAAACTAGTTCACGAATCAAACAATTACAAAATTTTCATTACATCAAGGACATTCATAGTATTATCATAACATTTGCCAAATTGAAGTGCTACAGTACTATGTGTTTTGTAGTAGGAACACCGTGTTCTGCTGTAGCTACCATATGCTCTGTAGCAAATACAATCACATAGAGGAATATAACAAACAGTTCTGTTGGTATTTCTGTATATTTTACCAACATTTAGATGGTACCAACAACCAATTAGATGACTCTCCCTGTTTTAACAGTCTAAAAGATTCCTATAACCATATTTGTGTTTTTTTAGTGGACAAAATTAATGCATACGCTATTAAGGTTACCAGTTTGACTAACAATGCATATCAGTAAAGAAAGGGTTTCCATTAAGCATTTAGAATTCTTCCACCAGTAATGTAAGTTAGCTGCTACATGTACTTTCAAACAGGGCAAAGAAAGCAGATGGAGAAGTAATGTGTTACACAACTTCTTCTGTCCACCTAAGAAAGCAGATGGAGAAGTAATGTGTTACACAACTTCTTCTGTCCACCTTAGGAACAAAGGTCAGATGTGCAGCAACATCTCCACGAAAACGAATATAAATTTTGTGATTTCTTCGTAAGAACGGGGCAAATTCTTGCGTATATGGTTACCTTTGTTCAAGTACTTCACTGTAAATAGAAGCACAGTAACAAAACGTTTCGCTTTCCTGAGTGATATCCAGGTGGTTCTATGTCTTGGGTTAGCTGTGTTGCGTGGGCACGATGCAAGGGATATGCTATTCGATCAAAACTTCACGTTTTAAGAAATTCGTTTTGTAATGATGCCTGCCATTGTCGATGTATTATTTTACCACCGGGCCAGACGCCGTAGCCATGCGCGCACTTCAAAATCGGTCAGCTGTGTATTGGCTGCTACTGTTTAGTATTTATTCACGTGTTGGTAACACTGGAGCCCAGTAAAATCGTCTCTACGTACCGGTTGAAAAGAGTCGATATCTCGTACTTTTACACTGAAAAAAAAAAAACTTTGTGGTGGCCACAAAATATTTTGCTGGTATTCATACTGCCATATTATTTTGTGGTGAAAAAAAATTATAGATAACACAAAATAATTTGGCATTGTGAATAGCAGCAAAATATTTTGTATTATTCGCTCTTCTGTGAACACACATAATTGTCCTGGACAACCCTGGCCTTTATGACGCGCCCCACTGCGAGCGGGAAGTTTTGGTGCGAAACCCTTGCAAATTTTTATTCGCCGCGAACGAATCTGGAACGCGCCGGTGGTGGAGCCAATATTCGTGACCCTGAGAAGTGCCTCCGGCCTTCTCCCTTCCTCCCAGCAACCTATTTTTCTGCACTTTTCTCCCCAGCAGCTGCCGCATCAAGGACTTTCCCACACTCGTGTATACCTCCTCCCCGCATCGGTGGCCACGAAAACCCCACCAGCCGACACCATTACATGATCAATAAGGAATGGGAATATTGGAGACGCGGCGCGGGCGCTGTTTACTTCCGCCGGGGTGTATAGGGGTGGAATGGGGGAGGAGGGGGGCGAACAAATTTGCCTCCGAACTGTTATAGTATCCACTGCAGATCTTTCACGTCTCCGGTTACACGACTTTGCTTCGCGGCACAACACACGAGTAAACATAAACAACTTGGCATACAACAGATACACATGGCCACTGAACACTGGAATATTTCCATTGCTTTTAGGGGGCCGCGGTGATGTAGTGGTCAGAATACTCGCTTCCCACATAGGTGAACCGGGCTCGATTCCCACCGGAGTCGCTCGAATTTCGCATGTGGGAATCGTGCCGGACGATGCCGCTGGTAGGCGGGTTTTTCTCGGGGATATCCCCTTTCCTCCCGTCCCTTCATTCCGGTGCTGCTCCGTACTCACCTCGCTTCGCCCTCATCGACTCTTAAGATCTCGATGTTAAGAGAACCCAAAATCTCTCCACTCCACTTTATTGCTTTAAAGGGAACTTTTCTTGCCATATTGGATTATGGGTTTTTATAGCTTGTTGATGTTAGTAAAATCAGACATTCCTAAAATACTTCTGTACCCAACTAGTTATTGATTTTTCATAGCAGCACAGACAGGACAAGGGAGCTACGAACTATTTATTACCCAATTTTTGTTCTCCCAAAGTTAGATGAAATCAGTTTTGTGACATACTGCAAGTACGAGTTAGTAGTTCAATTCTTAAAGCCTCGGTTTCGTCTATTATACAGAATTTCTTCGTTTTTGGGTCATATTTTCCATTCCAGAAAAATTACAGCAAATGTCTGATTATGGAAAATGTACATTCTAAAAGTTGTTTAATATTTTTGTGTCTAATTTTCACTCAGGGTTATTTAAAGATCCTGCATTTTTACAACTATCAAATAACATATTGAAAATAAAGCACAAAAATATTAAACAACTTATAACATGAAAAATATTTTATAATCAAAAATAGTCGGCAATTAACTCGGAGACCGAAATTAAGATACGAAAACTATGACTTTCTAAAGAGAGGTGAAGGTGAGCCTTAAGTTTGTACCTCAGAGTAAGGTTAATAACTATAGGTTATTCACGATCAAATGGGCACTATTGAAAGCCCTTTCATTTGGAGTAATAGTCAATAAACATATTTTATTTTAGCTTTGGACGTCAACTTCCGAGTACGTTTGAATTTACACTGTCTGTTTATTACTTACATACCAATATTTATTTTCAAAAGTTGCTAAAGGATAGAAATTAGCTGAAAGAAAAAGTAACTAGGGCCTCAAAAGAGCTCACTTTACCGAGAATAGCCCATAGTTGTGTATGTGTACTTTCGGAATTTTCTTTTTTTAAAAACAAACAAGCTATATATGCCATGTTCCTCTAGTTCGAAGGCCTGTCCACGTTTGTCGCCATGCACATTCTGCAGTGACGTCACTTGTCATTGACTTCAAATTGCCGGGAGTCTTTCGACGTTTTGAAAAGCCAGCCACACTCAGAGTTTGCCCATACTTCGACGGATTGAAAAACTTGTTTAGTATTTCGCCATCTCTGGGAATGTGTTTGGAAAAAAGTTTGCAAATCGTCTGTTTCCATGTTTCGGGCTCGTGTGTGGTTTTCGTATTGCTCAAGGTCACGTAACACGAGAGCCTATACTGTGTGTTTTATACTGTGTTATGCAATATACTGAATTCTGGGAATACTCCAGCCGCTCTCATTTTTTGTTGGCAATTGTGTTTTAAGTTAAGTGATCATCTTGTGAAATATGTTATAAACTCTAAATCTGAATCGCATAAAATTTAATTGTCTCAATCACTTAACAGTATCTTACTTATTCAACTGTTACTTCAATGAATTTAACTGATGAATCAGCGAAAAAGTGCCATTTTCCTTTCACTTATTGATTCAGTGACATTTTCTACTGATTCATCAATCATTTATTTAATTGTTTTTCAGTGATTTGTTTTTTTGACTGATGGATCAGTTACACAGCCATGAAAAATGTGTAAAAAATGGCCGTTAAACAACGTGTATCAAGTGCAATAACAACCCACGAACTAATAAAACCAATATAAAACACTCTATAAAAGTGTTTCGTATTACAAAACACCATTTTATGAGGTAACATGAACATATAGTCTTTCATTCCATTTTTTAATGTCTTTCATTTCGCTGATGTAATGTAATCATTACATCGCTCTGTTTGAAAGTTTACACTGCATATAAAGTGGCAAAGAGAGTGCAATCATATGTATTATTCGTTTTAGCAATCTTACGGATACCAATCAAAACAAAAGCGAAAAGTAAGGACATAAAATTTTAAACTACACGTTTTCGATGGATCAATATAAGACAAATATTTTCCTATAGCTCATCAACTTGACTTGGTATCTCAGACGGTAATTTAACTGTTTATATTTTAATTGGTTAGGGTGTGCGAGTTCAATCCTGGCCGCCTACGGGAAAATTTTTTACTTTTTGAAATTACAGTAAATTGCGCAATATAAATAGTAAACCATCGTAAATAAGTTTATATCTCGTATGTATTTGGCAAAATTCAATAAAAACTATTTCTGACACTCCGCTGGAGTTAGCCGTCACTTATTCAGACAATGAAATTGTTTCACGTCACTAATTCAGTCAGTGAAATTTTTCACTGGGACATTTTCACTTATTCAAGTAGTTGAATTCCACTGCTAATCAGTGGTTTTACACTGAATTTAGAAGGTACTTGATTTGCCCCTAGTGTTTATCGTTTGCTTGGAGTTTTTCAGGGAGTTTCAAACCGGTGGCTTAAAATTTATGAAAATAAACCGGAAAAATTTATTTAGTCAAAGACTATCATAAAATTAACTAGCAAATGTTCCGTTCTTTTTTGTGCATAAGTCTTGATTCTGCCTCATTGATTCCTTTTCGCGACTGTTTCTCTAGCTGAACTTAGCAACTAACACAGAGTAACTAAGTAATAGAGGTTAAAGAGCTGTATATTTCCCGAATTGAATTTGTAGACGACAGCAAAATGGCGTCGCATGTCAGAACACCGTTCGCCAGTCAGCACCTGGAAACTTGCTGACCGGAAAATTAGCCAATAGTGAACTACTCGTAGCACGCAGTAGCCAATCAGACCCAGGGCAGGTTCCAGAGCTTCCCGCAGCCAGTCAGCGAATGGGTACTCCCGCAATGAAGATATAGGTACGGAGTGGAGAGATGAAGAGATTTGTGCGGCTCTTAACAGAGAAGTCTTGGGAGCCGATGAGGGTGATTGAAGTGAATATGGAGCGGCGCCGTAATGAAGGGGCGGGGGAAACGGGAGATCCCCCAGAAGACCCGCCGACCAACGGCATCGTCCGGCACGATTCCCACTTGCGAAAGTCCGGTGACCCGGCCGGGGATTGAGCCCAGTTCGCCTAGGTGGGAGTCGAGCGTGCTAATCGCTCAGTCACCGTGGCCCCTATAGCTAAGTAATTTCTCTTCTGTATACTTAACATTTTCTGTGCTGCAACAAGCTCATCTGGAAGTACTCGGAACTGAGAGCTGACCCACGCCTGAGTTAACGGGATCTGGTGACCTACCAAGAAAAAAACCACATGGACATTTCTGGTTACCGAAAATACAGTTTACGATAGTATGAAAAAATAAACGTTTAGGTTAGTGATTCATATTTTAACCCATCTTGAGTAGCAGATGACATTTTACTCTGTCAACTGTGAATTTCTCATTCTTATGGAATACTATGACGTGCCCGTTCACGATGTTTATGTCGACAAGATAGTTCGAATTTGGAAGTAATGGGCTTCATTATAAATATCTAGTAATCTTCACCGACGTTGATCCCACACCCTAAACCAATGATATAATACCCACACTTCTTTAATTCTTTATACTTTATCCGGAAAGGAGAAAAAAAGAACAAATTTGGCCGAAGGCTTATCAAAGCATTCCACCCCTCTTTCTCTTTGTTTACGTGCCACCGTAAAAATTATAGAAGTTGACGTTTATCGTGAGAGACGTTAAGGCGGAAAAAAAGACCATCCCGTGCAGATTTCGACACACTATCAGGGGTGTGGTGCTGAGAATTCATCAAGAGCTTTTTTTCTGTAATAGTCTTGTGCTGGGGCGCAAGGATGGCGGCTAATCCGCGACGCCAGCACGTTGCTAATTTTTCACGTGGGCGAAGTTGCGCGATGGTCCGCCGGTATCGGCCCGTTATCTGGCGGCGCCCAGGCGTGCCAATAATCCCCGGGCGCTGTGTTTAACCGATATTTGCCTAATGCCTCCCGGAGCTCCCGTTGGCGCATTTTTCAAGCCACAGGGGTTGGCAGATTACTCGTGAGAGAGGGGAAGGGGATCAAGCGGTGAAATGGGGTAGTGGGGTATGGATGAAGGATTTAGTGGCTGTCGGTATGGACGGACTCAGCAATGTAGATAACCCTACCACCTGCCACGAGGCGATGGGTTTTTTTTTTTTTTTTTTTTTTTCCTCGCGTACAAGGCACCGACACTCCACGAGATGTGATTCATGGATAGTTACCTGCTGATAGTACAAGAGCGGCTAGCGTGCAGGACTTTGTTGACGTGTCGGGATGTTGTCAACGTCAGGGTGCAAATTTGAGCACTACGTCAAGAATCAAGTTCTTCCGTGATTTCCTGCTGGTTCATTTATGAAACTATCGTCGTCTCAAGTAAAGTAGCTACCGTCTCTGTGGGAAGTTTTCAGGAGTCAAAATACAGGTAACGAATTGGTCCTCTTGATGGGTGGGTAGTGGGTTCGATTCCTGGCGTTGTCCTTGAATTATTTGTTGGTGATGGGACTGTATAGTCCATTTGCAGTTACCTCAAATTTTTCTAAAGTCCTGCTAAAGTTATTCTTCCATGGTATTCCTCTGCGTTATGCAAACAAAGCTTAACCGAGTCTAGAATATTACACGAAATGGACTACTCGCGACATTCTTGCGCACTCGGCGTAGTAATCCTTTGCATAAGAACTATTTCTTACCGGGCATTACCAACACACCTGTATTTCTCTCTGTTTTAATTGTATTAATTATGAAGGAAACATTATAATTTATTGATAAAATTAAGTAAACGTTTAATTCAACAGAACATAAGGTACTTTTATGTCAACAAAAGTATAAGAAACTTGTGATAAATGGCATACTTAGTAAACAAACAAACTTATCTTACATTGGGAGATTTTTCAAAGGTTTGTTTCAAAATGTGTGAAGAACCCGTGATCAGACTACAACGGGGCTGACCCAGTCTCGTGAGGTTAGCTGATGACCTACTGAGAGTAAAATATGTCTGTTCAGGTTGGTTCTCCAAGATACATTCTGGAAGTGACTAGTGCTCATCCACGCAATCGTCGAGCCGTGACGATCACTTATGCGGTTAAAGTCGGTAGTGAGTAAAATTGGCGGTTGCGTGACTATATAATCTCATGCATATATACAATTATATTTACTTTCACAAGCTTTCTGTTTACCTCTGAAACTTTATTCTTTGGAAGTGATGAGTATTTTCTCGCAAAATATCAGAAGACGAGCTATATCACATGCCATACGTCCGTGCAACAAAGCATTAAGATGGATAATCAGAAGGGCATATACTCAAACCTTCTCGTAAGGGAAATTTTTACAGCTTATGCTTTTCTTAGTAATAATGAAATTTTTTTTTTTTTTTACAAATGAGGTAAACTGAACGCTAAGCAGACTTTTCTTTTTTAGTGCCGAGTTAGTGTATGACAACGAATAAAAGAAACAGAATCACTTATACAAAACCTTCTAGAAGATACACGGTGCATGTTAAGTGTTGTTAGTGAATGTAAACTAGGGATATCTCAGAGAGCAAGGTAACTGAGTTGGTACTAAGTGCACAATGATATAACGGTAGTTAATATACACTACGTTAATAATATTCATGCTCGATAATAGCTTGCTTACACAGATCATACGAGGACAGGAAACCAACTTGTGTCTTATATTACCTTATTTATAGGCTGCTCACGTAAAAAAAAAGAGCACATTTTAAAGCCCTGCTTAAGATATACTTGTATGCACCTTGTGTAATCTTCCGCCTTATGTCAAATTAACATTGTAATGGGCCTCATCACTTTATTCATGCATCGGTCAAGTGAAATTGTGAAATTATTAGGAAGGTAAACATGTTATAAATCTGATAATTTTTACACACTGAAGCATTAAAAAAAAAAAAAAAAAAAAAAAAAAAGTGAAATAAATAATTTGTATTATCACTCATGGTTACCTACCACTTCTGTATTTGACGATATGATATGGAACTACTTTCAACGTATCGTTACCAACTTTACTTGGCGAATGTCACTCAGTGCACCCGTTCAAGTATATGTACGCATGGGCAGTGCTTTTTTTCTAGGGTTGATTTCAAAAGTGCTCACTTTATCGTGAACAACCTTTAAGTGGATATACAGCTGTCTTCACTTATCTCAGAGTACCGTTCGTAGTAGACACTCCCGTGTATCAACTGTCTAGTGATAGAAATAGTACTGGGCACTATAGTGGGAAGTTTAAAGCATGCTGTGACTTAAAAAGTCTTCAGAAGGCACCTTCTTACAAGGAAGGGGCTTTGTCTAAGACTTCCCGTCATCCATAATTGTCGATAATATAGGCGTCGTTAGAGGAACACTCATCCATGATAAAGTTGAAATGATGGAATATCAAATATCACAACTAAATTATATTTTAAACCTAAATACTTCATAAATGATGCACATTAAGGGTGGACGAATAGTAACTTCTCGTTACTTTAGTTATCGTTACTGCGCTGGATCGGAAGTAACGAGTACCGATTCTCTAAAATACTCGTTACTCTAGTACCTATTCACAAAGCTGTCTCGGGTCGTTACTGCGCAGGTTCGCCAGGGTTCGTGCTGAAGAACGAAGAAAAGTTGAATAGTAGAAAGGTAACGAATTCCTCTCCTCCCACCAGCTTGTGGAGCCGAAGGGGGGTGATGGGTTAACTACAGCAGTTAGGGTGGTACGGTGGCTGAGCGGTTAACCTGTTCGCCTCCTACCAAAGGCGATCCGGTTCAATCCCTGGCCGGATCACTCTCGATTTTCGCATGTGGGAATCGTGCCGGATGATGTCATTGGTCGGCGGGTTTTCTCGGGGATCTCCAGTTTCTCCTGCCCTTTCATTCCGGCGCTGCTGCATACTCACCTCAATCGCCCTCATCGGCTCTCAAGACCTCGATGTTAAGAGCTGTCTAATTCTCTTCTCTTCAATTCATAGCAGTTAGGTATTGTGAAGGGAGGGGTACACTTTTGTTTCGTTCTAGCATCTAACCTAGTTTCATGCGTCGCGAATGTATTGACGTTAGCGATAATACTATTTGGATAGAGTGCTCTGACTATATATTAATCAGTACAAAAGAGTGTTACGGCCTGTGTCACTCAACCTCGGGGATGAAAAGCAACTTTTAAAGTGTTACACTAGTACGATAGCAAGGCAAAAATGTAAGAATTTTTATTCTCACAAAATAAACGTTATGATGCTGTCGTTTATGAAGTTGTAGCAAGTGTTGTACTTCAATGACAAATAATGTGTAAATATTAAATAAACAAAAAAATTAGAATACGATAAACATTAATTTTATATTTTGTTGTTTTCTTGGGTAACAAAGGATTACAACAACAATCCGCGGGGATATCCGTTATAAATTAACGCGATTAAATTATGCTACGAAAGCATACCTAACATGTATTACATGTGCAATAACTTATCAACGATTTATTATTTTATGCAAAAATAAAGGGTTGAGTTGAGTTTTATAAGCGTACATATAACTATTATTGTGAAAGAAGGTGATTGAATAAAAATCGTTTAGTAACGAGTAAGAAATGAGTAAGGAACTCTAGTAACTATTCCTTCTTCACGGCCTACGCGCTTTCTTCCGAAAGTCCGGGAAAATGTAACAAATAACTAAGTAACTCGTTCAAATTAACGAGTCCTCGATTGAGCAGTAACGAGAAGTAACGAATACTGGAATGTAACGAGACCACACATCCGTAATGCACATCAATTTATGATAGCCTAAAGTTAAAGTTTATAGAACGTGCATAAGAGAGTAACTACACAGAACGACGAAAAATGATAACACAAAAAAATTTGTCTTGTCATTTTTTCGTCGTTCTGTGTCTCTGTTGGTTAATTTTTTTTTCTCTGGTTATTTTGTGGTCCCTGTGTTGCTAGTGGTGTTGAATTATTTGGTTTTATAATCTGGCAAGAAATACTTATTGTTTATAATTTGTGTTTGTTTTGAGTTTTCTATGTTCAGCTGTGTCCAATGATGTTTTTTTTACTGCTTTGCTAACTTGTGTGAGGTTCTCGTTTTCGTCATCGTGTTGTCTTTCCTGTGGTTTGCTTTTGCTGTCTGTCCTGTTTTGTAATAATAAATCGTTCGTCCGTCTTTTGTCGTTTTAATGGTATACATATATATTTTTTTTTCTATTGGCAAGGAAACAGCTTTTGCTAATTATCTGTCTGTGGTGTGGTAAAATGTTTTTTTATTTTCTCGTTTATTTTTTCTCTTGCTGAGTTCTGTGCGTGTGCGATTTTTATTAAGTCTCTTGGTTGGCAATGGACACCGTCCAATCATACCACCATAATGACATTAGGTATACACATTGTTTTCACGCTCTCCGACAAAGCTATATAAAAAAAACTTTTTCAGGCTGTTATATCTAAAAATATAGGAACAGAATAAATACGAAATTACGATAAACGCTGTTCACGGTAAAATGAGCACTTTAGAAAGCCCTGCTTAAAATCTACTTGTATGTATATAGTGTATTATTCCGCATTATGTAAAATTAGCATTCCCGTGAACCACATCACTTTATTCACACGTCGGTCAAGTGAAATTGTGAAATTATTAGAAAAGTAAATATTTTACAAATCTGGTTATTTTTACATTTCCAGCGTATTAAAAAACAGAACGAGAAAGAAATAATTTAAGTTATCACAATGGTTACCTAAAACTTTTTATTCGACGTTAAATATAGAACTATTTTCCATCCATCGTTACCAACTTTACTGGGTGCATGCCACCCAGTGAGCCCGTTGAAATATACGCAGACAGGGGCAGTGACATTTTACTAAAGCTGAATTCAAAAGTGCTCACTTTATCGTGAACAGACTTCAGAGGCATGCATTAGACTTTGCTACAGAGTCGCGTCCAGTAAAGTTACAGGATCACCGTTTAAAGTCACGTTCAGGCGATTCGCCGACGGAAAGACTGCACATCAGTTGAGCGCCTTGCGCGTAGAGGCGATACAGCTTTACATACGCCAATCGGCGTCGCCCGTAGTGATTCACCGGTCTTTGCCTCGCTCACGCAAACACACTCCTCGCTATGCTAACGCCTTAAGTGAGTACTAAGAACTCACAGTATAGGACGACAATCGTTTTGTGCGCAACATTTCTTAATTTGCGGACAGATTGACTGAACTGGTGGAATTCTCAAATTAGTTATTGACAACATTTACGTAAACGCCTATCACATCACTGACTAAGCTCTACAAATACATTTCACGCTAGGCTTTTTACAATGCCTACATTACAAAAAAAACTTGTTGGTCCAGTAAACCGTTGGACCGACGTTGACAATTTTGTTCAAATATAACTGACTGGGGTGAGTAATTTTATAATTGAGATATACTTCATTTAAAAAATGTGTATTTCTGGAAATAATTTGTAGATCTAAACAAATACGTACGATTTCTCTACACCACAGATTACGAAACAGCCAATCAATACTTATGCAGCGTAATTTTAACTCACGTTCAATGGCTCTCCGAATCATAAAGCACATCGTGAAAACTACATAAAAATAACTTTGAAGAACTACATCTATTATTTCAAACGTAAATAATATTTTCTAACATACAGATTGCAAAAATAATCTCTGACAACACACAGTATGTGATACAGGAAGAGCTAGCATATTGCTAAAATCCACGCCGCGGATGAAATGCATAGTAGAGAATAAGGCTTCTTTGACCAGCACACGCGTCGCTCTCTGCACAGCTGATGCACGCTTTGTAATGAAGTTGGAGGTCGACGTTTCGAATTCCTTTGTAACCTAAGATATCGTGCTCTTGCTGGGTTGGTCGAGGTGCCTTATTGATGAAGTCTGCAGCCAACCGTACGGCCTATGTTCGAAGTGCTTTATTAGTTTGTCGCGCTATAGCAGCCAAACCATGCATATCTGGACATGGGCTCCCGCTAGTAAAATGTTCAACTCATTGTCTTGTATTATCGGTAAGGGTAGTGAAATTTCGCGAAAAGATTTCAAGTCAGGTTATTTTTAAAAACACTGTAGGGTCGTTTACCTGTCTCAATTAGCGGAATTACTTTTTAACTCGTGTTAACTGTCTGCACACGAATCACGTAGGAGCCATGCCGATTTTTCCGAATTCTTAGTGGCCCGGTAAAATATGAAAACTCCTTCTCAAGCAGACATCAACCAATAGAAACAGACAAACTGCTGTTGGGTGCTTATAGTATTGAAGTCTACCCTGTACTCAATTTTTTTTTTTTCGCGAAATATCACTAGCTCTAACTATCGGTGTTTTTTTTTTTTTTACCCTACATATAAGCTCACCAACAATGAATTGTACCCTAACTTCTAAGAAGCCTCTGTTTTTATTTTAAGCTGTCATACCTGTGTAAACAAGCATGAAGTCCGCTTTTATTTCCGATACGCAGTCGTACCTATTGTAAAAAAAAGGCGTAAGTCACTCGGTTCCAACCACTCGCCTTCTACTCCGAGAACCCGGACCGGAAGGAAGTGCGAACGAATGGTTCCGGCATACGTAACGAGGATTCCATTCAGACCTAACTCCGTGTGACTTGCATCTTTCATGCGACAGGAAATTCCGTTACAGAAAGGCTTTGAGTTTGAACACACCGTTTCGATTGTATCAGATCCCATACTGAGCCTCTCAAAACAAGTTATCAATTTCTGCCTCAGGAACTCCTCACTAAGTAACAGATTTATTTTCATTAGAAAATATTCGCCTGTGCACGGCCAAAATGCTGAGTCAACCGAACATTTTGTTGCACGGCTCTTTGTCTCGATTTAAAAAAAAAAAAAACAGGTTTTGGATTCCTGGACGTGTTAGTTTGATAGATTTACAAAAATCAAATTTTTATACTGCCAGCTTTTTTTTTGTAGAATTGCTTTGTGTAGATTCTATTTCAAAGTAGTTTCACTATATATAAGAAGTATTTAGTCGACACAACCGTGCCTTGCTCGTGCAAGTAGCTTGTCTTTATTTCGCATTTCACAGAAAGAGTGCTGTTCCCGCTGCATGGAAATTACCAGAGAAAGTATTACAATGAAACGTAAGAACTCTAAGCACTTACTTCGCGATAAATATTTCCCCAAGTTTCGGGTGATCTGAATGAAATAACTTACAATGTTACTGTACAAGTTTCGGGTGATCTGAATGAAATAACTTACAATGTTACTGTACAAGTTTCGGGTGATCTGAATGAAATAACTTACAATGTTACTGTACAAGTTTCGGGTGATCTGAATGAAATAACTTACAATGTTACTGTACAAGTTTCAGGTGATCTGAATGAAATAACTTACAATGTTACTGTACAAGTTTTTTTTTATTCGCATCAGGTTTATATAATTGACCTTACCATCGCACTGTAAAAATTGATGATTTTGTTTCCGAAGCTTTGTGATAGGTGCCATTTTTTTTTGCTGGAAGAAGTGTATATATAGTGCGAATTTGGGAAGAAATCACACTGAGAAATAGAAGTAGAATATTCTATGAAATGTGTATTAGAAATACAAATATAACAACCTACATTAAAAATGTAATAATTGAAAATATTCCTATTTGCAAAAAATTCTAAACTTTCCTTCGATTGTTTTTTCATTACTTAGATTTGTTTTAAACACTGTTATTTATATTTGATAAGTATAATTCTTTTCATAATTTTTTTGTTTATTATCTTGGTTTATAAAACGTGTTTTGAAAGATTCAATGTCGTTTAAATTTTCCTGGCTGGACGGACATTAGTTTAATCAGCAAATTACCTTTCCGTCTACTACGGTGGACTGAGATCCACCGGGAACCATACCTGTTTTTCATTCAGGATGTCTGAGGGGTTATCCCAAGCTGCCTGTAATCGAATTAACATTTATTCTGAGATTCACGTTTTATTTCCTTGGGAAGAAATCTTCAGCAGCGAAGACACTCGATGTGAGGTGATTGATTGTGAAATTGTTCCTGGATAAATGGGTGATTCTAGTTTTGTTTTTGAGCTAAAATATGTTATTAAATTATTATTACTTTGAGATCAATAGAAATGTATTTTACGTAAGTTATAAACTTTCGATATCCAAGCCAGATTATTGAAGATTAATCCTACACAAGGAGTTGACGCGTATCAGAGAATCGTCGTGGAGACAAGAACTAACGATTTGTGGGCGTTATTTTCAACGAATATTAGTATAGGCAAATCTGCGTCACACTTTTGGTGATTCTGTAACATATTAAGCAGTTAAACGAATGCGTGTAGTAAATGAGCAATGGTAGTTAGTGTAATTTATATAAGCACTAAGCTGAAGGCTATGTGAATCCAATACTTCAACCACACGCTTTAACATAAGGACCTATAGTCAAGTTATCTTCCCATTCGTTACCTGAACTAGTGGAAATATCCTACAGTATGGCGTAACCTATTTGGCACAAAACTCGTTCCCTGCGTGTCATATGGTCAATGAGACACCGAGTTCGCTAAAGGACTGTATTAAAAGAACTGGTTTCGCTGCCGCTACTACAAATATTAGAACGTCTTCACTTTTAAGTGATTGTCTCTTAAAGTGTGAGGGCTTTCTTTTGTTTGTAACTGAGATTCTATTATCACTTGGATTGTGAAGGGTTTATTAATGTCCCCCGGTGTTATGCCTGAAAGCTTTATCAGGGAACGGCTTACAAACTAACTTATTACCTAACTTAAACTAACACCCATGCCTTACCTGGGATTCGAGCCCACAACCTCCCGCACCGAAGACCGGCGGCGCACCAACCAACTGCTCCACGGGAGGTCGACTCCATGATCAATGGCAAGTAATTTTTGACTACCATTAAACATTTAGTAATGTTTATATATTGGTAATATATTAACGACTAAAAGTTAATAACTATTTTTAATGCACCGTAATATTTCGCTTCTGTGTGCTATCTTTATTTTAGCACGCGGGAAACATGTGAATGACACGCGAATCAGAGCACTGTATTACATGGAGTGGGCGAATGATGGCTCCATTTGGACAACGTGCATTTTGATGCAAGGCCAATGGCAGAATATGCACGTCAATTTACTGAGATTAAGAGGGAGGGGTTTACTTGCTCGTAGATTAAAAACCAGGTGCCTGTATCATTGTGCACGCACAAAAAGTATCTTATTAAAATAGACGAGGTTTATGTTAATTAAGTGCTTGCACAAATTTGCAGACTATGAATGAAGAACCGCGTAATTCCATGTTCAGGAGCGGCACCATTGTGTCCCTGCAATGGTCGTAGAAAGCTAAGAGCGAATCTTACAATTCTCATTCAAACACACTTCTTACATCCAAAACCATTCTGTAGTTATGGTAAAATATTTACTAAAGGTTTACGAAAAAGCTGCTGTTAGCCAACAACAGTTACCAAATGGCTCCGACTCATATTATTAGGAAGATCGTCCTCAAAACTGTTGAAACCGTTGACCGGCAAACTGTGCGTCTGCATGCCACTATACGAATGAGGATCGCGGGTATTATTAAATGCATCCGAACCTGGGATACCTATGCCAATCCTCCACCGTGAATGAAAATTGGCAGGAAATGTGGACACGAAAGGAAACTACTGCGGGTGATAAAGAGAAGCGCTACAATAACTCTGAGGCCGAGGATTATGCCGGGAAATGGCGGCCATCGGAAGTCCGTAATGGCCTCTAATGACGACGGCCAAATTGCGTCCCATCACGCGGCGCGAGCCGAGCTTGAACAACGCTGATCCCCGTGATACGGCGCCCGGTGGCCAGCCAATCAGCACGCGGGTGTGTCATCGCGCTGCTTCGAGGACATGGGGCTTCCAGAACGGCCCCGAGATACGTAATCTAACTAGCGACCACGATCTTCAACAAGGCTGTAGCTGGTCACACGGTCTGGCGATGGCTGCCAGTAAACCATATGTGTTTACATTTAAACTCTGTAGCGTTTTCTTAAAATTAACTCAATGATTTTATGTGAAATCTTCGTTTCTAACAGCTCCAAAGTTACGAGGATTAAATAATTGCTGGAGACCTGAAAACTTCACGAGTAATCCAGGCAATACGTTTGTTCATTGGCTACTCCCTTGGTGGAAAGTCTTTTAATCCCTTAAGTTGGTTGTGCATGCTTCAGTCACTTTATGTCGAGCTGTTTTTTAGTGCTTCAGAATCCTCTGAGATATGTCCAAGAAATTGCGATCCCGTGACAAAAGCACCAAATAGTACACGGAATGTTTGGGTCTCTAAGAAAAGCCCGTTGAATACAAAGTTGTGCAATTTGAAATCGTAACAGTGAAACTGCTATAGAACAGCGAATTTGACTGTGGTCTGTTGAAACTGCTCCACTTGAATCAGTAACTTTCTACTGATCAATTTAGTTGTTGGCATTCACTTAAAGAGTGATTTCGACAAATTCCTAGAGGATGGCACCGTCCTGGCAGTAAAATTTCAGTCCATTCCACTGATTTGCCAGTAGATAACAGCGCATTAACTGAAGATTCAGTATAGTAATACTACTGATTCAAATTACAGATTCAGATTTAGGATGTGCGTCGCTGCCTTCTTTTAACTTGTATTCGCTTGAAATTTTCCATGGCTCCTTGAATGGGATGGGGTTGAAGAGGGGAGCTGAATAGCCTCTCACGCCATAGCAGTTTCAAACAGTAAAGGCTGTTCACGATAAAGTGAACACTTTTAAAATCAACCTTAGAAAAATGTCACTGCTCCTACCTACATGTAATTTAACGGGCACACTGAGTGACCTTCGCCCAATGAAGTTGGTAACGATGGAGGGAAAGTAGTTCATTATCTTAACGTAGAATAAAAAGTGTTAGTTAACCATTTGTGACGAATTAAATTATTTCTTTCGCTTCCTGTTTTTTAATGCATCAGGGTGTAAAAATGAGCAGATTTGTAAAATATTTACTTTTATAGTAATTTAACAGTTTCACTTGACCGACACATGAATAAAGTGATGAAGTCCAAAGCATTGTTCATTTTAAATAAGGCGGAAGACTACACGACGTGCATTCAAGTAGATCCTAAGCAGGGCTTTTAAAAATGCTCAATTTACCCTGAAAAGCATATATATATATATATAGGGACAGGTATTTTACGTGAAATGTTTTCAAGACCAGTTGTACTCCAAAACAGTATTGCTCATATGCACTTTCGTGTTTGGATGATTTTAAATGTCATGTGCCTCAAGTGTCTGTCCGCGAATCATGGACGTTCAGTATGGGAGTCTTTTATTAAGATTTGCCCAGTCAAATAGGAACATATCTTCTCACGTAGACACGCGGCCAATAACCAAAGAAAGTTGTGCACTCTAAATTCGAATCAGTGGAAAACCACCAATTTGCAGTGAAAATGGCTTTACTTAGAATCAGTGAAATTTTTCACAACACTGACTCAATCAGAGTAATTTTTCCACTGAAACCATCAGTGATTTTTTTTTTCCATTGATTCTAAGTGGAGCCATTTTCACTGTGAATCAGTGATTTTCCATTGATTCGAATTACAGTGTGGTTGTGGATTTAGGATAATGAAGTCTATCGTGGCCTTAGATATTTTCACTAAAAACACCTCTCCCTACCTGTAGACAAGATTTGTGTTACAGTAATTGTAGCTTTGGGCCAACGTTTAGCTCGGTTGACACCCGCCACGCCTATATGGGTTCGATTCCCAGTAGAGTTACCACGAATTTTCACATGTGAGGAACGTGATGGATGTTGCTGTTGGAGTCCGGCATTTTTTTTTTGGAGACCCCGCTTCATTGCCCTTACATCGCACCGTCGCTACATTAATCACACGCAGGGAAATTCTTTCTGGCCTGTGCGGTGAACTGCGACTGGTTTGGCACCTCCTGCAGACGTCACTATAAGAAACAGCAACACCGCAGAGAATGGAGTGGAGTGGGGAAATCTGGGCGGTTATTAACATCGAGATCTTGAGAGCCGATGAGGGTGAAACGAGGTTAGCATGTAGCAGCGCCGGAATGCAAGAAAGGGGCAAACGGGATATCGGCGAGAAAACCTGCCGACCAACGACATCGTCCGGCACGATTTCCACATGCGAAAATCCGGAAGCGACCCCGCCCGGGAATCGAACCCAGTTCGCCTAGTTGGGAGGTGAGTTACCTGACCACTCCACCACCGGAGCCCCACAACAGAGAAGATAAATACACTGGCACGAATTTCTCCGATTGACTGCGCGAGGCTCTGAGAACTGGTCTTGTATATCCGATTGGCTACTGCGTGCTGCAGGAAGTACACTTTTTGGCTGAGCTGCCAGCTGATAAGAAAGTTACTAAGTGCTGATTGGCGAACAGCGTTCTGACAAGTCGCTGGCTAGTGACACCATCTTGCTAGCGTGTGCGGCTGGAGTTGGAGAAACAACTGCTGGTTTCGCCTTTGTTTTTTCTTAAGAACTTTGTGGCAACACTACTGTAACTATCGGATTCTGCCTCCCATGCGTTTTCGGCACGTACCATGTTTTTCCTGCATTTTATACACAGGACTTTTTTCACCCGCCTTTCAGGTGTGCAACGCTTCATAAATAATTTTGCTTGGAAAAATTTCCCGAAAACTGGAGGGGGTTAACCGAAAAATATTTCTTCATTAAGATAGTAAACATATTTGAATGAAACAGATTCAATAAATGTCGAACCGGAATTTGTGGAAAGAAAATTGCCGATTGTGTGCAAAAAAAAACTGTTGCTTCGATTACAAACGAAAATAATCCAAACAAAAACCCAACTTTATTTTCCTCACAGTCGTTAGTTTAAGCATTTTTATAGATTGGCCGTTAGAAACAGTTCGTGCTTGGAATATTTTGCACTCCGTCGGGCAAGCTGCAAGAGCCTAGATTGTACAATTTTAGCAGCTTGATGAATCCTCCTATAGGTTTCACTACGAAAGCTATGTCGCTTGTTGGGTGATAACCCTGTCGTCGGGCGCAACTCCCTCCCCCCCCCCCCCTAACCAACCTAACTACAATAAATTTTACACTTGACGGGCGACAAACATTTTCAGAAATTTATGACAAGCTAGAAGTTAGTAACTTATAACCACCGCAGTAGGAATACAACTTCTGTTTTACTCTTTATTACAACTTACGATCATCCTATTGGTACACAACACACCGTACTCTGTACTGTACTGTGCAACCTTCATTACTGGATAACTGTCAGACATCATGACGTTGATTAGTCAATTTCCCAATTAAATGTACGTTATAAGTAACTTGGTATGCAATTCATTGTGCTATTTGACTAATTGGTTACGACATAGAAAAGAAATTGAGTTTGGCTGTGTTGGGGACACGGCCGTTTGGTTAGAATGAATACGCCTACTTTGATGCGCTCGGATACCTACATGTATATTTTACGTTCCCGGCACCGCTTCACTCTATCATATTGGGGTTTATGGGATAGGCCGTTCACGGTAAAATGGGCACTTTTTGAAGTTGTTACATTAGTCATAATAACCAATAAATACATTTTGTTGTGGCCTCTGACTTTTGGTTTTGGGTATGGTGAATGTATACACTGTGATTATTACTCACATGGCAGGGTTTACATTAACAAATGGTGGAAGTAAGTAAATTGTTTGAAAGAAAAAAGTAACTAGTGCTTCAAAAGTGCTCACTTTATCGTGAGCGGCCTATATCACTGGATTGCTTTTGAGATGCTCTTTCCAACAGTATACGATTTCTTTATATCGACTTGGCTTTTTAATGAGTATAGGCCGAAATTGTGTTAAATTTTCTTAACTTTTTACACTAAACGTCTTAATTTCACCATAACCACGCCACACAAATGTTTTCATAAACGCAATCGATTGATCTTTACAAGACCTGTCGATTGAAACTTAAACGAGCGTCATAACTTCTCCTAGTCAATGTTATTAGACGCGTAAGTTATGAGACGCGAAGAAATGAACTCAAAATTGCTCCCACTCCCTCCCCGCTCCCCAATCATGTGATGATTCGCAGTCCTCACTTAACGTAACATATTCTTTGATCATTTGGCAATCGGGTAGTGTAATTGAATTTTGAACGTAGACGATAGATTCGGATTTTGATATAATCGTATTTTCTGGATTGCCTCCCCCTGTGGTCGCAAATTTAAAGACGTATTCACGTCAAAATGTCCCGGGTCAGCAACGTTCAAGAATGCCAATCGGGAATCGGCGCCTGGTAACCTACTTGCCAGCTCGTAGCCCAGAGAATGGGGATCCTTCTGCAACACGCAACTGCGAATCACACACAAGGCCCGTTTCAATAGCCTTGCGCAGGAATTAGAGAATATATACGTCTATTTTGTCCTGCTTGCTCCTCTCTCCGAATCGAACAGACTACTATGGTAATTTGGGGTTACGTAGTCTAGAGCTATGGAAATAATAGGACTAGGTCCAACAACGCGTCTCTTTATTACACTATTTGATTACTATATGTTAAACAGGAAAACACTAATTCAAGACGCTTCAACGATGGCACACAAACTAATGGAATCGACTCACAATCGACTCAACAGCTGGCTATCGTGCCTTAAAAGAAACTACTTTACATTAATCACAATAGAAATATATATTAATACTCCTAACGCGGCCTAACTTCCCTAAACCGGGTCCTATCCTGCATCCAATTCTCAAGGTTCTTACCACTGAACTTTTCTGCAGCCGACACTCGTCCGAGAGGCTCCCTTCTGGACCGTGGATTGGCTAGCGTCGTCGTCGTGTAGTGCCCCGACGTCCTCGACGTCGTGATGCCCTCCGTCATCTTACAGAATCACACTTAAATATGACGGCAGAGTGGGGGCGGCGCCCGTATCGCACTCATTTATGTACTCCACTCAGGGTACCCCTCTTCCTGCCAACCTCGCTACAGTTGCCTCGTCTCCTGCCGCGCTCTGCCCGACAGTCTTGCACCGCGGCTGTCGAGTCCGCGTGGCGCTGGTTCGGTTCTCCGGATAACATATGAAAGGAAACGCCACTCCATTTCGCGCCTTTGTGCTTATCTGCTCTGTGCTACAAGCTTAATGTTTGAGGCGAGGTCGGCAATGGTAGTTTGCTGACAATTTTTCGTGCTGCATTGAAAATCATCGGCACGTATGTCTCGAGTTGGACTGTAATCGACGAAGTGTTGTAGATCAACGAGACAGTAAACAACACCTGTGTACAATGTTTGCGGCGTGCCTGTATTTGCAACAACTGTACTCGTAGCGACGCGAGAAGCAGTTGTGTAGCCAGAAGGCTGTCCTGCTCGAGAAACACGCCTCCTCGTTCTTAACCTGTTTTGGATATTATTCGAGGACTGGGGCAGTGCCGGAACGTATATCAAGACGGACTCGAGTGACCCAAAATAATTCTTACGGGCAGGGTAGGGCTGATATGGGCGGGGCTCGTTTAACTATCTATTGCCTGAGAATTTCTTGTCTTGTCAAGGCCTTAGCCTGGATCGAGTACATCAAAAGTAGAGGCAAGTGATTACCCATTAAGTCAACCTTGATATGCAAATAATAGTTACCCATCAAGTTAGTATGATACGAAATTATTTGTTACGTTTTAGTAACCACTCATAATCTATCGATTGTCTGGCACTAAAAACAATTCCACATAGTTTTTATTTTTTATATGTTATATATTATATGATATAATAAAAACATTCTATAATAAAATGCACCACTATATATAGTGAGATCTCCTAGAAAAACCGCCAACCAGCGGCATCATTCGGTACGATGCCCACTTGCGAAAATCCGGAGTGACACTGCCGGAGATTGAACCCGGTTCGCCTTGGTGGGAGGTGAGTAATCTGACCTCTATGCCACCGCGGTCCCAATGATGAGAAAAAAAGGGGGCGGAGAGCACCGAACAGTAGCTCACAAATAACATGTACTTCTATTAGTAGCTCCTCTAAAAACACAAATATTTTTGTTAATCTTTCGTAGCGGATAAGGATAGCAGGTTTGTCTATATATTTCAACGCTAACCAGGAAAGTATTGCATTTTTTTCTTAGATGGCTGCGATATTCAATATTTTGCGCACTACAGTGGAAATTAATTCCACCCGGTTCGACTTACCAATGTCTTCTTGGAAACACTTCTTTCCCATCTGCAATGCCTCAACCATTATAGCAAATGTGCATTCGTACACATACTTGCTGGCGTGGAACCTTTTGACAGTTGTTGCCGCCTACTATAAGACTTTTAATAATAATAAATTTGTTTGTAATATATGTACGTTTGGGTATTTAAGACCTTTTCACATGGTCAAAAATTTATTAAATTCTATTTATTGAATCCAATCTACTGGGCAAAAATAATATTTAATTTGACTTTCATTTAATTGCATTTAATAATTTTTCAAGTCTCCACATGAAAATTCATCTCAATTTTTTTTTTAATGAAACCAGATTAAAACTACTGAAAACAAATGTTCAGTTGTATCTACGACTTGAGCACGATAAGAAAATAATTGGTAAAGCCAAAACTAATTTTCTTCATATTATTTTACATTTTATTTTTAAAAAGTCCTTATTTTGTAACAACTATAAATGTATCCACACAACTCTGTTATTATAAGATTACTTCAATTAATATTGTCAGAGACGCTGTTATCGGCGATTGTTATTTTGCATTTAATACAGAACATGTTCTAAACGAAAATGTTGAGGAAAAGCAAGACATTCAAGAGATTGAAAGTGAAACTGGTCGCGATTATGATGTTCGAATGACGTCACATAGCATACAATGAATTCGATTCAATAAAAATTGAAGATTATGTGAAGAAAAATTTGATCGTGTGGAAGGGCCTTAACTCTACGTATTTCCGCACGATTGCAAAAAGTTCAATACTAGTTAATGATTGATGCCTACAAATATCCGTTTTTTTTGGACTGAGAAATTTAGTCAATCTTTATTATTTGGTTTATCATGTTTGCAGACATCTGGGTATCAGATTACGTAAAATCTTATATTTTGCTGGAATATCTACAGATTTTAACAATTAGTTTCATATTGTCCTTTAAAGAATGCCTAAGTGTTAAATCCATACTGTGTGTTGAAATTTCCATTACTGCTGCTGTGTTGTACGTGTTCTTAGGAGTGTGCAGCATATTTGCACAAATATTAGAGCGCGGTATCCATAAGTAGACATTTTGGCAGCCATTTTCAGATAGGTTTCCAGTAGGGGCAACTTTCAGGATTTTATGTGCAAGCACAATAAGCTAAAATACCGGAAAGGATGCTTTTCCAGGGGGAAACAATTCCAGTGTCCAATATTCCAATGTTCTGAAATATTTAACTTCTTCCTTGCATAGGCAGTAATGCAACTACATAGCACAATACCATCTAGCATGACTTTGACTAACTATATTAGTGCCTGGTAATGATAGGTTAGTCATTTTGGGACATAAATCCAGTGGATTTATGTCCCAAAATATGTTTCAGAATTATGTGCACGATCGCAATCAATACCAAGACTCGAAAGGTTGCCTTTCCAGTGTGGGACAATTTTCAGGTTGTTTAGTGCGCGGACACAAATATATATTTAGGAATTGAAAAGGATTTATTTCCAACTGTACTTCAACTCTAGCACTGTATAATAAAATCCTGACAGGCTGCCTTTCCAAGGGGAAACTATTCACCTCCCCTGAAAAAAATATCCTGAAAGTTGAAAGTTGAAATAATGCTTTTCAAATGCATGTGGATAATTTAAAATGTACGTTTATAATTACCACATTCGAAATACGAGAATTAAGTAAAGAATTAAGTAAATATATAACGTCATAAAATAATACTATTTTCTAGTTTTGTTATCTTGTGCGCTGTTATTTCACCTCTGTAATAACTACCGGCTCTACAGATAAGGTTGCAAATAAACCGTGCAGGTATTTCTTTTTGTGTCGTTTTCATTTATTTATAGCCTTGCACGAGGCGGCAAATAACAAACAATGGCATACCGTACATGATACAATCTCAAGATATAGAGAATAAATGTTCAGAAATACATCACGTGAGTTAAGATCTGACCAATGCTTTTCCATCGCCCGAGATGGTGGAACATATGTAATGCGAAACTGAATGTTATGGAATACCGGGCTAAGTCTTGCATTTCTGTTGGAAATATTTCCTTGCTCATGCATACTTCTTGAGAATATTCATCATTCCCAGCACTACCACGAAAGAAATAAATGCACAGAAATTCAACTCATGTATTAAATTATTACCTGCAAATATTGCAAAATGTGTTTTGTACCATTGTTCTTTCCTAGTTAACTATCGAGTTCGGTTTTGAAATATGAACACAATGAAATCAATTGTACTGTGTGTTTTAATGCATAATACACGCTTACATGTTTGCCATTTTATTTGAAAATTATTGTTATTTCAATTACAAACTGATCTTAAATTAATTTCTGCATCAAGACCCTCAGGGTTCAGTCCATTCACAGATACAGTGGTCACACGGTAAACGCGCAACACAGGCAACCGGAGATAACCGGCAGTCCAGCAGAAATGAACAATGGCGCATCGAAGGTCGGTCGATTCAGCATTTTAGTTCAAAACGCACTCCACGGTAAAGTGGTGCCAAATGATGCAGCGCTTCTGAAAAGGCGATGCCTACTCGTGAGAACGCCTTCTTTCTGCTCAGAGCTATGTTAGTTGGCACCACTACCTGGAGAGCAGTCAAAGTTACTTTTTTTTATTTTATACATAGGCCTATAATCACGAAAAAGTGATCACTTTTGAATTAAACCTTACAAAAATCACTGCACCTAAGAGAATTTAACTCTTTGCCTCCTAAAAAGGCGAAATAAACTACTTGCATCTAAAGAGGCGAAACAAACATACTTGGCTCCTACCTAGTCATACTAAACAGACGGCCTCCCACCTAAGCGAAATTAATTGCTTTCCTCCCAAAAAAGATTAATAACCTACTTGAATCCCACCTAGGCGTACTGTAATACTGGACTTGCACCAAAGCAAACTGAACTAATTGCATCCTAAAAAGGCGAAATAAACTACTTGCCTCCCAAAGAGGCGAAATATACTACTTGGCTCACACCTAAGCAATCAAAAATGATATTCTCCTACATAGGCGAAATAAAATACTTGCGTTCCAGAAAGGAAACTGAACTAGGTGACTCCAACCTAGGCGAACAATAAATTATTGTCTTGCATTAAAGTGAATTGAACTAATTGCCTCCAAAAAGGGAGAAATAAACTACACGCTTCCCAAAAAGTCGAAATATTCTACTTGTCTCCTATCTAGGAGAACTGAAATAGTGACCTCCCATCTCAAGCGAAATGAACTACTTTCCTCACAAAAAGAAAAATGAACAACTTGACTCCTATCTAGGCGAACTGATATGCTTGCATTGAACCAAAACGAAATGAACTAATTGGATCCTAAAAAGGAAAAATAAACTACTTGCATTGCAAAGAGATGAAAAAACAGCTTGGCTACTACGTAGGCAAAAAGAATTCATGGCCTATAACCTAACCGAAATGAACTATTTTCATCCCTATATATATATATATATATATATATATATATATATATATATATATATATGGGCGCATTGAGTAACATTCGCCCAGTAAAGTGGATGGAAAGAAGTTACATATCTTAAGATCGAATTAAATAGGGTTTGGAAAACATCTGTGATAGTGCTAATTATATCATTCGCTTTTTTTTTTTTTTTTTTTTTTTCTAAATCAAAGTGTAAAAGTGAGCAGATATGTTATATATTAATTTTCAATAATTTCACAGCTTCACTTGACCGACGCATGACTAAAGTTATGAAGCCCACAGCAATGTTAATTTTACATAAGGCGGAATAACACAATACTTGCATACAAGTAGATACTAAGCAGGGCTTTCAAAAGTGCTCATTTTACTGTGAAAATCCTAAAGCTGTTTTCCGCGAAAAGATCTATGCTCAAGCTAGACTCCAACTGCTTATGTGCAAGTTTGCAGATTTCCTTTCGCTTCTGGCTTCGTGTCTGTGTAAGAAAACATTTAATCGGAATTAAGTTACCCTGACACTGAACGTCCGTTATTGGCTGGCAGAAACTTAAGACGCGTTCGGGTTTAAATCATCCAACCGCGATATTTGTTCTGAAATAACGTGTTTTGGAGTCCAACTAGTCGTTGAATGTTTTCGCGAAAAACCGGTGGCGCTACCTACCTCTAAGTTATCTAAATACTAAGTTCGTGGATGCACAACTATATTTTCCCAATACATGTATTGCAGGCATCAAGCATTTGTGATTGGGATATGTTAAAATGGGTCGTTTATATTTTCAACAAGCGTTAATTATAAACTATTTTAATTCAAACAGATTTTCTTGTGTTCGCGTTACAAGTACGTCAATAATTCAAATTTCATTATTTTTAATATAATAATTTTACAAATTTCTCATTACTTCATTTAAAAGTTTAAATTATACACGTTTACCAACTTGTTATATTTATCAGTAACATAGATAGAACCAGTGCAAAAAAAACGGAATAATTACATTTCCTACCGGATTGGCCGGAAGGATTATATTTCGATATCCCAATCAGCGAAATAAATGAAAGAGGAATTCACGTAAAGAAATCGATGCCGGGGTTGATAATTAAAATCACTGTAGTTGAAGTTTGCTATGTGCACAATTTCTCTCTCGAAATTATGTATCTACTAGTTACAGCGTGGAGTGCAGTTGACAGCTCATTAATAGACTCCGTGACTGACTTGTATCTTTGCTCTCAGAACTCGGGCACTATAGTTTCGAAAATTAAATATCCCTGCCGAAATTTTTTTCTATATTCTATTTCATATGGTGCAATTTTTCCTGTGTTCAAAAACAAGGTACCATACTTGTTTCCGGCAAATAATTTTTATTCGGAAATAATGTCGCAGTTTATTTAACATTATTCATATTTAAAGATCAAAATGCGAAAATATCGAGGTAATAAATATTAATTACTCAAATAAATTCTTTGTCGGTATTTCAGTTATATATATAATTTGTAACATCTCAATATATTAGGTATTGAATTAAACAACTTTTCATGTGATAACATTGTAATTTGAAAAAATGTTTGACAGTGTTGGTTTGTGTTACAATATTGCATCAGAGTTGATGTTTTATAAAGGAGTTGGATCATTTCTGCCGAAAATATTCGTTATACTGTTCAAATAAAAAGTTATGACAGTTATTAAAATCATGTTGGGTATCATGTATTTTCTAGAACCATGGTAACTTTGAATGAAGTAGAAATTTTTCCAACTTACGGTAATCAAGAAATGAGAATTAATGCAAAAATTAATACTGTAATATACAAAAACGCTATTGTGTATCAAATATAGAGTTGATGTTACTAATCGTATTGTATTGAAACATATTAGCTTAGCGAGTTTGAAAAAAACGCAGGGGGGAACTTGCCGCATCTTATTTATTTTACAAAAGAGAAGAATTAATTAAGTTAAGAAAACCATTAAAGAAATATTTTTTCTTGTGTGTTAAAACATATCCGTTTATATTATTAAATATCTTCATTTATGGATGAAAGATATGTCACAAAAATGACGTCACTAGTCAACAGTATGTCGAATCTCCATTCGCAAATCAGCACCTGGCAACCTACTCGCTAGCCGGCGGGCCAGTCAATAGGGTACATTTCGCACCAGGCAGTAACCAATTACGTGTCCACAGTGATAAAAAAAAACATTTCTGATAAATTAAAAAAATGGAAATTTATTTGTACCTGTTGGCACCTTTACTTCGTTTATTTCAGAATATTCGTGACTGCAGTGTTAATTTTTATCATTCTTAATTCATATTACTTATTACGGTGCACATACGTGAATTTGTACAAGAACAACGAAGTTAATGGACAAGGCAAGTAATTACGTTAGTAGTATGTTTATGTTCCTTCGGGGCCATGACATCTAGCATGAAGATATAGGAATTGTCCGCCATCTTGGTAGGTGTCATGGCCAGGACTCGATGCCGTGCTGGCTGTTCTTCCATCGTCATCCCAAGAAATTAGTTTCATTAAAAAATTATTCTAATAAAAAGTATATTAATGAAAAAGATTTTAACAAAAAATTAAAAATTATTGGCCCACCGCCTTGGGTTTTTAATAATTATATCGGTTTAGAGTTTCGCGGCAGATCAAAAATTCAATTTTTATACTTTTTTCGAGTAATGTTGCTAAAAACAATTTTGATAAAAATTAAATAATTTCGGCCTGCCACTTCGGTACCGAATGTACATAGGGAGGTATTGAAAACCCCTCCTCCCACACAAAAACCAGTCACCAAAAGAAAAATTTATTAATTTCGGCCCTTCGCTTTGGATTTATTTGTTTTCCTAAAAAAGAAAATGAAGTATGCCCCCGCCTGCTTTCGTGATAAATCCACGGGCAGCAGGGACTACAGAGACGGCTGTCTGTCTGTTCGCGTTATTTCACTATGATCAAAGAAAAGTGAGCACTTACTCTCTGTACCGTAGTGGATGTAACCACAGGTCTCAGATTACTTCTAATGATGCTGATAACACGACGCAGAAAGATAGAAAACTGCGGACGGTTGGTCTAATATACTGTTTGGCCCTCCCGTCCCCCCTGCATCGATGATTTGGTTCGATCGAAATCAGTCTTCAAAGGAGATTTCATTAGTTAACATCGTATTTCTCGCTGAACCACTTCCCTCCTACATCATCCTCCATTAACATATTTTTGTGCGAGACCAGCAGCTGGTTTCTTCACTTTGAATAGAAATGAGAGTGTTTGAGGGGGGGGATGGGTGGATTGGAGGGGCCCCCATCCGCCACTCCTCGCACCCGGGTGCGACTCGGTAAAATGGAGCCGCTACACATCGCTACATCGACATCAGCATAAAATAAGTCACGGTATCACTGCTAAGCATGCGCGGTGTCGCTACGGCAGCGTACCTTAAAGAGCTGCTTGTGACCCCAATAGGCATGTGTGGTGTGTACTCAGCGCAACACTACGCTTGTCGAAGTGGTAACCACCCTACCCGCTCTCTGCGCAAGCACTACTTCGTTATGGAAATTAGAGACGGCTTGTGACTACAGTGTTCGCTCATAATGGATAACTCACGACTGACACCCGGCCTTACTGCGTCGTGGCAACTGCTCTCATCAGCGTGCATGCATACATGTGTACTGAGAGTCTTTGAACCCGCAATTTCCATTCTGCTAAAACTATCACTTTTCTACAATCGCATCCGGCTGGTAGCAATGCAGCTCAATCACTTCGATTCTGTTGTTGATTTCTGCCCATGGGTCCATTTCAATACGTTGTCGTCTTCCATACCTGTTCACTTTATATCGTTGGCTACACAGAAACTGCTTGTTAGCATGTGTTAGCACGCTGGTGTCTCGAGCTGTACTGGTCCTGGGTTTGGTTCTGCGCTCAACTATATGAACGGTACGCCTAGCGAAACTCAATCTTATTGTACAGGTGCAAATGCAAAGTGATTTCTTTGTTTCTGAAGTCTATCTGCATAGCGTACTGATCGACGATCGTCATGGCCATTTCGTGTGTGCTCTCCTAAACCACGCGAACGTTCGGTACTTCGACTTGTCTATAACCTGGTAGGGTCATTGGTGCGTACTCATTCAGCATATTGCTGGCTTTACCATTGACGTAGCAGCTGTTCGCCAAATTACAGTTTATGTGTATCACATTGACAGGAAATATGTTCACTAGTCGCTAGGATTCGTGCGTTTTACCAGCTTCCTAGATTTGCATCTGGAACCCTAGCATTGGCCCAATGATATTCTGTTTGATGAAATCGATATCGGCACTGCAAATTATTTCTGAATTCAGCATGTTTGGGTTCTTATGTTGTTCGAAAGTCACGTCCAACGGCACGAATTTCTTAATGGGATTGGAGATGTCCTTCAGTTCATATGCACTAGTGGGATTGCTGATTTCTTTCACGTCTCCTGCCATTATGAACCAGATTGCGAAATTCACATTTTCTTCTATGTTGGATATGGAGTTGTAAGTTTGAATATCAATAAGTCAGACAACCAACTCACCTTCCAGCTCCAAGGACGGGTAAAACGTCGTCCTCAGCTCGGATGCCTTAGCACTTACAATGATGGACACCGACATGCTGACTGGGGAATATAGATGCGAACGCATTTTATGTATAAGGTTGACGAACAATGATTCACCTACGGTTATTTTATTCCACCGCACCAGAAAGCGAAGACACAAGTGTCCGTAGTTCCGTGTGTTCAGTATCGGCACCATTTCGTAGTTGTAAGTCATGTTGCAATATTTCAGGTACCGCCACAGTTCGGGTGGTGAACGCAAATTACCGAAACTGTTGTAGTGTACGGCAGGTTTGCCATGTTCGATACAGTTACCCGGTGTGTACTGAGTCCGGCTGTCGTATCGTGGTTTATTATGGCGGACTGCACCGCCTAACATGGCCACTGACCTCGCCTACGAAGATGGCGGATATCTCCTACCTCCTCATGCCAGTTGCCATGCCCTGAAGAAACATAAGCCAACTACTTACCTTAAAATTTAAAGAAAACTTTTTTTTTATATTATTTTATTTTATATTGAATAATTGTAGAAGAACAGAACAATTGCTACACCACCACAAAGTTTTGAAAGGAACATTGAGTGCCTTGCGTAATATGATAAATTTGTACTTCAGAGTGATTATTATTTTCAGCTTGTTTTTTGAATATGTTTTAAAATTCTCGTTAATCATGTATTAAGATTAATAAATTTAATGTGTCTGCACAAATGCCTGTACTAGAAAACGGGGATTATTGATGAAAATAAAAATGGCAGAGGAAGGGGGATAAGGTGTTCGGAGCTAGGGTATAGTCTCAGTATGAATTAACACCGCAGATTAAATTATATTGGGAAAGCGACACGCTGGAGTGGGGCAGGGAAGAGAGGTAGATTCATCGTGAAAATGGAAGCAAAGTCAAGTAAGGTGGGGTGCATGCTTAGTATGAGACCATAGCTTAAATAGTTTATGAATTGCAAAGGGACACGTAAATCAGGACGGGCCTAGGATTGAAGGAGATTTAGGAGTGGGAGGAAAGGGTGTACGAGACGTTACACTGTGCATAGAAACAAGAGTGATCCGGAAGGGCTGTGTAGTAAATTATAAAAAATATAACTAAACTTTTTTGAATGACATGGAATTCGTTTAAAGGGTAATGATAGAGTCATAATAAGGAAGCAATACAAAGCAAAAATACATAGTTAACACTAACTCTGGTGATTAGGGAGAACATGTACGCAAAATTAATTAAGCACAAGACTGTAACGACTTAGAAATAGCAGGGATTTTTATAGCATAATATAAGATTGATAGAAACTGACACCAGAGGTGTGATTGGAAAGGAAACTCTACCGGTCCCTTAGTTTCTCAGTTGTTTTCTGAAAATTAAAAGAAAAATAACGAAAAATTTAAAATATAGTCACCTTCGTGTATATATTTTTTAAAATCTGTTCGCCGAACGTCGTGAAATTTAATAACAAAATTACAAATATGGGACATTAAAAGTGTTTTGCTATTCATAATTTTATCTCCTCCAAGTTTTCCGAAGGAGGTGTTATAAAATCAGAAGAGAAGGATATTTGGTTTCCGGGCCGGTAACACGACAAATATTTTTTTTTGTAGAATTTACAACATTTTCTAATCCGGTGGGGTGCATGGCAAATACGAAATCTGTAGGCCGAACGGGTCGGGAATAGTAAAGTGTCGCTTGATTGGTCACTGGGAAGGTGATGGGGAGTGGAAACATAATTGAAATGAGTGCCATCAAGGAAGAAGGCGGGAATACTTATTATACAGACTCATGAAATTTAACTATGCTAAGTAAAACGGAGGGTTATCAGTGCTAAGTGTGAAGCCAATGGCTTGAACGATTCTGGAATAACAAAGGGGCATATAAGGGAGTGTGGAAAAAGGGGGAATGGTTTGGAGAAGTAATGAAAGTGGAAGTAGTGAAGTATGGCGAAGTCATAAACGAAAACCATATATTCAATCGTTTAGGGGTGACAATGGGGCACGTGAGAGGGCAATGGCTAGGATGAAAGGGGTTGCTCAAAGGAGGGAGGAGAACATTTTTCTCGGAAAGAGAACTGGGCAAAGCTAAAACTGCTTAGGAGTTACGATGTATTGATTTAAATGGGAAATATTTGACAAGCGAAAGAACTTTTTAAAAATGAGTAAATAGATTAATAATGTAAGTACGGTAACACACTTGCAAACAGGTAGTTATCGATATAACTAATAAGCCAATTTTTATCTATACATATATGCAAGTGAATTTTTAAGAGTACGTAACGTATTAGAATAATGCGTTTTCTGTTGTTCAAAAGTTATTTTGGGGGAAACATACATGTCGACAGTAAGCTGGAAATACGACCCCTATAATACATTTCAAAACTGTATGTCGAACGGCGTAGGATAAGCCCACGAAAAATTCGAGACTCATAGAAGGACCTCCTGTATAATTTCTCCTAAGGTTTGGTAGAGATGACGTAAAAAAACAGTTTGAGGAGGGTGGCTAGAGGAAGAAAGGAAAATAGTTAACACCTTCGGTTTTTGTCCGCAAACCTACGCCTAATTTTATATAATGTTTAAAGTTGTCAAATAAAAAGCATAAGGGGATATGGTGACTAGAGTTGAAGAGTTTTAGGAAATGGGGATGAAAGTATCTGGCACTGAAACTGTAGTGGCGAAGACGGGAACGGCCTAGCCAACATATGAAAATTGCAGCTTAAACTGTATAGGCACGAGAGAGGAAAGAATGTTGGGAATAGAAAATGATAAAGAAAAACTAATTAAGGAAAACTGACAGGGTTGATTAGGAAACCGCGAATGCAAAAGAGATGATGAACAAAGCCGTATTGTTTTAGTTTAGGAATAACAGGCCTGTTGTGTGGCAGTTTATACGTAGAGAGGAAAGTAGGTAGAGAAGAGATAAAGCAAATAATTTTTTTTAGCAAATACAAAAGTACAATCCAGAAATACGAATTTACGAGACATTAGCAAAAAATTTAAGTAAAGTAAAAAACGATTACAATAGAATGATTTAAATATGTTTAAAAAGTATTCCTCTACTAAATTTGAGAGCTTCATTTCAAATGGCGTGTGGAAACATCACAACGACAATTTTAAGAAACGCAACAAAATAAAACGTACCTCCTGCGTATTTCGGTCTTCTCTCGTGGTTTTAGAGCGGCCGATCGTTAAAGGCCAAATGGGGAGTGGAAGAGTGATGGATGGAAAAAGGTTTCAGTTTGAGGTCACTACCTCTATCACTCATTTAACAGTATTTTATAAATGAAACGGTCAGTGTTACAACACACCAATTCACTCTCTTTGTGTTGCATATTATGTAGGTTTTAGGGACCACGGATTCAATGCCGCTGAAAATAACTTAAAAGTGAGCACGTGCATTAAAGGCAGAAACGGTTGACGAGAACTAAGTTCTGGAGTTAGTTCCCTCCACTGATGACTGGCTTGGATTTTAAGAGGCAGTATGTGTCCATAACAAAAAAAAAGGTTCATATGCGGTCATTTTGAATGTTATTAAACTGTACATACTAACTACTTGCTAAAGGGAAGATCATCGGCTTTCGAGCCAAAGGGAGGCAGTATTTCGGAAACAGCGACGTTTGTAATCTCTTCATATGCCTCTGTGGTAGAGGTGTTTTATGAGTGGACGAATAGCACCACTGGGAATAATAGTCTTGGAAAATGCAGAGCTCCACGCGCCATTGATGTCCGAGGAGAACGTCGACTACGAAGGTGCGTGAAGTCCAACCGACAGGCTACAGTGGAACAGCTCAGCATCCAAACGAACCAGGAAGCATCCAAACACATGTCTACCACAACAGTTCAGCGAACCTCCTGAGAATGTGGCTCCGGATTATACGGGGGGTGACTGCGCCCATCCTAACACAGGTGCTTCGTTGAAAACGACTGGAATTTGATCTACAGTATGGCGACTGGAAAACTGCTGATTGGCAACAGGCAGCCTTCTCCGGCGAGTCACATTTTGATCTATATAGAACGGATGGACATCAACGTGTCCGGTGAGAAACGTCAGAGAACGGACACCCTGCATCCATTGATGGACGAACACAAGGCGATGGGGGCAGTGTTATGGTCTGGGTAATGTTCCGTTGTATTCTCTAGTTTCCATTATCCGTGTGGAAGGCACTCTTGAACGATTTGGCTATGAATCCATCTTCGACGATAACGTCCACCCGTACATGATGATTGTTTTTCCTCGGGAGGATGGGATCTTCAAACATGATAATGCGCCTTGCCACGTGACTAGAAGGGTCCACACGTTGCTGGAAGAGCACGAAAAAAATTTCAAAGGTCTTCCCGGGCCACCAAACAGTCCCCCGATCTCAATCCAATTGAACATCTATGGGACCACCTCGATCGTCGTGTTCGCCGTCTTTCTCCTCCGCCACGCACCCTTCAACAGTTGTGAGATGCACTGCAGACAGCATGGCTTCAGATACACCTGGAGACTAACCAGCACCTGACTGAGTCACTGCCAGCTCGTCTAGCTGCTGTCCGTGCTGCGAAAGCGGTTAATCTAGATACTAGCAGGTGGTCACAATATGTGGTTTGACTGTACATGTACATATAGGCTGTTCACGGCTAAGTGAGCACTTTTGACGGCCTGGTTACTATTTCCTTTCAGTCATTTTTTATGCTCAAAACATCTTTTTAAATTAATATTGCCATGTAAGTAATAAATACAATGTGTATATTTCACCGCACTTGGACGTTAACGTCTAAGGCTAAAGTAAAGCATAGTAATTGACTATTATTCTAAATTTGAGGGCTTTCAAAAGTGCTCACTTTACCGTGAATGACCTTTATTTGTATGTACAAGCCAATATACAAACACCACACACACACATATATATATATATATATATATATATATATATATATAGTAGTAAAATTTGTAGAATTGTGGGACGTAATGTTATAATACCACTGAGGTGTAATCATTTATCTGAGATTGTCTTTTTCGCAGTGTGTCCGAAGGCATTACGTTTTTGTACTACTTCTCAGATGGTTGTACTTCTCAGAATAAAAGTGATTCGGTGGTCCTACATGAGGCATGCAAAGATTCTGTGCATCTCTTTCCTATGAGAGGTCACTCATTTCTTCACTGCGATACAGATAATCGAGTTATTCAAAAAACCTGAGGACAAACAGTTTATTAAACGTATATCAAATTGTTAATGCTAAGTAAGTTGGAAATGATCGCTAAGATGTTGGAGAATTCAGTAATATTGACGTTCAAAGCATGGGGGCCTCGTTTATTCACACAAAATATCTATCCATAATTTTGTGGAAGAACTGTTCGTAACAATTAAGTTCTTCCTCATATATTTATGTTTTAGTTATCATTGTGTTATACTGATTCATAATACGGCGTTTAGTGAAAATTATAGCCCTTGTTTAATACTTTGAAAATTTTCCAGTCTGAGACACTTACTTGTTTATGATCTGCGAGTTGGATTCTTTATTTGTTATCCATGGCTACAGTTTATTTATCAATGGTCTAAAGTGTACTTTTGTTTATTTGTTTACTGTTGTTATGTTACAATTTGAACAACACCTGCATGGATGAACACGTTATTTTTTCCATACGGCACAACACCTAATATCGTTTGAAACTGAAACAAATAAGTTTCGTTTGGAAACACATTTTTTATAAAACATTATCTAAAAAAATAACCGTTTTCGTTATTTTTGCGTTACATTGATTTATATTACTTATTTCACTGTGAATTAAATAAGAAATTACCGCTGTGCCTAACTAATGAGCGTACGTTTCTCTACATGAATGAAAATAATATTGGTGAAATTTGTAAAAGGTTTTAAGGTAGGTGGGTCTTGACGTATCGTTCACAACGGCAAAGGATGTTCACGATAAAGTGAGCAATTTTGAAATCAACCTTAGAAAATACTCACTGCCTCTGCCTGCTAACGGGCGCACTGAGTGACATGCCGCCATTAAAGTTGGTAACGATTTAAGGCAAATAGTTCCATAGCTAAACTTCGAACAAAAAGTGTTAGGTAACCATTTTTCAGAACTTAAATTATTTATTTTGCTTTCTGTTTTTTTTTTTTTTTAATGCATCGAAGTGTAAGAATAACCAGATCTCTCACATATTAAATTTTCTAATAATTTCACAGTTTAACTTTACCGACGTACGGATAAAGGGATGAAGCCTATGGCGATGTCAATCCTACATAAGGCGGAAGAGTACACAACGTGCATACAAGTAGACCTTAACCAAGGCTTTTAAAACTGCTCATTTTACCGTGAACAACCTATATCATTAAAGATAAAACCAGACCCAAATGTAACACTAGGGAGACAATTACAAATATGTCGAACCCAGGATTCGAACCCAGAACATCTCGTATACTGTAAGATGGTGTGCAAGTAACTGCATTACGGAGTTGGAAATCGGATGGTCAACTTCGGTTGTAATCGATCTAAAGCTTTGGTATACTGACTTTACCAACAGTAAATATTTACAGGAATATCATTTTGAAAACAAGTGTGTGAATCACTTATAAGACATGTAAGTTTGTATGGCCTACCGCAGTACTGATTGTGTGCAGAATTTTGTGGATATATGTTGACTGGTTCCCAGAGTATGGCATAAAAGTTTTATTTTAACTATGTGTGCTATTGTGAAAAGAGGCCTAAACCTCACTGTGTATAGGCATATCTAATGCTTCTTATAAATACTACGAACATACAAAATTTGGTTGAACTTGTATCAAATTATTTAATGGATTCAACAAACTTATGCATACAGTGTATATTTCCGCCATTAAAGAAAATATCTGACCCATTTCAATTATGTGAATTTACATGGTCTACTGTAGTGCTACTTATGTGAAAATGTTGGTGGAAATTTCAAAAAACATTACGAAGCACAAAATATTCAGCTAAACTTTAGCATCAACATTCCACACTTTTAACGTAAACTCATCAAGTGATACGGTTCGAAAGTGCTTCATTTCAACAGGCATTGTATTCCTCGATGCTTATTTCCAAAGCATACTCAACAGGAAAGAAGCAATTAATACGGTAAGCAGAAATAAAATCAGAAAGTAGCAAAGTATCTTGAGGGTGATAGAGAAAGACAATAATTTTGCAGATCTATTGTATCATTGCCTGCCTTGGAAGAGGCAAATGGCGGAAAATAATGTATTTTGACGTACACAGACTGTGTATTAATACTGAACTAAAAATAGAGGGGAGGGTGGATTGTGTTAGTTTTACACATTTCCTAATTTCAGAAATTATTATATTATGATCTTAAAGTTCCTGGCGTTGACTGTTAAAAAGTTATAACTCCAACACGTTAGTAAATGTTTTATGTTATATAGAGCGAGACACTTAACAAAATAAACCTTTAAATACGCTTGGTAGTATGACAGTAATTGATATAAAATATTAAATTTTAACTTCAAAAAGATTTGTTTAAATAAACTTCTGTTAATTTCACAAATTTGTAAATTAAAGACTAATTTTTTTTTTTTTAACAATAGCCTATTCAAATAATTTCATTATCTCCCTCCCCCACAAACCACAACCCCCCCCCCCCCCTCCCTCGTAAAGGGATATGTGAGACGATATGATTCAAGTGGCATGGTCTTCATGCCTATGATGACCTGTACTTGAAACCAGTTGTACCGTCCTCTTCCCCCTTCTTAAAACAACTATAAAATATTAATACTATTTTCTTTCGGACGAATAAAATTGTGTCGGCCAGAACATCAATGCAAATTTTATAATAGATTCATGGTGCCAGCACCCGTGGGCCGATTATTAAATATCCTTGATAATTAATATGTTAAGTATATGATCATATAGATGATATGTGATTTATTTGATACAGTTAATCAGAAGCATAGAATGTTGGGTTCCCATATTCCGAAATTTTCGACTTTTTGGTGCTATATTTATAAAACTATAATCATTTGAATACAAATATTTACATTTATGTAGCCCTTACATAAATCTTTCAGGTAGTAAAATTTAAAATTATTGTGAAATATTTCCTTAACAATGTGGCCCTCTATCGCTCACGCGCTTCTCGGCCCTATACGAGTGCAACAGTACCGGGCTGGCGGGCCCCTTAATAGCGTATTTTCCCACGGTCCGGGCCCAATAATTAGCAGGCGCGGTCAAGGAGGCCTTAGGGGCATTAGTCAGCCCTGTAGAGGGGTCGGTGGGGTTTGGGTAGAGAAGGTGGTGGAGATGCAGTACGACCTGCCCGGCCACAAAGACCCTCCTTAGCCGCCCGAGTGTCGCGGTACCTTCTGCGGCCGACCGAGTTAGCGAGTCCGCTAACTACCTCCGTCCACCCTCCTCTGCCTGTACCAGGGAGCCTGGACACCAGTGTAGTACATTCGTGGACACTCACAACTTTTCTGAAGTCCTGCTCAAGTTCTACTTCCAAAATATTCCTTCCCCTCACGCTAGTTAAGCTTAACTAAGTCTTGAAAACTACATCAAAGGGACAGCACACCGCATTAGTGTGCTATCGCTTCGACAATATTTTCCATTAGAACAATTTCTTACATGCATGTCTTCTCCGTTTATATTCATAGTAAATATAAATAAAATGTCATACAGCAATTCATAGATAAAATAAAAGAAAAATTTTAATTTAACCAAAAATATGACTTTTTTATCTTAACAGAATAATAAAACAATTGTGACAGATGACTATTAAGGAAACAGACAACAAGCCATAGAAAGGGTGAATCTTCAAGGGTTCGATTTAAAAAGTGCAAAAAAACCAGCGAATAAATTATAGGCCTATTTGAAACCTCGAGCGAAGGGCGCAAGTACAAGCAACACCGTACGTTTCTTGCGTACTCATGTGGCCACGGAGCGATTATATTCTGATTAGAAATTAATGCTTTAAGGTTAAAAGAATGTTATCTCGTAAGAAATTAACACGTCACTGTCAGTACGAAGCCCTTTTTCAATCAAATACATAAACGCAATCTGTTATCTGCAACATTTGTTAGTAAATACCATACTCTCTTTTTGCTTCACTCTCGAATGTACCTATCAGGAAATTGTAACACACTCGCCAAATTTCTCTTGGGCGATAATTAAAATTGTTTTTCCTTCGAGTAAAGTTTAGGGATAAAAATTAATACATGCCCCCCGATGCAAAAAACACTCATAATTAAAATTAAACTATTTGTGACATTTAAATATGAAGAAAAATTCTTGTCAACATGTTCCTGCTAATTTAACGTAAATTTGAAAACTAAAAGCGAAACGAAAATTTTAATAAACGGAGGTTCTCGGCTTACTTTACTGAATTTCCCTTAAAGTAAGTGTTAAAATTAATAAGTTGTACTGAAAATATTAAATCGTATTTTTATGATTTCTAATTTTGCTTCAGGGAAGATCGTGCAGCGGCGTTGTAAATATCTTCAGGATAGACCCACGTAAAGAGTCAAATTAAAAACCAAAGGATGAGTCAGACCACGTAAAGGAGAGGAAGTTCCTTCAAGCCTTTACTGAAAAAGTAATACGGCTTCCTCTGTGGCTATGGTTATTGGAGGGGGGAGATGGGAGCGATAGGTATAAAACAAGTATTTATCGAGAATTGCCTTCGTTGCGTTATTTGCGGTATAGATAAAACAAATTAGTAGTGTTTTATTGATAAAAATTAAACAGTTCTGCGGTCACTTCAATGAAAATTGCAGTATCAAGAAGAATGGATCTGAAGAACTCGTCATTGCGGGAAGGCGTGGAGCAGGGTAGTGTAGGCTATTCATGGTAAACTGAGCACTTTTGAAAGCCTTGCTTGAGATCTAATTTAATGCACGTTGTGTATTCTTCCGCCTTGTGTAAAATTAACATTGCCATTGGCCTAATCCCTTTATCAAAGCGTCGGTCAAGTGAAACTGTTAAATCATTAGAACAGTAAATATTGTACAAATATGCTCATTCTCACATTTGGATGCATAAAATAAACAGGAAGGAAAGAAATTATTTAAGGTCTTAAGAAATTATTACCTAATACCTCTTTATTCGACGTTAAGATATGGAACTACTTTCCGTCCATCATTACCAACTTAACTGGACACATGTCACTTAGTCCGCCACTTATGCAGACATGATGAGTGACTTTTTCTAAAGTTATGTGATTAATTGGTCACCCATGAGGCGCAGCATATGTGCCAAAAGCAAAACCAAAACGTGGTGTATAAATGGAGATCGCTAAGAAGTAGTTGATGTGAACAAACGGAGTGGGCATGCCAAGTCCAAGAACAAGACAAACCATACAGCATTAACAGGTTTCTGCCTATGACCGTGGAAGACTCTTAGCCTATCGTGATTGTGGATTATCCTCGCTCGAAATTCGTTCTCTCGTTGGAATAAATGCAACTATAGTGAAGCAGATATAGAATCAGTGGGCCTAGGAGGGACGGCCTGAGCGACGCCCAGGAAGCCAGTGGATACGTCTCACCAACGACCGCGAGGATAGACATCCGGTTAGTGCGCATGGCAGTTACGGATTCGTGCACACCGAGAATGAAACCAAATTATTTTGTTCTCATTTGGTTGCCCCAAACTGTAAGATTTGGTTGGTGCAACGAAAGATTTGTTTGGCCACACGTACATTAAACAGTTTGGGCCGATATAGAAAAATTACACAAGTTCGACCGAGTTTCGAGCATAGATCACCTGCGTACGAACGCTACGCCTTTGTGTGTGTATATATACACATATATGTATATATATCCTTTATTTGACATTTGTTGTAATATTTGACGTAGACGAAGCTCTAGTAAGACCAACTTGCTGACAAATTCCCAGTACGACAAGCGAACTGAAAATCTGCCGCATCGGAGTCACCGGGGTGCGAACCCGCTACCCTACCCCTGAGCTATGAGGGCAGTGCTTTAATCTCAGATAATATGACAACTGATGACGCCGGAAAGATTTAAATAGATATACTACAGATGTTGGGCAACGTGTGCAAACAAATATTTCAAGTCTTACTGTTTTACTTGTCATTTTCTTGTTGCATTGTTTTGTTAATGTGTTTATACGATTGTTAAGTATCAATAGTTGCACTAACAAACACGGTTACTATCCTAATTGTCACAAAAAGTACAAAACAAACTCTTGAGCTGTATTTTCGAACGAAGGCAGTCAAATGAGTAGCCAAACAAATATATACACCTGATACAACAAAATATTTAGTTGACAGTCTAATTGTTTTTTTTTTTCCCCCAACACAGAGATTTTGTTTATTGAAACATATATTTTGCTACATGAACGGAAGTAATTTTGTTGCTTTTCAAATTTCGTTTTCTCAACAATTATATATTTTTTTAGGGGAACTAAATATAAATTTTGCTCTATACAAACAAATATTTTGTTCGATTTTCTTTCAGTACAGCCACATCTAACACCCTCGCTGAGGGGTTTAGGAATGTGGCACATCAATGTGTTTCCGTATGCACAATTCGTCGCTGTGTGCAGCATCAGGGAATCTTGTCAGGCACCCATACTGCGGCTGCAATGGCGCGTGTAACGTCTAGTCTGGAAGAACGAATAGCACGCCATCGACTGATCCGACGAATCCCGCTTCTGCTTGGAGCACCATGATGGCTACATTCATGTCTGGCAGCAACGTTACTCGCGCCTGTCTCTGTCCTGTATTATGCACCGCTATAATAGCCGAGCACTGGAGTTATGGTTTGGAGTGGCATCTGATTATAGTTCCGCTCGTGACTAGAACACATCGCTGTTATACTGACCAGTAACCGTTACATCACTGAGGGTTTGGTTGGAGCCCTTTGTCTCTCCCTATCACTATCATCAGAGTCAGCCTGGGGCACGGTACCAACAGGACAATGCGTGACAACATGTGGCACACATCGTCCGAGAGTTCCTAGATGATCACCATGTCACACTGTTCCCTTGTCCTGCGCGTTCTCGGGATCTCTCTCACATCTAAAACGAGTGGCCTACCACGGGACACCTGCCACCAGTACGGGTGACTTTTAGTACACATCGAAGCAACATGGGCGAAGATACCCCAGACGTACATCCAAAATCTCTTCCTCGCAATGCCTCGACGTATAGCAGTGGTTATTGTCGCCTGTGGTGAGGCCGCACTGTTCTGATTTCCCCTTGTTATGTACGTCGCACCGATCTACAAGCGTAAAATGATGTCAGCTGTTTGCTCATAATGGGGACTCGGTCAAATAAACTTGGTTGGGTTCCCTCAAGTCCGTCTTAGTGTTTGCAATATCAATGGCCAGCACTACAGTTTATGTTCATCGCGATAGATGCAGGATGTCGAAGTAATGAAACTCCTGTAGATGAATGTGATGGAAGTTGGAAGAAAAAATTAATATCCAAGAAAAAAAGCAGATGATAGTAGTAGGGAAATGACGAGTTGGGCACAAGGGATTAGGAGTAAGATTGCAGTATTCGGCCGCCGCCATGTTGTTAAGTCACCCGTCCGCCATGCTGTATTTCATTGACCTTGGCCTTTGACCCGTGACCTTTACCTCGACCCCAGGGAGCTTTGACCCCAAAAACCCTTTAAAAAAAATTCCATGGCATTCCTCAAAAGTTCTAAAAAATTCAAAACAACTCCGAAAAAAAATGTATTATTAAAAGTTTATTAAAATTTATTGAGAAATATTTAAAAATAATCTTCGGAAATGACCCATTTTCCCCCAGAGCAGGCGAGGTGGACTCGTCTTTCCAGCGAGATAGATCAGTGACTCCGAGTCAGAAGAGCCGAACCTATGACCTTTAAATTGACCCATGACCTTTTACCTTGATCTTTAAAATGCAAAACATTAAAAAATTCACAAATATTCCCAAAAAATTATTATAAAAACTATTTAAAAGAATATGATAAAAAATTATTTGAAAAAATTACTAAAAACGATTTGAAAAAAATTATATTTCTGGTGGGCGACCACCATCTTGGTAGGCATCACCAGTGCAGCATCTTAGAAGCCAGTGCCCATTAGCAAATTAACTTCTACTTTTGACCCTTGACCCAGGACCTTGACCACATGACCTTGACCCCATGACCTTGAACCCATAACCTTGACCCCATGGCCTTAAAACTAAAACTCGAGAAAAAATACCTAAAAGACAAGCATATGACGTTACAGAATACTACCGCCATATTTGGTGCATACTACCTCGACCTTGACCCCATTACCTTGATTAACCTCGAAAACAAAACTCGAGAAAAAAGACAAAAGTTAACAACCATAGTGTGTTACAGACCACTACCACCATATTAGATGCAGGTGACCTTGACATTGTATGTTTTATATGACTGAACCAGGCCTATAATACAAATAGCGACCACATGCACATGTGTGTTACAATAGTAAGATATGGGTCAGCATTTTATAGGCTTAATTGACATTAACTTAGATTTCAACTATGCCTGGCCCTGCAGACTTGGAATGTATGAGGGCCGCTAGGGCGATAATCATTCGTGCTCTTCCCACACACCAATTCACACCAAGCCACATACCAGTCCACACTAATCCACATAAATCCACACCAGTTTTCACACCAATCCACACTAATACACACACCAATCCACACCAATTCACACAAAAATTCAGACATCAATCCACACACCAATCCACACCAATCAATCCCAATCCTTCAATCAATCCCAATCCTGCGATCAATCTTTAGCAATATGTGGGCTTGTCGGCTGCCTCTGTCTATACATATCATAAAAAAGATTCACATACTATCTCTAAAATTCGTACATGTCCGCATAATTAATGTTTGTGTATGCAATCAGCTATCCATGCATTTTTATACTATAAAGTCATTATCATCCTAATTACAGATCTTAACGTTTGTAAGCGAGTGCTCATAGCACGATTTTAAAGTTGAGAGGGATAAAAGAATACTACACAAAAATAACGGAAAAAACAATTATTTTATAATAGTAATTTGTTATTATTTTGTAATTACAATTTGAGAAGAAATCAGTTCATTACACCATTTGATAAAACCTGATCCTTAAGTTCTATTATGATCGAAACCACGTCTTTCATGGTCGAGTAATCCCCAAGTAGCGGCTTATCAAGCAAATATCTAAGTCTGTCTACAAATTTGTTGGGATCTTCGGTAAACATATCGTCAGTATACTCGGCGTCTTCTGCGTTCTTCGCATCACTTTCCGAAGGAAACTTGTTGGGGAAATGCGTGGTACCGTCGAAGGAATAATCGTCTTTAGTACTATCACTGTTGTCATAGTTATCATCACTGCTGTCTTTATGATAGGCTTCACTTCCTGCTGCATCCTCAATATCAAGTTTACTTTTCTTTGTAGCAGGAGTTGTATGTTCATCAGTAATAAGAGCTGATGGTCGTTTATTTTGAAGTTCGTCGACTTCACGCAAACATCTTGCAAGTGTAGCCTACTTTCTGCACAAACCGAGAGTACTGCATTCATTCCGCCTTTAGCATTAACTGTCTTGTCATAATCGTTTGTGGAAACAGTATCCATTGATGTAACAGGAGGTATTGATACCATCACTTGCCAGCTACCAGTAGACGAAAACTTGCAGATCTGACTATGTTCCTTCATTGTATCATCTTGCAAAAGCTGCATGTTACCATTATCGTAATGCTTCATCGCGCGAAAAGGTCTCATCGTACAGGCCGTTCTCTCATATCATCGAGCATTTTGACCATGGACGAACACTCGATCGCAGAATCTACACTGGAGACAGCCAGATAACGATGATGCAAGTCGTGACTCCATATTAGTTGAGGCCAAAGTAACACCATCGTTTTTGCAATTCATTCGTGTGCTATAGTAAGAGAGCGGTTGCAAATCGATTATACCTCACTGAGTCAGAACATTAACTGATATTTTTGTATATAAATGGTGTTCTTTTATCAGTAAAGAGTTTCGATTGTGCCTACAAAATAATTTTCCCCATTAAATTTATTTGTAAAAAATAGAAGTAGTCTGAGAAAACCTAAATACTCGTACATGTATAAAAAAATTAGGTACATAACTATAAAGAAATTAAATTGAATATAATTTTATATTCACATATTTATATGTACACAATTATGTATAAATTGAATTGAAAAGAATTTTATATTCTCATATATATAATAAACTTAAAATTATTTTATATTAATTTTATATGCCTATATGTTATATATAAAAGATAAAGAGAAAATATTTGTATATTCCCATGTATATATATACTTATATATGTTCATATATACATAAATTTAATTTATTTTTGTAAGCACATACTTATAAATAGAAATTAATTTTTTTTCTAATGTCATATTATTTTTATACATATTTATACACCTATACATAATTATGTTTAAGATAAATGGAAAGAATTTTATATTCTTACATTTATAGGAATATATATATATATATATATATATATATATATATATATATATATATATATATATATATATATATATAAAATTAAGTAATTTTTATATTCCCGCATTTATATATATACATAATTATGTATATATTCTTATATGTATTTAATTATATTTATATGCATAGTAATGTACGGAATCTATTTAAAACAATTTTATGTTTACATTTTATAAACCTATACATATACCTACGTTATTGCGTAAAAAATAAATATTAATTAATTTTATGTTTACATACTTATTTACTTATACCTGCACATAATTATTTATAAAGTAAATGGAAAATAAATTGATATTTAGATAGTTACATAATTATAAATATGTTTTATTACTATCATATATGATAGTACCTGCGTGTTTTCTTTCGGGACGAACTAGTATTTGGGTATTCTCAGAGTGCTCCTATTTTTTACAAATAAATTTTATGGGTGAAATTATTTTATGGGCACAAGCTAGACTTTTTACTGCTAAAAGAACCGCATTTGTAAAGAAAAAATAATAGTTGATGTGCTGATTCAGTGAGGTAAACATCGATTTAAAAGCGCTCTCTCGCTATAGCATACGGATGAATTGCAAAAACGATGGTCTTACTTTGGCCTCAACTAACATGGAGCCACGATTTGCATCATCGTTATCTGGTTGTCTCCAGTGTAGATTCTGCGATCGAGTGTTCGTCCATGGTCAAAATGCTCGATGATATGAGAGAACGGCCTGTTCGATGAGACCTTTTCGCGCGATGAAGCATTACGATAATGGTAACATGCAGCTTTTACAAGATGATACAATGAAGGAACATAGTCAGATCTGCAAGTTTTCGTCTACTGGGAACTGGCAAGTGATGGCATCAATACCTCCTGTTACATCAATGGATACTGTTTCCGCAGACGATTATGACAAGACAGTTAATGCTAAAGGCGGAATGAATGCAGTACTCTCGGTTTGTGCAGAACGTAGGCTACACTTGCAAGATGTTTGCGTGAAGTCGACGAACTTCATAATAAATGACCATCAGCTCTAAATACTGATGACTAGACACTTGCAAAATTCGCGTTATTATTTGGCGTGAGGCTAAACTTCACAGTGCTGTATATACTCCAGTCAGCGTCGATTCGCCATTGGCTGCTGCATATATGTGGAATCACTCCTTTTTTTACTGGACTGCACGCGATTTGACTACGCAATTGTGAAGTGTCATTTACTGGCGCAGAGTTACCCACGCAGTGCGAAATAAAGAATGGCCTAACGACACACTTATTGCAAAGGTACATGTATTTGAAGTTTAACGTGTCACCAAATAATAACGCGAATTTTGCAGGCGTGTACTGATGACCATACAACTCCTGTCGATAATGGGTCGATCATGTCGCTGTTGTGGAAAGATGCAGGAAGAAGGCAGGGTTGGCTTATTTGACTCTGTGCTGTCACAAGTATGGTCGTCAGTGCAGGTGTTATGAAGTAAATGGTTCTTCCTCATCACGTGTAAGGTAATATTATCTGCGCTCACTTAACGTGGTCGAATAGGCAAAGTGGGATTTTCTCGGAGTGCTTACTTTCATTGCAGGGGTCATGAAGTTTTTGAGGTAAAAAAATTCTTCATCCATTGGCGCTCCTTGACAGCTTGGTGCCATGGGTCCTGGTGTCACTAGGCTGCTCGAGATAGGAGAACGTTGAACCAAGATGGACTGGAGAATTTTTTGTACTTGTACGCCAACATTGAGGAGACAACAATAACCCATCTGCTTGTTATTTCACTCCAGCATCTATGCAGCTCGTATTGTAGTTATCCATCCATCCTGGCATGGTGGCCGCGTCATCCTGCATCGCCACGACCAAAGCAAACTTATCCGTACAGCTACTGCGACATGGTATTTTCTCGTCAACACATCGCATGTCGGAACTCATATTTGTTTTATATCAACTCCATTTCTAAAATGTCTCATTTTCATCCGATTAAAAATAAATTTCCCACCATCGGTTTACCTACGAGTATAATGCTTGACTTTGACTAATTGTGCAATTTATCAAATCAATATTATTTATTTAAAAATTTTAATTTTCCAGTTTCAAAACTGAATTTGTTTCTTATAATATTATATTTGTACATACACTACAATGACACTTTATAAAATACTTTTTAATTAATTTTTTTTAAATTCTGTGCCCTTTAAATAATGTGCGGGCATCGATAGCCAATCACTGATTTACCATGTGATTGCAACTGGCCAATTGCATGTAGACTTTCAGACATCGCATGCAGGAGTCAGTCTGCAAAAGTAGTCTTTCCATCAATCTTTCCATCAATCTCGCAATCTTCCAATCAATCAGCACTGCAATCAACACCACACGTACCGCAATCAGCACCGCACGCACTGGAATTGGAGGTCAATATGGGATCATTTGTGGAAAAAATGGGTCATTTAGAGGTCATTTTTGGAACAGGAGGCGTCATTTATGGGTCACTTGCAGAGCAGAAGGAGTCATTGTGGGTCATTTGCAGAGGGGAAGGGGTCATTTGTGGAGCAAGGGTTCAAGTTGCGAAAATAACTTGTCTGGAAGAAACCGTTGAAGATGTAACTACATGGTTATGTGATCAAGGAAATAGATAAAATATCTGGTTGAATGGATTCATGTCCTTGAACCATGACTCTGCTGTCTACGACTAGACAAGAAGTCACTCCAACATCGGTTCTAAAGAACATTAAAGAAAAAAAAACATGAACAGAGACTGAATTTTAATTTGTGTTACAGTGTCTATGTATTTATCTGTATAGTAAATTGTTTGTGTAAAACCATTTAAATGTTATTGTTTTTTTGCCCTAACTAATTAGATTATCATTATTTTTCCTTAAGGAAACCTTAAAAAAAGAAAATCAACATACGTATTTTACTACATAACGTATTATAGGGTAAAACTGATGAAGGACGAAACATGTAGGGGGTAGTACAGATCGACCAGTGAATATAATCGTGCCTTCAGTTTGAAACAGTTGGTGCGATGGTCATGGTGGGGGGAGCTTGGGGGGTGTAGAACGGGAGGGGGTTCGATGAAATGGTGGTGTGAGATGGCAGAAGTTGGGTGAGATGGGAGGACCGTGTAAAGAGGAGGGGGGAGGGGTGCAGAGAGGTATTTGCGGGAGTTGTGGAGAGAAGAAGAAATGTTTGCTTCGAGAGGGGGAGGGGGATATAAAGCTGACGGGTGTGAGTAAAGAAGAGTGCACCTTGTGGGGATTTCCAGTCCGTCGACGAAAGAGTAGAGGTGTGGATCGTCTCATCTAACTTGCATAATCGACGACATAATTTTCATCTGTGATGTCTTTAATATGATGTGTTTCATTCATTTTTTAAAAGATTGACCTTAAAAAATAGTAGAGGTTAATTATATTCCAGGTTTGGAAGAGAGTCTTGTTGAAGAAAAAGTTTGGAAATTTTCGTGATGGGAGCTCTCTGGCTGTAGGTGCTAAAATTAATTAAATACCTAGCAGAATCTATAATGTACAGTACTGGTCAGATATGTTTTAAAGTAGTCATTTAGTGGCCAATTGGCATATATCATTGATTGGAATGGGTGGAGCTATACTTTCTGTTATGTAAGGCCAAGATTAATTTTGTTGAGAGGAGGGATGGTGTTGCGGTGCGAGTGTGTGAGGTAAATGTCATATGTTCCTCGATTTTTTTTTAACTTTTGTGGGCCAGGTGGGTGGGTGGTAAGAGTGGGTGAGTTATTTGAGGTTGGGTATAGGTGTAGGATGGATGTTGGGGGTATGGGTTTTAGGGGGAGAGGGGTGTGATAGGTGATTTTGGGTGTGTGGGTGATGGATGTTATCAAGCGAGGGGGGAGGAGGGTTGGTGTGTTGGGGAGGATGAGGAGTGGCGATGGATGTTTAGCTGGTGTTAGCGAGTGAGGGGGGGGGGTGAAACGGGTTTTTGATGAGGGTTTGGAAGGATGTGGCGGAGTGTGGACGAGGTAGGTGCATTATGTCGGCCGGGGGGGATAGGGGCAGGACCTCCCCGGTCGGCTTGAACTGGCTCGGAGTCTCGAATCCTCACCTGCTCTGAGGTTTAAGTGGCTCATTCCACTAAGAGCTCCCTAATCCTCTTGCTCGACTAAGGATTTTTCGGTTCTTGCTTCGAGGAGCTTCAAATCAACTTTCCTCATTTCCCCATTTTTTGAAAATATTTTTGGTGAAAAAAGAGATTTTTGGGCAAAATGACTGATTTCGGAAAAGAGTGTTAGAGTGAAACAGGCAATTTTGTCGATAACATGGCCGTCCCAGGCCTCCAACCAACATGGCTGCCGGTCGCGCCTACCAAGATGGCGGACAACTCCGACTCTGACATGACATACATCTGCGCCAAAGTCGCCATAAGTATACTACGTTTTACGTTATCACACGTATCAAACGCTTGTGATTTTTATCACATTTAAGAAACAATTAAACACGTCATAAATGGAGCGAGACTGACTGGCTGGTCTGTGGGAAAGTGGGACTCGATGAGTGAGTCGTGAGTGGCAGACATTTGTAATGATGGTAATGTGTTGCAGTCGACATTTTTTGATCTCGTATGTTTAAACAATGAGAGAGTATAGGCTGTTTACGGTAATGTGTTCACTTTTGAGGCCCTGGTTACTTATTTCGTATCAGCTGTTGTCCTTCTAACAGTTTTTAAACAAACATTGTCAAATAAGTAATAAACACAGTGTATATATTTCACCGGTCCCGAAAGTTAACGTTTAAGGCTACAATAAAATATATCTACTAACTGTTATTCCTAATAAGAGGGCTTCAAATGTGCTCACTTTACCGTGAATATCCTATATCAAATGATTAGCTTGTATAAAGACAGTAATAAAGGCATCAATTTTATTAGAAGTCTACGCTCACCGATAAGAATAATAAGTGTTAACATTAAATATAATTAATTAAATGTTTTAAATAAGAGCTGTGTGTATTTTTATTACAATGTAAATCAATTATGAAATTAAATGTAGCTCTTCTGTTTTGATCAGGATCTCCATCCCTCACGAACGCATATGCGCACCTGGCTACATGCAACAATACCTATTGAGGATAATGCAATGGTAACTTAGCAAAAACACTTTGAATTTGAATGTCCTGGAATGGAATACATATGGCTTTTTCACCACAAATACATAAAACCAAGAGAACACATTCACTAGGGGATACGCTTTCCAAAGAATACCAAGCCGATCACGACCAAAGGTTGTAAGCAGCTCTCGATAAACCAAAGCAGACTAGTACTGCGTTATATGACTGTCTCAATGGAGGTATAGGTGTAGGTATACCGAAACGTTTCTCTCTGTGCTAAGCATTTCACACGCCCGAGTTCGAAGACCGTGTAGAATGTATATTGTAACTGGAAACTCTCTAAAAGAGAAAAGAGGAGAAGGTAGGCCGCTAAAACTGAATAAACACAAAAATAACTGTTATCGGATTTGTAAAGAACTTTCCACGACATAAAGGTAAAATGTACACATTTGTATGTACCTTGTGGTGTAAATGAGACGAAACAGTCGTGCGCGCAAAATGCAATTTATTCCACGTACATTTTAATTTTAATCAACTTAATATTACTAGAAACCGTTGCATGTAGCATTTGCATTCAACAAAGTATCACTCAAGCAGTGCCAAGTAATGCGGAAATCGATTCCCTAATTAAACTCAGAGTGTATAAAGGCGTTAGCTTAAAAATTCTGTAAACATATATTGAATGTTCTAATTAAATTACCCATGCTACTGTTGATTCCCCTAACAGTTTTAGCAAGGACAATGCAACCTACAATATAAAACTTATTCATCTTTGTGATAATTGAAGTCCAGGACAAACTGAGAATTCAACAAACACTGAAATGATTTGAAAGTCGTACTACAAGACAACTCCACCTTATTTGCTGATAACTGAAGTTGTTTTTTCCCAGTTGCTGGCCATTCATTCCAACCTCGTGGTATGGTTTTTAAAATAATTCAAATAAAATAAAATAAATAATACATCATCGCCTCTTACAAATGCATGGATATTTTTCAAGAATCGGGAGGTTCTTGTGCCGGGTGTGTAAAGAGGCGCATAAATTTTTTTTAATCCTAGAAGGTAATGTTATTTCAAGTTTCCTAAAATTTTAAGTTTTGTAAAACTACAAGTTTGTATTTAATGGTGTAAAATTGTCAATAATACTTAACCAGCGCTACTGCAGAACATTATATAATTTCATCGTTTTAAGTTTTATGATGTGAACCCACTTTTGGGTAAATGTTTTGGAAGTGACCGGGAAGATATTGACGATCCAAGTTACTATATTATTGCAATCTAAAACGAACAGAACATTAACATTATCAAATTGAATGGCGGTAGGTAAACAGACAACGACGATGTTGACTAATCTGTGATGACACTGATTAGTTATGACACTGAAAAGATACTTTTGTAGAATTATGTTCTTTTTCAGTCTCATTATTTGTATAATTTGAATTCTTAGCATTAATTAATTGGGTGTGAAACTGTTAAAAATGTTTATATTTATTTATTCGTTATTTTTATTAGTAGTGTATTGTTTTTATTTCAGTGTAAGGTAGAATTTAATAATTTTATATTAATTATATATTTCTATTGAATCATTATTAAAAATTAAGTGTTTCAGTTTATTCTCATTTTCCTGAATACGTACAATAATCTAGCCAGGAATTATATTACAATTAGCTGAATTGCAATCTGCCATTTGCAAATATTTAATTTTCTGTGTTTTTAGTGTAAGAATTGTTATTAAAATTAATTTACTTTATATATATATATGTTTTTACGACAGTATGCGAGTACTTTTTACTGTTAATTACAGTATAAACCTTTTTTTTCTTAATTTTTTCAAAGTGCCTATAAAATAATTTTACGTGCCTTAAAACACTTTCTGTGGTTTCGGAAAAAAAAATAGCTTATAATGAATAAAGATATTTTTTAAACTCCTGCCTTATTATTAAGTGCACAAACTCTCTCATAGAAACATGATATTTAAAAGAACTGGCAGTCGATGAACTATAGACTGGTTCTTGATAGTGCAGTGATAGTGAGGTCGAGCCGTACAACGAAGCATTTCGTGAAGTGAGAGCGTGTCCACTGTTCACAAGTTGGGAAGAAACATTAGTTACATCACAGCCGTCCACGGTAGCTGTAACAAGCGGAATGCCTGTTTACCCAGAATCGTACACAACTCAAAAAAAGGTTTTGCACCCTCCGAATTATTGAGTTCATTGGTTGCTCATGGCCCAAGTGAAAGTATGGGACGAAAATATACACTGTCTGTACATAATATCAATCCTGTCAGTAGGCGCCTTTGGAAGGCGCCTACTGCTCCAGTAAACATTCTTTTAGTTGTGTAGTCTCTCGCCTTGGCTCTCGTCATTCTTTTATGCCTAATCGCAGTTGTCAGGCTGTTAATGGTACCATGGAGGTTCTGAAATATCTTGATTTGTCAAATTATTTTTATAATGTTTGTAAATTTAAAAAAAAATATATTTCTAAAGGGCAATTTCTTACCTACTGAAGTCTCGTAACGTAATGCCTATTCCGGGAAAAAAAAAAAAAAAAAAAAAAAAATGGAAATAATTCTAGTTCCACAAATTAACAATTTGTGTTTATTAACAATAACCGTTGTCACTGTATCGATTTCTTTGAATGAAAATAATAAGTACAGTAACTCGAAACTAGCCATGAAAATCTGTGATTGTGAGTTGAGTTTTGTGAGCTTCTCCCTCTTAGAAGGGTTCGTCTCTAAGAACATCGCTGTCGACGAGACATTAGGTCCTACCAATCTTACCTTTTAGGAGAGGCAATGTAATTTAAAACATGCCTGCCGTAAACATGAAGATAAAGGCAACAACTTCAAAATAAACAAGAGTTTCTGTCTAAAGACAATGTGGCTTCGTTGTAAAAGTACACCCCCATACACCATCCCAACTTAACATCCTTAGTTTGAAAACAAAACATGATTTACATATGATTGTATCGTCAAACAAGGGCTACTTTCTGTAAATCACAGCCTGGCAGACAACAGCGCCAACTCCATCCACATCCTGAAAAACAAATATAAAGTGAGGACTTTTAAAATCAACATTACAAAAAAGTCACTGCCCCTACCTGCATATATTTGAACGGGTGCACTGAGTGACATGCACCCAGCAAAGTTGGTAACAAAGGATGGAAACTAGTTCCATATCTTAACGTCGAATAAAAAGTGTTAGGTTGCCATTTGTGCTAACTTAAATTATTTATTTCGCTTTACGAATTTTTTAATGTACCGAAATGTAAAAATGGGCAGATTTGTAGAACATTTACTATCCTAATAATTAAACAGTTTTACTCCACCTACGCATGAATAAAGCGATGAGGTCCATGGCAATGCTAATTTTATATAAGGCCGAAGAATACACACCGTGCACGCTGGTATATCTTAAGCAGGGTTTTCACAAGTGCTCATTTTACCGTGAACAACCTATAATAACTTTATGGATATAGCAATGATTGGTTCTGTCACAGAATAGAACAAGTACACAAAGGCGAAATGACAAGGTGGTTTCTTTGATGAGGGTACAGGGCCATTCCATTGACGGGCCGGTGTTAACGTATCAGTTTGTACCTCACAAGAGCCTCCGACCTCAATGCAATCATGATAATGGCGTACGAGATTCGGCTGCACCCATTAAATATCCGATGCATGTAGCGTCTGTCTTTGATACACGCTCGTACTGCTATATTAATCGTTTCTGACTCATCACGGGAGCTAATAACTGGAGGGTGTAACGCATTATGGTTGAGCAATGTAGGGCAAATGAATATAAAGATCTATAGGATACTATATCGTTATATAGACTAATTGAACATCCTGACATTACATAGAATTCTAAAATGGTCGGGGGAGCATTGTTATTGTAACTACCTTATCTAATTAATTGAGAGCCACGTTATTACACTGTTAAAAATTTCCGTATATTTACGGAATGTTTTACGGAAATGTACAGTGTATATAAGGAAAGGCAATCCGTAATGACGAAAAACGAAGTTAAATCCGTAAATACAAAATACGGAAAGTATCCGTATTCCCTTTGGCTTCGAATTACGGGGACGAACAATGCCGATTCTACATGAAGCTTTCTTCTCCCCTGTAACAAGAAAGTTATCGTTTCTCCGCAAGTTAAGTTTATCCACGCGATTATGACCTATTCTTTCAAACATTAAAAAATAGCATCAGGCGTCTGTAACATTTGGCAACACTACAAATACACTAAATTTAATAGACACTGAATTTTTGCTTTTGTTTTTTGAATACAAATACAATGTTATACCGCGATTTTCAAGTGAAAATTGAAGGTGAATGGTTAGAGTCGTGGACTAGTAATATTTTGACTCGGGTTCAAACCTCGCTTGAGTACAGAATATTTTAACTCTTAAATATAATTTTTTATACACGGTAGAACACCCACGAAACAGAAATTACAGACATTTTCATTATATCTTTTTATTTTAAACGGAAAGAACAGAAAACTAACTTGGAAATTAGCGGAGAGGTTCCGTGAAATTTGCGGAAATTCTGTTTCTGAAAATCAATGTGTCCGTAATTTTACGGAGAGTTTACGGACAGTTGTGGATAAATTTTTACCAGCACTTCTCCGTAAAATGAAGTAAATTTTTTTTTAACAATGTATACTGTGTTGGTCCCACCTGGAGATGTACCTGGAGGCTGTTGAAGTTTGGCAGGTTACGGCGGTCAGCACAGCAGGATTCATGGGTCGTCTTCTATCTCAGCCGGTGTCACATGTAGAAAGACCTCTGCCGCCACTCTGCCTACATTGCCCTCATATCGGCATCGCATAACGCACCCTGGCCTGATTTCTTGCATGGTGGAGGGGATTCCCGCTTACCAGGGTTTGGCAATGCGAGCCCCGATTGCGGCAACTATCTGTCTCGGACTCTGCTCAAGTGTGATGGTGCATTCAGGCGGGTCGTCGAACTAAAGCCCGCCCACAACATCGTAATAATGTTACACCGGCTGAGATGGAAGTCCCGTGAAGCCTGCTTTGCCGACCGCCGTAACGCGCCATACATCGACAGCCTCCGGGTACATATCAAGGTTGTACTAACACATCAAAATAACGTGGCTCTCAATAAGGTAGACAAGGTAGTTACAATAACAATGCTCCCCCAACTCTTTTAGTATTCTATGTAATGTCAGGAAGTTCAATTATATAACTATATAATAACCTATAGTTATTTATATTCATTTACCCCAAATTGCTCAACCATCATAAGTTATCACCAAGTTATTAGCTCCCGTGAGGAGTCAGAAGAGATTAAAATAACAGTACTGTTGTAATATAGAGACGGAAGAGCTACCTTCTGGACATCAGGTGAACCACAAACACACCATGGGTCGCCTACATGTTTACGCCCATGTCTCCTTATCTTGCCTTGCAGACCACACGCTCCCTACAGCAAAACGCTCCTTGTGGGGTCCCTTATGCCCAGTTTCATATTTGCACGCCTTTACTGAAACGTTCTGTAGTGCACATTGAAAAAACAGTTTCATTAAATGGAAGCCCTGTAAGCTGTTGAGTTTCCAAATAATTCACTACCGTATAACGTCTCTAAATCAGGAACTATCTCGCATAACGATAGGCATTACATCTGTTCATTCAACTGCGAAACACTGTGAGATATTCGCGAACAAATACTTAACACAACTCTCCTCGCATTTTGCTGCAGATGCATATCAATGGGTGTAGTTACACTTGGGAGACTCTCTTTCTGCAAGGAATCACGTACTAAACAAACAATGCGCGTTCGTTTGGGGCCTGACTGGACTTCAGATACTTGTATCCGTGCTTAGTTTGGCGCTCCCTAGAACAATGAACCACAGCGAAAGCTGTACTCTAAATTCAAATCAGTGGAAAACCACTGATTGTTTCAGTGAAAAAATTTCACTGAATTAATTAATGACGTGAATCAATTTCACTGATTGAATAAGTGACGACCAACTGCAGTGGCGAATTAAATATTGTTTTCATTTAATTTATTCCAATAATAAAGTTAAATAAATATACTAACTATAGTTTACTATTTATATTGCGCAATTCGCTGTAATTAAAAAATGTAAATACATTTTCAAGTCGGCCGCGATTAAACTCATACATGCTTTCACTTCACTTTTAGACCGTTGCATTATCATCTGCGCTACCAAGTTTGGTTAAAATATAAGAGGAAAATATGTCTTTTAGTTATTATCTAAATCGTCAAGATTTAAATAGCATGACCTTACTTTTTGTTTTTGGTTTAATTGGTACTGTTAGGATTGTTAAAACGAATATTATATATAAGTGCACTCTCTTCACCACATTATATACAGCTTAAATCTTCAAACAGAGCTCTGTGATGATTACATGAAAACGAAATGAAAGACATAAAACCGGAATGAAAGGCTAAATGACCATATTACCTCTTAAAATTTTTTTTTTGAAAGAGGAAACACATTTTACAGACTATTTTGTATTGGTTTTATTAGTTTATTCGTTGTTATTACACATGATACACGTTGTTTAACGGCCACTTTTGTACCATCAGTCAAAAAACAAATTACTGAAAAACAGTGAAAAAATGACTGATGAATAAGTGGAAAATGTCAAGAGAAGGAAATCTGGCATTTTCACTGAATCATTAATTAAATTGACTGAATTGACTGTTGATCAGTAAGGCACTGTTGACTGATTGAATCAGTGAAATTATCACTGATTAATATTTCGAGTGTGAGTTTGATAATAGTATGGGCAACCCAGTTCAAAATATAAATAGCACTCCGACGTGATGAGATATGACAATGTCTTGAATATATACACGACTGTGAAGACCCCTTTCTTACGGTCACTGAACACTAGATTATTCCAGTCTACACTGTAAAAATCTTTTCGATCTATTCAAGTTATTAAGGTTGACTCTGTACCTTGAAGACCACTTTAAACCACCAGCCTAATTTAATTTCAAGTGAAGTACCGAATAAACGCAGCACGTTACCATGTTCCTTACAAACCAAAAGTGTTAACCGTTAAGTTTAACTCAAGGTAAAAGCTGTAAATAATTTGTCTTAAATGAAAATTCGTGGCACAGTGGTAACCTTAATTAGTACCAAAGCTATCCCAGATGACAGTAATGAAAGTCAGGAAAAATTAATACTAATCAGTCAGTAAGTACAGCGTTACTGCGCCTGAGAACTACTGTATACGAATTTGATAATTTCATGATAAATTTATTTTCAGCGTAAACGAGTGAAGTAGATCTTATAATGGATATTTGCAAAAATAAGAATATTAGTTCTTTTCTACTTTCTTGTTACGTACCCAGGTTGGCTTAGTGGTCCGACGCTAACTTCTCACCCCTGAGGTCCCTGGTTTAACCCTTATCAAGAGAGGGGGGTGGGGATGCCCTGAAAGTGTGACGGACACTGCCGTATGATAGAGATTTTCTCGGAGCACCCCTGTTTCCTCCACTGCCTTCATTCCTACACTGCTCCACACCTACATCACCTCACTTAGTGGTCGGGACGGCCGCGACGAAAGTCAGGCATGCCAGTCTCCTCTCGCCTATTTTGTTTCTTTTTTATTTCACTTCTGTTCTGCACTTCTACACTGACCTGGCTACACAGCGAGCAGGATATCTGAAAGCTTAGCGAACTGACAGAACAGTCCCTGAACAAGGGCGACGACAAGCAGAGAGCAGCTGGTGAGCTGGAAGATACTTGTCTTGTCGTAGTACTGAAGAAAGCTCCTGGCTTCTCTCAATCCCGTCTTCCCCTCCCCCCTCCGTCTATTTTCTCTCTCTCTCTCTCACACACTCTCTCTCTCTTAGCGCTGTGTCGTGACCCATGTTTCCAGATATCCTGCGCGCACTCTATAGTCTATTCGCGATTTTTTCACACTCTTCATAATTAAACCGTTAAAAAAACAGGCCGTGCATGACGTGTTTGTTTTTTTCCTAAATATGTCATGTTATACATAAAAGTCACATAAAAGTAACTTATTTTTGGATAAATTTAACTTTTATTTATATCGTATATATACATTTTAATATTTCATTCAAAACTAAGATGAATATTGACATGGAGAAAATTTATGTGTTGTAATGCACAGTAAGAAATAGTCCTTATACAAAATATTATTAAACTGCGTGCGCACGACTACGGTGCGCGTTGGCCCTCCGGTGTGATTTTCTAAGTTTTAGTTGCATTAAGGAGGAGTAATATCCTGGAAGTAGAACTCCAGCAGAGCTTCAGAAAAGTTGTAAGTAACCGTGAATGGAGTGAAGCTGTGGTACAGCCGCGGACACGAGTGTGACATCTCCGCGCTGGCATATCCTTGCAGGCGAGGCGCTGCGCAACAGGTCCTTAGCGCGCTCAAGGGTGGTTTTTTTAAAGGTCACCAACCTCGCTTGGCTCGCACGAGGCTTCGCGTGCCGGACGGTTGTCCTCGGGATATACAGAGTGCAAGAAGAAGACCTCTCGACTGCGGGGCAGCGGAGACGAGCGTGTTGCCGTCATCGCGGGAGGGTGACCCTCTTTAGTTAACAACCCCCGGCGCAACAGAGCAATTATCCGGATCAACGTTATCATGCGCGGAGCTCCCTCGCAAGGAGTTTATTAATATCCCCCCCCCCTTTCTGCTATCTGTAATAATAATGTCCTACGACAAAGGGGGTGGGCGGCAAGCTGATTACAGTTGCCAGCTTGAGGGGGAAGACGCTTGATGAGGGGGGGGGGGGTCTTGTTTGGCCTCACGGCATTTGCGCGTAATCCGCTTTGCGCCGCTCCGGCTTACTGCGCATGTTCCTCCAGCTCGAGGGCATGCAGCCCGCTCGACGCCGTCACAAAGCAACAGATGACGTGCTAGAAGTGTCTACACTTTACCCACTCCAAAGTGGCAGCAGATATAAACATTGCCAGAGGCACGATCAAAGCCAGCGGTTGTCTTGTAGGTTCATAGTATCCTTACACCAACCATTGGGATTCTACTAGGGATATTGTGACCCGACAAGCCAGCCGCTGGCTTTGATTGTGTCACTGGCAATGTTTACATCTGCTGCCACCTTGGAATGGATCAGGTATAAGTAGTGGACCGACTGCCAGAAGTAATATGGACGAATGAATATTTGAAGTTTATCTAGTTCGCAAACAAATGTGAGAATTTTAAAACTTATTATATACACTGTTTGATACGTAAGAACGTTTAATTTTCTCCCCGCCCTCCTTCCTTGCATGTTGCTGAAGGTGATACCAATGGGAAGTGTGTCTGGCAATTGATGCTGCTTATCCTCGCCATCTTGTCTCTGCCAATTATTTCTGTTTTTTTTTCCCCCGACCTTTCCCATGTGACGTTGGCACAAAAAGGCATACTGTAAAATATAGCTCCCTGAGCTGTCTTCAGTTGTCGTAAATTGTAATATACCTGAAAACTGGAACAGTCAAAAAGTATTACTTATTACTTCTTGAAAAGAATATTTAAGTAACGGTAGTAAATCTAAGTCTCCAAAAAGTACTATGTACATTGTATGCTTTGCCCGGTGAAGCAGTAAATTCTAATATGCGATCTTTACTGCGAGTTGTGGTTACAAATAATTAATAAAAACATACTGGAAAATAAGAATAATATTTATTTATTCTCTAAATTGGTGTTCTGGAGCGAAGATGAAACAAATCAATATTATGAACAATACATTCAAAAGGAAAAACATACCTCAGAAGATAATCAATTATTAAAACATGTATTGTTAAAATATTTTTTTGTAGTGTCATTTGTTTTCAATAAATTATTTTACACACTTGCATCTTGTTTTCACAGTACGGCTGTGTGGGATTAGTCCCTTCTACGACACTATCTGCAATCTGGAGTTCGCACCAAAACTACGGTGGTTTTTATTCCACGTCAACTTGACATATTGAAGCCTACATATTTTACACACTCGGAGTTCTACGAGCGACACAACATTCACAGTTTAGAAGCTATACATTCTACGTATACGTATAATTTTTTAAGGGATTTTTGCAAGAATTCATATGACTAAAATTTATCCTGCACACATTAACTTCCCATTTTCAGTTTAAAAACACCTTTGAGAAAATATAGTAACATTGAGAAGTCACACTTAAACTTAAACGCTGTAGAGTCATTATGCCAGTTTTGAAATAAGGTTCGTATGCATTTAAGAAATGCACTGGAGCTCAGGTTTCGTGTTGAACCTGCTGTTGAAGAGGCTTGGGTGTGCGGAGTTTAAGAGGCATCAACCACATCGGAAACGCTGTTCTAGCAAACATTTGATGTTGTGATTAGTAACAGTTCCATTTGATTCTTTTGAAAATATTTACTGTAGTTTCAAAATGCCCTGTCCCCTCACCTCCCAACTTCACACACACACACACGCAGCCCTCATGTACGGCGTTTTCTCGCAAATATGAATCAGTTTTGGCTACCCGCAAACCCGCAAATTTCTGAACGGTGTAGACAACAACATGAAAGCTAGCCTGTCGCTGCGTGGAAGAAAAATCATGAATATCCAAGTCTTAAGATTTACTGTTTGTAGCCGTGATAAAATATGAACTGCATTCCACTAGTAATTAAATAAACCACTACCCGGTGGCTCCCAGAAACGTTTCAATATAAAAATAGCCTACAACTTGTTTAAAAATTTTAATCCCCGAAACGTGCTACAGTATCAAATATCTGAAAATCGTGTTTCTTAGACGATTTGCTGAAGTCTAGTGAGTAAAACCGATGAAATTCAATACTAATAGTTATTGTGAACTTAATAGAGTACTAACAACCGTATGGCCATGTCTTAGGACTCACAGGTGGATTTTATATGCAGCAGAAATTTGCTGCTCCATTTTGTCCTCCTGTTTCGATTTGTATTGGTAAAACGATGCAACATCACGACTTCCCTATTTCTTCTAACTCCGCGCGTGTTTTCTCACGGATCCCTCCCCCTTTCGTATCTGAAAGTGGTGTAATAAACAGGCTATAGTCCATTCACGGTTACTTCCAACTTTCCTGAAGCGCTGCTACAGATCTACTTCCAGGATATTCCTCCACCTCGTGCAAACTATGCTTTTCCGAGTTTAAAGCCTGTTTATGATAAGTGAACACTTTATAAATTAACCTTAGAAAAAAGTCACTGCCCCTGCATGCATTTATTTTCGTGGGCGCATTAAGTGACATTCGCCCAGTAAAGTTGGTAACGATGGGTGGAAAGTAGTTTTATATCTTAACGTCAAATAAAAAATGTAAAGTGACCATTTGTGGTAACATAAAATTATTTATTTCACTTTCGGTTGTTTCATTCATCGAAGTGTAAACATTAACCGATTTGTAAAGTATTTACTTTCTTAATAATTTTACAGTTTCATTTTACCGACACATGAATAAAGTGATGAGGCCCATGGCAATGTTATTTTTACATAAGGCGGAGTAATACACAACGTGTATAGAAGTAGGTCTTAAACAGGGCTTTCAAAACTGCTAATTTTACCGTGAACAGCCTATAGAAAATTACACGAAAAGGACAACGCGCCGCATTCGTGCGCACTCAAAGTAATAATATTTTACTTAAGAACTATTTCTTACTATACATTACCAACACACCTCTTTCCTCCCTGTTTTTGTTCACATTAATTGTAGATGAAATATCATAATTTTTATATAAAATATAAGTAAAAGTACTATTTAACCAAAGATAAGATACTCTTATGTTAACACAAGTATAAAACGCTTTTGATACGTGATATTTTCGGAAAGAACCAAGCACGTTATACATGAGGCGATTTTTCAAAGGTTTGATTAAGAATATGAGTAAGAAACAGCGAATAGACTATACTCACAAATGAGACAGTTAACCCACCATCGCTACGACAGCCAGCTTGCGTTATAAATTTCAAAAATCTCCTGTGTATGATAGTTGAAAGCATATCAGGTAGTGCAGTTTTCTTAACCCATGGCGTAGAGCGTAGGGTAGACTTCTGCAAGTGTGTGATAGAATGTTCACGGCTAAATGATCACATTTGAAATGAATATTAGAAAAACCTCACTTCTCATACCTGCATATTATTTCTAAAGCACGTTGACTTACATGTGGTCAGTTAAGTTGTTAACGATATAGGGAAAGTAGTACCGTGTGTTGCGAATAATGATTTGAATAATTTGTGAATAATGATATGAGTTCCATTGATTTCTGTATTTTTAATGCATGTAAGCGTAAATACAGTGTTAGCAAAAATGTACAGTAATATTTTTTTCCTAATCACTTCACAGTTTCATTTGACCTACGCATGCGTAGTGATTAGGTCCATGGCAATGTTAATTTTACATTTGGCGGAAGAATTCACAACGTGCATACAAGTAAATCTTAAGCAATGCTTCCATCTGGCCTACGTGTCACGTCTTTATCATAGTTTCAAACTCCATGATGAATACGTTCCTTGTGACGAGTGCGCGGTTTAAGGATCGCTTCATTTTACTCGCAGCAACATGCGGCAGTGGGCGTTCCACGTGATTATATTAGAAACGAGGCGTAGAAGAGATATCATCCTGTAGCTCACACATTTCTACAGGGCATAGGGGATGGTGAGTGTGTGTCAACACGGCTCCTTGCTCTGGCGATTTGATAATATCTCAACGTTAGTTACTTTGCCATTCCGCGTTTTATTTCGGTGACAACCGAAACTGTATACACCTCCTGCTTGTGTGACTGACAATAGTTCGACTCACATTACAATATTTTGAGCCACTGGCGGACATTTAGCTTTCGAATAAGGAAATCCCACATGTTTAAGTAAAAAGAATAAGATTGATTGCTTCCAACAGGAACAACCACCGAAATGGAGTTGACCAGTTCTCGAGTTAGAACAGAACAAATACGTCCAGCCCGATTGCAAATACATCATCTCATTCTGGTGATCGCCTACCCTGCTGTCCGTGCAATTCCCCCTGCAGATCGATCTTGTCTTGTGCTGTTTTCCACCAGCCTCTCCCTGGCGCCACCAATAAATGAACGTCCCTCTCATTGGATCGCCCGTCCATCTCAGTCGGCTCCCTCCCAAGAGGCGTGGCTTTGTACGCCGCTGTTCTCTCCATCCAGGCATCGGGCTTTTGTCCATTCACTCCTCACCCCCGGCTGTCGATTCTTTGTTCCTTCGTCACTGGTCACACCTTCCCTTTTCTCCTTTGTCACCACTGTCCGTTCAACTCGAATAATGTTAGTGTCGTCATCATTTCTCTTTCGAAGAATCCGAATTTATGTTCGGCTTTTTTACTGGTCCTCAACAGGAAGCCATACAGCACCCTGGACCATATGATTTGTAAACAAATACATTTCCACGGAATAGCCATATACACAGGACTAAAATTACATGGCCCGAAAGTGCTCAATCATTGATTGTGAAAATTCTTTTATTTTATTACCTGCGTACTTAAGTCTGCGGAATTTTTCTGTAAGGTGTGGCCAGCGTCGGACTCGTTTACATAGACGTTTATGGGTTCACGCCTTAGTGTTAGTAACTTGTACCATTCTGGTGGCTTGTGAGACTGGTGTTTGGAATACGTGTCTGAATTTCGTTCGTGTGTAGCTGGGGATTCCGTGACCGTACGAACATGTTCGCTACCAGGCAGCTATAGTAAAGGTGTCATAGGTATGAAATCTGTTCTGGTGCAGAATAATTTATGTACTTTCTGAAAATAACCACTGAATCTTTTGTTATTTTAATGCTTCCGTCAGAATAATCATTACAATTCACCTGCAATCAAGTACGGTAAGAATCATTGGTAAAAAAAAACTCTGGTTGTTGAAGATATCAGCAGTCATTCGATGACTCCATGGAGCAGTTTTCGCGCTAAGACAGGTTCTTTTAATATAAGATAAGAGTCACTAATGACCAGTTTTAGATAGTAACCGCCAAGAAAACAATGAAAATGTCTGTAGAATAATCATAATACATAAACAGCAGTCAGCACAAATTAAAAAAACATATATATTTGTTGATGATAAAATGTAGAATGGCTACAGGATTGTCACTCTTTTTTATTAAATATGTATTTATTAAAGCCAACACAATTTTTAAATCACTGATAACTGAAATAATTTTATCACAACAGAACAAAGTTTGTACGGTTTGTAAATACAGATAGTTCACTGTTGTTAGAGTACAATAAGTTTTCTCGCCATAGCACACATTTATGTGCAGAGGGCGACAATAATATGGGATGAAGTCGAATCCGCACAGTTTAAGGCGATGAATGGACTACATACGTCGAGAGGATTGGGGCGGGAAAAAGATGCATTACTTCTCTTGGTCTTCACTCAGGTATTAAGGACTGTTGAGAGGATGTAAACTACTAGTTTCGTGCAAGAAATTTGAAAATATACACTCCATTATATTCTCTAATACATGGCCATACAAATTGCACGGAACAGTTCTACATCTGCTTTGGTAACCTAATCTGCTGTTTTTAAATCATGGATCTAGCGATATAAAGGAGCTATGCGACACATATAGCCTCAGCTGGCGAAACCACATGTCGGCATCGTCTTATTTTCTGAAATAAAACGGAGGCTCTGATTTCTATCCGCATTGTGCATGAGCAATTAAAACCAATGTATTTCTTACTTTTGGTTTAATCGTCATCGCGGCGAGAGAAGTACTGAATCTCCACCTTCTATTTATAGATGCATAGCTGTTTGACATTTAAAGGTGTCACAGACAACTTTCTCCAGGAAGATAAATTTTCAAGAAAGTTACACCTATAAGATTGTGGCTGACGTCGTCCTGCGTGGAACTTGTTTGGCGTTCTCGCTTGTCCGGCAGGCGTTGTGCATCGCGTGAACCTAGCTTTAGGACGGGTCATCAGAAGCCCTGAGTTTGGGGGGGGGGGGCTTGGTGTTGGATGGCTAGCACAATACAGCTCTGATGAGGAAGACTCGCAGCAGACACAGCGAGGGGAGAAAGGGAGAAGAACAGGGGCTGCCTCACGAGCATGACGAAGACAGAGCGACGCGGAGGGGAAAGAGGATCAGAACCCGCGAGGTTCCAGCCAGCTGGAAAGTTCAGATACCTCCATGCATGGTCCATTGGACACAGTGACGAAATGCTAGACAGGCAAGAAATATATGACTGTCACTTCGGCCCAAGAAACAAGGCACCACCTAGAGAAATGATTTATTTTACCGCACGTTATTTAAGCTGAAAGTTTCATGTAATGTCAGAAATGTGTTTCGTCTTAAAAATACAACGAAAAAGAAGTGGCTTTCCCCCATAAAACCTTTTTATGATGAACACATAATTACATTTATTTTTTGGAGACATGCTTGGTCTAGGTGACGATATTTCACTGAAAAATAGATTTGTTAGTGGCTACAAAAACTGTTTGGTTGAAGCTTTTCAAGGCGAAAATATGTCGTTGGTAAAAAACAGATTGTGGTCCCCAATAACATGTACAGTGACAAGTACTAAAGCTATTCAGTGCTCTCTAACATAGTTATTTATTGATAAATCGTTTATTGGCTGCCACGAAATATTTAGTAGGTAGCAACAGCATCCAAGTTATCCACAGTAAAACATTTTGCTGCGACGGCAGAACTACATTCGTTATATTCTGCGCATGCACTCTGGCATATCCGAAGTGGCCACCTTCTGTCTGGCCACGACACCATATTTGTACGTGTTCGGTTCTTCGCATCAGGTTACGAACTAATTCATGAGGGCTATTCTTAAGTATTTAATGCGTGCATTATATCATTCCTTTAATCCAAGTAAGTAAATGTCGCCTGTGGCACTTATTAGATTTCTGTTATATACATGCTGAAGAAATAGTGAAATGGCAACACTAAGCTCGCAGTTGAGATGTCCAAGGTTCAAATCACACTCATGACGGCTTTGAATTTAGTGGTTACCTGTCTACAAAAGCTCACAACCCGCCAATGTCATTATCAACCTAACTAACCGGTATTGCTGAAATTATCGTAACATTTTTGATGTGAGTAACAAATACATTATTACCTACAAACACACTTAATATATTGGTGACTAAAAACGTCATTTTATATTTTCCACTAAATACGGGAATGACAAATAGACTAATGGCATCACAAATTAATTTATTCATATCTATATTAACAAAAACATTTTATGGTCGCCAATATAATTATTGTGGTCACCACAAAACAGTTTTTTTTTTTGCAGTGTAATTTGAATTAAAAAATTCCCGGTTCGAGTCTCCGGTAGGACATGAATGTACGGTGTGTGGTGTTAAGATAAGCAGGTCTGGGTTTATATAGTTTGGAATCTGCTCGTTATTATCTTTCTGGCATAAAATCAGTAGATAGAAACACCAACAAAATTGTAATTAAAAACATATATTGTAAATATTACAAAACAATTTTTGATACTGGTTACAAATATGTCGTTTTATGATCGTCAAGAAAAATCTTAACGATTACTGTAGATACGTTTTGTGTTTATCTTTAAAAATGGCATGTCACAACATTTTCAGAGTACCATATTATTTGTTATATATATATATATATAAATATATATATATATATATATATATATATATATATATATATATATATATGGGTGTGTGTGTGTGTGTCTCTTATGTTTGTAAAAACTTTATATCCTGAATTGCCCTAGCCAATTATTGAGTGTTAGTAAATTTAATTGGTCACACAACATCATAGTTAAGCAAACGTTTGGATACAAGAGCATTACGAAGAGAGCAGTTGCCTGAAATGCGCTTAATTCATGTAGTTCTGTTTAATGCTGGTGTTTGCTCTTAACTATCCATTGTCGCGTCCTCATTTAAACATCAGACAGCAAAACGTAGTTCCACACCATGAGTGCAATGGTTGCCTCGCAGCTTGCTTCTCCAGTGGTCGTAATACGTTCAGTATCCCCCCCACCCCCTTTTTCTCACCCACCTTCTACACGGCAGTTATTAGTTTCCATTGCATGCACAGAGAGTTTGCAGTAGCGAGCAAGCGTATCCTGCAGTAGTTCGCCATCTACCACCTCACGGAATAATAACTTGCCATAATACGTTAAATGGAGTTCAACCATTGATTAAAGATATACAGTAGAGTGGCAATGGGATAGGAAACAGTCTGACCAGTTTTATGTGTTAGTTCCGCTGTTGATTCAGAGGAGCGCTAGTGTTCTCGACAACGTCATCCGCGCGGTGTTACCAATTCCGCAGCCAGTAAAAGTATGTTATAACCCTGGCCTCGGCTAACCCACGTGTTGGTTCAAGGTCTGCCAGAGGCGAGCCTGTCACACGCGAGTTACCAGCATTCGTTGCAGCTGCTGTGAATATTCAACTCATGATTTACTAGTGGCGACCATGGCATGTGTTTCCTTTATGTCGTAGAATTGTGTGTTTGCGGAAATATGCAACGATATCAACTACTGTTTCGTTTTATTTACCTCTGCGAAAATGAATTATCATAAATTTATAACGGTCATTGTTTTTAATTATATTCTATTATTTTACTCTAGTTTAGGTGTTCATGAAAAAATACGAGTACTGTTAGCACTTAATTACAAACTTCATATTAATCATGAATGATGTCATACATCATAGTAATTTTTTCGTTCCGTTCTTATGTGAAAGGAAATGTACAGGAAATAATTGTTCAATAATGGAGAAATATATGTTAGACGCATGACGGTCTACAATTGAACACAATGTTTACAGGTTGGGGTTGTGAGCTACAACATTTGGGACTGTTCGTACAAATTATCAGTACATTCAATATGTTGATTCGAGTGTCATTAAGGCTGTATCCGAATTTAGGAATGCACTTATGTATATAGCCATACTCCACTCGGCTCGATACGAGATACATTCCGATAGACATACTTATTTGCATCCTTTACAGCAACTATTTAGCCGAGAATATTCTGAACAAGCATTTTGACGGAAAACACTTACTGAATATGTGCTGTAACGTGGGGGCATAGCTTTAGAATTATCAATCCATTAGAAGCTGTAGCTGGGTGTTCCTATTAACCAATCATAGACTTTTTACAAGAAAGAAATGAATATATATTTGAGTCAGTAAACGCAGTTATCGATAATGTATAATTAAAACTGGTAAAAACTAGAGGCAAAATTCCTTTTAACACTAACATTGGTATTAATAAAAATTAAATGTCAAATATTGATATAACGTTTTCACTCATGCATTCCTTGCCTTGTAAAAACATTGGCAGAGTTCTCATTGCTCTGCATATTAACAAAAAAAGTCACGCCCGGTTTATAACAAATCACGACGAAAACTGGTTATGTTTATCCCGACTCTTCTAGATCATTAAATGTTAAAGAGTATACATTGTTAAGAACGTTGCTCAGTGGCGTTTCTCAAAAGGCAATGCCTCCATTCCACTCTCTATAAAATGAAATATTAGGAAGAACAATTATGAACTGCATATAAATCGATTTTCAAAATAGTAGATTATGGGCTGTAAGGACGCGAGACGTACACACATTCGTTTCCCCCTGTACGTGCGTATGTCATTTCCCGAGACATGTAAAAAATTTACGTACGTAGACGAATGCGAACGCTGTAGGTGCGTTCATCTTATTAAGCAGAAAACTGTATGCATACTGCAGGAAAATGACATTAATGATAGCGTTTAAGACTCAACTCTAACAGATGTTTGTTTTAAAGCGACAATACAACTGTCATCTCTGTAAAATCCACGTTATAGTAATGAAGTGCAGAAGTGGATATTGTCTGGAAAGTTGGCAGCTGTGTGTGTTTATATTTACACGAGTGTAACACAGCACACCATTGTATATTCTACACTAAAACCTTGGACTCATAACAATGTGAAAAACGTTGACACTGAAGTGTTTATCAGTAGTGTTAACACTAACGAAGCACGAGAACTAGACATAGCAAAGAGAGTGGCAATATTCTACTTCAGACTACTACATTACAAAATATAACTATTTCTGCACTAAACATCGGTTGAATGCAATGACTCGGTGCCAATCACTAATAATCAAGCTAAGGCCGTGTCCGAAAGGACAAATAGGTTATTTTGTAATTTGTCATTTCGTAGGTTTCATTCCGGACGTTGTCGACAGTCACTTGTTTAGCACTCGAGGCAATACATTCTTACATCAACAGTGAAAATATTTTTCATATAAATTAAATTCTTAAAATGGACATAATATTTCTACGGTCATTACTGGAATGCTGCGAATATGTTGATAAACAAGACAATAATATAATATCCAATAACAGCATAAAATAAACAAAGCACAGCACGTACTTGCTTTAAAAACATGTCTAGTATAGTTTATGAACAGCTATGTGTTAGAAAAAAAAACGTTTTAAGTTCGTGTTCGTACATGCGTTTTGAATGTCAAAACCAACATGGCGCTGATTTTGTCATTTTGTATTTTTGCTAACATCCGCTATATACACGATACGACATATCAATTTACCAAATACGTCACAATGTTTGTATAAAATATTGAATCACATGATCATTTTGTCAAAACAATCTGCCATTTCGGACACGGCTTACGTTTACAATACAAAACCTAATTCATTTAAAATTATACAGTAGGCGCTTATCTGTCATACGGAAACACGTCTTCTGTGATTGCAGTTTCATCATACTTCAAAGCCGACATTTGCTATTAGAGAAGCTTATTAATTGTGAACACGTATAATCGTCAACATGTGCCCACACACGCCTTTGTCATATTGTTTTATACTTATATTGCTGTAAATAACAGTTTCCCGCCAACACCGACTGCTCTGTACTGATTGGTAGAAGTCTCAACATTTTTTTCTAAAGATATAAAATACAACTATGAATTTCAATACTTAAGGAAATCCCACCAACGCACATGACCTGATAAGTTCCACTGGGAACCGAAACATAAGAGAACACACATTCGTTTCTTCTGCACACAACTTAACGCATAATATAATGCTTAAATTTTTCTATTGTAAATCCAGCTTTACTTCAGACGTCGCAGCTTACGCTGCATTACGATGTGCAGCTGTGTTTAAACGCAGTCGAATCAATACATTTCTCTGTTCATAGTGTACAGTTGTTACCAAGAATAACAGAAATATTATTAAATATCTTGACTGTGTCAAACATTTTTCGTGTATTCTGGAATGTTTGTCGTCTCCTAGCTTGCAAATGGACACTGACAACAATTTACGAACACTATGAACAAATTGGAATGATTTGTGACAGTAGGGCATTCTTGTGTGCTAACTTTGTGGTATATTTACATAATTATTATTTATTTTTCCCAAAGTAGTTATGTTATGTGTGCCCCATATTTTGTTGAATGAATAAATCCTTTTTTTTTTTGTTAACGACCACTCATTTTGTTTGCACGATTATACTATACTAACGAAATATTTTCTATAACATGTACGATCATCTTCTTAACAAGGAGTGTTAATGCATACAGCAAGTGTAGATTCGATTCGTTTATCGTGGGTATTTTCTCCTTTTTACTAGCATTTCCCTACCACTTAACAATGTTAATTGTAATATGTTAGTATAATACTAGATGTATGTAGTGTATCATATGTTCAGAACAGTTTTTCTGCCGATATTTAAAAAGGATATAAAGAGATTCTGGTGCCTAAATTCTGCTAGAGGCGCGAGTCGTTTAAGCCGTACTTACACGATACCCAATTTCTGCTACGTTCTGTTATACTCATGGACACAACAGAAGGCATACAAGTTTCTATAGCAGAACGGAAGAAAGAACGCATCCGTTCATACCCACACGTTATCAAAAATACTAATATAAAATTGTAAATTGCAGGTAAACTCGCAGGGGACTGGGGTACACATGCAACCATAATTATATATGTAGGTGCTTTGTGGTGCATACAAAAGGTACGACGATTATTTATTTTTCCCCCTGAAGACTGCATTGGTTTGGATTTTAAAGTACGAGTTCTATTGATGTATGGAAAATGATATGAGTAACGGCACTGCTTGTGTATGGAAAACAAGGTACTGTATTTACATGTATGTACGAAGGACATGTATGCCAATCATTAAAACGTTGGCATATTATTTAAACAAGGGCGTAGCTAGGAATATACTCTAGGCTCCCCGGGGGGGGAGGGGGATTTCTTATGTTTATTCTTGAACAAAAAACAAAACTTGTATTATTACAAATTTGTAGTTACATAATAATTTATAATCAATGCCTTCATGTACAAGTATGGAAGCACACAGTGCTATAAACATTCTTCATATCCAAGGGAGATTACATATTCCTTGAAATAACATACAATAAAACTTGTCATTTTGTTTTCAAGTTTTATTTTCATTTCGATTAGGGGGGGGGCATGTCCCAATATACCCCCCCCCCCCCTCCATCGCGGCTACGCTCCTGTTTTTAAATGTGTATCTTTAATGAGCATAATAATCGATCTTGTGCTCTCCGTAATTAAACACGTTTTTACGGTTATACGGCCAAAAGAAGACAGAACTGTTACAATAATAAACTTAAGGCTTTCATGTGTGCGTGTTACCATTACTCACGCTATACAGCTCAAATTATCTACTTTAGAAAACAATCGATGTGATTAGCAAACAACCACTGCTCGTCGACTGTACTGTGCTGATACTTGCGTATTATTACTTTTAGACAAAGATATTATGGAAATAAACCTGCAGTTATGTGGCACAGACCTGCGCACTAACTCACTGAGCTACACAAACCACTTACAGTGCATATGTGTGATAAGATATTATATAGAACATAAATCCACAGCTATTGCGTATTTTATAAAGTGGTGTTTATTCTTTTATTATGGCCATACGAGTAATATGCAACGTTTTCCGTTACTAATGCGTACATTATGTTTCATTTTATTTATTCATATGTTTTACAGAGCTTGTAATCTTTTCGTAAACGGATATATACGGCGTGAGAAAGGAACTTGGGTGTCCGCCATCTTGTCTGCCCCAGCGTGTGGGTATAACAGACATTCAGAACACGTTATACTGTTATGGAGTTGGGACTGGGGGTGAGAGAGATGGAGTATGAGTGAGAGAGAGGGCAGATGACAATGTGGCAACGCCGCCGAAATTACCCACGCTCACGCCACGAAAATGGACTAGCGCGACGTGGTGTTCATCCATCGAACTACAGCTGAAGTGGTCAGAAAATTTAACTTGGAGAAGTCCACTCTAGGTTTATCTTTACTTAATTGTTCAAAGGAATTCTTCCCCCGGAAAATAGATACATTGAAAAATTACATAAAAAGCTAATTGGATAACAATTACTTCGATTTTACTTACTACAACAGTCATTGCACACATCGTGACTAAACGCCAATCCAGATCGGCGTCGCACTCGAGATGGGAAAATACACGAAAGGTAATGTGACGGGAAAACTCGACAACTGACTTTCTACGCTGCTGCGCGAACAGACGCCATGAGTATCAGCATTTTATGACTCCTCGTCAGTGATTTTATCAACAGATTAGTTTACTTAAGTAATCCAGTTTCAGAGGCTTGCCAGTGATTTTCAGCTGACGTACATAGCAACCGAATACTCAAAGTCAGAAAAGTTTACTGCACTTCGAAGATTCGACAGTTGGATACGAATAATTTTAAGTCATAACAACTAACTGCACTGGTTCATAGCACGCACTTAGATACAACATTCTTACAGTAGCCATGGGCGGAGTAAATATTATTACACTGGTGTTCTCTGATGAGTGTTTTGGTCCGTTCAATAGCGGGTATAATTATCATTTTAAAAAGTAACGCTCTTCCGTACTTGAAGTGAATTGATTTAGTGTGAGATGTATTCTTTAAAAAATTAGTGAAATTGTAGTGCATTTACGAGTGGAGCGCAATGTATTATATGAGCTTTGGAAGAATCTAGGGTAGCACAAACAGCTTTTCATACTGAACAATCGACTGAAGGCCATCTGATTGTCAATAAATAATCTTAGGCCGTTCTAGTTTATACAGGATAGTGAATTCTTAGCGACTGACAAAATAATTCGCAAATTTTTTCGTGTTCGTGACCACAAGTAATTAGACTAAAGTTTCCCACAGATTGTTCGTGAATGCCAATAATTCATTAAACAAACCCGCAATCCGCGATGAGCGTGCGCTGGCTAGAAGAGAGCAGCTATCGCGGTGAAGCCTGTGGCTATATTTAACGGTAATCGAAGGTAGAGCATCTCTATTATTACCCTCATCACAGGTCACAGTGGTGTAGCTGGAGTTAGTGACGGTGTAAGCTCTTACTTAGTATCAGTTTATAATGTATTGCTAGAAATAATCCAGTTGAAATTTGTATTATTAAACATACTCCTAGTAGTGATCAAAAGTTTCATCATGATGAAATATTAATTGGTGTATATAAATCAATAAATGAATTATTAATAATTTTTATTAATGGGTGATTTTTTCGTAGTGGTATATTCATTAGTTAAATGTTATTCGTAATGGTCTTTTGTTAGATTCTGTAATATTAAATACTACAATTATTGTAAATAATAATAATATAACTATTAATATTACTCTTAAATTAATAGGTATATTATATATTTTTATTAATAATATATTATTTATTATTAGATTTATTATGTCATTACTTAGTACATCTGCAATCCCTTTCCCTCATATTGTGCTTTAGCCACATGTCTAAATTTACACCTTTTTTTTGTGAATTAGCTGCCATTAAAAATCTCGCAGTAATAACTATCTGATAATGTGATTAAACTAAAGACTAGTGTTTGCTGTAATGCCGTTAGTCCGCCAGAATCGGAAACGAGAGGTCAATGTTTCTGGTGTGATAATATTAAGAGGCTTCGTTATCCATTTGAACCAATATTGCAGGCAAATAATGGTCAGTTTTGAGATATACTCCTTCCACGTCATGACCCACTTGGATAGAAAAGCCCGGTTCAAAGTTATAAGCAAACGAAAAAAAATTGTTGCTAGCCAGATATACTGCTAGAATAACTGACGCATTTGCAATTCACTAGGAAGAGCTCACTCTTCAGAAATTTATATCTTGGATTTAAAAGAAAATACGCATAAATATTTTGGGCTAAGCACGCAACTTAGCACATTGGAGCATGGTGTAATACATATTTTGTTTTGACATCATATTTCTGTATTTTTCATTGTTTTTACAACGCAAGAACTATTTTACCCTTCTACCGGGCTTCTTTTACGCCTTCTTAGTCATCAGAGTAACATCCATCAATTTAATGACCACATGATATTTTTACGCATTTCTGCATCTTCGAGTACTGGCGCGTTTATTTTTAATTTGAAATCTATTATGACTCTGCGCAATTCGCCGTGAATGCGGGCATGGTTTTTAGCTGCGTCACAAGACAATTAAAGGCTGTTCACGATAAAGTGAGCACTTTTGAAATCAACCTTAGAAAAAAATCACTGCCCCTACCTGCATATATTTTAACAGGCGCAATAATTGACATGTGCCCAGTAAAGTTGATATGGATGGATGGGAAAGTAGTTCCATATATTAACGTCGAATAAAAAGTGTTATGTGACCATTTGTGGTAACTTATATTATTAGGCTCGCTTTCTGTTATTTTTTAATCCATAAAATTGTAAAAATGAGGAAATTTGTACAATATTTACTTTTCTTATAATTTCACAGTTTCACTTGACTGGCGCATGGATAAAGTGATGCGACCCATGGCAATGTTAATTTTACATAAGCCGGAAGAATATACAACGTGTATACAAATAGATGTTAAGCAGGGCTTTCAAAAGTGCTAATTTTACTGTGATCAGCCTATAGGCGTTCATGAGCTGAGGCCGGGAACACACGGTCAGCTCCACCGGCCGGGCCCGACACGGCGCGAGGCTAAAACGGACCCGACTGTGCGCTCGTGGAGGCCGCCGGGCGTTTCCCGGTGCCGTGTGCCCCCGGCCTGACAGAGTGACGATTCTCTTGGACGCAGAAGTTGCCACATATTTGCTGAACGGCTACTTTTGGTCCACGGGTTTCATTGGCTGTGCCCTGCCATAGAAAGCCAGCAGTTGACTCGACCAGTGTTTTGCAAGTTGGACTTCAAACACTGGTTTCTAAATGGCATATCATAAATATTGCTCCGGTTCTACCGCCCTTGTACTCCGACGCTGCTCCGTCCTCACTTCACTTCACCCTCATCGGACGCCGGTTTCAATGTTAGGAGTACCAGTACAGACGTACCTATTTCCTGTACATTCGTCTTTTGCGCGTATACGCCTATCTCAGCAGGTAAATGTCCCGGGAATACGACTTTTTCCCGGAAAAGATAAGAAAACAATCATCTAACCCCGGGCAGTTTACTTTTTTATAATATTAAGTTTATTCTAAAAGAAAAAAGCCGTGAAAATTGTTTGAAGTCGCATTTTTAGATTCCTCCTGCGCAGTTTCCTTAGTAGGTGGGAGATAAATATAACGGTGCAGTCGTAGTTTACTCAATGTGCTTTCACCGCGTGTGATATAACCTCACTGTTACGCGTCTCATTTGCACGGTAGAGTGTGACAGCGGAAGCACCGCACGCAGGTTCAGCTGGTCGCGCGTGTTAACCCTTCAGAGGTCGCGTTGTATTAAACGACACCATAGGTCGCGCTGGGTCGGACAGATCCAAGTTGATGTATTGAGTAAAGAAAACCACTAAAATTAGTCTGTTAAGTTACTATATTATTGTCACTACCTGTATTACAAATGCAATTAAAAGCTGCAGTTTGTAAGTTTAAGATTCGTTTTTAAGAGAAATTTTAATTATTTCATCAAAGATAGTCAGAATGGAAAAACATATTCGTAAATTATTTGAATGTCTATTTAAAAAAGGAAAAGTCGTCTGTACATTATTTCATTTACAGATCCAGCCCAGAAGAACACTTTCCACACATGTTTACTGTATGTTCTAAGCACACATAGTCATTATAAAACACAAAAGTTAATCTTGTTTTCCTGTCCTTTCCAGGGCATAGAACACAGCGTCGTCTTTTATTTCACCTTGAGTGGCTGAGTGGCTTTTTCTTAATTTTCTTCACTACTCTTACACCCACAAATTTTCTGAACCCTTTTGTTCAATTTTTTTTTGGCAAGTTGTTGATGTTTGCTAGAGAATGAAGGTGTATGTCTACAAGCCCAAACACTAGCTCTCTCAAGAACATTATACTGAAATTATGTTCACAGTTGTTATGGCCAATGTGAACTATGTTGGCGTTTATTCCCGCAACGTTCAACAAACTGTAAAATATTGTTATGGGACATTCCCTACAGTTTCTACTGGTATCATATGTAGCACACAACCTGTCGACAACATCTACACCATCTTCTGTAGTGTTATGGAATGTAACAATCCCTGGTTTATTCAGATTTCCGGTGTTGTTACCTATTGCTGCGTCATGATGCATTGTGGGAATCAGCAATATTTCTTTTTTCTTTTTTGTTGGAGCATAGAACACAAGGGTGCAATCCTCTTGGTATCCAAACATATTTCAACATCCTGCCCTTTGTTTAGTGGTGAGAGGTTCTGTTGGTATCTCCCGCTTATTAATTCTTACTGTTCCAACTATGGTGATATTTTTTTCCAGCAAAAGTTTGGCTGCATCAAAAGTTGTGAACCAATTGTCAGTGGTTATGTTATGACCAGTTCCAAAAATCGTTTCACTCAATCATTTAACAATAGCACTTGAACTGTTGCTCCAAGCATAAGACCCCTCTGGCTGTTTCCCTAGATGAACTTCTAAATTCCATATACAAACCATACGAGTATCCACCAAGCCAAATATTTGTATGCCATACTTAGCAGGCTTAATGGGCATGTATTGCCTAAAACTACGTCGGCCTCTGAATAATTCTAACTTCACATCAATTGTTACATACTCCGACTTTGTGTATACTTTCTGGCAGTTATCAACGAATTTCTCAAATACTTCTCGTATTGGTGCCAACTTATCTAGTTAACTCTGGTTTCTTTGTCATCAGACCGTATACAACGGAGGAGGAAACAAAACCTGCCTTGTGACATAACTAACTGGAAAAGTTCAAATACCATGCCTGTTGCTGTCGACCATAACTCGTCAGTATGCACCCTATTGCAGCGATTAATACCTGCTAAATGAAGTAAACACGACATTGCTTTAAGTTCTGGAACTGACGTTGCTTTTGCATCTCTTTCTCTCAAGTAATTATCTTTTACAGAATTTATATACTCAAAATATTTTCATCAAAAAGTAACTGCCAGCACTCTAATTGTGTCTTGCTTCTTTAGCATCGCGCCTAACTCCAGGAAGATGTGTCACTATATTATCAGATCTAGTTCGAATATGTTTTCCAATATATGAATTTTTCCGTTTCGTAAATTTATCTTTGCCCAGAAATAAATTATTGTTAAAACTCACATTATCCTCGTCGCTTGAAGTGATACACTGGTGTGTGTCCGCATTATTTTCTTGTTCTTCTATCTTGTCTCATACATCTTCCTCTTCGAAACCATCACATTCGTCATCTACATCAGACATACGTTCAACCAACTTTTTCAAGGTCAGATGGTATTCTCGAGTCATAACTCTTTTCTTTTGTAGACCTTCTTTGTTCCTGTAGCAACAAAAAAAAAATCACTATATGCAGCTTCTGTAATATGTGTGTTACAAATATACACACTAAACTTTCTCGAATTAAAATTGGTACCTATACTAGAAAAAAATTAATTCAGACAGTATATCTTGCTGCATCTCTCATACAGACTGTTCATGATATGAATGTACAAAAGAAACATAAAACATGCGTGAGGGAAATATTCTCATAAAGTTAAAAAAAAAATGTATAAATGGTATGTTTCTAAAATATATTTAGATATCGGAAAAATATACGATGGCTGGTTATTTAAACGCAGTTTTGTTTCAAAAGAAATTAATTTAAACGCATGGACATTATTAAAAAAGTTACCAGTACACCAGCCCTAAAAAAATGATGCACCAATGGTCGCATGGGTCTCACTCACCCATCAAAATGTTCCGCAAACAGTAGCAAAGGGTCTCACAGACCGAAAAGGCAAATAGAGTATGTTTTAGTCGGGGTGGAGGAGGATATTGACGCCTGTTGACCCTTGCTTCCATTTATCGCATATCGCTCTGTGCTGATCGATGACGCCATGGTATCCAGGCGGTCGCTTTATCGGAATACGATAACCCGACAATCCTAGCCCACGCAGGGAAAATGTTCTGTTTGTTTCTTTTTCGCCGTCATGATGACTGGCAAAATGAATGTGTGTGTGTGTGTGTGTGTGTGTGTGTTTTTTTTTTTTTTTTTTTTTTTGTGCTCCCCACAACGGCATGTCCACAACGCAGAGCAATACTTCATCTCAACAACTTCAGACAAACGTCTGGTCAATATGAATCATGCGAGCAGACACAGTCGCCGTCAATACTAATTAACGTTCTCAACTTTTCCTTGAAGAGAATGTTCAGAAAAAATTGTTTCGTAAAAGTAAGAACATTTTAATTGGGAAATCGAATACCAATTTATGTATTGCAGAGAACTTACTGTTCACGTTTACTAGCGTAACACTGATTGTGAAGCAAGCAATTTTACCGTTAACTGGTTATTGGTACATCGCCGAGAAGCCTGCTTCAGAATTCTTTAAAAAAATATAATGGTATGATACAGTGTTTTGCAGCTCTTTTCATAATAGCCTACCTACATTGTGCGCGACAAGGTGGCACTGAAGAAAATCTGGCCTTTTATGTAGCGACACAAGAAGAATCGATCGTGTAGCAAACTTTGTGGTGAATTGTGTTGTGAATGTGGATATTTGCTGTTTTCAGAAACTGTATTTCACATTTCCCGCTAGCTCTCAAGGTAATTAATTTGTTTAAAAACTTATACTTTCCTCTACGTCATGTTAATTTATTGAACTTATGTTACCTCGTGTGTGACTAATGTCGTTCACACTTGTTTATTTTTCCCCTTCAGTGAACAAACAAGAAAGCAAAACATTTTTCCGTCTGTGGTCTTACATACGAATGTATGTACTTTAATACATCAATGTAAAAATCGCATTCTGGTAACTGATGTGACACTGCTATATCATAAAATATCTAAACCAAATAAGAATATCTAAATGAGCAATTTAATAACTGCGATGTCCCAAAAAAGTGGCATGGACGTGCCTGAGAACTACACGGCCACGCCCCATTGCATATAAAATTTGGCATCTTCCATCTATGCATAAAAGTCGACTGGAAAGTCATAAAACTTTTTACGTCATGGAGGCAGCTTGTGATAGTGATTTAATTGACTTTTAACCCCGTTAAAAGTCATAACTTCGAACTTGTTCACGAACTGCACTCGTGAGTAGTTGAATTAGAGATACCTGCCCAATAGCTCATAGTACCAACTTGCGCTCCGATACTGGCTGTGGTGCGGCGCGGTAAGCACCGGAAGTTGTCGGAAGCCATGCTGATCCATGACAGATGCACAGCCTCCCACGATGTATGTAGATCGGTTGGGACAGGATTCAAGGCGCACACATCCCTCTCGACAGCATCCCAGATGCGTGTGATGGAACTGAGTTTGGATGACCTCGGGTACCAGACAAGCAACTTCAAATCCGTGGAGTGTTCAGCCAACCATTGGATCACATTGCGGGTGTCGTGAGCCGGTGCATTGTATTTCTGCAGGCACAGGTCTCCTGAAGAGTGTTGTAAGTGCAGAAATGTGTGTACATGATCTGCCAGCAGGTCCCTGTAGTGTTCGTCGAGGAGGGACGATGACATGTGTACCATGGGCACATTTCATATCGTGTAAACAGTTCTCTTAACGAATATACTATCAACGCCAGCCTGAACTGTACCCTGCAGATACGAGGATTCAGCTCTTCATGTATTTGGCGACATACCCATACCCTGCCATAAGCATGTGTCAAAGTGTACCTCGACATATCCGTCCAGGCGACCTTTTTCCATACATCGAGGGTCCATTGGCAGTGAGGTAACCCAGTGGGTCGGCGCGGCGGCTTCTGTATCCTATAATGGTATGGAAGCTCACATCACTGAATTAGCAGGTGATCTGCTGCTGCACTGTGGCCTGTCTATCCGCTGTTACAAGCCGAGCTAGCCGAAGGCGACATCTCTCGTGGAAACATTGTATATCTCGACATTTGTACCTGACAACGGTGGTTTTTCCCGGCTGTATGAACTCACGATACAATCTTGGCATGGCGTGAAAATCCCAGTGCCTGCAAGGTGTCGGAAAAGGAGTGCCCCATACGTCTGGCCTCAACGATCTGGCTACGATCAAATGCACTGAAATATTTTAACTTCTCCGTTAGGTGCTCTACTGTCACTCAGACTTCTATACAATGTCTGACGATATCACAGTCATACGTGGTTAGACTCTATTCGATCCGACTAGGCGACAACATCATAATTTCACCATTCCCATTCAATTGTCCGTGACAGCAACAAGTTTTGTAATTACATCAGTGTATCTTACTTCATTCACAATCAAGCTAGAGTAAATATTTGATACATAGCTGGGACAACAAGAAATGCCAATACTATCGCAATACACGTTAGTAAACATGGATTTTATTTTGCCTTTTTTTGTGGTATTATTTTAATTTTGTTTCATAAATTCGCCATGAAGATCAGAATATGTATAGCATTTTGTGTGAAAATTTGTTTTTTAGGTTAACTTTATTTTTGTTTCAACCGAGAACATCATATATTCTGAGATTTTTACTTTAATATACGTCTTCATGAATTTGCTATAAAATGTGGTGTACGAAGCATACACACTAGACATGTCACTCAAAAAATCAAGTTCTTTCAACACTTTATCCACAAAAACTTTTTGCGTCCATAAATTCCTATGTTATTCTAGTTTCAATTATGGGAAACTTGTGTATTATTCTTACTTTTGGACTGGTTGTGAATTATATATATTATATGTGTATATATATATATATATATATATAATTAACTGTAGTCCAACTCCACATAATGTGCGCGTGTGTTTCCTTTCTTGTGGATCTCTTGTGACTTTTTACATATATTGGCATAGTACGTATCCTTACATCTAGTTTGTTCTTTTTGATTTTAATATGAACCGCTATGATAATATGTAGTATGTTGCAGGTAATTTACATTATTTAATACAGAAATTACTCCGCACTTAAACAAAGGCTTCCTTTTCGTACTTAATATTTGTTTTAGTCTTTCGAGCTCCCTGTTTAAACGGATTTTCACCCGACATCAATGCCTGCCTGTCACGGAAGATTTTCTTCTGTGGAAAATAATGTCCTACCATTTGGACTGCATCTGAAACCAGCACCGTCGACCCACGCAGCTATGGTAGCAGCAATCAGCCTGCTATGTGGAAGTGGTGGAATGTATCTTCCACCGCTTAGCGGTCTAGCATCGTGGCGGCCTCCACGAAGCTTGACTCCCTACTGCGGCCGAGCTCCGAGTTTAGCATCCCAGCGCTGCCAGTGATGTGACGTCACGAACAGTAGACTATGTGGTCGAACTGTCGTGGCGTTGTGGTAGAACGCGCATGCGCCTTTTGTTACTTCGTCTTCCTGATTCGACTACTTGAATTTTATAAGGTCATTATTGCCAAATTGTGCATTTCTGAACGTACACACTAAATCTGAATCAGTGAGAATTTCACTGTTTCAATCAGTCAAACGTATTTGACTGATACAACAGTCACTTCAGTGAATTTAACTGATGAACCACTGGAAAAATGCCATATTTCCTTCATTGATGATTCAGTGACATTTCCCACCGATTCGTCAGTCATTTTTTCCACTGTTTTCTCAGTGGTTTATTTTTTGGCTGATGGGTCAGTGAAACATCTGAGCAACTTACTCCGTCTCCAATTATTTTTGGCTGATGCATCAGTGATACTGCGTGTAAAATCGCCGTCGAACATCGTTATAAATGGACGTTAAACGACGTGTACCAAGTGAAGTACCATAACAACGAATAAACGAACAAAACCAATACAAAATACTTTCTCAAATCCGTTTCGTCTTTCAAAATGCCATTTTACGAGGAAATATGAACACACAGCCTTTCATTCCGTTTTTACGTCTTTCATTTAGTCTTTACGTCTGTAATTTCGTTTCCATGTAATCGTCACAGCTCTATGTTTGAAGGTTTAAACTGCATTTAATGCGGAGAAGAGAGTACACTCATTAGCACTATTCGTTTTAACAATCCTAACGGTACCAATCAAACCAAAAACGAAAAGTATGAGCGAAAAATTTCATACTATACTATTTCGCTGGGTTATTATAAAATATCTATTTTTTCCTCTATAAAGGTTTCATCTAGGCGTGGTAGCTCAGATGGTAAGGCAAAGGTCTATCCCAGCCACCTGCAAAAAATTTTTTTTTCTTTATATTACGGTAAATTGCACAATATAAATAGTAAACTATCGTATATATGTTTATTTCATGTAATTATTTCAATAACGGCAATATTTTATTCGCCATTGCAGACAGCCGTCATTTATACAATCAGTGATGGTTTCTCGTCACTAATTCAATCAGTAAAATTTTTCAGTGAAACAAGCAGTGATTTTCCACTGATTCTAAGTGGAGCCATTTCAAGTATGTATTTTTGGTCATGTTTACGACTGTAAAGAGCGGAGAACAGCCGCTCCTCGAGGTCAGATGGTCAGCCGAGGTAGCATGAAGAGGTTCAGCTGAGGCTATGGACAGAGATGACCAGCGGAGGAAAACGGCATTCTCGTAATCAGATACGAGTTTAAAAAGAAAAATATGTAAGAGTATAACAGGCAGATAATCATGGTTAGGCCAACAAATTTAATATTGAGTATGATAAAATCGTGGAACGATACGCACTTAAACGTAAGTCACTTCATAGCCAAGCATTAAGACATTGTATTTGGTATTGTCACCTCACGGTTGTTGGTATTTACTTGCACAATGCATAAGTATTCTACCACAGCCACTAAGGAATTGCAACTTCATATGCAAAGTATGTATGGTGGTTATATGCATTCAATTTAAGAAGATCATAATTATAGAGTACATTTTATACCATATTTTTTATACTGATTAATAAAATCAATGTTTTGTATATTTAACTATTTTTCTTCCATTTATAAACGAACCTGTTGAGTGATGACTTGTAACATTGCCATAAGAGACTTACACATTATTTTGCCTTTATTTTAAAGTATCAGTCAGGTTAGGGTACCTTTGGAGATGGTAGGATCTGGCTGTGGCTGCTCCGTCTTGTTTATCTGCTCGTCACTATTCTTGCGCAGAATACTGACTCGCTGAGAAAAACGGAATGTGGTCTTCAATTGCCTCAACCAGAAAAAGAAATCAAGGCAAAGGAATCTTTTCGTCTATGTCAAACTGAATAACTTAATAATTCTCTACTAACATAATGAAAATTACTATCACGAAGACAGTTATGAGTTATCACCTTTTGCAATTTTCGTAACGATATTATTGAACTCAGCATACCGAAATTCGTGAAATTATATACAATATCAGTAGATGAAACAATAATAGGCCATTGATAAACCACTGAAATTTAATTACCGGAAATTATTAAAGAATTACCATCTCTCTTAGCATATGAAAGATCTTCTCAAATACTTTCTGCGTAGCATTTCTTACCCCAACAAATAGAACTTCTGTCTCACCCAATTCCAACAGAACTTTCCCAATTCCAGCATATGTGGTTTTGTTACCATAGTATTCGAGCATGTAACATGTCTCCTGAGTATCGTTGTATCTGTGTGTCTCTCACATTGTCACCTTAGTCTCAAATGAATTTGCTGCAAAGTTTGAATAAGTGACTTGGTTTACTAAATGCATTAATACGATGACCACGCAAAAAGTGACACGTAAGAGGTAAGAAGTTCGCATCCACTGGACCAAGCTTGGAGGGGAAATATAAGTAACATGTATAGCACTCGTCGATACATTTGCCCAGAAATGTTAACTTTATTTCGCATGTTGCTGTACACTGAAACAAATTATATCATTTTTTTCTTAGAAAATGAGTGACCGTTATCTCTGCAGCATTGTCTTTGCTTTTCGTTTTCATAAGTCGCTTTTACAGACTGAACTCTGGCAGAACTTCCAGTGACAGTCTTATGCTGCCGATAAATTCTTCATGACGGCCCGAGGGGCTTGCTCTTATCCCCGATATTCTTCATCGCTCGTTGGTTATTTGTGGGCGTGAGATGTTTTCCTACCCGGCGTGTCCCATTTCTTGTGCCAATATTTGCCGGACCTCTGGCTCGTATTTCGTAATTACTCTGCTCTTCCCCTCCCCGCCGGTTCCACATCACTGTTTGAGATTCTCCTTGTCCGTCGTTTCCTGCTTTTCTTTCGACTCCTCTCCTCCCTCTGCAGCGCTTGTTTCTTCCTGCGTCCTAAACATTCATTGTCTGCTGAGACTGAAGGTTGGTGACGTCGTGCCGATGCCGCAGCTGCTTCATCCCGGCGAAACACAACTCTTTCTGTGGTCTCGAAGAAAATTCTTCATCGGTAAAATTCAGCCTGTTCTGCAGTGTAGATGTCACGCGCTATCTACTTGTCCCTAAGGGTTCCAAATAACTGCGTTGTTCATCTTTCTGTTTGACCCGTTCAGCAAGCGCATCCACGGTCGCGAACGTGTTGCCCACGAAGGGTGTTTATGCCATACACTAAAGATGAGGTAGACCGCTCATTCGTCTTCTGCGCATGTACCCAACATTGATCTACCCCAATCCTACGCAACTGTCAATGTCACATGGTTAAACAATAATGAAATTGTTGGTTTATATTTTATTTTCTAAATGGCAAGCACTATTTTATGAATAAACAACTTTCACCAATTTTAATTTAATCAAACTGCATTACAAATTGGAAATTGGCTACAGGAAGTATACATTCATATCAAAGCATTTGTTTACAAATCAGTTTTGTAACCTAAAATCCAAACCACGCCAATTTCGTTGGGCGTTTTGGCAGAAAAGCAGTTCAATGTTGGTGCATGGAGATTGGTTGTGCGCAGCCAGCGAGATCTGTCTACCTCATATCTAGTCTATGGTTTGTGCAGGGTTCTGTATACGGCAAGGAATCAAAGGAACCAGCGTTCGATGCTCCGAAATGTTTTCTTCGCTGGTAATATGATTCGTGAGATTTTCTGCGCCTCTCGTTTATGAACGGTTAGACCTAACGGTAATTTCATCGAGCACACAGATCATTGTGCTCTGAATGTAATCAACGAGATCTATACGAGTACAGAGTCCGTCGAAATGTTACACGGGGGCAACAGCTAAGCTCACAAATTAATAGGTGGCCGAATGGGTCAGTATATCATTTTAGGAGCTGCAACGAACTAATTTTGTTTAGGAACTGTACAAGTATAAGTATAACGCTCTGTCATACGTCTAGGCCAAGGGAAAAATATTGTGTTTGTAATATCGGCAGCAGCTGTTTATGATACTGTGGAATGTAATGTCAACACGAATGATGTCGCCCACGGCTTGAGGAGTTTCTCGTCTTGAACGCTATTTTCTACTGTGTACACTCTAAATATGAATCAGTTAACACATTGAGGTCTGCACAAATTTACTGGTACTTAAGACAAATTAGAAGCGAGTCACTTATATCCACTGTTGCAAGAACACCGCGTCTGTTGGTGTCCGTGTAATAACTTGCAATCGTCATATTGGTCCATACCACACCGAGCACTACCCTGTGCTTTACAGCGTTCATAATTGGACGGTCACCAACCAATGGAGAGCCAAGCTGATATTGATCCAATCAAATGTCCTTTATCATATTAATATGATTTACAATCTATCATGTCCCTTTGCCTGGCAAAAAAAATTAAATTCTTTCGTCAGCAATATCATTATTACGGCGCTGCTGTGTTCTTGTGAGATCACGTTAAACACTAGCCGAACAAAGACTGCATGTCCATGCGAGTTTTGTTCTGAATGACAAAGAAATTTTCAAATGAGCTTTGCTCAAGCTACACTGGAGCGTAGCCTACAAAGTATTAACAGTACCTGAATGATTCAACAGTCACTCCAGTGATTTTAACTCACGGATCAGTGAAAAAATGCCAGTTTTCCTTCACTTGTTGATTCAGTGACATTTTCAACTGATTCATTGGTAATTTTTTTCACTGTTTTTCAGTGGTTTGCTTTTTGACTGGAGGATCAGTAAAGCAGCGTGTAAATAGGCCGTCAAACAACGTTTAAAAATGACCGTTAAACGACGTGTATCAAGCGAAATAACACCGCATAAACTAACAAAACCAATACAAAATACTTTCTAAAATGTGTTTCTTCTTTGAGAACACCATTTTACGAGGGAATATGAACATTCGGAGTTCCATTCCGTTTTTATGCCATTCATTTCGTTTTCATGTAATCATCACAGTGCTCTGTTTGAAGTTTTAAACGCATATAATGCGGTGAAGAGAGTGCACTCATATGTACTATTCTTTTTAACAATCCTAACGGTACCAATTAAACCAAAAACGAATAGTAAGGGCATACACTTAAAACTACACGCGTTCGACAAATAGCTACAATACGTATATTTTCCTCCCATTTATCAATGTGACTTGGTAGCGCAGATCGTGCTCTGCCCCCATAGCTCAAGGGTTGAATATCCGATTTGTGGTTGAAGGGTAGGAAGTTCGCGCCGCGGTACATCCGCGGCAGATTTTCAGTTCGCATGTCGCGCACATGTGAGTGAGTGAAGAGATTTGGGCGGCTGTTAACAGCGAGGTCTTGAGAGCCGATGAGGGTGATTGAAGTTAATATGGAGCGGCGCCGGAATGAAGGGGCGGGGAAAACCCGCCGACCAACGGCATCGCCCGGCACGATTCCCACTTGCGAAAATCCGGTGACCCGGCCGGGGATTGAGCCCGGTTCGCCTTGGTGGGAGGTGAGTGTGCTAATCGCTCAGCCACCGCGGCCCCCACGCACATGTGGACTATGAATTTGCCAACAGGTCGGTCTAACTTGAGCTCATCGAACGTCAATTCCACACGTACGAACGACACTCACGCTCTGTATAGCGGCACATGTACCGATCAATAAGGTCAATGGTATGGTAACGGCTTACAAGCTGGATGGAAAGGGCGTGAGTTCAACCCCTGCGACCTCCGATTTTTTTTTACTTTTTTTTACAGACGTTAAACTAATTTCCGCCCATCGTCACCAACTTTACTGGGTGCATGCCACTCAGCGCACCCGTTAAAATACGTGCAGGCAAGAACAGCGACACTTTTCTAAGGTCGATTTCAAAAAATGCTCACTTCATCGTGAACAGCCTCTAACAGAACAAACAAATATATACAGTTGATTCAACAAAATATTTAGTTGACACCCTCATTGTATTTTTTTTTTTTTTTTTTTTTTTTTTTGGCTCGAAACAGAGATTTTGTTTATTCAAACATATATTTTGTTAGTCGAACAAAAGTAATTTTGTTGCTTTTCAAATTTTGTTTTCTCGGCAATATATTTTGTTAGGGCAACTAAATATATATTTGGCGCTATACAAACAAACATTTTGTTCTATTTTCTCTCAGTGTAGTCACTTATGCCGCCAACTCTAGCGTCATTGGCCAGCAACATGTCAGGGCCTGGTAACTCAGATCTACTTGCTAGTTGGCAGCCCGGCCAATAAGGAATACTTTATAAGGAGTAACCAACCAAACACACGGCCCACTTACAGAGCTCCGTTCCGCTAGTCAGCGAATTGATACGTCCAAATCAAATAAACATCCGTGATATTTTACTTCTGTGTATTTTTGTGTTCTGTAATCAGTATCCAACGTGCCCGATTCTGAAGTGTAGGCAGTTGTCTGTTCTTCTATCGCAAAGAGAAATTTTGACATAGCTTTATCCTGAAATAACCTCTTTCTAAATCGAAAAGTACCGACGTTGGAGGAGTGGAACATGTTGTATCGTCTGCCATACTTACCGGGACTTTCTCCACAAAATTCTCATCTCTTTCCTCAACTGAATGTTACCTAGGTGGACAGCGATTCAGTAACGATGACGATAGTTGGTTCGTATAAATGGGCTTACCATGGTTTATCAAAGGTATTAGAAATCGATTTTCCCAATACAAACAAAAGATGCGTAAAGGCTGTTTACGATAAAGTGAGCACTTTTGGAATCAAGCTTTGAAAAAGTCGCTGCTTCCTCCTGCATATATTTTAAGGCGCACTGAGTGACATGCGGCCAGTTAAGTTAGTAACGACGTAGAGTTAAAATTGATGGGAAACTATATGTTATAATTGTTTTTTTTTTCGCTTACTGTTTTTATTCATCGAAGAATTAAAAAGAGCAGATTTGTAAAATATCTACTTTTCTAATAATTTCAAAGTTTCACTTAACCGACGCATGAATAAAGTGGTGAGACCCATGGAAATGTTTGTTTTACATAAGTTTTCATAAAGTGCTCAGTTTACCGTGAACGGCCTATAGTAAAAGTTATGTGTATTATTACAAATGCTTTTAATTTTCGTTCGCGGTTTTCTTCTGGGGATGGGAAACGTACTTTTTTAAAGGCCTACTACAAAATATTTGGATAAAGCTTGTATCGAGAACATTTTATTTTTAATAGCATTTCAAGAACAGGAACTCCAAACAGTTTGTCTTAACACCAGAGCCATAAATATAATCCTACTAGGGTAAAATAACAGTGATTTAATTAATTAATAATTATATTATTTGCTATCCTTCCACTTTAAATTATGCGTGATTAAATAGTTGAGTTTCATTTTGTGTTATCAGCAGAAATTGCGTTGAGAAGTAATGCAGAGATGAGACGGAAATATGTCACTTGCATATCCATGTAAAATCATATCTATTTATGATCAGTAATTTGTTTTAGGCCTTTTATCTCGCACGACATAATGATCTCATTTATAAATTTGGTATAAGAATTGCCTGCGTATTTGAGTATGTGATTTAGCTCGCCAGTCTAAACCAACATCAATAACATTAGGGGTAATTTTATATGTCATCAACGTTGTACTGTGGTTAAAGTGAAATATTTTCAGGATCAAACCTATAGTACCAATAGTTTGTTATGTGATAAGAAGTTGGGTTGTGGACCAGTCTGTCGCCAGATTATATATCTAATGTCTCTGTTCGTTTTATCAATGTTAGTGGAACTATTTGAGAATGAACTCTCGTAAAGTCGATCCTGTGCTGTTATCAAAACAGATTTCATTGAGATGTGGAATTGTATTGGAAGATACAGCTCAATCTAATTGTTTTATATTTCGTTTTCAGGTATGTGAGAAGATTCCTACACTTTGCTTACGCTGTCCGCCTAAGTCTACAATGGTAAAGTACATACAAGTTTACTAAACACAGTAGTTTAGTTTTTTTTTTGCGTTTTTTACATTATTATTTTTAAGTGAGATGCAATTTTAAAAAATCTTTGTGCTCTGTAATCTTTGACTTGTGCTATCTCAATCATTTCCTAAAAATGCTACAGCTGAAGGTAGTTTTTAAAGAACTCTGCAGGTGGTAAATGTAAGAAACCAAATGAAATTAATCTACTTGTAGCCTTTGGAATTAGTATAAACGTCGTAAGTTCTCAATGTACAGCTGCGTTTACTTGTCAACTTTTATCGAGCAACGTTCTTAAAACTCAAAGAATAAAATTGGTATTTACTCAAATATGTATTGCTGATTACCCTGATAATAGGTATCCTGTCAACACTAGTAAAAACTTATGCTCTGTTCATGACATAGTTTGTTGTGGTTCCTGCTAAAAAGCCCATGTTAAGAGGGAAAAGCGAAAATAAAACCAGCTCTACAGCTGTAAACATTTTGTCTGATGTAGCATGCATAACATCATGCCTCCCAGAAACACTGTTCTTTTTTTCTTTTTTCTTTTTTGGCGACACAAACAAAATAAAATATTCTGACTGCAAATCGTAGTGTGAACAGAGCACAATTTTTTACTAGCTTTGTCAGTTCACCTATTAACAAGTTAAGCAGCAATAGGATATTTAAGGAAAGGCCAACTTTATGCTTTGAGATTTAAGAACTGAAACTGTAAATATGACAAACCAAATGATTGTTACGCAGCTAGATAGGATTAAAAAATGCCCAAGCATGAATTTCACATAAAAGAAATTCAAATTATGGTAAGGGGTGAGATGACTGCGTGTGTCACCGCTTCTGTGGCTGTGGGTCGGCCTACTTTGATGCTCAACTCGCAAATGTGTGGGCTTTAAGCCCGGAGCACGTTGGAATTTACTCAGAAAAAAGTATAATGTTGGTGTAATAAAAAAATAACTATTGAGCCATTTCTTTAAACGTTTATTTTGTAGAAAAATTAATAATGTTGTGTCAAAGTTATTTATGTTAATCGTTTACGACGTATGTTACTATAATGAAAATATACTGTAGAAGTGTTAATGTTAACAACAACCTCTAAGTAATTTTGCCGCAAACAATTGCTGTTTTACGCCAAAAATAACAGGAAGAACAAAGTAATTTTTATTACGTCATTAAAGTAATATCCAGCCAACACCAGCGAACACTGGCTTGATATTCTAAAATGGCGGGTGCTAGTGAACAGCGATAAACTCGTAACATGAAACCACTAAACATTAGTACTGTTGGCACAACATTACACATTTGTCTGTGTAGTTAAGTAGATCGACGTAGGCGCAGGAAAATATGCAAATCACGTCTGGGTTGCGAGTAGCACACTTAGGCTCAGCGCAGGAATGCGTGCTGTAGGTTCTGTACGTAGTTTCCTGCGCGCAATCTGATGTTAAGACTGTGCATTAGCTGCGCGTGCATGCTAAGTGGTCGCATTTAATTTACAACCTACTTCAGTCATATAACTTCCTCGAAATGGTCTCTAGTAAGACAACAGTCGTTTTTTAATCTTGCAACTCATAATTCGCATGTAAGGACACACACTACGTCAGTAGTTCACTTTTCCACATATTCACAACGAAAAAAAAGTTGGGTTTGGCTGTGTTGGGGACACAGCCGTTTGTTTACGTGAATACGTTTACGTTGCGTTAACGCGCTCGGATGCTATGATGTTTTGTTTTTACGTTCCCGGCACAGCTTCACTTGATCATATTGGGTTTTATGCGTATCACTGGATTGCTTTTGAGATGCTCTTCCAACCATACACGATTTATGTATTTCGACTTGGCTTTATGACGAGTATTAGCCTAAATTGCGTTTTAAGTTTTCTTAATTTTTAAAATTAAACTCATACAATTTCTCCAGAACCACGCCACGCAAATGTTTTTATACACGCAATCGATTGATCTTGATGAGAGCTGTCGATTGAAACAAACGATAGTCGTAGCTTCTCCTAGGCAAAAGTTATATTACGCAGAAGTTATGAGACGCGGCAAAACGAACTCAAAATTGGCCTCCCTTCCCTCTGAAGCACGCGATGCTTTGCAGTCCTCACTCAACGTAACATATTCTTTGATCCTTTGAGAATCGAGTAGTGTAATTCAATTCTGAATGTAGACGATAGATTAGGAGCTGCAAAGCCAAACTCTATCCCCCAATTTTGTTATCATGGTTGCAAATTTAAACACGTATTCACGTCAAAAACCTTAATTTTTCTGCAGACATAATTTAGCAGCCATAAGTTTTCTATTTTATATAATATTATCCAATGCATAAAAGGCGTCCGTAGTGGCAACTACTTCTACGCTGACTGCGAGAAGTGCTGTTGTGTGCTCCGGTTGGTGTAAAGCAGGCCCGAACTGCTCTACGTTGCTTGACAAGCACTGCATTAAGCAGATCCCGCGTCCCAGTATGCGCCCGCCTAGGCGAGCCGGGTTCAATCCCGGGCCGGATCACTCTCGGATTTTCACATGTTGAACTCATGCCGGACGACGCCACTGGTCGACGGGTTATTGAGAATTGATTAGGGTGAAGTATGGAGCAGAGCCGGAATGCAAAAATGGCTGAAACGGGAGATCCCCGAGAAAACCCGCCGACCAGCAACATCGTCCGGCACAATTACTACATGCGAAAATCTGGGAGCGACCCCGCCGGGAATCGAGCCCGTTTCGCCGTATGTAGGAGGCGAGTAGTCTGACCGCTACACCACCGCGGCCCCCATTATTGTGTATATACTCGTTTATTTACGAAATGCACTAAAACAGGCAAAATCATGATCGGTGCTGCTTGTAGCCAGAAATCACTAATACGGTGATAGGTTTGTTGGAAATAATATTGACCTCTGCTGAAACGTTGAGACTTCGTAATTAACTGCTGCTCGTGAGTCTTCTTTTTTTTAGTCTCAATCACATAGGTTACTTTTAGGTGTTAATAAACAGGTGTTAGTAATAAAAAAATTCTACCGTTGCAACAGTTGAAATTAAAAATTAAATTTGAGTCTGCAGTATAATTTTACCAAGAGAAGATAAACTGGGAAATTGGCCGTATGTAAGTTATTTGGAGAGTCTGAATATTCTTAGCTAGCGACCCGCCATGGCCTCGCTAGGGTGCAATTTGCAAATATGGCTTTGTTTACGTTTACAGCAGACATATACTCTAAGCATTTAAGGTAACTAACATATTATTAATTCTGTGTTGTTCACAAAGTCTTCGTAAGTGAACCCCTATTCTTAATACAATTTTAAATGACAAAATTGGCTAGTTTAAGTCATACTCAAGTAAACATGTACTGTCGCGGATTTTTTGTAAACTTTTTTCAGATATACAATTTTGTAGTAGGGCTACATTAATTTGGTGTATCTCTTGAGTTTTAGTCGGCGTATGTCAAGTAAGCGACCGAAAAGGGACTTTTCGGACTTTGTTATAAAACAAGGCCATTTCTCTACTATCTTTATAATAAATATAAGTGTATTATTTAACAAAACCTTCCTCGAGAAAATATCTACATGATCGTGAAAACCGCATTAAAATCAATCTAGTAGTTTAGAAGCTTAAGCCGAATACACAGATACACGCGGCCGGGCGACTTTGTTTCATACTATTATATTATATACAAGTCGCCCAATCAGTTAGAAATATCCACACGAGTTTTAAACATTTGAGGATATACGATCGTGTCAGAATATTTCACTAATGTGATTTGTTTAAAGAGAAGTGCCTGGCATGAATCTCGCGGGTACGGGCGGTGCAAAATTACGCTACTTTAAACAAAATCAGTGACGACATGTTTGACTACGTCGAATTTTGATGCCAGGGACGTGGCGGAAAAGGATTTACGACGAGGGTGAACAAAGCCTGTTCTCGCGGCGACAAAATTGGTGCGGTTTATGGAGGTGACGCACTCGTGCACAGGCTATTTGACGGCCAAGTAGGGCGTTATTTTGGCTCGCGCGAGTGTTCTACGGCAAGGGGGGGGGGGGGTGGTTCGGGAGGGTTGCAGACGGCTAGACGCGGTGCCAGATGTGGCGACTAGAACAGAGAAGGGTGGTTGTTGTTCGCAGGGTGATGGGGTTTGATGGGATGGGGGAGACGCGGAAGGGTGGTTTTGACTCGGCGGGGACCACGGGCGCTGCTGCAACCCTAACCAGGTTAACTGCCGTTTCAGTTATAAAACCCACGGCGGCCGTTTTGAATCTGTCGTGAGCGCAACCCCCCCCCCCCTCCCCCCCCCCGGCAAACCAACCAAGACGTCGTTCCGCGTCGCGGCTCCGGAAACTACCCGTGCTGATGTTACGGCGGTAGCGCCGAACTAGGACTGCCTCTCGCTAAATTATATCTGGTCCGCATCCAGCACAAATTGACGGCAACTTTGTTGGTGCCTCTTCACGACCCTGATATAAAGAGTGTCCAAACAGATGGAAAATGAGGGGGAGGGGGTAAGGAGAGAGATTACACAACGCAAACTTTGTCACTATTTTTTTTTTAATTTGGGGGGGGGGGGGGAATAAATTAAAAAAATTAAAATTTATTGCTGTAAATATATACATATGCAACAATACTCAAAAGTTTATATCCCCATCGTTTATGTCCGTATACACGCTAATTTCGCCAAAATTAATATTACAAAATCAGTTAACTTTTAATTAATAAAATATATAAAATCGTATAATAGTAAAAAGACTAAACGTATTGTAAGATTGTGTCGAATTTTATTACAGTGGAAGGGTTGGCGGGGTTCTGAATGTGAAGGAGTAGGCGGAGGAATGGATCCACTAACAGAAACTTGCTTGGAATTGAGGAAGATCCTAGCATGAGTTCGCAAATATAAATGAGCAGTTGACTTCATAATTTTTACGTGTAGGGCCTACTTAGAAATGAGAACGCGATGCCAGACCTTCTGGTTCGAAACAGACTTAATAGGGCATGTGTAGATTCCGAGTTGCTTAATAGATGTGTGTGTGTGTTCATTAGTTAAGCGGAAGTTCATTAGAGGACTTAGATAGTCAGTCCATAGCAGTAAATTTTGATGGCGGGGAAAAAAACTATGATTGCAAAACAAGCATTGAACATAGTATAGTTTGCTTAATGAGATAATACGTGATCTGCAGCAGAGCCCGTTGTGCTACAGTGGCGGTGACGTCTCGTAGGTATAGGGTAGCGGCGGAATACAATGACGGGGGAAATGGGAGCACTCTGAGAAAACCCGATGGCCAACGGCAACGTCCACCAGGTTTGCAACTTGATGATCTCGCCGGGAATTAAACCCGATTAGCCTAGGTGGGAAGCGAGTAATAGTAGTAAGGCCGGGGGATCCTAACTCCAAAGGAATGCAGCATTTTGATTGACATAATTCATTTTATATCAAATTGATATCAAAGGGTTAATTAAATAAAATGATTTGAAGGGATATTCAAAAAGGGGCATTCAAATAGAAAGGGTTAATTTTAATTAAAGGGGTATATTTATTGAAAGTGTTAAATGTATTTAAAGGGTTAATTTTTTTGGTGCCAGAGTGTACTAAGTGTTAATTTTATTATTTTCTTTATTTTTTGTTGTGGAGAGCAGGAGCTCTGGTACGTCCTCACCCTGTGAGCTCTGACATACGGATGAGGTGTGGTGTGTTGGGGACGGGGGTATATATGTGGTGAGTTTTGTGCAATAGTGGCATTAGTGTAGACGGTGTTGGTAGATAGGCGATTTTGAATCCTAGTATTATTCAAAATGAATATCAGTGTTGCATGAGAGAAATTCAGAGTGTTTAAACGAGTTCTATATACGATTAAATAACATGAGAGAAGGAGAAGTATAACGAACGAACACAACAACGTGAATATCACAATTCCGTGAGTGTGCAGTATGGAATTAACGATATACAACGAATAAATAATGTGCCTATAAATTAAACAAACACAATAACAAGATATATGACATTACCTGACGCCTCTCGCACATACCGTACACGTCCGTATGTATGCCTGTGAGACTGGTGAGGAGGAACTTTACAAACATAATACACACATAAAAACAAATGAATTAACACACGTAATAAAATGGCAACTATCCCAAAGCATATCTGTCCGGCTGCGAGCTCAGTGAAGCACTGTTTGATTATAGACTGAGTTGAAAAACTCGGAAATTTTTAACAAAACGAATGTTTCCAAATCATAAAAAAAATCACATAATTAATTCGCACCAGTAGCTCCCGAAAACACATCCGTCTACAATGGAGGTCCATCAATGAATGAGTGAATCATATGATGAACACCTTCTTATAAGCTGTTATGTGGAGCATGGCTGAGCTTGAATTTACAACCGACAGAATCTATTTCTTTTCCAAGCTACTGTAACGACTTTATTACACTATTCGCCCTACAAATACATGAATGTATAAAAGTGAATTATTTAAAAATAATGGACGTACTACAATTATTTTTTCTGCCAAGTCTGTGAAATTCGTCGACCGAACACAGAAACGGGGTTTTCACGATAAGCACACCATCTCACAGTAAATAAATAAATTATAAAAATATTTCACACTATAGTTTACAAAGACTGTGAATGAGATCTGAATTCCAGAGCATATAATATCCCTTAATGAGAATCACAGCTATCACACTCCGAAGCCTGGTGTATATGAAGGAACTGTTGAAATATACATATATCTATTACAAGCTTCTATGAGCAACTGAAGATGACTGTGACTGGATTCAGGGGTGCAGGTGGCTCCTGATCACCCCTACCCCTCGCCTGAGTGGGGTACTTTGTCCTTGAGGTTACTCATCCCTCTGCCCTCGATTGTCAAATTTTTTGGTAGTATAACAATATGGCGACGACTCGCTAGATACGGCCACATCGCTCCCGACCTCCCTGTGTCCCACCTCCCACCTCCACCCCTTGCCAGAGCGATGTGCCCTGAGGTCAATCACCTGTCTGCCTTGATTGTCAATTTTTTGCCACTGAGTCAAGATGGCGATGACTGGCTAGAGGACTTCACATCGGAGCCGGTTGCTTGTAGGCAGCCCCTACCAACCACCCCTCATCAAAGTGATGTACTGTGAGGTCAAGAATCCAGATTATCCCTCGCACCTATCCAACTCAGAGTTCATTTTCGCTAGAAAAGTCAGTCTCTTCTACAAGGTCAACCACCCCCAGCCCTTTTCAATGATCGCATCTTCAGCGATCTGGCCACTCCCCCCTCCAACACAGAGTTCGATTTTCAGAAGGCACATCATCCTTGTGTCGATCCAAAACAAAGCACCCCGACCACTTCCCTTCACTGTCAGCCCAGAATGTGTCTTTTGTCCGACAACAACTTCAGGGACTCTAGAATTGCCAGACACCCCTCAAGACACCAAGTTGGACTCTTCGAAAACGTTTTTTTGCCAAACTATGCTTTATCAATGAATTGCGAACGCTCCCATTCTGTAACTTATTCCCCCACCAGTCCCTTGCCATGACTCGCCATACCTAGAGCTCATCTAGAGTCTTCAAAGCTTTGTGGCAGTCCATGTTTGAGAAAATTCTCGCTTTTCGGGTCTCAAATGCATCATCCTTTATTTCCATCGAATAAATATTAACATAATTTACAAATAAAAATAAATTATTCTCTTTATATTAATAACTAGATTGAAAATATTAGCAGTATTTACAGAATTGTCATCAATTTTTCCGAATAACTTTAGTTGTCAAGATAAAAAACGATTTTTACAATTCTTCTATTGGAACCTATCAACTCCCGCATGGCAAAGTGAAAACTTTCTATAAATCTTTGATGAAAATTATCCGAAAGTAATTTCTTGCATTGATTTTATTATTACCGATTTTAATGCTATGAAGGAAATGGAAATTATAAAATTTAAAATACCAGAAACAAATCTTACGTGTAGGATGTCTCAAGCAATTCTGGATGTTTAAGAGAAATTAGATTAAAGTAATGTTAGGAAGTCGCAAAAAACATCGACCCTGGTTTAGCCCTATCCATCTCGTTCTTGTATACTCTCGCTTTACAGACCTGAATCCAAACATTAACAGAGGATTAATGCCCCTTTCCTTTGTAATAGGCAGGCTGAGCTTATGAAAAACTTAACAGTTTCCTCGCAAAGCCTTTTTTTTTAAATCTAAGTTAAGAAAGAATTAAGTTTGGAATATCTTTAAAGAAATCTATAATTAAAATGATTTGAACACACAGGATAATCGCTCAGATGTTAATCCAATAAACAAGGGGATTGATTACACAATGAATTGTACATCCATAATCTATTTACAGATGTATTAAATAAAAACATATAAATATGATTTAAAATATTTTATTTAGTATTAGAAAGTTTTAAAAAACATTGTATTACAATCATTTAAGACCTTGAATCTTAACCCAGGAGTTGTGTGCTTTTGAGAATCCTCTCCATCAAACAAATATTAATTTGGAGAACTGACTTTTTGCAGTTCATGCTCGTAAAAACAACCTCGTATTGGTTCTCCATTATAGGTTTCTATTTAATACACTCTGGGATGTGTATAATTGAAATAAAATTTAAATATTTCAAAACACCATTTAACCATAAATTTTTTCTCAAAGTTTCCTTTCTGCTTCCAGATATTTATAAATTCACTCACTTTGAACTTTGGTTTTCTTTAACATTATTATAAATAGTTTTCATTAACCAATTATCCATAACTTCTTTGGGCGCCATCTTAATAATTCCATGATATCTCGAATTATAAAATTTAAATATTTCAGGCAAAATGTCGACCCATTTTTAAGTCCCTCTCGATGTGAATTGTTTATATTAACTGCTTAATCAATTTGTTGTAACATTCCACAACACTGGTTTTAAGGTCCTAATACACTGCATAGTGATTAATACCATAGTCAGTCATTAGTTTCTGGAACTATGCAGAAAAAAATTCGGTTCCTCTATCGGTTTAGAGCGAATTTGGGTTTCTCTCTTTCAAAATGATTTGCATTGCATCGGTAACCTGTTTCCCCACTTTTGTTTTTCAAAGGTATGCAACCATTTTTCGAATAAACATCTATTATGGTTAACATATACTTGTAACCCTTATTGTATTTTGATAGCAATGTCATTTCGCACAAATCAGCTTGAAAAAGATCATTTAAACCATGAGTTATAACTCTTCTTCTAGGATATGTTATCCTTACAGGGGCGTGACATTTTTGAGCAATCTTACTAAATTTCATTGGTAATACAGCCATTTTCTTTCAACTTTTCAATAATGGAAACTAATTTGTTCGTGTGTGAATTATTCCCAGACTCTCTTGAAGCGATGAGAAGTTTTAATCTATCGACCAATTCATTAGGATTGCTCCAATACACAGAAGAAAAATGATCACCAACTTCATCTTTATATATAATTCACTTCAGACAATATCGGATATTAAATGTATTTTTGGGTGGTTTTCATCTCTTGAACGAATGTTAGCATTCTTTCGACGAATAAGTTCGTTATATTTCTGCAAATCCATATCAGAATATCCATTTGGAAAGTGTTTAAAAAATAATTCAAACAATCCTTGACTCACATCAGTTACATAATCAACAATTTCAATTTTACTGTCAGGCAAAAATGTTATTACCGAATTTCCCAAGAACCAGATGTTGTCATGACAATAAACACCAAAGGTCATATCGCACATAGACGAAGATTTTTTTAAAGTTAGTAACGCCTTGTTAAATGAGAAATGGGTTCATTTAAGGTCTTCTTTGTCAAAGGTTCTTTTTCTTCAGTTTTAATTTCCAAAACGTTTTCATAAGCCTTATTCAACACAGAATGCAATGAACACATTCTACTCATAACATGTTTATATATTTCTTCATTTAAAACATTCCATTCCATACGAGCTTGTTTGGCTTGTAAATATTTCTCTTTCATGGCAGATATAACATTATGTAATTCTGAAGCAGAGGGAGACCTGTTTGATTATATTTCATTAAATTGAATCTATTTATATATGAATTAAGTCAATGCTTTTTTACCTGCTGAAGTAGGTCGAATAGTTTGTGCTTTATCAATCTTTTCAAATAATTATTTTGTTTTCTCGAATATATTTGTGTAACTAAACCAAAATTTTTATTAATGAATTCATCTCTTATAAATCTTGTTATTTGTTCCATTCGTGTTTCAATTTGTTTGGTAATAGTATCATTTACACCTTCATTAATTATAACTCTTAAATTTTCTTGCATTTCTGTAAGTTGTGTTGTAAAATCTATGTTTGTCATATTGTTAAAATCCTTACTAAATCCATTTAAACATATTTCTATTCTAAATTCATTACTCTGCAAATTAGTTATAATATTGCTTTAAATGATTGCAAATTTCACGCCTGTTTTAATAAACATTATCATTCAAATCGAATAACTTTATTAATTTCTCTTCAATATAGTTTGATAGCAATTTAAATGTGTTTAGCATAATTGTGTTTAAGTCTTCCTTGTAATGTTTATTTACCACATCGCTATATTTCACAGCCATACCCATATTACGTAGTATATGTCTGTTCAAATCACAATTCCCATCGCGATTTTTGGTTAAACAGGTATTGCAATGATTAAGTTTTATACTGCTATGTCCAAACATTGAGATACTTATTTTACTTTGCTTGGAAGTAAAAAACTGTCAAAACCAGAACTATATCTGCCTTTATATAGGGGAAGTGTTGGTATAATCACCAACAAATCATATTTTTTTTACCAACAGTAAAAACACATATCTTTAAAATTTGTAAATGTCAGATCGCATAAAACATGATCATTGTAAATATGTGGCAGATTTGAATTATCCATTTTTAACACAATGACCATTTTTGCATTATCGCATAAATTATGTATTGTTACATGTGCATAACTTTGCGATAGACAAAAACCATCAATGATTGAATGTCTACCAAAACTTTAATATTGCTGTATTTCACACAGTGGTTCACACCATACATCATCATTCAAAAATAAATATACGTAACTACGTAATGATTCATTCGGAGTCACTATATCTTCTTTATTTGTGAAAAGGAAATATCGCATTCCTTCAATTAACGATAAAATGCTTGCTTATCATTGATATTTCGCATGTTGTATAGTTTTAGAAAACACATATACGATTTCAAATTTAAGTCCATTCGGATGCTCCAACAGCGACATAATAACACAAGTTTTTCCATATGGAGAAACACAACTTATTATACAACATATAAGTGATTGTAAAATAATACCATGTTTACATTCAATTATGTTTTCTTTTGTATTTACAATTACTGGTATATGTACATTTTGTTTAATAACCTTCATTTCTACACAATTAAACAGCATTACATAGTGTATCGTAACAAAGTGTACTAATTTATACTATAAATGTAGGTCTATTTATAGGCATGCATTCAGTTGAAAACAATGGCTTATACTAAATGTAAAAAAAAGGATGAGGTGTAATGAATACATTAATTAATAAATTACCATTTGAATTACATTTCCCGAAGTACAATTATTGCAGATCAGGTACTAAATTTGCGAAACATTTGGCATGGAACGATCAAGGAATAAATTCTTTGGATAATGCATGTTAAGAACAAAATACAGTTTATGATCGAACGAAAGATTTGAAAGAAAAACATATAGCAGATACAATTCTAGGCGATAAAGCAGCAAATATAAGGTAGAATTCATCTACATATACAGGTGAAAAACTTGGAGCTTGGGTTGTTGATAAAGTTATGCGAGTGAAGGTGAAGAGAGGCATGAGTTTAAAATGTAAAACCAAACAAAACACAAAGATAGGAGGAATCATTCCACTCCTATTTCCAGCATTAACAGCTCTTGGCTCAATCCTCGGTGGGGTTTCGGCATTTAATAGAGCAGTTAAATCAAAAGGTAAAGGAATGTATTTAAAACCCTATAAAGTTGGACAAGGACAAACGAACTCCAAACGAGGGGGGAAAAAAAACAGAAAGTCCTAAATAGTCTTTCAAAACGTGCATTAACAAACAAAACGTATCTTGTTATTGTGTTTGTTTAATTTATAGGTACTTTTTTATTCGTTGCAGATCATTAATTCCATACTGCATACTCACAGAATTGTGATATTCACATAGTTGTGTTCGTTCGTTATACCTCTCTCTCTCTCTCTCTATCGTGTTATTTATTTATACGTAGAACTCGTTTAAACACTCCGAGTTTCTCTCATGCAACACTGTTATTCATTTGGAATAATACTAACAATCAAAGTCACCTATCTACCAACACCATCTACGAGCAAGATCACTACTAAACCACTCTTGCACAAAACTCACCACATATATACCCCGTCCCCAACACACCGCACCTCAGCGTGTTCCAGTGTTCACATGGTGAGGATGTACCAGAGCTCCTGCTCCCCAAAAAAAAAATAAAGAAAATAATAAATTTCACCCTTAGTACATTCTTGGAAACGAAAAATCAACCCTTTCAATACATTTAACCCTTTCAATAAATTTAACGCTTTCAATAAATTTAACCCTTTCATTAAGTTTAACTCTTCCATTAAATTTAACCATCTCAAATTGATTAACCCTTCCTATCAATTTAATTAACCCTTTGATATCAAATTAAATAGATCAACCAAATAAGGCGGCATCCCTTTGGGGTTTGGATCCCCCTGGCCCTACTTCTAGTAATCAAATGTATCAGCACTAATATGCTTCTCCTTAATTTTTTTCTGAATTGCATGTGTCTCATTCACAATAATACAACTGATTTCCGCCTTCAGGACGGGCAGGATGGACATAATTTTTTATGGGTACAGAAATATTATAGGGTCAAATGTTTAAAATTGACGGCCGAGCTTCTCAACAAGTAGCATGGAAGTCTGTCCTTTTTCTTGTAGCTTTACTATTGCCTCAAAAGTCCTCCAGGTAAAAAAAGTAGGTTAAGGCGGATTCCCTCTGGCCATCTTTGATTTATCGGTTTTTCACTAACGCTTCTATTTCAGAAGGTGTATTGAAATGTCCTGCATGACTATTCATAAATAAGAGCTACCCAAACTTTATGGAAATGCCACAGCTTAGCAAGATTGATTAATTTTTAGCTGGTAACTGACGAGGCGAAACTTGAGATTATTTCTCGCGGATGATTACAAAGGCGACGATATCAACAGTAATGAAGAAATACTGTACTCGGGCAATGCACCAAGCAATGCCCTGTGCCCTGTTATTTAAAAAAAAACGCGATACAAATCTGTATTTCTAGAGTATGGCAAAAATTCCATACATCCAAGAGGGCGGGTGGGACTTTGCCTTAAAGATACATTATATATTTAATTCTCGTTTGTGCTCAAATTAATGTGCATTATCTGGATCTCCAGCAAACAGTCGTGGTGTTAATTTATCGTGAGAAAGTAGTTCGATTGCTTGTTCATAGTTTCAGTGAACTTTTAACATTTCTAAATATTTCTCGTCATTTCTGGGTGTAATTTGTGCAGGAAAGTATTTCCTTATTTAACAATGATTATGATCACTCTTCTTGCCCAATCATGGATACCTGCGATCTGTCTCTAGACATATATAATCAAAAATACATATATCACCCAATTATACACTTAGTAAAACTATACATTTTTTTAAAGTATGCCGACACTGAAGCTTTTTCTCAGTTTACAAACCTCATTAGCAATAAGAACAGAACCTACATCACCGCAATGTCGTTTAACAGACTGTTAGACTCCACAGTACTGTTCATATTCCAGCTGTGGCCTTTTATTTACTGTCGAAATTCACTGTCACATAAAATCTTATAGTACACAAGCAAAAAATCCACGTGAATACAGTACTCGGTCAATAGTTGGAGCAGCGACATTATCTTATGACCTTGACCTCGTGACCTTTTGACCTTGACCTGTTTTTGAAGATACCTTTGAACCTTCGACCTACTGACCTAATTTTAAGGATTTGACCTACTTTCTATTTTTAGCTCAGCATATTGCCTATATTGGCTAGTTTTGCTCACCCGAAAACCTAGTTTGTTTTAGTACTTCTGATGCACTGCACTTCCGGTTCCATTTCTGGTACTTTTCCGTTTCGTTGCCCGACGAATGCAATTATTTATTTTTGGAGTACCGAGTTCAATCCCTGGCGATTTCAGTTATTGATTTTTAGAGTACCGAGTTCGAATCTCGAATAGGACACTTTATTTTATTTGTGAATTGAATGAAAATAGATTTTTGGTTTGTGTTCCTGCTAAGGGTAATTGATGCACTGTTATTTTTGGAATACCTGATGGCAACATTGTATATCACGCTTTGGCCAATCAAACCCGCAAGGGCCTTCTACGATAGCATAAAGCAGATAATCATGTGAATGGAATGGGAATACGCCTACTTCAGAAAGATCTTGACTACGTTTCTCTATTCTTTGCATGCTTATCTTGTGCGTCTGAACTGTTCTCGCCCACACGCAGCTGAAGCGCTAAGCAAGTCAGACGAAAGAAGTTCCATTTAAACGAGAAAAAATAAACGTTTTTGGTGTCATGAGCTGTTATACCTAGATACCAGAATTCCAGTCTGGCAATAAAGAAGCCATAAAAAGTAGTTATTAATTTTAAATAAAATTATAACTTTACTACAAATTAATTTAGTTTCATAATGTATGATCTACTGTATCTATGTGAGGTTAGACTTTGTCGACTAATACACAATAATTTCAAACCGTTATTTTTATACGCATCGAGAGCGATTTTATTTTTACCATTTTCTCTATTACATAAGTTTTGGCAGTGACTGGTTTCACAGTGGTTGAAGATATCCGTTCATCTCAACATTACCTGGATGTTATTGTTCTATTTTAAACTGTTTAAGTAATATTTGCAACATGCATGTCTTTCTGCTCCTCCTTCGAAAGTGTGTACCGTCAATACGAAACATCGTCGACCGTGTGCCGCGTATATGTTATCGACTTAATTTTTTAAATAGATATATACAGAATGAAGTCGGTGTTTTCCAGGCTCACCATGTATAAATGATTGGCAATACATTTCAAATAAGTTTTAGTTTACACAATTAATCGAATCATTGACGAAACGCAGACTACTTTAAACAGATTTTTGGTAAATTAATTGAAATATAAACAATTATAACATCAAAAACATTTGACTTAATCGAAATATCATAACGTATGTCATAGTATAACTTTTATTCTCACACAGATTTTTACGAATTAACTAGGCGTAAAAGCTGTCTTTAAAAATGTAACGGCTGCCTTAAAAAAACTCAAGCGAAATAGTTATATTTTGTTGTAGCTATAAACAGGCTACTTTAAATTTTCAGTCGAGTTCACAATTTTATCTCAATTGGAGAATATTCCATAAATTTGGCAGATGAGCAGATCGGTATTATGCGGTCAAGTATTTTTACGCTCAAGTTCATAAGAATATTTTGTGGCTTTTCCAAACTATAATTGAAAATCAACACTATTATTGCCTTGTTTTGGTTCGTTATCCCACAACCCCAATCCCCGTCTTTTTTTTTTTATCAAACGAATGCTAATGATTTATTGTTCAACTGAAGTCGCATTAGTCAGTAATTTTGACGTGATAAGCAAAGAGTACAAAAATGTATCTACAATATTAGATAATGATTTTTAATACTGATAACTGATAAAACGCCAGAAACATATCTGCCAGGTTCACTAATCGTGTCGTTATATAGTTTAATTACATGTTTTTTTCCTATTGCTACTGTGCACCCAAAAATATTTGTTTTTCCTACTAACTAATTCCGTAAAATAGAACGTGTTTAATGTTTTAAGACATTTCGGACTAGCGTGCGACCTGGAAAGTTGGTATCGACGGAGGAAAAATAGTTCGATGTCTTATTTTTGAATGAAAAGTTATAGGTTAACATTTGTAAATAATGAAAGGATTCACTTTCCGCATTTTAAATGCATATAAATGTAAGAATTGCCAAAATTATTAAATATTTATTGTCATAATAATCTTACAGTTTCAGTTGACTGGCACGTTAATAAAGCTAACAGGGTCGTTACATTGTTAGTTTTACATGTGGTGGAAGAATACACGATATGCTTGCAAGTTGGTGTGACCTCCATGATAGTCGAGCCCACGCCAGGCTGAGGCGATGGCAGGGAGCGCGGTCGTCGCGTGGCGAGCCTGAGGGGAGCGCGGCTGGCATGAAGAGAGGAGAGCCCCGCGCCTGCTGGAGAAGGGGCCTATATAAAAGCGGCAGAGGTGCTACTTGTCCCCCCATCCACCCAACTCTACCACACTCGTCAGACGCGACACTCGTACCAAGACTTCGAGGCCTGCTGTGAAGCAATTGAAAAGTGAGTGGCTAAACTTATTGGGGACTATCCTTGCAATCTGTCTACGTTTCCTCCACATATGATTAAGGCCGACGTCAATATATATTGTCATATATTATGGTATAAATATATGTTAGAGAATTCAGCATGGGAGGTATAATAGAGGCAACTTCGGCGTCAAAACCTTAAAAGGTGAAACAAAGTGGATCTTTAGTAGGACTTTCAAAACAGCTCAGCTCGCCGAGGACAGGCTATATTTGCTGACTGCTCACACACTGAGAAGTGCCTGCACTGACAGAACATAATTGTGTCACATTACTTTCTACTGCTGAGTATCCTTCAAATCATGCCAAATGAAATGCATTTCAGTGGCACCTGGCATCTGTAAAATTTCTTGAAGTCTTACCAGACACTAAAGAGATAAGCGTAATTTAATAAGCACTAAGGCACGCTCTTTGCACGCAGTAACTAAGTCTTTTTCAGTTAACTGTCGACTGCATCTGAAACAATTAGAACTCTTTGCAAAAAGGGACAGGAAAAGTTGTTAGTTCAGGATACTTATAGTACAGGCGATTCACGGTAAAGTGAGCACTTTTTAATGCCCTACTAATTTTTTCTTTTCATCATATTTCTATCCTCCTGTCACATTTTAATACAAAAATTGCCGTGTGACTAATAAACGCAGTGTATACATTTCTTAACTCCCAGTAGTTAACGTCTAGAGCTGCAATAAAATATATTTATTAGTGGTAAATGCTTATTGAAAAATCCTTAAAAAGTCCTCACTTTACCACGAACAGACTATATACGTATGAATCGGTTGTTTACAAAAATCACTATCATTTATTCATTGTTTGGTGTTGCGATGGTGACCTGCCAATACTGTTACGAACTACACTCTAAACCACAAACAGTGATAAGTAAGCTTAATCATTGAAAACAGTGTAATTCAGCGGCTAACAATCAATGCCTGTTAACTAATTAATAGTAGGTATAGTGGCTGAGTTTCACTGATTTATTTGTGAATTTCACTGAAGGTCGAAAATCCCACTGCCATAAGTCAATTGTCCCCAGTTCATTTGCTTGATTTGTCAGTTGGCAGAAGTTAATTAACTGACTTTCAGTGAATTTTTATTTCTCTGATTGATATCACTGATTTGGTCTTAGCGTGTAGGTTGCTATGATTGGGCCTTTCGTTGGTTTGAAGGTTTTCATAGGTTTAAGAGTCTTCCGAACAGTTTGCCTCAAACAAATTGAGGTCAAAGAATGTTTAAATAATGCAGAATTGTGAACAGTAGCTGCACACGTCAGCGAAATGGCGCCGCCGGCCAGCAACATGTAACGCCGTTCGCCAATCGGAAATTGGTAACACAATAGGCAGCCGACAGCCGAGCAAATAGGGAAACTTTCGCAAAGTACAGCAGCCAATCAGCTATTTTGAAAGGATTTGCAATGCCATTTCGCTTGTGTGTACTTTGCTGTTCTGTCCCGTCTGTGCTGTCGTCTATTTTGGAAACAACAACAATTTTATATACGTGTTTAAGGGTTCCGCCTGCCAGGCGTATGAGCTGCGCAGCATAGTGTTTGAAATCCTGCTTTTTGAAGAAACTATTAAACATACCTCCAGTATGTTTACCTTCGAAAAGACGTCACATCCTAGACAAGGAAGGAACGGTACTTTATAGTTACCACACCTGCTGTAAATATTATTTTGAAGCCCTCCCATATAGTTAAAAACGGCTTTCTCAGATTGCTGTATCTTTAAAGATACTAGCCGGATACGAGTAAAACAACTATAGGAGCCTGTATTGAACTTTATTACGGACTTTTCATCAATAAAATGATACGGTCACCGTTGAAAGTCCCATAGGTACACAGCGCACTACGAGAATACTGCATGCCAGTCCAGAGCCCTGCGCATAGAGGCGATGGTGCTTTTGTAGGGCGTGCCAGTCTAACCCTTATAGCTGCCGCACTTCTCTGCCAAAAAAAAAAGAAGTTATCAATATAACTAATAAAAGTTATCAATATAACTAATGAGCCTTCTATCCTTTACATGTATACAAATAAATTTGATGGTAATATTAAATGGCAGGTGAGTCTTGAGGTCTCGTTCATAGTGACATCACAAGAGATGGAACCAGAAAAAAATGCAATACTACTGAGACAGTTACAAATGCACACTTGCCTTACCTGGGACTCTACAAGCTCGTACTGTAAGCTGGCGTCTAGCCAACTATAGGCTGTTCACAGTAAACTGAGCACTTTTGAAAGCCCTGCTTATGACCTTCTTATATGCACGTTGTGTATTACTCCGCTTTATGTAAAATTCACAATACCATGGGCCTCATCACTTTATTCATGCGTCGGTCAAGTGAAACTGTGAAATTACAAAGAAAGCAAATATTATACAATCTGCTTATTCTTACACTTCGATGCATAAAAAAAAAAACAAAGAGAAATAAATAATTTTAAGTTATCACAAATGGTGACCTAACGCTTACTATTCGACGTTAAAAAGTGGAACTACTTTCCAGCCACCGTTACCAACTGATCTAGGCGAATGTCGCTCAGTGCACCCGTTAAAATATGTGCAGCAAGAGGCAGTGACTTTTTCTAAGGTTCATTTCTAAAGTGCTCACTTTATCATGAACAGTCTGTATATTACGCAGGTAGGATTCGGAACACCAACATTCGATAGTAATCAGTCGAAAGTTTTGGTATACCGGGATTATCAACTTCAAATATTTACAGGGACATCAATTTGAAAACAATTTTGTGAGTCACTTAAATCATGTAAGTTTACGTGTAGGCAGAATTTGGTGGAAATAGCGTGATCGGCTCCTGAGATATGACATAAAAGCTTCAGTTTTTCATTTGGCACTTTCGTATAAAACTTCCTAAAACAGGCTCTGCATACATATATCTGATGTTTCAAATAGATACTGAAATATGTAAAATTTATTTTATATATATATAACTCACTTTTGTATACAAGTTGAATTCTGCAACTCTGAAAAAAATGTCAGACTAACTTGAATTAAGTTACGTTTACATGGCCCACTGTAGTACTACTTGTGTGAAAAAAATTTGTTGGGAATTATATGACTGGTTCCATAGATATGGCGTGAACGATGCATATTATCACCTGGCACTTTCTTACAGAAATGCGGCAAAAGATGATTCATATAAGAAAATTTGATGATTCTAATGTATAATCTCAGTATACAAAGCCTAAATTGAATTTTTTAATAGAAATGATAAACTTATGTAAATTATTTTCATTGACGCCATACTGTAAATTAAACAAGACAAATTTAAAAAATGACCTCCTCTAGTACTTCTAGTGTACTAAGTTAGGTGGCCATCGGTTGATTGGTCCTGGACATATAACAAAGAAGCTCCATTTTCTCAGTACCGGCGAACAAAACGGAAATTTATTGAAACATTCGTTGTTTGTCATAGATACTGTTAGGTATTAAGTCGGTAGAAATTGTCTGGGACATGAATCATGTTGAAATAAAAAACATTGCTGTGATTTTTTTAAATATATGATTACCTCCTTAAGCCATATAAATTTATATGGACTACAAAATATTAACTTGTCTCCTGAAATTGGTGGGTATCAGTTAATAGTTTCCATAGAGGACTCGAAAACGTAATTTTTCATGTGGTGCTAACTTCCAAAATGGCAGACGAATTAGTTTATGTATTCGCTCATTTGATGATTGCATAGATACTGTCAGCATACAATGTTAGCTAGAGATTGAGTACATTGTTTCTTAGTTATATATATATATATATATATATATATATATATATATATATATATATATATATATATATATTTCCCCCTGGCCAGTCAAAGTCCGTTCACGCATTTTTCTTATCACCCCCGTACCTGTGCCCTTTCTTATCACCCCCGTACCTGTGCCCTTTCATCACCGCCGTACCTGTGCCCTTTCTGGGTAATACAATGGTATATTATTTGATAACTTTATTTTCTCATTACAGCCTTCATGGATTACAATTTTATATAATATTACAACTATCTACACCAACTTGCCCAGAAGATGAGAGTGGCGCGATTTTCCTGCATTCCACCCTGACTCCTCAAGCATCTTGGGGAGCAATTTCTTAACATTCTATTCTATTGGTGATTATACTATGCCTATATCGCGGCACTAAACTACTGCTACTTAGATTATATGTATTTCAATTCCAGTCATCAGTTTGGGAACTGCCAGCGGAGAAGGGAGTCTGTGGACTCCTTTTCGACCCCCCTCGCCCCATAGGCCGGTCCTTTAGTGTGGAACCTTGTCATCATATTACTCTTTCTCCTTATACATTACCTAAGTCTTCAGCATCCTGATTCGTTTCCTGTTTACTTACCTTGGTTATTAATATTTAGATTCCTCATATCCTTTTGTTTGTTGCTTTGATCTTCAATATATCTTTTAAGGTTTTTTCCGGGTGGGAGGCAAGACCTCCCAACTCATCAACGCCTTCTGATGATTCTTTTCTAAGTTCTAGTATATGTACATTGGGAATAGTCAAGCTGTGTGGTGGGGCCGCTCCCACCGCAATGTTTTATAGCGGTTTTACAGTGTCACTTCCAGTTTTTTTTCTTTAAGCAGGTGATGGGAAACCTTTATCTATTTATGGAGGATAATTCACGAACTCTTGCGGATTTTCTCGAATCCATTCTTCGAATTCTTCCAGACGTTTGCTTATCTTTCTTGCAAACTCTTCCATTATCTTGGCAGTTTTTCTATTGGCCATGCTATTTCTAAGATCTATTTCATTTTCTTCTATTTCACGCTTCCCACAAAGTTTAATTCGTATATCCTCTATTCTTGGATAATATCTTAGTACATGTTCGGCAGTATCTTCTACCTGACAGATTCGGCAGAAGGGAGACTCATCTAAATTAAATCCTTGTAATTATACATTCTAGTTTCCATGTCCAGTTAATAACTGTGAGAGATGATAATCTCTAACAGTCCAGTGCTGGCATTATGTTTGGAAAGATTCTATAAGTAACTCTACCCTTCTCCGAATTGTCCCACAGTTCCTGTCAGAGGGATTGTGTAACTCTTCTGGCTTCTTTCTTCACGATCTTCATTGCAGATCTTCATTGAGTTTCTTGTTTTACCTGTCCTCGTTCTTCTATAAACAAATCTAGTGGGATTGCTCCAGCGATCACCAGTACTGCTTCAGTTGATGTTGTCTTATATGCCTTTGTTATGGTTAGTAATGCAGCTCTTTGTGTCTTGCGCAATAATCTCTGAGTATGTACGAGTCTTGCTTTCTTATACCACACACCAGCTCCATAAAGGGCGATTCCTAGGAATACACTCTTGTACAGTGTCATCATGGTCCTGAACCCAAGCACCCATGAGCATGCTGATACTGCCATCATTTTAGTGAATAGATTCACTGCCTTATCCATCAAATATGTTATGTGTTCCTGGAAGCAAAATTTGCTATCCAAGATCACACCTAGGTACTTTTACTTTGCTCTGTGGACGTAATGATCTTTCCTTGAAGTGGACCACAGGCGATCCCTTTAAGATTCCTTTAAGTAACATTAAGTAGTATTCTCCAGTGAAAATTGTAACTTTACACTGCTACCCGAGCTCTCAATCTTTTTCAGTATTTCCTCAGCTTTGGTCTCAATTTCAGTGCGACTCCAGGCTGGATTTAAGAGCAATACATCATCTGCATATGAAAAGATCTCACAATCTTCTGGCAGCTGCAGCCGAAGAAGTGTGTCAAACAGAATGTTCCATAGGATCGGTCCAAGGACCGATCCCTGGGGCATCCCTCTGAGAGTTTCTTCCTCACTGTCACATTGTTTACTTCATACTGGCTGTAACTCTCTTTAAAGTAATTATCAATAATGCCAGACCACCTCCGGCCACCACACATTGTCGAATGCACTACTGATATCCAGTAAAATTCCTAATACATAGGTATGTCTGCTTGAGTTTACTTTTTCAACCACATCCATGATCGCCTTCTCGGTACCTCGTCCTCTTCTAAATCCATATTGTTTTGCATGGAGCCCTTGTGTAGCTTGAATGAAGCTAATCAGTTTCATATTGATGAGTTTTTCTAACATTTTCCCCATTACTGGCAACAGAGTTAAAAGGACGGTATGACTTAGCTAATTATGGATCTTTATTGCCTCCCTTATAGAGAATTCTCAATATTCCTTGTTTCCAGATGTTAGGAAAACAGCCACTTTGTAGGCGGTCATTCATTAACTGCAACAGATCGAGTTTAATCAGAGGATAAACTCTCCTCTTTTTTTCAGCAGTGATTCCGTCATGTCCTGGAGCTTTCTTGTTTTTCAACTCCTTAATAACTTTATACAGTCCTTTTATAGTGAATTCGGTGGTGGGAGGAGTGTGTGGCAACACAGGTATCTTCTCTATCCCTACATTTGATGAATTTATTCTTCATCTTTCACACTATCCTCTGGCAGGAGTGCATTTACAAGTTCTTCCGTGTTCTCCTGCTGATCGATAATGATCCTGTTCTGGATTGTAAGTATTTTTTCATGACTTGGTTATGCTTGAGCTTGTTTGCAAGGTTCTTGTATACGAGCCACCATGGTTCTTCACTTCCTTTTTATGTTAGATAGCTTCTCCAGGATGCCTATTTATTTTCTTTCAACATTATTATATAGTTCTTTTGTTGGACTCTATATTCTTCCAACACTTCTACCCTCCGTCGAGGATATCTTTGCAGTTTCAATTTCCTCCGAATTCTTCGAACCTGCTTTCCAATTCATCATCCCACCATCGATTTAGTGGAATGCCAGGTTTTGATATTCTAAATTTTTCCTTGCATACATCATGGGTCAGCTTTGTAATTGCATTTGCACATTAGTGTGGATTTTTCAAATATTCTTCACGGTACTGATTTAGTTTATTCATCAGCACTTCGTCAAACATCTTCCAGTCTGCCCCTCGGTGAATAAATCTTGTTCGACCAATTCTATGTTCAGCATGTTGTCCTGTTGTCATATTGAGCTCATAAATAATTAGCCTATGATCACTGGTCGAGTCTTCTGTGACAATTCAATTTGTAACCAGTCTGGCTGCCTTTCTAGTTACAACCATCACATCCAGGTAGGATTCAGTATTATGAGCAGGAAACACATACAGTGGAAGGGTCCCTGGTAGATTCACGACGTGGAGATCGTTCGCCAATAAATAGCGATCGAGGGCCAAGCCTTTCTCATTTGTCACAGGCAAGTGCCACATTTCCGACTTAGCATTCACATCAGCTCCTATTGCAAGTCGTTCCCTTCCAAGTGCTCTTATAATTTCGTCCCACTTCTTCAGCTGTTCTCGAAGTTCATCCGAGTACTGGAAGTAGTAACTGGCCAGGTATGCATTCTGTTATCCCATTCTAATTTGAATACAGACATGATAGTTGTTTGACATAGCAGCCATAAGCAATGTACTTAGAATTTCAGATTTAATCCATATAGCTGCCATTGGACTGTCAATTATTGAGAAAACTGTCCCAGGTAACCCAATTATCTTCCAATGTAGGATGTATGGCGCTTTCGTCAGGACTATGTCAATGTCTCTTTCTTTAGCCATGATCGCTATTTCCATTGTAACCACTGCAGATCTTTGCAGGATTATCTGTCCAATAGTGATCTTAGATCTTAGGTGATTCCTGCATCGCCATAACCGATCCTTTCCAGCTCCGCAGTAAATGCTCGTTCACTATGCGGACATTTTTCCGAATCAACTCAAAGGCAGGTTTTTCTTTGCTGTCCTCGCATTTCTCCTTTTCAGATTACTTATGTCCTTCCTGACCGCAGTTAGAACATCTTTCTTGTCCTTTACAGTATTTATTGTGATGCCCATATTGTTGGCATTTTTAGTGTCTGAGCGGAACCATAAAGTCTCTCACTTTACATGCGGCATATTCGATATATACAGTTTCTTGTGCCATTAGAAAATGTCTGTACTTGCTGTGCAATTCTATCACCACATCCACTGTTTCTTTATTTCTTCCAGTTCTTAGTCGGACTGATGCTCTCTTCAGAAATTCCTCTCTCTTTATACCCTTGTCTTCAAGGTTTTGTCTCCACACCTTTGTCAGCATTTCTTCATAATCCTCTTTCCTTGGAATGTCGTAGACTATTACCTTGGGTCCTTTTTTCCTTGGTTCGTCAAGTCGAAGTCCCAAATTTCTCAGCTTGTCGCTTGTCTTGATTTTATTCATGATGGCTTCATTACTTGCTTCGACGAGAACACCTCTCCCACATACTTTTCTAAAGTTCTTCACTTTCCGTCCTTCTTCAACAGGATTTACCTTCTCTTGGATCATCTTCTTTGTCTCTTTCATGTTTGACCGTCGTTTTCTTGGTATGCCAGGATAACTTTCATAGGTGGTTTTACCTCTTGTGCAAGTTTATTAACCGCCTTCGTCATTTGAGCGAAGGACGGATTAGGTGTTTGTTTTCTCCATTACCACCCCTGGTCTCATCCCTTGTTTCACACTGTACTCCACTCCTTTGGCATAACCAAGAAGAAAAACATTCCTTTGTGTCATCCTGTCGTAGCAAGACTTTTGCAAGAAAACTTTTGGAAGTATGTAATTTGCATTCTTCTTATTTACTTTCCTTTTTTTTCTTAAGTGCAATTATCTAGGAGTCTACCAAAGAGGGTTTCACTGTCCATTAAAAATTTCAATGAATAAATTGCTCTTGCCTTTGAGATTGTTGAGGCTAGTTTAACTAGCTCAGCGTGTATGTCCGGTTTACCACCGTGCCATTTGCTACCGTACCAAGTGCTACACAAAATACCTACTCAATGACTAGGACACATATATCACAAAGTTACTCAAATCAGAAAGTTCACTCAATCACAAAGTCACTCTATCGCAAAGTTACTCAATTACAAATTCACTCAATTACAAAAAAAAAACATAACACAGTATCTCTTAGATTGCGCACGAGGCACAAAAACTTTCCATCCACGCATGTTTCACTTCTGTATCCTTGAGTCTTGAGTTTTACTCTATACTTACCACTTTCTGTGTCAGAACGTAAGCCGTCGAACCACTTACCACTGCTACCAGGCCGGCAGCACTGCTGATTCGGCCAGCAGGCAGCTGTCACCGTTGTCAGCAATCGTCGTAAGCTACTTCAACTGATGCAAACGTGCCGTCTCCATCCAGGCACCCGCATAGCGCTGACCGCACACAAATGCACACACATACGCGAATGGACGACCTTGCTAACCGCGCGCGCACCGCCAGCACGTCCGTCCTGTTCGGCATCCACAGGCCGACTCTTAGTTAAAGCATGCTATGCTAAAATAATTACATAGGTGTTATTTTGTAAATATGCACCTCGTCCTATTAAAATATAGCCTATATATTTATATGGCATACCACAGTATTACTTGTTTTACAATTTTGGAAAAATAGGTTGACTGATTCCCGAGATAATGACAAAACTTTACTTATTCGTGTTGCACTATATTACTTAATACGCTCTGGGTAGACGCATTTGGTAATTTTAAAAGCTGCTACTGCTATACAAAGTTAAAACGAAATTTGTTACATGGTTTCGTGGCTATAGCATAGCATTATCAAATAAATGTATGGTATTCTAAAGTGCCATGAAAAAAATAGTCTGCCACACTAAAACATGTCAGTTTGCGTGATCTACTATAGTAGTAATAGAGTGCTACATTTAATTAATGTCTTCCGAAATATAACAATAAAACTTAATTTTAATCTGGTTATGTATTGATACATTTTATGCTCGCTAAATTAATTTCAATTTAGCAAGTTTGGTAGGAATGGGACAAACAATATGATATAAATTGCAAATAACCCTAACATATTTGTATAGCAACCATTAAAAAAATATATATATATATGTTCCTTATCCAGTTAAATTGCGTATATGAATATGGGCTACAAGAGTATTACTTAAATGCCAAATTTGGCAGGAATCGATGTGTGTAGTTACCGAGATATTATATAAAAGCTTTATTTTCCTTGTCGCACTATCTTCAAAGATGGCCGGTTTATACCATTATCACTATTCAATGCGCACATCACGCACTGTCAACTTACAAAATTTGGTTTACATTGCTTAAATATTTCCCAAGATATATGTAAAAGCACTGCTATTTTCAATTTGCCATATCTTCCAGGGGCAGTGGTATCCGAGCGGTTAAACTGCTCGCCTCCTACCAAGGCAAACCGCGTTCAAGCCCCGGCCTGGTCACCAGATTTTCACCCGTGCCGTACGATGCCGCTGGTCGGCGGGTTTCCCCGGGGACATCCAACTTTTCCAGCCCTTTCATACCGGCGCTGCTCCATGCTCACCTCAATCACCCTCATCGGCTCTCAGGACCTCGCTGTTAAGAGCCACCCATATGTCCTCACTCACTATCTTCCAAAATGACGGACCAATAACTATGTTGGTTTCCTAATTCAATGCTTACATAATGCTCTGCCAACGTTTCAAATTGTGTTTAAATCTGTGAAATGGTTCCCGAGATATGAAGTAAGAGCTTAATTTTTTTAATTTGCGTTATCGTCCAAAATAGCGAATCAATAAAATTAACACTTTCTAAGTGCAGTGATTGTATAATGCACTGCAAATGTTTCAAATTTGGTTTAAATAGGATAATTGGTTCCCGAGATATAACATAGTTGTATAAATTTTAAAATTGCAGCCATTTTGAAAATAAGTACCCAGCGTGATCGAATACTACAAATGTCTGATGTACTTTATATTAACTATATGTAGACATAGTTTAGTGAAATTTGGTTTCCGGGCTTCGAAGTTATTGGGGGAGAGGCGGGGGAAATACATTCCAGACAGACAACCAGGTCATTGCATAAGGCCCCTTAAAGATTAAGATTTTTCAACACTGCTACATAAAAGCATATTTCAGGTGGTGTTATTTTTTATTCGCGGAGTTAAGGGTATAGTTATCACCAAAAGACCGAGCCACCCGAAACGCCGCCGGTCTTTCACGCCTGCTCCCTTTCGGGTGGCGAAAACGCGACGTTGCGTGGGTCCGCGACGGCAGCGGCGTATTAAACATTCACACACGCCTGGAGCCACGCCCAGTCCCAACTCCCTTCACTACACCCCCTGCACCACTCCACACGTCCTAGTCACGTGACTAACTGCGGGGCAACACGTTTTCATCAAGGGACGACACGATCCGCCCGTTCATTTACACGCTGTCCGCCCCCTGGCGACGGCTTAAAAAAAATATTTCCCTCTACCCCCGCCCCACCCCATAGCTTCACCGTTGACATTACGGGAACCGTATTTCACGGGGTTGCACGAAAAGCAGCGGCAGGAAGTGCTGGTCTATGGGTACGTGTAGTGGATGTTCCCTAATACATGCATTAATGACGAACTGGGGGTCAATTCCCGCGACTTATAGTACTATTGAAAAAAAAAAGCGACGCATTGAATGACAAGATAGTGTTCTTGGTGCCTTTTAGGGAGGACTTGTTTGCAATCCAACTCAATCTTGAGGAGTGAATATGGTGCGGCTCACACACCGTCTTGTTGAATTGTTGTTGAGAAATTCGCGCGGCTCTCAACAACGAGGTCCTGAGAGCCGATGAGGGTGAAATAATGTAAGAATGCAAGGGTGGGGGACACTGGATATCCCCGAGAAAACCCGCAGACCACCGGCATCGTCCGGCACGATTTCCACTTGCAAAATTCGGAGTGACCCGGCCGGGGATTGCATCCGGTTCGCCTTGTTGGGAGGCGAGCAGTCTAAACGCTCAACCACTGCAGCACCTATGCCCCGTCTTGAATTTATCTATTCCTCTGCCTTCATTTCCTGGGATGCTGCTTGTGAATAACTTATGTTACTTCAACGTCCAGCCTCACGGAATATTACGTAAAGCCTGGTCCACGTCGACGCATATTACCCTGCATCGGCTCTCAGTGACAATCCGTGCTAGCACGCCAGATTTTCAATGTGAACAGAAAGAGGAAAAGCGATTGTAGATTCGGTTTTACTGTGAACGTAGTGAATATTTACTCGTACGTGTATTTACACTGACTGCCTGGATGGGCAGCATATACGGTGCTGGATTATGTGTAAATCAACACATGACGAAGACAACGTGCCAGTCGAGTGGACTAATAACATCACCTGTTGGCACTGATGGCGAATGGATGTACGCAATCAACGTGATTGCTTGTTCAGCGATGAAAGTGTACACTGATGCACCATGACGGTAAGGTATCAATTCCAAGAAAATGCGCTTAGGTAATACAGTTCAAGGGGATAAAAATTGTTTTCCTGCGAGAACATGATAACAAAAGACGTAACGCCTGGAATATGCTGTGGAAAAGAACCACTACCAATAAACACTAAGTCAGTTATATCACTGCATGTTAAACACTATTTACGAATATATCTGTCACCGACACGAAAATGGTTCTCGAGAGGAACAAACAAATCATTGCGGGACTAAATGTGGAATTTCTTCTGGTGAAATCAGTTAAAATGGAACTAGGTAAAAAGGATGACAAACAATATACACCACAAGGTAATCTTTAGATACCATCGCAAAGAAGAAAGTTCTCCTAGCTGCTGTTTTAAAACATGGATATAGCAAACGAAGCCGTTACTAGCCCACTGGCCTAACGTTTAGTAATAGTAAGATAATGAATATAGAACGTATGTGCCGTTAAATGATTGTTTACAGTCCTATACACCAGTCTTCTGAGAAAATAATTCTCTGGTAGTTAACTTTATATATATATATATATAACTAAGAAACAATGTACCCAGTTTCTACCTAACCTTGTATGCTGACAGTATATATGCAATCATAAAATGAGCGAATACATAAACTAATTCGTCTGCCATTTTGGCAGTTAGCACCACATGAAAAATAAAATCACACTATCTGTTGTCCAAGCACTGGTCCAACAGCCACGGAAATAGGATCTATATTGATGCTAGCTCTGTGAAGACTAAATCATAGATACATTTTCTGAGTACCTTAAGCAATATGAGGGACATTGCTTGCCGAACCAGACCACAATTAGCGCCCATAGGAGAGCCAAGTTCAGTGGTAAAAACACCATCGGGTTACAAAATGCAATACAAACAACTAATACAACACGCTCTCGTCTCAGCCTACATCATGAAAACAAAACCATTGCCAACAGTTACATCATTGACCACGTACGTAAAAAGTTTGTCCTCCACCTACTTGTATGAGTAGTTCCACCATGTAAGGCGTGCCTAAAACTAGGACATCAAGAGTTTCTTGAGGTTAAAGATCCCACTCCTCTACGGCAGCTGCAATAAGTTCCTGGAGAGTGTCGGGTGGTTTGGGACGAAATGAAATTGCGACTTTTAGCATGACCGAAGCATGTTCAAATGCATTAATGCCAGTGGACTTTACAGGCTAGTCTGTTCTGCTGATGTTTCTTCTTAAAAGGCACTGACGTGCTGCTACAGAACGATGAACTTGCATTGCCATCGGCTGGGGTGAACTGGTCGCAGACATGACGTCTATATGGGCCCGTGAAGGCCTGCAGAATCTCTTGAATGTATCAGGGGTCAGTAAACGTGCCAATGATGGGAATTATTTCCGCCCAGAACATAACCCTTTTGCCAGCAAACGTATGGACTTCCTGAAAATGCCTGTATTGCTGGTGTCGTCCAGAGTATCTCCATACTCTACACTCTAAATTCTAATCAGTGCAAAACCACTGATTCTCAGTGAAATTCGGCTCAGTGAAAATGGCTCTACTTAGAATCAGTGGAAAACACTGATTGAATTAGTGTTGCGAAACAAAGCATTTTTACATTTTGCACGTGGTTGGGATTGAACTCACGCACCCTTCACTTCCGGGCCGTTGCCTTATTATTTTTATCATCATTTGACGTTGTTGTGACATTTCTGACGTTGACGAAGCTCTAGTGAGACCGACTTGTTGACGAATTCCCAGTGCGACAATCGAACTGAGCATCTGCCACGTCGGAGGCACCTGGGCGCGAACCCGCGACCCTCCGACTACAAGTCGGTTACCCTACCCCTGAGCTATGAGCTACCATGCCAAGTTATAATATTAGAGGAAAATATTTTTTTATAGTATTGCTGCAAAATCTTACAGTTTTAAATTCTTTGCTCATACTTTTCGTTTTTGGTTTGATTGTTAGGTACCATTAAATGCAATTTAAACCTTCAAACAGAGTGCTGTGACGATTACATGCAAACGAAATGAAAGACGTAAAGACGAAATGAAAAACGTAAAAACGGAATGAAAATCTGTGTGTTCATATTACCTCGTAAAATTGCGTTTTGAAGACGAAAAACGCATTTTAGCAAGTATTTTGTATTTGTTTTATTCGTTTATTCATTGTTATGATACTTCACTTGATACACGTCGTTTAGAGGCCATTTTTAAACGATATTCGACGGCGATTTTTACACGCAGTTTCACTGATACATCAGTCAAAAATAATTAGAGACGGAGCAATTAGCTCAGATGTTTCACTGGTCCATCAGTCAAAAAATAAACCACTGAGAAAACAGTGGAAAAATGACTGACTAACCAGTGAGAAATGTCACTGAATCAATCAGTGAAGGAAATATGGCATTTTTTCACTGGTTCATCAGTTAAATTAATTGAAGTGACTGTTGTATCAGTCAGATACATTTGACTGATTGAAATAGTAAAATCCTAACTGATTCAGATTTAGAGTGTAGTACGTCTGGAGTCAGGAAATGAAACAATCCTGGTTTCATCATTAAACATTACATTACTCCAGTCAGCAATGGTCCAATGTTGTTGGGCTAGAGCCCAGGTTCATCGATATGCCCGATTCCGCTGATTCAGTGCAAAATACTCATTGGATTTCGAGATTTGAAGACCTACCTGATGTAGTCGTCTGCGCACTGTTTGAATGAAAACGAACCCCCTCAGCTCTGGAAAAGTCATATCGAAGAGCTCGGGCACTCGATGTTGGTCGTCTGCGAGCCTCCACTTGGTCCTGGCGTGGTCTTGTAGCATAAGGACGACAAACTAACCTGCCTAACGTGCACATGGCCCGGGTCTCTCTTCTTTCTTCACATTTCAAACAAGCCGCTTTGCGTGACATTCAATCGATCGTCAACATCTTCTTGTGCTTAGCCTGCCGAAAGTAGAGCTTAGTACCTGGATACTATCGATATCTTGTATTTGTCTTCGCAGCATGTCAGTGCCAAGATTGAACGAAAATTTAATGACGCTTATGTCACACACACTATATTCCATATGGGTTCTGGGAGTCCAATGCAGGCATTGCCTAGGACAGTAAGGCACCGGATATCTGCAACTAAACTTTACGGCAGTATTGAAATTTTTTTTATGTGTAATTTAAATTTATTAAACATTCTCCGTCATACTCCCAATCAAGCAATCAGTGAATTAAGAAATGTAATTTGCTGTTATCTTTTTAAGAGTGTAGTGTTTAAGTTTGTTTGTCCCCTAAGTTAACACTTTCACAGTGACACTCGATAAACACACGCACACATGATATTTAAAAAAAACCGTCAATTGCGAGATGAGCACTTTTGAAATCAACCTTTGACAAAATCACTGCCCGTACCTACACATACACAACAGTATCGCACTGGGAAGCCGGCTGCTGGTTAAGTTGACCGCCACGTAATAAGAACTTTCACGTTTTATTGCAGATTAATTTTAAACGTACGACCACTGAATTTAGTATTTCTTATTTTCTACACGTTAGAGTAGGAATTTGCATAGCCTTTTTGCTACAAGTTTGCATTCCTAATAAATCCTTGATATCACTTGGATAATGCTTATCCCTTGGAAACGTTAATTTTACATATAAAGTCTAAGCAGATCTTTCTAAAGTTCTGAATTAACCGCAAACAGCCTATACATATATATCACTACAAATTTAAAGGTGTGCGGGATTTCAAAAGTGCTCTATCAGCTGTAAATATATCTGTGAGTATAAGTTATATTATATGCCTGTAAGCAATTCCATAAATTTTATGCAAAGAAGGGAATTATTTTTATTTGATGAGTCTGGACTTGTTCAATGGTATAGACTATTCACGGTAAATTGAGCACTTTTGAAAGTCTTCTCATTTGGAATAATAGTCAATAAATATATTTTATTGTACCCTTAGACGTTAAGTTCCGAGTGTGGTGGAATATACACGCTGTGTTTATTACTTACATGGCAATATTTATTTAAAAAGGTCATTAAAGGATAAAAAATGGCTGACATAAAAAAGTAGCTAGGGCCTCAAAAGTGCTCACTTTACCTTAAATAGCCTACACCAAAATGTAGGTTTCCATCACTAGCGCTAAAAATTCTGATGACATTGCAATTTATTAAAGTGCGTAGCAATTGCTGTATTTAGTATTTCAACATCTTTATTCGTGCTCGGAAAAAATTAAAAAACCGTTCTGTAGGATAATATTGGCTGTTACATGTTCTTCATCATCTAAGGGCATATGTCCCAAAATAGCCAACTAAATTAAATATTGATGATTTGTGTCCTTAAGAGAGAAAACATGATTTTAATAGCATCCCATCATATGTCATTAAGTTTACATCAATAATATAATAAAAAAGGTTATGCATCGAAGAAAAGTGTTCTTATCATCATGGTTCCTACTGATACTCCGTATGAGGCGGTGTACAATCTAGAGTAAGGAGAGGTAACTAAGTAACATGAAGGAAATAAGTCAAAACCAGTATTAAATAAAGAAGTTAGGTCAATAATAATTTTCCTTGCTACAGTCAAATAGTTTTTAGCAACATCAAAACAATCAAGAAATCACAACCATAATTCTCAAAATAAAGTTGTTAATATAGGTTACCATTTACCAGAGTATCTACCACTGCAGTTGTAAGTAAAAGGGATAAATCATTTTTAAAGTGCTACGCTAATTCTTGCACTTTATCTGTTAAAGGCTGTTCACGATAAAGTGAGCACTTATGAAATCAACTTTAGAAAAAAGTCACTATACCTACATGCATATATTTTAACGGGCAATGTAAGTGTCATTCGCCCATTAAAATTGGTAACGATGACTGGAGAGTAGTCGAATAAAAAGTGTCAGGTAACAATTCGCGATAACTTAAATTATTTTTTCAATTTCTGTTCTTTTATAGCATCGAAGTGTAAAAATGAGCACATTAGCAAAACATTTTCTATTGCAATAATTTCACAGTTGCACTTGACCGACGCATGAATAAAGTAACGAGGCCAATTGCAAGATAGACTTTGCATAAGGCGGAAGAATACACAATGTGCATACAAATAGATCTTATGCAAGGCTTTCAAAAGTTCTCATTTTACCGTTAACAGCCGTTACCAATTGTTCCGAGCACAACGGAGCCAGCAGACATGTGCCTGAGCTGAAGGAGTATTCGCGTTTTGAGACACGTGGGTACACAGAGCTGCCGCAGCGAGAAACGAGGACGACGCCGCGTATATAAGCCACGCACGAGGCTGGAGCAAGGTCTCAAGCTATTGCCATTCCGCGGGAGCTCGGACCAGGCGAGCAGACTGCATCAGCGCCTAGCAAGAGCCCTCGATCGAGTACCGTCTACAAGTCTGCATGAAGATTACAGTGGTCAACGGAGGACCCAAGATGAGAGCCATTGACAAAGGCCATAGAAGAAAATTTCACCTGTTCATCTTGTTAAACATAACTTCAGTGTCCGATAATAGCAAGGCAATACGGAAGTACATTGATACAACGCATGTTAATTTGTTGGCACAAATTTCAAATGAGATTACAGATCCCATTATAGGAAAAGTAGGCATTCAAAATTTATGACGAATTCTCATTTCTAATGATATACAAACGCGCCAAGTAATTTGCACGTCATTTGTTTCAACAGTTTCAGCCACCTCAGTTGATAGCACTGAGCTCCACATGTCGTGTGGATGCACTTTGAAGGCCAGAAAAGAAACACTTATTACTGCATCACACGTATGCAACCTCTAACTACTATTAAAATATAGTTGCACACTGAAAAGTCTTTTGATATTAGTTAACTAAGCATGGATGAAGGATTATATTCTAAATCTATAAACACATCACTTGATACTCAGTGGAAAATCAAGTAGGTATCTTTCAACACGATACGAAAATATTCCGAAATTACGGAAAAGCAAATTACGGAAGTAAACAATGGTTTTCCATTCCTATCTCAGACGAATTATAATTACGCCAGTAGCGCCAGTATTATTTCCTTAATAATGGCTTCACTTGCCGTATATATTAAGCTATTAAAACTTAACATTATATTAAAGAAACTACTTAAGGATAATAATAATTAAACATTGTTAAGATCCCCACCTCTCTCCAGTATCCGCTACATGGTAATCCAGTTTACGAGTGCAAGCACTTAACATGTTCACTACCCTGGCCGGCATATAATTTCGCATATACAACACGTAAACACACGTAAAGCCTTGCGACACAAAATCGATACCGTTAATTGTACAACTCACGCATGCGCACAGTATTTTGTTATTAACTTAATAAAAATGTCACCCGCGACCAGTATAAAATTAGCACAGATTTGAAACGCATGGGTAAAAGCAAATGCGTCGCCCACAACCGGTACATGGCGTCATTAAAAAATTTATGACTTTATCTTCTTCGCTAGAGCATCATAAAGATTAGTTTCAATTGTCTTATATAAGAAGTGATGATGTAAATTTTATTATTGATTAAAATATTTTGCCTAGATATTGTTATTATTGTAAAGAGGTAAGTGAAGTAAATAAGTAAAAAAAAAAAAAAAACTTAATGGAGCGGACTGCTGTAGCAATAACATACGCATGCTAACTTCACCTTATTGTTCGTTTATTATATGTTCGTTTATTTTTCAATTTAAAGTGCCTAATGTCAAGTGTAAATATTAATTTATATTGTAGAAACTTATTAATACTAGTTTAATAAACTTTAAGTATTAACTTTTATAACTCTAGTTCACACTGCACTAAAATTAAAACTAAATAAGTTCAAAGATACACTTTTAGAAAAACGAAATTTGACAAAATGCCACTGCACCCTAATTCCGTGACAACCACGACCACGTAGAAGAAAGGGCACTCGCACTGATGAGCATTGTTACACCGGAGTTTCTGGCAAATTTATACCACTACCATGTGTCTCTCATGCTAAATACCTGCCTCCCCAACTATGCGGGCTGAGGACAGCCATTTATTTCAAGCGAGGGGATGATGTTGCGAGCGCAATGGGGCCAGCAAAGAGGTGCCCGAGCTGAAGGGGTATGAGTGTTTTGATATACCTAGGTAAACAGAGCTGCCGCACCGAGAAATGAGAACGCCTCCTCGTATATAAGGAACACACGAGGCTGGGGCAAGGTCTTAGCCTACCGCCATGTTGCAGGAGCCCGTGCCAGGCGGGCAGACTGCATCAGCGCCTAGCTCGATCGATTACCATCTATAAGTCTGCATATAGAATACAGTGGTGGATGCTGAGTTCTTCGAGTGTGTGAGTTGGGGTTTTATTGGTAGCTAGGTTACAAACCCTTCTGCAGCATTGTCAGTAAGTCAGAATATTAGCTGAAATAGTTAATTGTGTACTGAACTTGGATTGCCTTACACGAGATCACTGTAGAAGCATTTTATTGCAAATTAAAGTGATAGCGTGACCTCAATATTTTGAGTCCATTACTCTTTCTGACTAGCCCTTTAACCCAAAGCAGTGCGTTACCTTAACTTGTACCGTCTTAGGTTGCATGAACTGAGTTGGTAACACAGTGTAACATTAAACTCGTCCTCAAAATACATTATAAAAAGACAGGCAACGAAAATTTCAAACCAAAGCCCTGATAGGTGCCCTAACCTTCTCGCAAGAGTCCAACAATTATTTTAATGGCAACAACCAACTAAGATGTAAGTAGGTAGTAATTAAGATGGTGCTTAATGGCTCGTCGACGGCGAGGTCATTAGAGACGATGCAAGCTGCTCAGAGAATCAGGTCTCATCGTTCCCACGCGCAAGACGTGCAGTGTTTCCGTCGTGACGCTGTACTGTGCTTATTAGATCTGTAACAGTGGGCTTTTAATACACGCGATGAAAGCCCACAGAGTAAACTAAGTCAGTATCTCTGTACTTTTCTCTTGCCGTTTAAGGAAATTCCACAGGCAAGCTTTATAAATGCAATAATTGACCATCTTCACAAATTTTTCTCCGAGAATATACTAAATATTACAAAATTAAAATAATATGGACATTGATAATTCTTTTTTAAAATCTTTTCTGACAAGAAGTCGTATTTGCAGGACTCTTTATTTACCTAGATACGCGTTTTCGCGCAAGCAACTATTCCACAAAAAAAAAATTGCAGATCCACATAACTCTTAAGTTCGCACAATCCTCCAGACTCTCCTCTCCCAGAAACCCTCGGCCCAGGGGACCCATCGCGTTTAAATAATCTCGGCGACCAAGATCTGGAACGTTTCCCGCCCCCCGAGTCTCGCTGAGAGAGACTAGGACGATGAACCAGAAAATTCTCCCAGATAACCGCAGAAATTGTATCCGCCGCGCCTTAGGTCTGGAGCGCGCGAGATACATAGACTCACCGCGGCGCCGTGCGCAGCTGCGGCTTGTCTTTGTGTCTGAAATTACGGCGCGGCCTTCACACACTCCTCCGCTCGCACCACACGGGGCAAGGGCAGCGACGCAAAGCAGTGACCGCGTAACAATATTAAAAGAAGGGTTTTGCAACAATGTAAATAAATATTATACCAGCCACTACCAATATTACTAAGCAACAAGGATTATTTCATTAGTCGTGAAAGTAAGTAGTAAATCATTCAATTCAAGTGCACATTTGATTGTTTACATTATGATCATATGCTGTTCACGGTAAAGTGAGCACTTTTGACGACCTAGTTATTATTACAAGCATTTTCTTTTTAACCTGTAACCACCTTTTTAAATAAATATTGCCATGTAAGTAGTAAACATAGTGCGTAAATGTATATTCCACATCACTCTAAGGCTAAAATAAAATATAATTATTGACTATTATTCCAAATGAGAGAGCTTTCAAAATTGCTCACTTTTTCATGAATAGCCTATACAGTTATTTATGCTGGTAGGTAACGACATAGTAGGTAATATAAATGCATTGTAAAGTTTTTTTTTTTTTACGTCCCCTGGTTTTATGCTTGAAAGCTTAGCAGGGGATGGCTTACAGACTAACTTATAACCTAACTTAAATTAACACCCATGCCTTACCCGGTATTCGAACTCAGAGCCTCCCGCACCCACAGATCGGCGACGCACCAACCGACTGCGCCACGGGAGGTCGGACTACTACAAATGTGTAAACTAAAATGCTGTCTCTGCCTGTCTTTAGATTAGAAACGTTGTGGCAAGGAATGTGCTAACGGCATGAGTGTCTGAAAGATGTGTTTTTTCGACTGCTTTATCGTGCGCTTTGATCCCAGGAATGACGCAAATGTGATCTTCGCCCTGTAGGTCGCACCTGCGAAATAATCGCGACCTTGCGACACAGCTTCATCGAGGCAGGTTCAAAGTCGGGCCCCTCCCCATCTTCTGACGTCGGTTGGACACCGCCAGCACTCAGCTCTCGTGTTTGCCAATGACGGGTTAATTAATAGTCGACGCTGCGTCGCGCGCAGCTGGGGCAAAGCGAGCTGGCGAAGTTCGCAGTTAATATTGCCACCAGGCAGCTAACAGCTCCCTACCCCGTCGCTGCAATAAACTGCATCCTCTCTCGTTGACGCACTTGCTCATCTCCCTTCTTTCGCCATCCGCGCCATTTCATTTCACCCTCTTTTTTTTGCATACTTATTCCTCGCGTCCTCTTTTTAATCCGTTAAGACCTTCGCCTAGCTGTGGCACGCAGAACTTTATGAAACGTCCCTTGATAGCAAACTACTGAAAATATAGTGGTCAAGTACAGCTAAAAACAGCGTGTGTACATAAATGCCATTTTTGCGAAAGCAATTTTTTTTTTTTTTTTTTTTTTTTTTCCGAGATCAGAAACGGGTGCTAGTGATGTTTTCAGAATGGAAAATCATAATTACATTTCCAGTAAAATAATTTTGAAAGACTTAAAACATGTAACATGAATCGTAAATTGTAGCATCACCGATTAATATCTCACATATGCACGCGCACGAGTGGCTATAACATGATAGTTTAGTACCTGGCGTACTGAGGCCGTAGAGTAGATAAGCAAAAAGAGACAAAACATCGCGCAGTAAAAACTAATTGGGAAATATGTTTGTTAATATTTTTTTTAGAATTGTGCCATACCAAATTGTTAGCTTCATTATATTTCACAAATATAATAAAAAAAGGAATGTTAACAAGCTGATGCAAAAACTACAAATGGTTTTAATATACAGTATATTCTGATTGTATGGATACATATTAATGTATCATGGAAAATTATATTCAAATTGAATTCCCAATATTACTTTATCTTACAAAAGTATGTAAGTATGGGGAATGTGTTTACCATTCCCAGATATGATGTTCTTATTGCGACAATGGCTCCGTACGATGAGATCGGATAAAATATAAAATTAATGTGACAAAGTTTCAAAATTGTTTGTTTGTACGGCTATTAGTGTGTATAAACTGTATGAACCCTGCATCATGCTGCGAAACAGCGCCGTTCACAGCACGATCTACTCAACGTTAGGGCGTGCAGTTGGTTATCTGTCATATCTGTTCGCCTTATGCATCTTCTCGAAACCACGCAATACACGACGCGGCGTTGGCGAGGCATGCAGACTGAACGCTGCGAGAATAGACAGAGATAAAAAAAAACCCTGTCTCTCTGATAATTCCGCCAAGTTTTCAAATTAATTTTCTGGCTTCAACACCTTCCCAGAATTGTCTTAGAAGTTCCTATTGAACATGGAAACTTCGAGTTTACTCTCACCTTCCAGTAATTTGCAGTTCACTCGGCATTAAGAGGAGACTATTCAAGTTGCAGTTTATTTATTTATTTATGAGACTTCAATAAGTTATTTTGAATATAATTATTTTTACCAAGAAATATGTGAATGCAACTCTTTCATCATTAAATTTGAGGACGAGATATTAGCCTTTTAATGAATAAGAAATACTACAATGATTTCGTTTAAGTGAATCAATAGACAATGGATAAGTTTACATGTTTTGTTAAATGATTTTTCTTTTTCTTTTCGTCGCCGAATGCAATTTATCTGGGGAGCTCGGTGGCGCAGTGGTCAGATTAATCACCCCCCGTCAAGCGAACCGGGTTCGTTTCCCAGCGGGAATGCTCCCGGTTTATTGCGCGTAGGAATCGTGTCGGACGATCTGCTGGTCAGCGGGTTTTCTCGGGGATCTTCCGTATTCCCTGTCCTTGCATTCCAACACTGTATCCATATCGTTTCACCTTCACAATCTCCCAAGAACACGATGTTAAGAGCCTCCCAAAGCTCTCCACTCCTCATTTTATATGTATGGTAACGGCAATATGAGAGCGTGCGTCGTGTAGAAATGTAACACTTTCCAAAACTAATAATAACAACTGAGAACAAGGCATGACACAGAAACATTTATTTTTCAAGTGTCTGTATACTTCTTAAAGGCACGTATTTTTATTCATTTAAACTCTCCGGTCGCTGCATTGTTAACAGAAACCGATTTCATCTCACATTAATATTTTACATGTTTTTGTTCTTTAATTGTTAAAGACTATGAAATGTCAAAGAATGCGACGTCACCAAACGATAAATAAAACAACCACACACATTTAACAGGCAGGTTAGTAATATTTGTGAGAAACTTTGACACCTCCAATAGTCAGTTAACATCTGCCGGCCCCAAAAACACTGATAACAAGACGTTATAGATATATCTAATGAGCCTAATTTCCTTTACATGGATGTAAATAATTTTGATGAAATTTTTAAAAGGTTATATAGTAGGTGAGTTTTGGCGTCTCGTCTACAGCGATATAATTCGAGAGGCCACCAGAAACAATTGCAATACTAGTGAAAAAATTACAAATACATATGTGCGTTACCTGGGACTCTAAAACAGAACGCCTCATATCGTAAGCTGTCATCTAGCCAACTACATACATTACGGAGGGAGGATTCGGAACATCAACTTAAGCTGGTTTCACAATAGTGCGATGCGTTGCGATGAGCGATAGCCAATCAGGATGAAGCAGATTCCGTTGCAGCGCGTCGGCGTCGAGTGCGTTGTGCGAAATTCTTGCGTTGCGATCGTCAGCGTCAGCCTGCGACGGAGAACAAGAACAAGTGATTGTTTACAAGAAGAATAAAAACATATATATATTTTTAAAATTCTAAAACGATGATCGCATTTACGCCGACGTTTTCGTATTTGTATTTTTATTATTGCTGCGTGGATGTGCAAAATAGAAGACAAATGCTTCTTATAAATAATCAAATTCGTTTATTAAAATCAAAATAATCATCCTTCGTCTTATTATGTCTCGTTCCCGCTAGTTCTCTTCACACATCGCGTTTATACTATCCTGTTTTTATCTTATACCACTTAAAACATACAGTTTCAACTTTTTACGGGTGTCTTTTGTTACATTCGTGAAATCTGAAAATGTAATTCTCACCCTTAAGCTAGATAGCAGCACCATCGCATACAGCGTCCGTCGCCGACAGATCGTCGCTTAGTTGTGAAACAGCAAGTATAGCTCGTCGCAGCCCAACGCTTCGCAAAGCGTCGCAACGCATCGCATCGCACTATTGTGGAGCCAACTTATGTTAGCAACCGGTCTCAAGTTTTGTTAGACTGGGTTTAGCTACTTCAAATATCTACAGGGGCATCATTTTGAAAACAAGTGTGAGAATCACTTAAATCATGTACGTTTACATGGCCTACAGAAGCACTTCTTGTGTGCAAAATTGGTTGGGAATAGGTTGACTGGTTGAGATATCTCATGAAATCTTTAGTTTTTCATTTGGCGCTGACGTACAAAAATGCCTTAAAACTGAACCTGTATAGGCATATCCGACGCATCTTATCTATGTCAATACAAAAGTTTGGTTAAAATCTGCTGAATTATATACTATGATTATATGATTAAATTATCCGCATAATTCTCATTATACCGTTTTGAAAAATGTCTGACCCACTTAAATTACGTAATTTTACAAGGTCCACTGTACAGTATTACTATTTGTATGAAAAATCTAGTTGGGATTCGATGATGGTTTTTGAAGACATGACATAAATATTGCATTATATCACCTGGCACTTTCTTACAAAAAGACGGAAAAAGATTATCTCTATGAGCATATTTGATGCTTCTAATGATTTCTCACAGCATACTAAGTTTAATTGAGAGTAGTTTAATTGTTACATAGATATTACTAAGTTATATATGACTGCCATGCTGTAAATACAGCAAGATACATATAAAACATATCCTACTGTGCCACTACTTACGTACAACGTTTGGTGGGAAAATATTGGTTGGTCCCAGACATATGAGGTAAAAATTATAATTTCTCATGTGGTGCTATTTTCATTATTGTATTCGCACATTCTATGTTTGTCATAGATTGTGCTACATATTAAAGTAGGTTGAAATTGTTTAGAACATATCGCTTACTAACTTAAATTATTTACATGGCTGTTATTTTGAAAATATGTGATTCCCTCCTCAAGTCATATAAATTTTGATGTACTACAAAAGATAACGTGTTGCCTGAATTTGGTGTATGAGTTAATTGTTTCCCGAAAGCGTACACAAAAGCTTAATATTTCATACAGTGCTGTCTTCTAAAATGGTGGCCAAATGAGTTTGGATATTAGCTTATTTGATGCTTATGTATATACTGCCAGCATATAAAGTTAAGTTGAAAATTGTTGTATGGTATCGTAGATATAGCATTCTAGTATATAATGCTTATGTGGATGCCATTTATAAAATAATAATAGTCTGCTCAACTAAAACAGGATAATTTACGTGACGTAGTCTAGTGTAATTTTAGTGTCAAATTTATTAGAAATCGGTTGATTTTTTCCCGAAATGTGAAATTAAAACTCAATATTTACCTAGCGCTATGTTACAAAATGTCAGAAAAAAAAGGCTAAGTTTAAACAAAATTTGATACTAGTAAATGATACTTTCAGTATAAAATTTTTGGTCAAAACCGGTTTATTAGTATTGCAGATATTGTAAATGAACCTAGAATACCTATTTTGTCACTATTTGAAAATGAGTGTCTTTTCAATTTAAATTGCATATATGAACAGGGCCTACAATAGTATTACTTATATGCCAAATACGACAGGAGTCAAGTATGTAATTACCGAGATACAACGTAAAAACTTTATTTTTCATTTAGCACTATTTTCCAAAATGGCACATTTATAAACATTATCCATTTCTAAATTATATGTTTATAATTTGCACTGCAAATGTACCGAATATAGTTTAAATTGGTGTAATGATTTCCGTGATATAACGGAAAAGTTTATTTTTCAATTTGCACTATTTTCCGAAATGGTGCACCAATAACCTTATCTGTCTCTAAAATAAATATTTACCCCATACACTGTCAACATAAATTTTGATTTAAAACGGTCGAACGGATCCCGAGATATAATGGAACAGTTTAATTCTTTTCAATTATCACTATATTCCAAAATGGCAGACTGTTAGCATTATAAGATTCTAGTTTCAATGTTTATAGTATGCACAACTAACGTACTGAATTCGGTTTAAATCGATAAAATGATTACCGGTATATAATTGAAAATCTTAATTTTTTCAATTGGAGCTATCTTCGAAAACTGCGGAGTAATGAAATTATTGCTTTCTAATTCCAATGCTTATATCATGCACTATCAACGTACCGAATTGGGTCTAAATCGGGTAGATAGCTCCCGAGGGTGCCCGAAATGTTAAAGTTGTCGCCATTTTGAAAATATGTTCCGAGCATTAGCGAAAATTATTGACGTCCAATATCATCACTTAATGTTATATGTGGAAATAGTTTAGTGAAATTAGGTTGTCGGGTTTGAAAGTTATTACAGGAGTCATACATTCCAGACAGGCGTTCAGGTTATTCCATAAGCTTATCTTTCCTTCGTAAAGTTTGATAAAAACGGTCGAAAAGATTAAATGCAGACGTAAGGTTTTTTTACACACACATTCATACACATATATAAAATATATATATATTTTTTGTTGTTGTGCTCGTACTACGTGATGTTCCAGTCCCTCGTTTTCACTCTCTGCCCATTGCGAACGCAACCGTTCGGACAGCCAAATTCGATGGGAGCTCCTGGTTTTGTCGTGTTTCGAACAGCACAGTGAGACATCGTGAGGTAATGTGTTTTGAATCATCAACTGCCCGGCCTCCTCGCCAGTAGCCACATGAAATGTGAGCACACCTCAACGATCACGGCCACAAAGGGAGACTCAAAGGAACTTCGATGCAACAGTGGCTCTCATAATCATCTCGCCCGACGAATACCTAAAAATATACTGGAGCGAAACTGCTACACGTGTCTGGAAAATTTGGTTTCACTCCCCGGCACGATGACGTCACGTCCATCTGAGACATGGCCTGCCGGACGCCAGCCAATCTAATAACGGAAATGTGCACACTATGCGGTAGATTCAAGCATGGCATTTTTGGGATTTATCGGACTGTAGGCTAAACTAGGCAGCTCTCTTCGCACTATTGCAATACAGGATTATTCAGTTAAGATGTCCATCCCAAATATCATCCGAACCGCTAAAGGTACAGAAATCTTTATTTCGAATTCGTAAATTCCATTACGGGGCTCATAAATACATTGCCCATGCCTGTTCTGAGATGTAATTAAGCACTGAGGTATCAATATCAATTTTTTAAAATGGGAATATACCAATTTATCCCAGTAGCTTAGTATGTTATTAAGCAGCGAGTTCAGTGACGTGATTATTTTGAAAATCCAACCAGTAATTTTTGAGATTTAACGGGGTTCATAGATGTATGCATTTGACTTCAGCTGTGGCGGGGTAGGTTGCACCATTTGCTGGGATGCCGAGCAGAGATTTACTACACAGATGACGTACACGCTAGTGATACAGTAACACAGGAATCGAACGCACACGAAAGGTTGTTTATTTAGATGTTTATAACTTGATTTCAATTAATTCTCCAGCAATCGTGTCTGTTTCAGAGTCCGCACCAATGCAACGTCTCCCATTGGCGGTTGACATTATAATTCGATAACCGGAAATTTCGAGGATTCATTCGGCAGCAAGTTAGACTCCACAATATTTTGTGTACTCGAGCCTCGGTTAGTTTTTCATTGGTTTTTGATCCAATTTAATGACCGAGCAGGTATCACGGGAGTCAGTTCTTGTTACTCTTACAAGTTCGTTATTGGTCAAAAGCGGTCTGGAGCGTGCCTTACAAATCGTGATCAAATAGAGATAGCAACTCAAATTTACATGTGGTTGAAGTATAACTTGTTGTCAAATGAATTAGTGAAACTAGAAATGAGTCAGATATGTTTTCGTAGTGAGCGAATGTCCCCAAACATCGACTCGCATATCGACAGAGCAAATGTCAAAGTCACTTTGTCGACAGTGATGGACTTTTTTTCCCCGTAGGAATTGCCAACGAGCCCGCCATTTTACATGAATAAAATACTTTGACAAATTTTAATACAGTCTAGTTTAGAGTAGGCCTACGTGAACTCACATCTCAAAGCACTTACAATTCCTATCCACGTAGTTTTTGATGGTGCTGTTGATAGTCCAATGTAGCAACACGGAGACTAGCTACTGCGCAGCTCAGATGCGCGTCCTAAACCATTTTTTTCCCCTCTACGGTTACCGCAGAAAGAAACCGTTCTGTCCGTGATCGAGCATGATTTGTTCGCTCTGTTTCCAGCTGTTTTACACTGCCTCTGGATCCTCTACAAAATTTATATTAAACTGTGGTCGAATAACGGAAGCAAAACGAATTTACAGTTGTTTGAAGACTATCCCGGTACTGAATGAGCACACGGAGCGTTTCCAGCTACCCGGCGGTATCCACACGCGTGGCCCATTGCGGTCAAAAGACGGCTTATACTAAGCCGTTACTTACTTCAAAGGAACAACGTTATGCTGCTCCTGTGTACTAAACTGCTATTTGCCGCGGATGTACAGGATAACATTCCTGCCTCACGTTTCCCGGTATTCAGAATGCTAATTATACGGTAGTCCATTCAGTGCAAACATTTTCAGCCGTTTTAGTCTATTCCAGGTTTCATCGCACGTTTTGAATCAAGCCTTTGAAAATCATCCCATGAATGAGGTGTTTGGTTGTTTTCTAAATATGCCAGGTATTTCAAGCGTTTTAAAATTGTGCTTATATAAATATATCTAATTTTGTTTCAATGTATATTTTACTTGTATTTTATCTATAAATTATAATTAAATTTGTAATTAATACTATGGAAACAGGGAGAATATAGTTATATTGGTAATTTCTAAAGGCTGTTCACGATAAAGTAAGCACTTTCGAAATCAGCCTTGGAAAAAGGTCACTGCTCTGCTTGCACAGTAAAGTTGGTAACAATGGAGGGAAAGTAGTTACATGGCTTAACGTCGGCTAATAAAAGTATTGGTAAACATTTGTGATAAGTTAAGTTATTTCTTTCACTTTCTGTTTTTTTTAAGCATCAAAGTGTAAAAATGAGCAGATTTTAAAATATTTACTTTTCCAATAATTTTACAGTTTCACTTGACCGACGCAAGAATAAAGTGATGAGTCTCATGACAATGTTAATCTTACACAAAGCGGAATCATACACAACGTGCAAGCAAGTAGATCTTAAGCAGGGCTTTCAAAAGTGCTCATTTCCCTGTGAACAGTCTATAGTAAGAAATAGTTCCTACGAAAATCTTACTAAACTGATTGCGCACAAACGCGGTGTGTTACCCCTTTGCTGTAATTTCCCAGACTCGGTTGAGCTTTGTTAGCATGAAGTGAAGGAACAGCTTGAACACAGAATCTAAGCAGGTCTTCGAAATGTTGCAAGTTACCATGAAAGGACTATAATCACCTGCGCGATACGACAATAGAAAATATTTATGACCGCAGAAGTGAAACGGCTACTGACAGAGCGAACTGCATTCCCACACGCCAGCATGATGGCGTCGCTCGTCAACAGTATGTCGGGACGCCCTTCCCCAACAAGCTCCTGCTAACTTAATCGCCAGCAAGCCAACAGCCCGTCCGATAGTTAAAGACCTTCGAAATTCGAGTTTTTATTTGCAGACAAGGTATAAGTAGGGATAGGAAAAATTCGTGAGTTCAATGACCTGCAGGCTAGACTCCACAGTCATGTGTATACTCGAGCCTCATATATTTGTTCATTGGCTGCTGCCCCATAGAGTAGCCAGTGTTACTTCCCACCTAGCAGTATGGCACTCGCTACTTGTTTCCTTGGAAGTCTGCTATTGGCTTAGAGTCGTCCAGGGCGTGTCTAATAAGCTGCGATCCAACTGCAAAGTCAACTTCAGTGTACACGCGTTTAACGTCTATCTTGTCCTGAAATGAACTCGCGAAATGTTCCTATCCCTAGGTATAAGACCTTACGTTAAATATGTGTACGTTATTATATCTTCTCTCGTTTGACTATGTAAACTGCTCAAAAAAATTTGCATCAGAGATTTATTGTACCAAAAATATAATAACATAACATGTTTCCTTTATGCAAGCATGTTGCAAATGTATGTGTTACAAAATAATGCAAATATTGCAGAAATGTTCATACTGTATAATAACAATAAACAAAATACTCTATCTGCCTGTGTGTTTGGGAAACACAATTGTTATCTTCTCTTTTATTGTAACTCTCTACATGGATCAATACCGCATGTGACGACCTCGAGAACTCACAAGATCCCTGGCGTGCCGAGGCAGACTGTGAATGAGGTTATCCTATAGCTCTTGTGGCAGGTTGTCCCATTCTCTCTGCGCGGCCCATATCAACTCCTGTACATTGTTGGGTTGTTGATGGCGTCCTTGAATGGCAGATTTCAGAAGGTCCCAGGCATGCTCTATGCAGTTCATGTCTGGATTTACTGCTGGTCAACTCGTTCTTCGAATACTGGCTTGCTGACGTTATTGATCCACGACTGCTGCACGGTGTGTGTGGGCACTGCCATTTGCTGGCAGAAACATTTCACCAAAGGTCTGCAGGTAAGGGTGGATAACAGCCTGAATGACATCTGTGACATTGTGCCCTCAATACGAGCTAAAGGGGTTCGGCGTCCAAGCATGATTCCTGCCCAGACCAGGATTCCTCACCTCGGTATGCATGGACTTCTTGCACAGCACGACGCCTTGCCTATGCAGCTCGTCTCATCAGTAAACAGATCATGGGACCATTCTTCGGATGTCCACTCTTGATTATACCCATTGCCCATTGTAAGCGGTTCTACCGATGTTGTCTGTTGCGATAAGGGCGTACCATGGTTGTCCTAGAACGTTGGCGTACCTCTCGAAGACTGTGCACGGTCTGGTCAGAGAGTTGTACACCCGAGGCTACTAGAAGACAATATCGTATCTCTCTTGCTGTTGAGGTATTATTCCGGGATGCAATAAAATAGCTGTCCTGGGCAGGTGTTATGAAACTCGGGCGACCAGATCGTGGTCGATCATTAACTGTACTAGTCTCTCTGTATCACCTTCAGATCCTAAACACACCACTTTGTGACACACCCACATTTAGAGCAATCGTAGGTTTTACAACACCACTTTGTAAGAGAGAAATAATCCTAGCACTTTGAAACTTTGTTATTGTGTGCCATGGCATGACCCGATTACTTCTGCAGTCAGGCCCTCACTACCAGTCTCCATATAGGAGAATGAAAACAAGCTGGCATTCGTCTGTCACAGAGACAGTGCGCCAAATGTGAACTAGTCAAGTGGGTCACATACAATCCGACAAAAACGTTAGAGAATTGCTTAAACATTATTCTAGAAATGCATTCCGTGTAATAAAGTTGGAACATTTATGACTTTTCGTTTGATGCAAAACTTTTTATGGACAGTTTATTTCGTACACGTCCTGAAAACTTTACCCTGTTAATAAATACTCTGTGTTGGTATGAGCCAATCACGTGCAGTGAAGTCACAAGAGATAAGGTTCCCCATTTACGCAGAGCAGCCAATGCGCAAACGATATCGGCTGGAGTAAGTACAGGATGGCGAAGTCAAGCAGGACACCCGATAATTACGGCAATTTTGCGTGTCCTTTTAGTAAAGTTCAAATGTGAAAATAATCTTTGCGCAGCTCTGAGGGAGGGAACATAAGGAATGCAGATTAGGGGAGAGTTTTCCCGAGTGTCTGCTACTAGAAGGAGGGAGACTACGTGAAACTGCTAGGCGCTATACATATTGTTACATTATAAATTTTAAGGGGTTTTATTTTATATGTGAACCACATTATATTGGAATTACATGTTGGGGTTAGGCGTAACTTAATGGTGAACACTATTTATCTTTTTATCGTACTTATATTGAAAGCATATAATTTATATCTCGTTTACAAAGTCTTTTAGTTAGTCTTTAACTCGGGGGAGCTGTAAATTTAATTACTCGTTAATTTGTGCTCATCATTATTAGTATCAATTTATTGGTTACTTATTTATTAAAGCCAGGCCACTCTGAATGGTCCATAAGGAACGTCGTCACCTTAAACATGATGCCAAAGGCTGATGACTAGACATATCTCAGCGGACGGCACGCCCCCATCTCTGGACGTCTTGCTGGTGCAGTCTCTCCACTACAAAAGACCTCGTTCGCCGTGTTTCCAGCCGTAATATTGGCCCGTGTTTAGTAACACCTAGAGGGGTTTGTTTCCAGCCGTAATATTGGCCCGTGTTTAGTAACACCTAGAGGGGTTTGTTTCCAGCCGTAATATTGGCCCGTGTTGAATAACAACCGGCCCTGCCTTCGAACCGTTTGAGGGGAGTTTGTTTTGCTCGCTCAAGGCTTCGTCCCAATTCCTCGCGCGTGATGTGTTTGTGTTTGCAATCAGGCTAACACGCCTGTTGCTGCACATAACAATACCAAACTGATAACATCGCTCCCTACTACCACACTGTTAAATACCGTGCTGCGTAACTTACATTTTTTCGATAGGTAATATCCACACGCGGAGCAGCTTTCCCCCCAACCGCTCTCGGCCACTGTCGCTACTGAAATGAACAACCCAACTTCGCGTAGCCTATCAGCAAATAGGCACGCCCACGTCAAAGTAACTACCACACAATTTCGTATCTGTGCATTTATCTGCTCTTTGCGGTATATACGGTGAATATTCCGATATTGACGATTCGACACCAACGGCACTTTAAACGATCAAGGCTATGGCAATTATACTGCGTATGACAATAAAAAATATTATCTACATAGTTATATGGGATTTTCCCTTTATTTTTGCACTATTATTTATGGCGATACTTTGAAGGAACGACATGATGCAACTTTATCGATATGGCTGGCTAGTTATTTGATACTGAAAAGTACTAACCCCAAAGTTAGAGACCTGATTCATTTGTGAGCACACTATACACTTGAAAACTGTGCTACCATTGCAACTGAACATGAATGTTTTCGACATTCTGTGACGGACAGCGAGCGAATTTCGGATCACTTGGAAAAGTAAGATAGAAATATAGATATTCTGGTTCTGTATTTAGGTACAGAGTAGATATTTACACAAAGAGAATCAGCGTGATGGTTCCTTTGATCAAGACGTTCCAATTCGCTTGTTATGACTATGAAATCACATTCTCAAACATATGACTAGTAACTCGGACAAGAGCCCTGATCGCCAGAGTCACAACGGAAGGAATCCCGACGGCTGGAAGGCGGGGCTGTTTCTATCTCAACACGCGCCCTACACTAGTGCAGGAAGACTCGGTGGACGACGTCTTTGTCGCCGAGACAGTACACCATGAATACGTCGAGAGATGGGTAGTGACGGCCATCGTTACTCGTTTACTGACACCAGCATTCGGAACCACGACTAAGGTGAAGATTTTCCTTACATACACACTACTTCAGAAGTCGTGACTCATAAATATAATCGTCGTTTATACTCTATGTGAATAATTATTAAAACAATACTTTAATACCTATCAAAGAGTAATCGTTGTATAAAATGTAACTTGCTATTTTATTAATACTCCGCACATCAAGCCTACTTATTTCGTTGTACCTTCAGGTACGCATTAACTGAATCATTTAATGTGAAATTTACTCTAAAACTACAACACTCTGCCTGCGCACGATGGTTTTTAAGAACGGCGTTCGTGTCTGCCTGGCTACTGCGTTCTGCGAAAGGTATCCTGTTAGTGCGACTGCCGGTTGGCAATGAAGTTACCGCGCGCTGATTCGCTGCCGGCGTTCCGACATGTTGCTGGCCAGTGACGCCATTTTGCTCTGTGCGGCTAGAGTTGGCGAAATAAGCCGCCGTTTAACGTTTGTATTTTTAACACCTTAGGTTGGTTTGAGTTGAGAGATATAGGCGGCTCTTAACAATGAGGTCTTGAGAGCCGATGAGCGTGACATGAAGTGAGAATGGAGCAGCGCCAGATTGGAAGGGCGGGGGAAACTGGAAATCCCCTAGAAAACCCACCTACCAGCGGCATCGTCAGGCACGAGTCCCACTCGCGAAAATCCGGGAGCGATTGACCGGGGTTTGAACCCGTTTTGCCTTGGTGGAAGGCCAGCAGTCTAACCGCTCAGCCACCACGGCCCCCTTAATGCTTTGAGGTCAGTACACTTTAACAACCATCAAAGGAAAACTAGAATTGGATCGACTGCTTCCACTACTGCAAGAACGCTATATGTCAATAGACATATAAATATAGACATCATATATCCCACATCAGACTTTCATACTTGCTGGCAATGGATGGCCGTATTAGCCGTGTTCCAACAAAATGTTCTGTCATGTGTAACGGAATGCTCACTTATGTGTGTTCTTTTCAGTAGTTATAAAAATGTTTTATTTTATCTATGAAGAATATTCATAATAATATGTGGCATTCTAGTAAATTTCTGATAAAATTAGAGCAATCATTTAATAATATCCATGCTTGTTTTTTTATGAACAGGTAAATATTTATATATATACACACACAGTATTTCAATTTAAGAAAATGTAGGTATTTTTATGTTCTTTTGCCTTAATAAAGGCATAAAACGCTTGTGATGCGTAACATAAATAGGAAACGTTGAAACACGTCATATACTTATGGGGAGATTTTTCAAAGGATTGATTTAAAAAGTGTGAAGAAACCGTGAACAGACTATAATATATCCTATTTTCCCGTTGGCCATTTCCACAGCCTCGTGCAGCCAATCAGAGAACGGTACACACACATCAAAGGAACAGCCACGCAATTTCGCCTCTGTGTATTTCTCTACTCTGTGACGTAGATATCGCGCTTTTTCGCTTGTGGGTTGATGGGGGGGGGGGGGCTGTACTGTACAAATGACAGCGGCTCGAGTGCAGAGAGGACAGTATGTCATCGCGAATTTCCGCCGGTCTCCCGGGGACGTGTGCCTTTTGGCATGCAAAGCACGGGAGGGCGAACTGGCGATCGAGACGATGACACTGAGACCTGCCCCATAGCTGCAGTTGGACCAGGCGTGTCCGCTGACCGCACTGCAGAGAGAGATAGAGATGGAGAGAGAGAGATAGAGAGAGAGAGAGAGAGAGAGAGAGAGAGCAGAGTGCTGCCACTCGCAGGAACCCTCCTGGGCTCGTCAATGTTTCACGACAGCTGAGCTGACAGCCAGCCCATGCAACATTCACCTGTACACCCTCATGTGGGCCGCAGGGGACCGCCAGTCCATGCAACATTCACCTGTACACCCTCATGTGGGCCACAGGCGGTGGCATCCGGCCGCCGAACTGCACCCCTCGAGAGACGGTGGCCCGCGCACTGACGTCAACCACAGTGAAGGGTAGTTCCATCCCGAGCGGTGGTGAGTGTAAGGTGTCACTGCCAAGTACGTAGGTGTAACATCAGCAAAATTTCTTCACTACGGAGCAACGCTTCGGAACGCCATTCGCCGATCAACGCCTGATAACAGGTTGCCCAGCGAATAGGTTACATTTCACAAAACGCAGTTGCCAATCGGACACAATGCCCGTGCCATTTTGTCTTTGTGGACCTTACACATATCTTAGCCCAAGGATGAACCAGACATCGTATTACTCTGTGTTGGTCTGAGGTCAGTCTGGATTCAGGGTGGACTAAATATAACGTATTAATAAACCCCGATTAGACTGGAACGAACTTTAGTCGACGGATAATCGAAGTACGCTGTTCCCAGATGTACTGCACATGCGCATTGCATATTCTCGTCTCAAATAAAAGCTTACTACGAAAGGAAAGTCACATTTGAGACGACGCACTGATCCGTCACCCACTGGATACAACCCATTATGCGTCGGATGGTAAATAAGCTCAACGACACATGATATGTACACCAAGAAGGTGGCGGGGTAAAGAAACAAAACGTGGACCTGGTTGTATCAAGTGTTTGGACGAGGGGTTAACAAAAAAAGCCGAGCCCCCAGATATCCTAAAAAATTATAATGCAATCAATCTTAAACAGTAATAAAGTGAATACATTTACACTTAAATTACATTAGGAAGAAACGGATTATTTATATTAATATTTTTTTCTATAATTGCAAAAAAAAAATATTCGGTAAACATTTTTACACCAGACACTCGATCCTGCATTGTAATACCGCAGGATGGAGAACGAAAGAATTAATATATTGATACTCTTATTATACCATGCTGATTTGTTAATTTTTCGTAACACACTCCTATGCACTGGTAATATGGGCTGGTTTAATCATTTTACACTAAATTGTCTTTTTTAATGTTGATAAAATTTCTATTAGTGTGTTGAATACTTTACAAAATATAATATTATAGGGTGTAAAAATTCTCACCCAGACAAGATTTGAACTTGCACCATTGCGCACTTCATTCCACAATGTTACCATTGAGCTAGCATTACACGTAGATCAATAAGAACTTCATTCTGTGAATTCTCGAAATGGGATTTGGATTAAAGTTCTCTTTTTAAAAGTATTAATATCACGTCTGATAAGAATATATTTTTGGAGAAGGCATTTGATTGACATAGATTTTCGAAAGGCATTGCTGTATTTTAACACTGATGTATTGTGATTATATTTCCTTGGAACTATTATGGACCGAACATTTCATCCAATAAATCTGAATATTTTTGCTTTAACAGATTGGTAGAATCGGCTTTTAACGTATTTCTTGTGTTTCGTAAACTTTAGGTAGCTTTCACTTGCATTTAATATTAGCAAACTTGCCCTATTTTAAGTTCGCATTCTTTCTTTTTGACTTTAATACAGTGTTTGTCCTACCCTAAGTCCTGACCAAAAGTCAGTCCACCCATATTACATAAAAATGATTCCCAAACTAACAATAATAAGGTTCTCAGAATACGAAAAAATTTGGTCGGCGGATGATCTTCCCTAAGTCCGGACTAAAAACTACTATGAATGAGGCCCTGTGTATTTATCTTCTCTGCGGTGTCATGAATCACGATCCACTTATTTTCTAAATCCTCCCTTCCTGCCTGACCAATCAGCTTCCCTGTAGCGACAAAACTTTACCTACAGCGACCACATAAACGAATTGACAGAGGACATATTGAATACAACAAATTAAGGACTAGTACCATTCAGTGTGTTGTGGATAATGGAGGTAGCGATTAGCCATGGTTAAGTTTGATTGGGGTTGATAGGCATGGGTGGTGATATATACAAGGTCATCGTCGATAACTGGGGGATGAAGAGAACGTGCCTCTTTCAAAAATTTACACTCCAACCTCCACCAATAGTTGCAGTGCTGTAATTTTCTATTACTTGTAGAAACGGAACATTATTTTACGTATTTACAGAATCTCTTTTTAGTATGCCACAACATAGATATCTATACGATGTAGTGCAGTTATATAAAGACATTTGAATTTAAAAAAAAACCGCTTTGCAACTTATAATACAAATATGCTGAAATAAGTATATGGTTTCGCTACAAATCAGTAAAATTCACGAGTCGTCGCCACTCACATGTACTATAGACTTTACAGTTTTATGTACACTCAGGCCTCGTAATATGTCCAGTGGCTGCTAGGTCAGTTCTGATTTGTACAAAAAATATATTTACTTCGGCCCTACATGCATTGCAGTCTTGATTTTATTTGCTTTTAATAATTAGGTAGGTTCTTTTAATTTTTCAAAATCATTATTATTTCTGTAAATCGCCAACAATATCACACGTTTATTTACGGTAATGTGAATGCTAATGTATTGCGTTTAAGTGCCGCGGATACAGGGGTATAGTAGTGGCGGCCGATTTCAGGCCACCTTGGATTTATTGGGATTAATTGTAATATATCGGTTTTATTACAAGGGTTAATCCTTAATCCGATCTCAATCCAATCGAAATTTGAAAGGGTAAAATTTATTGACAGGGTTTAATTTAATGAAAGGGTTGAATGGATTGAAAGGGTTACTTTATAATCCACTCAATTTTCTTTTTATTTCCTTTTATTTATTTGTTGACTTTGTTGTTGTGTATAGCCTATATTTCTTTCTTTTTGGGCGTGGGAGCAGGAAATCTGTACATTGTTGACGATGTGGTGTCCTGGAGGCGATTTACAAGAGAGGTGTGTTGAAATGTGTTATATATATATATATCTGTGTGTGTGTGTGTTGAGTTGAGTGTAAGAGTGTGCTAAGGGTATTTTTTTTCTTATTTTTACTAATTTTAATGTCTTTGTAGGGATATTGGTGGTAGATAGGCGATTTTTACGAATATATTTAACACACAAGAGAGTGTTTCAGAGTGTTTGAACGATTTCTAAGAGTGGCCTAAATGTAAATTTTGATTTTTTGGGGTAAATTACTCATAGACGGTGGTGGGAGATGGGCGACTTTGAAAAATGTGATTTACGTGTTAGTAATGACAAACGATTAAATAGACGACGACTGTTTCCGATCGCAATTAAACGTTACACACGAGAAAAAATAAATAAACTTAGAGTGGTCTATGTATTAATAAATTACATGCAACTAATAGCAAATTTCAAATGCCTACGTGAATAATAAGTGAAATTATGTGACTCTCCAGTATGGAATCAAACGAATCGTGATTTTACTACCCTGAGCTTAGAAATATAATTTACATGAGAGAGAAGCATAACATAATTCTTTGAATAATCCAAAATATACTTATATCCCTTATTGTATTTGGAAAGCAATGTCATTTCACACAAATTGGCTTGAAAACTATCATTTGAAACACTAGTTATAACTCTTCTTGAAGGATATCTTATCCTTGCAGGAGTGTGATGCACTTCAGAAATGTAACTAAATTCCATTGGTAATATAACCATCTTCCATTAAGTCTTCAATAATAGAAACATTTTCGTTCATGTGTGAATTATTCCCTAACTCTCTCGACGCGGTGAGAAATTTTAATCTATCGACCAATTCATTAGGATTATTCCAACATACATGTGAAAAGCGATTGTTAGTTTCATATTTATATATTCCACTTCCGACTATATCTCATATTAAATGTATTTTCGGGTGATTTTCATCTCCTGAACGAATTGTAGCATTCGTTCGATGAATAAGTTCTTTATATTTCTTCAAATCAGTATCAGAAAAACCATTTGGAATATTTTTAAACAATATTTCAAATAATCCTTGACCCACATCAGTTATGTAATCACCTATTTTAATTTTATTTTCAGGCAAGAATGTAATTACCGAATCTCCCAGGAACCAGATGTTATCATGTAGATAAACATCAATTGTCGTTTCAGGCGTAGACGAAGATTGTTTTAACGTTGTGCTAAATGAGAAAGGGGTTGCTTTTTACTCTTCTTTGATAAAGGTTCTTCTTCCCTTTTAATTTCCAGAGCTATTGCATTAGGTATATTTAACACACAATGCAATGTATCCATTCTACTAGTAACAGGTTTTAATATTTCTTTATTTAAATCATCCCATTCCATACAAGCTTGTTTGGCTTGTAAATATTTTTCCTTCACAGTAGATATAACTTTATGTAAATTAGAAGCAGAGGCCGACATGTTTTGATCATATTACATTAAATTTAATCTATTTATATATGAATTAAGTCGTTGCTTTTCTAATTGATGTAATAGATCGATTACTTTGGACTTTTTCAAACTTATCGACTTTATTTAATACATCTAAATTCGATAAAGGTTTAGCTTTAAAATCATTTTTAAAATAATTGATTCGTGTTTCCAAATCATTATTATGCTTTCTCTATTCTGTTTGCGTAACTAAACCAATTTTTTGATTAATCAATTCATCTCTTATATATCACGTTATTTGTTCAATTTGGGTTTCAAGTTGTTTTGTAATAGTAGTGCTTACCACTTCATTAATTACAACTCTTAAATTTTCTGGCATTTTTGTATGTTGTCTTGTAAAAACTATATTTGTCATATCGTAAAAAACCTGACTAAATCAATTTAAACTTTCTTCTATTGTAAATTCATTACTCTGCAAATCAGTGCTACTATTGTTTTAATTGTTTGCAATTACACTTTTGATTATTATAAACATTATGATTCACATCAACTAACTTCATTAATTGATCTTGAATATCGCTTGACTGTGATTTAAACATGTTTAGCGTAATAGCATTTAAGTCTTCCACGTAATGTTTATATACCACATTGCTATCTTTCACAGCCATACCCATGTTACATAATATATGTCCATTCAAACAGCTATTGTAATGATTGCATTTTATACAGCTATGACCAAACATTGAAATATGCATTGTTCTTCACATGGACCTATATTTGCCTTTATATAAGGAATTGTTGGCATAGTAACCAAAAAAAAATTTTCTTTCCAACAGTAAAAACATATATCTTTAAACTTCGTATATGTCATATCGCCTAAAACATGATCATTGTAAATATGTTGCAGGTTCATATTATTCATTTTAAACACAATTACCATATTTTCATTATCAAGTAAATTATGTTTCTTTATATGTGCATAACTTTGTGATACATAAAAAACAATCAACGTTTGAATGTCGACCAAAACTGAAATATTGCATAAATGTTAATATTGTAGAAGGTTCATATTTTAATGGAAAACCGACAAATACAAAACATGGATTCACATGTGCTGTGGATCCAGGATATAAAATAACAGATAAACCTAATACGTTGTTATATCTTCAGGTAATAGTGAATTGTGTTGATGAAATAGTTTTTACAATTGTCGATCAAGAAGGTAAACTTATTAATTATAGAAACAAAGAAATTACCATTCGTTTCATTTAAAAAAAGTTATACAAACAGCTGTATTCCGTTGTGCATTACAATCATATAGGGTATTGTGTATAATAGTAAATTCGGATGTAAAGTGGTCAGTTCTTTTAAGAAACATGGCATTGAAAAGGTATTTCGAAGAAAGGACGTATGAAATGATGTAAACATTAACATAAACCACTCACTTCAAATAAGTTACCCGTATAGTTAATACGAGGCAACAAATTATATTTAAAAGAATTAGGAGATACTGTTAATAGAAATGAAAGACATACTTAATGTTAAATATCTGATCAGCTATGAAAATTAAATCACGAATACGGAAATACATGTTTATGAACCATTCCGAGCAGGTCTGGTCACATTTCCATCAGAAATAAGGATTTCAATACTAATCATGATATTTACACATTACCATCGAGATCAAGTTTAAGGTTTAGAGTAACAATTGAAAAGACAGCCGATGCAAGTAATCCAGTAACTGCAAAAATAGTAAGAAAAGTTCATTTAATCGACAGAATTGCATATCTGCAAAATGGTGTGGAAATTGATCAAACAAGAGATGTTGGAATTACTTCCACAATAAAGAACTATCTCTTGGGAACTGTAATCGATCTTTATACAGGGCTTATGGCTGGGTTCAGCAATTCTAGTGATTACTCACTACCAATAAACCCTGGTGAAAAATACGAAGTAGTTATTATACCATTATGTATAGTTTTGGGCTTTGCTGAAGACTACAAACCACCATATTAAATGATATACAAGATTTAGTTTAAAATATATCGAAAAAGGGAAGAATCTGGACATTTTATTGCCTCTCATTCAAATAATTGTTTAAACATATGGTTCTAATTCGACACTCTTCTCTGCAGTGGAAAACTCAAAATTAATGATAACTTGGGCAAAGATGTCTGACTGGGGTGAAACAGACTATCACGATTCTCCTCAATCACCTGTGGATATTATTCCAGTCATGTGGCATTATTTAGGATGAGTGAAAATTAACATAAAAAGTATTTGGTTGTATGTAATCCAATATGTCTTAAAGATGGATCAACAAGACAACAAAATCACATGCTCATTATACAGAAATCCAAATGAAAATTGAATTTCAGCAAGTTATTAGTACATTGGAGTAAATAATTTTTAGTTTGTTTTGGAAAGAAATAATCGTCTGTCATCCTATATTTTATTATGGCTTTATAATATTTTTCTTATGAATGTTGTAAGTAATGGTGAATTCATTTGTGTTTGTTTAGCATGGAAATGTTTCGAGCAAATTCTACTTGCTAGTATTAAAAATTTTTTGTGTCATCTTATACTTGTTTAATTCTGTGTGTTAAATGATTTGAAACAAGTGTGTAATTTAAACATGTTTTGGAGAAAAATTTTCTAATTGCTTAGATATGTTTTGAAACATTGTATATTTTGTTTGTCGAAATAATAATAAAAAAATATGTTTGTATATAATTTATAAATAAAAATGATGTAAAATTAATCCCTTTTGTAAATTTAATTTACCTATTCCTTATCAAAATTGAACTTGTTTTGGTAAGAAAAATATTTTCTCGACAGAGAGAAAGAGAGGGAAAAATTTGGAAGAGAGCACTCTAACCACTTTTCTATAAATAAGTAAATAATATACAATATCCGGTAAGACATGGTTGATACAAAATGGGTTTGAGTCTCGGTTAGGTTATGTATGATTTTAAATTGGAAAACAGAATAACGAACATAGCACTGTTAATTGAACTAATATAAATTCGTCCATGTACATGAAAAAAGTAGATATGCTCAGTGGTATAGATGCTTAAACTTAATTGAATCGCATGGAATTTTTCCAATTAAATGTTATTAACTTAGTAATTTATACTCGCTTCGAAATATTTTACCTGTAGCATTTGCCAATATCTCAATACATGAGAAAAAAACATTACCTTTAGTGATCTGAGGTCTTAGCAGAGCAACTTCTCCCTGTCCAGAGTCACAAACCTTCAAGGTAAAATTTCAATGTTTTTTCCAATAGTTCTAACTATAGAAATCGAGATTTCAGAGGTTGCCAGCCTGAGTCCAACAAACCCATGCAGAATGGATTTTAATTTTATTATACCCTGGAAACAACCCAGGTGATTAGCTTTTCATGAAGGAAGCAACCAAGGACATCCCCATCCACGGTGGGGAGGGCAGTTCCGGTCAACAATTTAACTGTTAAGAATAACAAGGTCAAAATGTCTTCCTAGCTGTTTGAAATTTCTCGAGCAAAATATTGTCTCTTCTACTTGATAAAATTAATATTCACTTTGCAAGCTCCATTACACAGGAAAAAATATTCACAAGATGTATATTAAAAATGAACAAATATCTTAGAAACAAGTTTTTTCCCATACACACCGAGTTTTACAAAAACTTTTAAAAATATCTCATAAATTTCTACATATTGAAATCATGGAAAATTTCTGCATATGGTTAGAGTAAATATGATAAAAAATATACTGATTAAGAAAACAGGAACATATTTACTAAAATTAGATCGTAATACATCTCTTGATTTAGATAAGATATATTGTGAATAAGAGAAATATTTCCTTTAAAAGATTAAAGTAATATTCGAGAAGCTTAAAAGCTTAAAAGGAGATTATAGCATGCTTGAATGGGTTTTTATGGATATTGTTACTTTCTTTTTTTTCTATAAATTATATATATTTTTATTAATTACCTTGATCTCTAATATATTGCTAATCATTTAAATTGATTATTAATTAAACTTAATTTATTTGATATGATTCAGAAGTTATTTTAGCCATAAAATCATTTTTTATTCAGTTTTACTATTCTAAGTATATTGTAATGCCATATAGTGTTATAGTTTTTAGGTGTAATATTATGTGTAATTCTTTTTTTTAATATATTTTTTTAGAAATTCAATGATTTTGCACTGGTCATAGGCTGAGGAGTTCTTTTTTGCAGTTTTAATGATTGAAACTATGAAATTGTAACGATTTTAAATACCCATCATTCTAATGATAAAAAGTTTTATGATTACAAAGACTTGATTTACAATTTCAAAAACCAATCATTCTAATGATAAAAAGTTTTATGATTACAAAGACTTGATTTACAATTTCAAAAACCAATCATTCATTTTGATTAAAATAATTTATTATTCTAAAGACTTTTTTTACAATTTCATAGACCAATCATTCAATTTGATAAAAATTTAATTCAAGTTTGGACGATTTTGTTAAAAGTTTAAAGAAATTCATTTAAATGTTTTAATATTTTATGAAAAATGTAATGATTTATTACATAAATGTTGGAAAACTTTAATAAACCTTATGATTTCAATCATAAAATTATTTTCAGTAGTAACATACAATCTTGTGATAATTTTTTTTACAGTCTTATGATGTAAGATGGTGTTTTTGGTTTGGCTTTCACACATAATGGTAAAAATGATTATTGATTTTCTGTTGTAACATACTCTGCTGTGATAATTTTTTTACAGTTTTATGATGTAAGATGGTGTTTTTGGTTTTAAAAAAAGGCAGAATGGTTTACAGTTATTATATATTGATAAACTTTTGGTGATATATATATATATATATATATATATATATATATATGTATATATATATATATATATATATATATATATATATATATATATACATACACATACATTTATTATTTGTGATGAAGCATGAGTAGCAATATTTTTTAAAGCTTGCAAGGTTTTAATTACTACCATGTTTGATGTGAATATGTAAAGAAATTGTTTTACAAGTGTTAAGTAAGCTGTGTGTTATGAATTTTTTTTAAAAGAAAAGAATTTTTGATAAGATTTTTTTCTATATTAAATTTTAATACTCTGAGTTGTTATTCAATAGTTTGACAAATTCCCAGTATCACTAACTTTTTTCAATAATATCTAAACTTTGATGGTAAAAATTTAAGTATATGTCACATACGAAACCTGCACTGTAATTAATAAGTTCTTTTGCAAAGAAACGAGCCTGCAGGTTAAACCCATCGTCCACTCCGACTGCTTGAATTCAATGTTGGTGTAGGAGACATGATGCCCTGCTGGCCAACTTTTGTGATGTCCCAGGGGAAATATTGAGAGCGAGCCCCGAATATCTTTACAGAAGCTGGTACAAAAATACTTCTGGCTGTCCATGCCTACAAGAAAGTTTCTCCTGCAAAAATTTTACGCCTGCACCGAACAGAATCCAGTGAAAATTTTAATCATAAAAAGTATTTAATTTTACATTCACGCAGAATATAGCTCTTCAAGATCCAAAATGATCATTCCTGGTGAAGAAAACAAACACAAAAATTAAAAATTATAATTCAACTCTGTTACAAACATGAATGCTTTTACTTGAAAGAGTCTGACATACATTTCGATGCAAGTTGATTGTATTGAAACAAATAATTTGGGGAAATATTTTTTTATCGATAATTACTTTCTTGTAGATCATTATATATTTTACTTATCAGAATAGCCATATGCTATTGTGTTACTTAAAAGTTGTTCAAAAATGGGAATAAAGTTTAAAATGTCTTGTAAGATTGTTGGAAACGGGAATAAAGATAGCTGGATACGGAAGTTAAGTTTGGAGCAAAATTATTTATATTTTAAATCGAATTTATTGTGTGTTAAAAACATTTGGAACGTTTTTCTTTGTGATGAGGAAAATAAAGTTTTATCGGTGGTATTTGTGAAATTTCATTTAACTGGGAATGCCCCAACTGCTTGCGCCTCGAATAATAGGAGGAATATTCAGTGTCCGAGTGAAAATAACAGTTGGAAGGTAAACCTAGGGAAACCATAGGGAAACCATCGCTTTAACCTTGAAGCAAGCCTCCGTTCATAGCCGAGGCAGCACTCTAGTGGTGAAGGGAGAGAAGCCGGCTAGTTTCCGAGATATTCGAAAAACGCATCACTTGAGTGCTGTAAGGGGACAGGGTCAGTCAATCGAAAAAAAATGCATCCTGACATTGAGGGAGCCATGGGTAGGATTTGCGAAGCACTGCATTGGAAGAGACAGTTCTTGTGTGGTGTAGGTGGAGGAGGTGTTTGCAGCTAAACAGATTTTTGAAGTGTTGGATCGATACCAGGGTGTGTGTTCTGGAGCTTTGAAGATAGCGAAAACAAACTCTACATTGGGGGGGGGGGGGGGGAGAGGACAAATCGCCGAAGATGTGATCATTGACAAGGGCTGGGGTGTCTGGACTGAGCATTTCTCCGCAAACATGTTCTTGGCCGATGTAAGGGGAGAGGTGGTTGGCCTTGTGCAGAGTAATGCGTAGGTTTCGCGAGTGGTTCCGCCTTCTTCAGTTGCTCATAGAAGCTTGGAGTAAACATATGTATACCTCAATAGCTCCGTCATATACACCGGGATTGGGAGTGTGTTAGCCATGATTAATGTTTTATAATATACGTGTTTTAATATAAAACAATTTTGTCGGGAAACTTGTTTTTAATTTATCAGGAAAAAATATACATTTTCATGTGATTGTGCGTTTATCGTGTAACCCCCGTTTCTGTGTTCGGTATACCAAACTTGGTATGATTTCAACTCACATTCGTGTTAACAAGTTTGCTCTATTTACCAGACTTTACAGAAAAAAATTTGTAGTATGTACATTATTTTTTAAATAATTCACTTTTATACATTCATATACTTGTAGGACGAATCAAATCGTTAATATTAGCTTGGTAGGGAAATAGGTTCTATTAGTAGTAAATTTCAACTCAGTTGCTTTTAAGATGCTGGCCGTGCTACACGTATATAATCAGGCCCACCTCATATCATACACTCATTCATCAAGTGACCTCCGAGGTGGGCGGATGTGTTGTCGGGGATTTCCTGGAGCAATTTCATCATTTCATGCTTTATTTAGAAACATTAGTTTTGTTTAAAATTTCAGAGTTGACGTCTATAATCAATCAGTGCTTCACTAAGCTCTCAGTCGGTCAGACATGTGTTTTGGGAGAGGTACAATTTTATTACGTGTGTTACTCAATTAATTTATTTCTACATGTGGATTATGTTTCTAAAGTTCATACTCGCCAGTCTCACAGGCAGATGGATGTGTAAGGTATGTGCGAAAGGCATCATACATAACTTGTTCGTTTAATTTATAGGGACATTTTGTTGTAGTCATTAATTTCATACTCCTGTAGTTGTGCTACACTTCTCTCTGGTGTAAAATATATTTCTAAGCTCGGGGTAGTAAAATCATGTTACATTTGATTCCATACTGGAGAGTCACATAATTGCACTTATTATTCAAGTAGTCGTTTGAAATTTGTGATTCGATGTGTGTGATTTATTCATACTCTGAAATTATTTTCTCTCTCGTGTGTAACGTTTAATTTCATTCGGAAACAGTCGTCGTCTATTTAATCGTTTGTTATTACTAACATGTAAATCACATCTTTCAAAGTCGCCTATCTCCCACCACCGTCTATAAGCAATGTCCCCCAAAAACATAAAATTTACACTTAGGCCACTCTTAGAAATATTTTTAACACTTTGAAATTCTCTAGTGTGTTAAATATATTTTTAAAAAAATCGCCTATCTACCACCAATATCCCTACAAACACATCAAAATTAGAAAAAAAATAGAAAAATGATCCTTAGCACACTCTTGCACTCAATTCAACATCTATACAACACAGTGTAACCCGCCGTCTGGTCAGTTGCCTTCCAAATGCCACACCGTCAACATCGTACAGAGTTCCTGCTCCCCCAACCCAAAAAGAAAGAAATAAATACTATACACAACAATAAAATAAAGAAATAAATATAAATGAATAAATAGAAAATCGACTGGATTAAAAATTAACCCTTCAATCCAGTTAACCCTTTCAATAAATTAAACCATTTCGATGCATTTAACCATTTCAATTTTTGATGGGATTAACATCGGATTAAGAATTAACCCTTTCAATAAAATCGATTAATCCAAGGTGGCCTGCAACCGCCCCGCCCCTACTGCTTACATGAACTCTGATGGTCTGAGCCAACTGATGACCCCATAAAGTTACTAAGTTATCCTATGATGGTAAAATTAATTTTTAAAAGAAACAAAATAATGTTCTCAATTAATCACTTTGCGGATTGGTTCTGGCAGATGGAGGAGAGAAAACTGGGTACGGGACGTCAAGGAAAATACTGTAACGTTGGCATAGAGTTATGAAAACAGTCCTGGGTATCTTAAAAGCGTAATATGCTCACATTAGTGACCACCAAACAGAATTACATTTTACTTTAGGATAAACAATTCAGTAACGATAGTAAAAATATATACATTTCTAAGAATCTCCTAGGGTTAAAAGATGTTCACGTTTAAATGAGCACTTCTGGAATCAGCCGTTCAAAATTCCACTACCCTCTAATATATTGTAATATGCACATTGATTGACATGCGTGCAATAAAATTGGTAACGATTGAGAGAAAGTAGTTCCACGACTAAGGTTCAATTAAAAGTATCAGGCCAATATTTGTAATTAATGATATTATTTAATTTTCTTTCCGCTAATTATCAACATTCCAAAATTATTTTTTGACCGACGTATGAATAAAATGATCTGGCTCATAGCAGTGCTAGTTTTACATTTGGCGGAAGAATACAAACTGTGACTACAAGTAGATCTTAAGCAGGTCTTTCAAAAGTGTTAAATTTAGCTTGAAGAGCCTATACTAGATATGCAACACGATTTAACGACGGAGTGTCCTGATCATGTCATTATGATGGTTCGATTGGACTGTGCCCATTGTCAACCATGAGACTAAATAAAAATCTCGCGCACACACACACCTACACACACACACACACCAACACAGAGAGAGAGAGAGAGAGAGAGAGAGAGAGAGAGAGAGAGAGAGAGAGAGAATCAGGAAGACGTCTTTTGTGCAAAGATTAAATTTCCTGGTCATATATGGTTAGCTGGCTACACGAATTATCACAAGAATTATGGCGTACTGTATTTTTCTGTCATCTTAAGTGTTTTCTTTCAATTTGCAGCTATTCTTTGGAGGATGATGTGGGAGAAACATATTCTTGCTTCAAACAGCGATGCGCTTGGAAACTGTTCACACTTTAGATGTATCTTTCGCATGTGGGTATCGTGACGGATGATGACGTTGGTCGGCGGGTTTTCTCAGGGATTTCCCGTTTCACCCACCCTTTCATTCTCGGCGCTGCTCCATACTCATCTCAATCACCGAGATCGGCTCTCATGACCAATCACCGAGATCGGCTTTCATGACCAGGAGCCGTCCCAATCTCTTCACTCTTCTTTAGATGTAGCGCCGCCGTTGCGCCTGTTACTCGCATAGCATGAGTGCTGTGCGGGTTGCGGAAGTCTAGAGAGATAGGGAATAAACCTTTTGTGTAATTTTAATTGTGTACTCCAACCGGCTGTGTGCGATGTAATGCACTCGGCAATTCTAGACTGAACTTGCTTTTCCTCGTTCCGTGTTACGTGCAATTCGTGGCGGGGGTTCCAGGGAAGGGGTCGTGGCTGTGACTATAAGAGTGGAGAGTTAGGTCTACAGCGAAGCAGGCTCTAAGGCGCCCATAGCCATTGATACGGCTGTGAGGCGTGGCACTGCGCAACACACACCACCCTTAGCAATATATATGGAAAAATACATCGTTACAGCCCTCGGCTACGGTGACTCTCCTGATGTGACGCGGCATTGCAATTCACACGCAACACAGAAATGCGCATCTCGCTGTTCACTTTTAATTAACTTTGGTGATTAATTCAAAATTATATCTTCTATAATAATGAATACCAGTGAGTGGTGACACAGGTCAACAGTCGATGGCAAGTTCACTCAACTTCCTTTACATTTTCAGGAATCAATTTTAATTCGTGGAATTAAAAGTGGAGGGGCGACGAGAAGCCCAATAGCGTCAGCTCCCTCACCAGAGTGATGTGTATACACTGCACTTGTTAAGACCAGTACCAAACAGATGAAATTCCAAGAAACCTCAGTCATCTATATACCTACTAATCACCCTCCACTAATAAAGAACGTGATTCTAAAACCTCTCTGATCCCGTAATATTTCTGTTTATACGTGAAAAAGTTGAACTCGTATTCGGTCGAGAGTGGTTTTACGTTGTCTAAGCCAATTTTTCCCTCTGTATTCTTAGTTATAGGTTTAAATATGTAAAAATAACTAAGACGATCTATTTCAGTTGCTCATTTTAAATTTTGTGCAAATAGTTTCGTTTATTTTATTTATACATTACAAAAACAGAAAAAAATTGACTTTGACATGTTATATTGCAGAAATCATGTGATCTAAAAAAATTAACCTGAGGAAAGGCAGTCACAGATAATGATTACAAGTTGGACATTATATGGCACAAATATAAAATAACAAAATTTTCCGTTTCATATCGCGAAGGCGAACCGGATTGGCGCGAACGTCTACATGCGAGAATACGTTTCGATCGATGTTTCCTTTTGCATTCGTGATATTCAACTTGATTATCACACAGGTAAGTAAATTTGCGGACTCCAAGCGCTGCTTTTCTAACTTCGAATTAAATTTACAAACACTACAGATATTTCCCAACATTTGATACAAGGATGTCTATTTGTATCAGTCCATAGATGCTGTAGTTCTAACTTCAACATGTAGTTTATAAACACATTGTTTAACATCTTACGAGAAAATAAACGTTCATGCGAAAGGATATGATGCTATTGTTTAATATGAATTTGATACAATTTCTTTGTAAACTTTAAAATATTGAGTAAGTGATGATAAGCAACAATAAGCCTCGATCCATACACAAAAAAATTACATTGTTTTTATATTATTTATTCAGAAATTCGCTCTTCTCTTTGCCAACGTGAAAGAAAAGCCATCGGGGCCAAAAAAATTTGAGTCATTATAATTTATCTTTTAAATGATGTTATAATTGAATGCTTGTCTTCCTTTTATATATTACTTGGATGGGATTTTCGTAGGTTGAGTTTGAAGATTGTGTAGGTATCTGGGACGTTTGATGAGGAGGAATTATCTGCCACAGTGCATCTCCATCCCTTTTAATCATCATTTAAGCTAAAGTACAAGAGAGTTCAAAGGAAAAATTCCCACGCAACAGAAACAATTTCTTATACTGTATGAGTTTGCAAATATGATTGATTAGTACATTTGTTATGAGCTACATTATTATATGTGTTTCTCTCATCCCTCTTAATTTTTTTTTAGCACATGTTTATATATATCCATTCTTATCGGCTGTTTACGGTAATCTGTGCATTTATCGAAGTCTTGCTGAAGTTCTACTTGTATAAGCATTGTATATTCTTCCACCATATGTAAAATTAACACTGCCATGGGCCTCATAACATAATTCATGCGTTTGTCAAGTGAAGCTGTGAAACCATTGGAAAAGTAAGTATTTTACAAAGTTACTAATCCTGACACTTACATGCATAGAACAATGTACGCAAAATAAATAATTTCGGTATTCACAAATGTGTACCTCTTTTAATTTAACGTTAAAACATGGAACTAATTTCCTTTCTTCGTTACCAACTTTTCTGGGCGCTTGCCATTCATTTTCCCCGTTAAAATATACGCATATAGTCGCAGTGACACTTTTAAAAGGTTGATTTCAAAAGTTCTCAAAAATTGTGGACGGCTTATGTGTAGGATTCTGTTTCATTCCACTGCAAATATAACTATTACGCGCAGCGGAAGGCTCGACCGACAACAGGCATGGCTTTCAAAAGTGGTGCATTGTTAATATTCCATGCAACAATAAATTAAGTCTGAGAATTGCAAGAAATGTCGGAAAATAATCTAAATATTTGCTACTTGTAAGAAAAAAAATGTATTTTACATATTTTTCTTTATTGCAGATAAATAGAAGAGTAATATACAAGTTCATGACTCATATTAGAATAATCGAAATTTCACATAGAGAAATGTTTTGTTCACATTTCCAACACTCCCCCTTTAAAAAAAGAACATTTCTAAACGTTCTCTTTTATTTGCAATTTATATGGACCAAAAAAACCTAATTATATTTCTTTAAACCAAACAGTTCGGTTAATTTTTCGTGTATTTCCTTAGCCAAAGGCTTAGTTAACAAATAGGGAGGCATGTTCACAATTGGCCTGTAAACAATAACTTTTTTTTCTACATGCCATATCAAAAAATGTTGCTTTATATCGATGTGTTTAGATCTTTCGCTAGTGACAGTGTTTTTTTGCAAGGTGAATAGCCCCAAGAATATATTTAAAAATCGTAGTTGGTTAGTTTCTGTTCTGGAGCTTGTAAAGTATGTAAATTTTATATATCATGGATATGTGGTTTTGTATATGTGGATAGATAGGAAGGCCAGAAGTATGTATAACTTATGCTGAGTATAGCACACGCTGAATAGAAGGCCGTGTGTACGTAGATTGTGGCGGTTACCCTACGTAGGTTAGTTGGCTGGGTTATTTGATGCGTAAACTTATAATTGTAACCAAGTTCTTGCCAGACTCAATCTTACTGATAAATAAACTGATATTTATGCTGACTCGCCTCTTCGACACCAGCCCGAACCAAACTACTTATGGTACTCACATACACTGTGGAACATAAAATTACCAACCACCATGTGCAAAATAAATATAATAAAATGTGTAGGCCGAGTGTATGAACAGTAAATAAGGCCCGTTTATGTGTGAGTGTGTAACAAACTCAGCAGGGCCGAGCAGGGAATACTCCGCCAATGCTACACACCTTATACAACAGACACACTTTGCTTTACAACCTTGTAAAAGAATCCTTGCCATAGTCTCAAAATAATTAAAAACCAACATGAAATCACTGATACAAGAAACATGGGGAAATGCAACACTACTGAGAAACAACGGATATCTCGCTTAGCTGTTTTTACTGTTGATATATATATTAAAATTCTTTTCAACATTTCTGAACCTGGGTTTGAAAAATCCTAGTGACAATCAGCAAAGAACTTAAATGAAAGAACACACTCTTATTGCAGTTGAAAAGTGGCCATGCCTAGAATAGATTACTCCCAAATTAACGTGTTAATTTCTGCCAGTGGCAACGTTAATGTTCACTCGCAAAAATAAAAATTAAATAAAAAGTTACTGTTACTCAGATTACCAAAATAACATGTTTCACGTGATTAAATGTTTTTAAATACTGTTTCTAGGCCGGTAGGGCACTGGAAATGTGTCTCAGGTTTACCGTGGGCAAACTTTAATGCTGGATCAAACAGTACTAATAGCATTCAAAGGGGCGGCCTACGCTTGCTGTAATGGCCGTCGATTCTGCTGCACGAAATGAATACTAATTTGTCCACCTGATTTGCAGGGTAATCTCGTTGCTCTCGCAGCTGAATTCATCTTTATTATGTAGAACAGGACTCGTAGACGGCTCTCGATGCGTTGTAAGGTCGATTAGATTGCTTCAGGACGTAAAATTACAATCTTAAAAATACTTTACGTCGTACTATATACACTTCTACCTCCTGACTCATTAACCTAGCTGAAGGGCAAATACAGCACTCTTTCCACGCTGGTATCAAAAATATCTCAATCTGGAGTCGAAGGATGTCTATAAACACCCTAAAAAGATAGTTAGAAGCCTACCCTTCGCCCACTTGCAGGCGAGGGTCCCACTCCTACATATGTCTAGTACGGCTGCTGGTGGAAGAGAGGGGGTTAAGCACGATTGACTGGAGCTAAATTAAGGGGCCTGCCATTCCAGTCAATCACAAGCCAGGGTTTAAAGCTAAAAGCATTCAAAGCCCCCCTCATGAACCACTTTCAACGGCCTAACTGCTTGAAATTGTTAAGGTGAAAATGAAAGAAAAAATGAAATATAAAAGATAAATTAATAAATACATAAATTGCAGTATTTGTGTTACATGTGTGGCAATATTTACATGCGTCCATACAGAAATATTACGCAAATCTGAAAGTGTGAAAAATAAACAATAAAATTAAATGTTATTGATATAACCAAAACGACGTACATTTGAAGGCGTTACAAGCTCAGTATCCTTGAAAAGTGATTTTATCCGCAAGGCTTCTTGTACCGCAATAGAGAGATCAATGTATTCATATTCCACTGTAGATAATGCCACTGTGCTTTGTTTTTTTTACTATACCATGAAATCAGTCAGTTCATTATTTTAAAACAACTTCCAGTGACAGAATGTCGGTTGTTTAATTCGTTGATCCAATCTGCATAGCTATAACATTATAATATCGTATTTCCATCTTTGGAAAATTGCAATTTAAAATTTATTCTCCCCCACCTTAAGTATCTGAATATACATTTAACTGCCAACTAATATGTGGTTTTAGGATTCTTGTTAAATCTGCTGACAGCATTGACAGCAAAAAGTTTGTCCGGCCTACTTATTTGACTAAGATAGAGTAGACTTCTTACAGCTTCTTGGTAGGGGACATATGATGGGAGATTTCGATCGTCTAGCTATGGTAGTAGCTTCACTCCAGGGATCATTGGTGTAGACACAGGTTTGATCTCCTCCATGCGAAATCTTTTCAAAATCTTCTCGATGTATGTAGATTTGTCGATAGAAATAGTTCAATTTCTTGAGTTGTGTTCAATATGCATCCCTAAACAGTTGTTTACTTTCCCTAGGTCTTCGATGCGAAATTCAGATTCTTATTTCTTGCCCTCAATGTGTCTTAATTTATCTCTATTTGTGGAAATGAACAAATCATCTACATAGACTGCGATGATAATCGTTTCATTGTCAGTTCTTAGATAGTAAATAAAAGGGTCGATATTGGACTGTATTAAATTTATCCCAATGATAAATTCATGTAAACGTTTGTTCCAACAACGACCACTTTGTATTAAAATCCGTAAATTGCCTTTTTGAGCATCCAAAATAATTTCATGTTTTTACTTTCTGATTCTGTTTCTTCGGGTGGAACAACGTAAATCTCTTCATCCAAGTTTCCATGCAAATATGCTGTGGTCACATAAATATGGCAGATATCAAGATTTTTCTTCACTGCAAGTGCAAACAAATATCTTAATGAAGAATGTTTTATGACAGTTGAGAACGTTTCCTTATTGTCTATTCCTTCTGTTTGAGCACATGCCTTGTTGACTAGTCGGGGTTTAAATCACTAATAATTGTCTTCGGCCTTCTTTGTTTTGAAAACCCATTTTGCATTTAATGGTCCCTTCTTTGGTGGTAGTTCTGGCCATTCAAATGTGTCATTTAATTTAAAGGAATCCATTTCTTCTTCCACAGCATGTCGCCCCTTTTAATATTTTCTGAGTAACCAACGAAAATAAATTCTTATTATTTCGGGTCCCACTTTTTACGTCTGTCTTTGGGTACTTGTGCCTGTAAATGTCTGAAAGCTTAGCTTCGGACGTCGTAATTGTAGACGCATAGGCTACGTTTGGACATGTGTCCGCGGACTATTGCACTGCGGACAAGTTATCGTGAACTAAACTCACCGCAGTAAGCCATGAGCGAAGCCACCCCCGTAGACGAGTCGGTTCTTAGAATGATGGTCTTTATTGAAGTCCTAGCTCTATTCTGAAGGGGATGGGGGATAACACCATTTACACCAAACAGGACGTAGGTAATCTTGTTCTTTAGAAATCCACACATACTTATGCTCCACCCAAGAACTCGAACACAGGAAAGGATTTAACTGGTGTCTCCAGCCATCCGAGTGGTAGGCGAACTAACGTGAAACTATGTCGAGGAAGGGGGTGAAGTACTCCAAGGTCACGGAGCAATAATTCAAAGGTGAAATAGCCGCACGTGCCAGCAAAATGGCGTCACTGGATAGCGACACGTCGGAACGCCGTTCGCCAATCAGCGCATGATAATCTACCTAGCAGCCAGTAGCCCGTCCAATAAGGAACCTTTCGCGACGCAGGACTGGTTCCCAGAGCCTCGCTTAGCCAATCAAAGAAAGGAACAGCCACCACCACATTCCATCCCGGTATCCTTATCTGCTTTGCAGCAAGGATACCTAGCGGCGACCGGCTGCCGGAAACGTCCTTTGTGTATCCAGTATGCGAAAAACGTGGACCTTGATCCACCCTTATATCGAAATTTTTGCCGTAAACTTAGCGGTGCACAGGCCCTCTAATTTGCCTCATCTGAGTAAGCTAAATGTAATCTTGTGAAAAATAACCTCTCAATTAATGCCAGCTTACTGCTTCGTTAGTGTCCAGGAATTTTTTGGGGTGGTCACAATGTTTGAATTATGGGTCATAGGTACCGACCGACCTCGATTATAAATAGACTCGGGAATAATTTTTTTTGCGAACAAAAACTTTTTGTTGTGCCGAGTCCACTATGTTGTCCTTTCAATCTCGCACCCTCCGAAGGCGAATTGGAAACCATTGTGAAATCATCTCCCAGTACGCTCTGGGCGTCCAAAGTGAACTTCGCACTAAACTACCATCATTATTATTCCAGCGGTGGGCGTTGCGAAGCTCGTCCAACTCCAGCCACCGAGTACATCAATAAACTCGGTACTCGAACTGGGTTGTGTGGGTTTTGACTATGTGCCAGCGTAAGGGATTCAGAACAGTGCAGAGCCTCGGGTCAGTTTTCAAAGTGTCTGGATGCTGGCGGCCCATTTCTCCATATCTCACATGAATTTAGACTGTGGCTTAAAAATATAATTAAAAATATTACAGATATTTAGTTTAAATTCTACAACGATATAATATTCCCTCGTAAAAAATATCCGAAATTATTATTGTTTTTCGTTAATGTTTACGCTGAAAAAAAATCAATGCAGTTTGTAACATTAATCGCGTTTATTTATTTATTTTTTTACTGTTATCAGTTTAAAGCTAACCGAAAACTTTTGAAATCTAACTCTGGAAAAATATTCCTTGCCACATCGGCATGAATTATGACAAGCATATTTCACCATACCCGCAATTTACCAACGCTTCCATGAACTTTTTCACTGTGACGTTCGGGATCACTGGGCAGAAATCTCATAGACCCTAACCCAGGTCCCTGGTTGCGCTGGGCAGAAAGCAAGTATCCCTCAATGATGCGCAGTTTCACATTACTGGGTGGACTCTACAGGGCTGTATTCCCAAGGTTAGGTGGTATCTTGATACTATACCTGGTGGTATCACCTTACACCGCCACAAGGAATAGGCAAGGGGTAACTCCCCACAAATTGCCGCCGCCGTGGCCGTTAGGGGGACCGAGGTCCCCTGGTAGCGCCACCACCCCTGGGTCCAGCAACTATTTAAGCCTGCCCTAACGCAATGTTTGGCAGCAGATTTCGGAAAGTATATATTGGGTCTTAATAGTTTTTTAAGATCTCAAACAAAGTTGAAATTTATGACATTTAAACATATATAGTGAGAATTTCACTGTATAAATCAGTTAAAGACACCTTATTCATTCAACAGTCACTTAAATAAATTTATCTGATGGATTTGTGACAAAATGCTAGTTTACCTTCTTCTATCCATTCAATGACATTCTACACAGATTCATCAGTAATTTCATACGCTATTTTTCAGTGGTTTTTTCTTTTACTCGTAGATCAGTTACACAGCGTGTATCAAATGAAATAACAATGCATATACTAATAAAGCCCATAACATGTTTGCTTTTTAAAATGTGAATTTCGTCATTTATAATACTATTTTATGAGGTGACATATACATTCATTTTTCCTTTATATTTTACGACATACATTTCGTTTTCACGTAATCTTCATAGCATTGTATTTGAAATTTTAAATTGCATTTAATATGGTGAATTGAGTGCATTTACACTCAGAAAAAAGAATTTGATGAATCAAACTAATTGGTTTTAAGGAAAACAAATTATTGTTTGTATAAGAGCAATGTGATATTTTCTTTCTAAAACAAAGTTATTTTGTGGTTCTTATTTGGTTGAGCTGACAAAGATTTAGTTGGTGCAACTAAAGGTTCGTTTGGCTCCACGTGCATTAAACAGTTTGGGTTGATGTAAAATAGATTCTGGAAGTTCGACAGAGGTTTGATACTAGATCACCTGACTCCGAGCGCTACGTCATAGCAAACTCAGCTAATTTGACTACGGAAAAATTGGAATGTTGTTTAAGTGGATATAGTCAAATTACTGGACAACACGGGCAAACAAATTTAAGTTTTACATCTTTACTTTTCAGTTTCCTGTGGAAATGGTTTCATTACTGTGGTTATATGATTATGATTATTGAGTATAAATAGTTGTACTAAAAAACACTGTTACTATCATAATTTTTACAAAAATACAAACAAAATCTTCAGCGGTATTTTCGAACAAAGGCGATAAAATGATTGGTCAAACAAATATATAGAGTTGATTCAACAAAATATTTTGATTGCTGTCTAATTTGTTTTAATCCACCTCAGAAATTTGGTTTATTCAATCGTACGTTTTGTTAGATGAAAAAAGTAATTAGATTTCTTTTTAAATTTTGTTTGCTCAACGAAATATTTTGTTATGGCAACTAAATATACTTTAGGCCCTATGCAAATAAATATTGTGTTTGATTTTCTCTCGGTGTATACTTACCATTGCATTAAACAATCATAATATAATTAATTAAAATATAAACGAAAACAAAGGATATACAATTTAAAGCTACATATTTTCGATAAATAAATCCATATATATTTCCCCCCTAACGATAAAAGTTGGCTTGGTAGTTCGAGTGAAAAGGTAAATGTCTAGAAGGGGTAATCTGGGTGTTCAAATCCTGGACACAGTTGGTGACCATCGAAAATTAGTTTATTTCTTGTAATGGTTTGGCTAAATTCAACAAAAAAAAATTTAACACGCCGCAAGCAGTTCGCTGTCGTTTATTCAATCAGCAGAATAGTTTCACTGATACAAGTGGTTTTCCACGGATTATTTTATATTTTATATTTCACTCAATCGAGTAGTTGAATTTTACTGCGAATCAATGGCTTTTCACTGATAAGAATTAAAGTGTACATTTGCTTTGTATATTTTACTGCAACAACGAGTTTAAAAGAAATCGGATTATGCTTAGTGCACATTTACGCTGTGGTGGAAGGACACGTACATGCATAGAGACGTTAACTCTTCATAATTATATGGTGAATGGATATACATTCGTATGTTGAGCAGGGATTTCAAAAGTCTCAACTTAACCATGAAACGATTATAACATCATGTTAAAAACTATACCGATTCAATTTGCTTTCCTTCGCAATCTCTCCAGTACATGGACGCACACATGAGCAGGAAAAAATGCCCACTGTTGGTAGCTTATTATACATATAAGCTATATTACCTGCGCACAGATACAATGGTGGGACGCGACTGTACCCATTTCTGATATACAAAGGAAGGTTTGTAAGCTATATTACCTGCGCACAGATACAATGGTGGGACGCAACTGTACCCATTTCTGATATACAAAGGAAGGTTTGTAAGCTATATTACCTGCGCACAGATACAATGGTGGGACGCAACTGTACCCATTTCTGATATACAAAGGAAGGTTTGTAAGCTATATTACCTGCGCACAGATACAATGGTGGGACGCAACTGTACCCATTTCTGATATACAAAGGAAGGTTTGTAAGACTCATGCGTTGCAATGTAAGTTCTGCAGCTGCGCAATAACGAGCGATCAAAGCCTACGCTTGAACAACGTTGCACTGTATTTGAAACAGGCGTGAAATATAACTCATTTTCGGAGTGTAAGACAGTAAACAGAAACTTATTCCAGAAACTAAAGAAATGTACTTTCATGACGCCACAAAAATTAGTGAGATTACTTATAATCCCACCAGAGTAGCTCTGGTGTGGCAGAAAACATACGAATCGGATAACTCCAAAATTAGTACGTACAGCTGCCATAAACTTTTCTATATGTTCTACACCCACAAAATTGTAGGTTCGCCTCTTAAAATGCCAATAGTCTATAGATTTTTGTGCGAAGGCAGTGCTGCATTTTATGAAACGGTCAACATTATTATTAAAACTTAAACATTTTTGTGTATACTCGGACAGAAAAAAACCTCCTATTAGATGAAGCTCTTAAATAACTCTCATGTTTTGAAAGTATATCAAGGAAGGTGTAGAGCAAGGTATCTTTTGTTTTTAATTCCACACGAATTTCGTATACAGAAGAATTCTAAAAACAAACATTGTGAAATTATTCGTTATGGAAAATGAGGTGTAAACTATTATACGACCGTAATCATAAAGGAATAGATACGCATTTAAAATTTGCGAATGTAATTATTTGCAAAACGCCAGAAACTACAAGGGATTACACAACAGATTCGTGAATAGTGTTCGACTGATAAGCTATCTGCCATGTGTGAACATCTGGTGAGTAATAACATCGCCCGTCCTTATGAAATTAATGGGTGACATTATATTAACCAAAAAAAGTTTGTTACAAGTGAGTGTTTATCGATTGTTATGACGTCATTATCGTGTGTACGTTAAAGGAACTCAAGACGTTAACATATCAGCCGAACGGTTCTCCAGAAAACGTGCGACGTTTGAAAGAGTTTTATAGGTTGCCAGCCATGTTAAGTACGTGCAAATTCCTAACGACGCACAGTGGGGCCAAAAAACACTATTCTTTGGGGGGGGGGAATATAAAACTAATCTTATTAAAGGGGCGATATGTTATATTCAAACGATCGATAAATCCCTGAACCAGGCGTTTATAATAGTCACGAGGTCTTTGGACCACAGCTAACGTCTCAGCACATGACAGAACTTGAGCGTACATGACCAGTGAGGGAGAAGCTATCTAGAAATTCGTTCAATGAATGATATTGCCGTGTGCGGCCGTGACAACAAGGCGTTGCTTAACATGATGTCATTACCATCAGGTAAATTCATTTCCATGCAATCACATGTAGATTTGTGAATTCAGTAGTGGATTAATGGGATCGTAAATGCAATGTAATATAAATGTGAAAAAGGGAAAAGTTTCTTGAAGGTTTCAATGTGTACATCCGGGCATAAAATGTTCCGCATTGTGACATTTATGGTTAATTCACACAATATAGTTGCAGTAACTGCAAACAAGCGCCGCCTCATGTATGCTCATTTTGAAATAGTAGCAGTTTAAAACGTTGGCAGCTTCTAAAAATCGATTCGCCAAGTACACGTGATCTAAAAACCCAAAACATTCGTATGTCTTTCTATATTTGTAGGATTTAGTTGCACCGATGATGTTTTTATAACTAGAAGAGAACTTTATGATGCCATGAGGCAGTCTAGGCGTGTACAAATACAGGAGTAGTTCACGGTTTTGAGAGACTTCATCCGTATCAAGACAAAATGCACTGACGAATGTATTCCGGCTCTCAACAAGCGAAATTATATTCCGCATCTGATTTTAAGAGCAGATGGCTGCAAGTTCGTAGAATTGAAGAAATATTTTTTGGGTAAGAACAAGCACTGGCTAGACTCATCAGTGGGGTTTCCAAACTACAAAATGGTTGCTACTATAAAACGTATGGGTCGACCTACGAAGAGTTTCTATTAATCATGTCATAGGACAAACTACTGAAAACAGAAAACTTGCAAGCCACGCATTCAAATAATGAGCTTTCATTTTCCTCTCAAGTGAGGCTGCGTTCTTGTTGCAAAGTGGAAGCATCTTAAATTGTATAAAATATAACAGCAACATCATCCACGCGAACTTTGAAATATCAAGAAGCTTCCAAAATATTGTGTAGTCCACCAGCAAAGCAGCCCGCAGGAACAGAAGCGTTTGCCATGTGTATTGATGCACAGCTCACCAGACGTCAATACAATTTGACTCTAGAGCATGACTAACAGAGGTTTTTCGCTTTTACTAACATTCAAAAAGCTAAAAAACATGATTTTCGTTCGAGAAAAAAAACACAATGATATCAGAAACTGCGCCTGTAGTTAACCTGAATGTAGGCTCTACTTCTTGGCCATATTGCCTCCCGTCTTCTGGAGGTTCAGAAGGGCGTATTTCACAATGCAGTTCAGACCAGTTTAAAACTAACCCTGAATTACAAATGGGGATTCGGAGGTTCTCCACAATCAGAATACAAGCAAAATTTTCAAGTGAATCCTGTAGAACAGATTCTAACGTCTTCCTTTCTTTCTTTGTGTATACACGCCTAATTGATGACAGCCCGGAAGGACAAGTGCCAACAGTTTTCTAGCAAAACCCACGACCTTTGTCAACAAGATAATGTAGGCCCATCAGATTTAAGTTCCAAAGTGAAACAGCAATTTCAAAAGTGGAAAAGGAATCACATCAAACGACAAATACAACAATTACATCCTCTTATTGGCGAGTTAAGACAGCAAACAAATTGAAGTTATCTACAGCATGCTTTTCGCTATCATTGACGGCAAAGAGTGCAATGCTATTACAGGAACTTCATATACTCAGCGGTGTTTCCTTTGTAATCTTACCTCTGAAGACTTCAAAAACCCGGAGCAAGTGCTACGTCCGGAGATAAACTATTCTTCCAAGACTCAGCTTCGGCTTATCCGTGCTTCATGCAGCATAATATTCTTTGAGTGTTTGCTCCATCTTTTATATAAACTTCCGCTTGAGAAATGGCAAACTCGGGGCATCGAGCAGAAGAATATTGTCTCAAAGGCAAAGAAAACCATTGGAAAGAGATTTTAAAAAGATATGAGATTAGTAGCAGACAAGCCAAAACCGGGCTTTGACAACACGAATGATGGGAATACGTCAAGGCGTTTTTTTTTTCGAGAATCCGGCTTTATCAGCCAAAATCACTGGTGTTGGCACTAGCATAATCAGAATATTCAGCACAGTTTTGCAAGTGATCTCTTGTGACCACGAAATAGACGTGGAAAATTATCGCACGTATGTTAAAGACAAGTCAGCTATATGAATGGAAAAACCCACAATTCACAATATCCTAATCCATGATCCAGATATCACCCGCCATGCTTTTGTTCGTATTGGTCAGCTAAGAGAGGAGGCCCAAGAAACTAGACAGAAGGAATTAAAAAAGCACAGAGAAGGCTTTCCCGGAAGGTGTCTTGAACAAAAAACAATGAAGATGTCCTCAACGTACTGGTGATATCCTCGGACCTGCTTATTTCTTCACTTAGGCAGATGCCGAAGAAGAAAGCCACTCAGTTTGATAAGGAGGTCCTGGACATGCTTCGGTAACCGGATGTCCGTTGCGCAGGAGACAACAGCAGCTACAACACTGACAGTGCGAACGAGACTGAAGAGTCCCAATGACAGCTTTTTGTAAATACGGTGCTCCCTAATATTCTCTTTAATTCGAAATCGTACTTTTCGTTATTACAGTAGCTTTACGAAAACCAAAAACTACTTGTAAATCACATCGAGACAATTAAATCTTTTTTCCTGGATTCAGCACTGTGCGACGGGAGGGCCGCGGTACCACAGCGGCTAGAGTGCTCACTTCCCACTAAGACGAACCGGTTTCGACTCCCGGCGGAGTCGCTCCCGGAATTTCGTACATGTGGAATCGTGCCGGACGATGACGCTGGTCGGTGGGTTTTCTTGAGGATCTCCCGTTTCCCCCGACCTCGCATTCCGGCGCTGCTCCATGATCCCATCGCTCTACCCTCATCAGCTATTAAGACCCAGATATTAAGAGCCGTTCAGAACTCTCCATTCCATTTATAATGATAGGCGTTGTTAGTACCTGGAAAATGTTCAGAGATGGCAAATAGCTAATCAGTCTAACACTATTTACGAGTTTGTTATTTCGCTTAGTGTAGTTTTCGACATTTTGCATACAAATATTTTTAATTCCCAATTTTCTAGGGTATGTGTTTCCGTTAATAACCACCTTAGGTCAAAGGCCTTATTAATTTTCCTGCACTAAGAGAAAGGTTGGAGGTTTCAGCAGCCAAATAGTTTGCATAGCGTCAAAAATGTTTTGTTACCCCAACAAAATATTTTGTTAATTAAATTAACACAACTTAAAGAGCAAGGATATTAATTTTATTAATCTAACTAAATACATGCTTGAATAAACAAGACCGCTGTGTTGGACCAAATATAATTAGACTGTCAACAAAACATTGAGTAAGATCAACTACATGTTTGATTGCCTTCGTTCGAAAATACAGCTCGATTATTTGCTTGTATTATTGAGAAAATTAGGATAGTAAGAGTGTTTGTTAGTATAGGCAATTCGCGGTAAAGAGAGCATTTTTGAAAGCACTCTTAGCTGGAATAATAGTCAGTAAATATATTTTATTTTAGCCTTAGACGTTAACTTCCGGGTGTAGTGAAATATACACACTGTGTTTATTACTTTCAGGGCAGTATTTATTTAAGTGATTAGGGTAAAAAAAAATGACTGAAAGTAAAAGGTAAGTAGGGCCTCAAAAGTGCTCACGTTACCCTGAACAGCCTAAGCTGCAGCTGCTAGGGCGTGACGCTCGGGCGCATGCGATCTATGTTCGGGTCTCGGCCGATCTTCTAATCCTTTCCATATTAACCGAAACGGTTTCATGTACGCATAGCCAAACAAATATTTATCTGCACGAACCAAATCTTCGGTTGGAGCAACCAAGTAAGAACAACAAAATAATTTGGTTTCAGCAACAAAATATTTTCATTGCCCCTGCACAAACAAATATCTTGTTGACTGAAACAAACCTTGTTCTCAGTGTGCCTCATTTTCCATGCTCTGAGTATCAAACCGTAGCTTCGATCACTGATATACAACTGACAAGGCAATCAGCAACTGCATGTTGACTGGTAAATCAGGGCGTGGACTGGAAATTCGAGCCGGAGCGATGTAAATCTCTGTTAAACGATATGAATCACCGGTATATCTGCGAAATTCAGTTACCGAAATAGTCGACAGTATTTTAGTGGTTCCATTGGGGATCTTTTTTTCACAGGCTTTAGGTCATAATTCAACAGTTTGGAGCAATTTTCACTTAATCGACCTCAGCGAGCAGCTTAATTCTTTAAATTATAAATGACCACGAGGAGTATTTTTTCATATGTTTTTAAGGTTTAATGGTAAAATAGATAGTTTTGTGCTATCTATTCAAAAATCTATCAACAACGCCTTAAAGAAGAGTGCGATGTAATTATGTTACGATTACGAGCCGAAATAAACAAGGTAAACGCCATTTTTAAGTAGGAAAAACGTTTTCGATATTTTAATTTATACATTTAAAAAAAATGGATAGCAGTTACTTTTACTTTGTAAGAATTTTGAGAGCCATTGACTTGTTGGTATTTACAACATTAAAAGAATAAAAATGAGTGCTATGTTCTCTATATTAAAATTAAATAATTTCAGATTTCACGCATGTTTGCCTGGCATGTTTAATACAATGTTAAGACATGGAATTACTTTCCCTCCATCGTTACCAACTTCCCTGGGTGCATGTTGGTTCATTGTGCCCATTAAAATATACTCAGCAAGGGGCAGTGACCTTTTTCAAAGGTTGAATTCAGAAGTGCCCACTTTACTGTAAACAGCCTTTACGTATCTTATTCTGTGGCGACAACGTGTCTGACTGCGCTTTTGGGGAGTCGCGGTCTGCTTGCATGCAGCAAGCTGCATTAAGGAAAAAGGTTTACAGTCCTTTCATGGTTATTCCACTTTTCTGAAGCCCTGTTAAGTTCTACTTCTAGGAAATTCCTACGCCATATGGAAACAAAGCTTAACCACATACATAACATTACACCAAAGGGACAGCACACCGCCTTCGTTTGCACTTGATTTTAATAATATTTTGCGTGAGGACTGTTTATTAGTAGGCATTACCAACATTGTATCTCTTTTTTTTATTCGTACAAATTATAAATGAATTATTATAATTTATACCAAATATATAAGAGAAAATTCAATTTAACTAAAAATAGGATACGTTTGTGTTAACAGAAGAACAAAACCCCTGTGATATATGACGTATTCAGAAAACAATTAAACACGTCATATATGCAGAGGATTTTTCCAATGTTTGATTAAAAGAGTGACTGCACCGCGAATAGACTATACCAAGTGATTTCCCATCACATTCCAGGCAAATGCGGAAGGACTTCCTTAAAAATGTTCACGAACTACTTTTGTTTCTAAATGTTGAGGATATTTCATGGTTCTGTGATACGATATCGACATTAATATAATTTAAATTTCAGATATTTAAAAAAATAGTTCTCGAAATGTTTTTAGCTTAAATATGACAATTTTGAAGTATTGATTCGTACAAATAAAAGACTAATTTTGTCACAACATTTGTATCAAATGAAAGTGAATATTAAAGACACAAGAATTGGATGCTGCAATTTCTTTAAAATATGACAATTCGTTCGCCAGAGGATAGGTTTTACCTTCCAAACATTTTTGTCTTAAAAGTTTATTTTAAAAGTTGGAATTTAAATACGGGCTGACCGCACCACATAATTTGATATTGCAACGAAAAAAAAATGTAAAATGCCAAAAAATTAGAAAATAATTTTATACGCTTGAACTCTTATAATACGAATCTTCCTAGTCCTTATCTCTTATGTTTATCAAAAATTAAACGAAGATTAAAATAATTAATCTACTTCTGACGCAACGCAGTTTGGCGAATACAACAAAGAGTACTTGAATCGTACTATATGTTTTCGAAATGCGGTTTAAATTAATTGAAATAGCAGTTAGGTGCCCAAAATTTACATCGCATAGAATTTATACATCTAATAATTATATTTACAAATTTGCAGGGAGTAGTTCTTCGGTTTTATTTATATATAGCTCTCATTCCAACACACAAAATTTCAGAACTATTTCCAAGCCTTTTCAGACGCATATAATTATAGGCGTTGAGATGAACAAATGTTCTGTTTGGACTGCACTAGTTTCAGTATAACGCTTGGTCACACGCGGAGACCAATGTACAAGTACTTTGTGCTATTGGCGACATGTGTTTACGAGACTGCGCCTTTAGGAACCAACAATGGATAATGTCCCCCGCCAAGAGAGCGACTTTAGTTATTGAACGCTGTTTTCCTCTGCGTAACAAGATTGAATAAACTTTCCGTGTTACGTCTAGTATGCACGGCACTGCGACTGAAAGGATTAACAACAATGGGAACATACCTTCTGAACTTCTTTAGTATGGTCCGGTAACTGTTACTTCCAACTCTTATGAAGCCCCGCTGAAGTTCTCCTTCCAAGATATTTCCCCCGCATCGTGTAAACAATACTCAACCGAGTTTAGGAAATAACACCAAACGGACTACGCACCGTTTTCGTGCGCCATCATTGTAGTAATATTTTCCATAAGAACTAATTATTACTAGGCATTACCGACACGCCTGTTTTCTCTCTATTTCTACTCATATTGATTATAAATTAAATACAATAATTTATAGGGTAAAATATAAGTAGAATTACAATTGAACCAAAAATAAGGTGATTTTAGTTTTACACAATACAGTAACATGATGAGACCACGCCAGTTAAAGGTAAGAGGAACGCGATCTTGAAACTTGACGGTCTTACACTGGAAAAAAATTTCTGGTTAACTTCCTAAACTGTAATGGAAGTTTTTAACGCATTCAGTGTATGGCAATAATAATACATGTCAGTCTAAAAAAATGTGAATATTTAGCATCGCTACTATACAAATTCGGGATCTTCCCTATGCATTTGACTTTTTCCTGAGAAATAGCAGGAACATCACCATGCATGTATGGGAAATAATTGGCCATTCACGCTTTGTCATTGTACGTATACGTTCATATGGCAAATGTACAAATGATTTGTTAGAGTGTAGCATAGAACACGATGTTTACATAGTACAAATAGACGATGAATATATTATTATAAAACGCTTGTGCTAAATGCTGGCATATTTCAGAAACAATCAAGCACGTCATACATAGAGATATTTTTCAAAGGTTTGATTCTAAAAGAGGGAATAAACACCGAAGATATTATAGTTGGCGCGAGTTGTTGATGATTTTTGTTGATTTAGTTCCATAAATAGTTTAAGGCCACGTACAGGAATATTCAAGCTAAAACTTGATACTGGCTGATCGGAGAGTATAAATAACATTAAAATCAGTATACTCGGCATCTGTGAATGTAAATATGTCAGATTTCAGTTACCGTACACTCTCAAAAAAATGTACTTTTACAAGAAAAATCCTTGGAAACTCGGTTGCCAAATAAATCCTTTGTAAAACTACAAAGAGTTTTCTTGCAAAATCTGCAAAACATTTCTTTGCTATACTACAAATAATAGCCTTTTATTACAACTTACATTGTTCAGTACAGTGTAGATATAATTACTTTTTTTATTCTAAAAAACTAATGTAATGAATTAGTGACAGAGAACTAAAAAAAAAAATATATATTCAAATTGGTAAGGACGCGAGATTATAATATTGTTCATAGTTTCAAACAAGATTCTACTAACATTTTTACTGCATCATTTAAGTCTTGGTAGTTTTCAATTGATATAAAGTCGATGTTGATAATTTGTTGACGATACAATTTAAAAGGCATGAGGGTGGCTTACATTATGATGTGAAGCGATGACACAGAGCTAAGTCTCCATCTCTGCATATCCTCAAAATAGACATGGTCCGGCAGGATGATGAACATCGAGCTCCATCCTCGGTATGGGATCTCCGTCTGGACGGCGGCACATCAAGGGTTGCGGCCACTGATACGCCCCTCTCAGGCGTTGATTCTCAGCTCTTCTTCCTCAACGTCAACCAGCCACCATTACATCACGTAACACTTCAGAAGTTCTTAACATTTAACCTCTTCGTGCAGAAATATAACAATTACATTCACGACACCGCGTATGTATCATGTTTATTTCCTCGTGGTTAAACTGATGTTAGACCTCCACTCGGTGATAATTTCTCTCTGTTTAGGCCACAAAGCCTTGTAATATGTAAATAAATATTATGCGTTTTTCCATATAAACAAACCATAAACTCAAATATGAATTATAGGGCATTCTATCACAGTATTCTGTTTTTTAGAATGGTTATAAAAATGTTTTGAAAGGAATGTTTTGTAACACATTTCTTCAGGATTGCATTTTAATAGAATTTTCGAAATTTCTTCCGGTTCGACAACGTGATCCTGTAGAACGGGTCTTGTGTCTGATTAGTTACAGCGCCCTGCGGAAGATTCCCTATTGGCTGGGCTGCCGGCAAGCGAGTAGTTTACCAGGAACTAGTTGGTAAAGGCTGTTCACGATAAAATGAGCACTTCAAAAATGAACCTTAGAAAAAAGTTACTGCCCCTGCATGCATATATTTTAATAGGCGCACTGAGTGACATTCGCCCAGTAAAGTTGGTAACGATGGGTGGAAAGTAGTTCCATATCTTAACGTCGAATAAAAAGTGTACAGTAACCATTTGTGGTAACTTAAGATTATTTCGTTCACTTTCTGTTTTTTAAATTCATCGGAGTGTAAAAATGAACAGATTTGCAAAATATTTTCTTTCTTAATAAGTTCACATTTAATTTGACCGACGTATGAATAAAGTGATGAGGTCCTGGCGATGTTTATTTTACATAAGTTGGAAGAATACACAACGGTCATACAAGTAGATGTAAAGCGGGACTTTCAGAAGTGCTCATTTTATTGTGAACCGCCTATAAACGGCGTGCCGACATGATGCGGGTCAGTGGAGCGTGAGGCTCGAGTTCTCCCATAAACGGCAGTTTCACTTCTGTATTCATAAACTTTCTGTGATTTAGTCATGTCCCGCGGCTTGCGCAAACGTCGTATGTATGCGTAATAATGACGTCGTTATACATAGCCAAGGAATTAACTATTACGAAGCTCTGAAGTGCAAAATAATGAATTACGAATCATGCGAGTCGTGTTTCGGCTCATCAGGAAGGGAGGCACGCTACTCTATACTTTGGAACTCCTACCAATTGGAACTACCGCTATACTAGTAGCTAGTAGACAGAGTAGGCTACATGCTAAAATATGCATCAACTACTCAACATACTGGTTATTGCAATAGTGATAGTAGATTGAGTAAGAGGTGTGGGTTGTAATAGATTCACACAAAACTGGGAAAGCGAAAGACGTCTCTGCTTCAAACTTTTTAGAAATGTTGATAGCTAGAGGCCAGGCAATTTTGCAAATTACTTGTTTGGTAGACATTCCTCCATACACTGGCTGATCTTGTGTTCATTTGCTGCTATAGTAATATGAAACATTGTGTTGGCACATGATTCGATCATTATACTTTCATTTTTTAATTAAAACTTTATCAGAGTTGTTCAATGGGCGAGTATTAAGCCACCAGTCTACCTGGGGCTGTTTCAGCATTTTGACACCGAGAAGCTGAGGAGTGATAAAGGCGGCATTGCCACGCGCATCAAGTGCGCCATCACCTCTATGCTGAGAGCTCTGAACTGGCATGTAGTAGTCTAATCGTGCTGCGTGTACCTGTGGGACTTCAACTGGCGCTCATTTTACCTTATTGGCGGGTATCTGCAGAAAAACACAATGCAGAATGCTCGAGTACTTTTGTGTGAATATGAACAGAACATTCTGAGATAAATGCGCATTAAAAAAGCCGCTTTTAGCTATGTCGGAGTAGGCCTACTCCAAAATTGTTATTATTAGTACATAATGTCTTGAAAGTAATCCACGGGCATAGTCTGAAGTTTTTTTACTTACCTCAGCAAATTCTTTGCATGTTGCACATTTTCGTGAAAAAAATACCTTGGGTTCAAACACGCAGTTCAGACATCAGACAGGCAGGCCCCTTAATAACGTTACAGAATCATTGAAAATTTTAGTTTTTCTTACTCGTTATGTTGCTGACAACATGTCTTCAGCTTATCGGAAAGTTATTAAGCTGATACGGAGTATCTTTGTGCTTAGTTTGGCCATATTTCTTGAAGTGTCTGGTCTGGTAACAGGAATGTTTAAACTATCAACTCAGTTCTCATCGTAATTTTCATTCGTATATGTTTATCTTCGGCTCGTACGCTGTTTTCGCATCTGAGTACGTCCATTGTGTAAGCCCAGTACTGTATTTAAATTCAGGGAGTGTCTCTTTTCGCCTGCGACTGTCCCTTACGAAACGTCTCCGATGCGACCACTTCGACAGTCAACTACTTCGAGGAAAGTTGTGTGGATCGCAGGAGCACTTATGGGGTCTCCACACGCAAGCGGGAAATCGATACTTGCGGTCAAGGAAATGTGACAAGACTTGAGATTGAAGCTGTCTGAGGGAACAAGTTTTCTACATGCCCGACATGCCTCTCGCAGACTTCCCAACAAAAATGTCTCGAGCGATTTTGATATACACTTTAAGAGAAAGATCCCACGAAGTTAAGCAAAAGTATTAATAAAGATCGCCAGAGATCTCCGCAAAAGGACTCTCTGGAAAACCACGGAAAACAAATTTAAAACCAAAAATGGCCAGCCTTTCGAATGATAAATTTTAAAGTGATTAATAAAGAAAATATCTTCTTCAAATGTCATCACGTGCCTATTCGTAACCGAATTGTTTACTGCCGTAATAGTTTTGAAAAGTGCCTGTAAAAGTATGAACCGATGAAGAAAGTAATCGGCCTCCGAAAATTAGAAGGAAGAAATGTTTCAACTGTGTAAGACAGAGAAAGTAAATCAATAAAAATACAACCCTATTCGTAAAGAAAGCATCAATCGCCTTAAACGTTTCTAATCGTGCTTGGTAAGACACGAACAATAAACGGCAGGCGGCGATCGCTTCGCCACGTATTAAGGGCTACAGGAACTAGAGTGTACGGCAAGATAACGTCGCTCACGCGCAGCATCGCTGAGAAAGTCACAGGCACGGCAACACTGGGGTTTAGGTGGACCAATTCTAGTCTTCTGCGCATGCTCCTCCCAGCATGCACTCGCAAGACAGTTGTCACAAGTCACGTGGTCAACAGCGATCAATGTGTTTGTTTACGTTTGAATTTCCCACAGCCATGCCCTTTTATATAAATAAAACACTACTAGTAACTTGAACATTTTCTAGTTGCATTATATGTAGGTAAGATTGAGAGTTTAAACAACTGAAAATATGTGATTACCTTAAACGGTGTCCTAACCTCAAATCCTTTCCACGTTATTTTCTGACAGTGCTATTTGCGAGAAAAAAATGTCCAATATAACAAGGAGAGAGGAAGCTGCGCAGCTCGGATGAGTACTCCACTCCGCTATTTCCTCTACGAGCCGCACGGGCTCATTGCAGTCTGGACTTCAAGCTTTAAGGAGCTCGGACACCGACAACCCTCGGATGGCATTTCTTATTTACATTCAGTGCTGCAGCCATATTGGGCTTCACGAACAGAAACGACGAAACAACAAATCTCGCGGGGCTGCGGTGGTTTAGTGGATAGATTACCCGCCTCCCCCCCCCCCCCGTGGTGAACCAGATTCGATTCCCGGCAGGGCCGCTCCCGGTTTTTCGTGTGTGGGAATCCTGCCGGACGACGCCGCTGGTCGGCGAGTTTTCTCGGGGTCTCCCGTTTCCCCCGCCCTAGCATTCCGGTGCATCACCATACTCACATCTCTACACCCTCATCGGCTCTCGAATTTCTCCACTCCAACAAATATCGCAAGGAAAGAGACTGTTCTGTAAAAAAAAAAATGGACAAGATTAGGTTGCAATCAGAAAGTTAGTTTATAACACAATCCGTTGGGAGAGTTTTGTTATCCGACGTGGACGCTGGGCAGCGAAGAAAAGAGAGCAATGAGAAATGGGGGAGTGAAAGCTTACTAAGATTGCCGACGTGGAAGTTACGAAGTAAGAGAATGCGGAACGACGGCGGAAGGGAGATGGAGGGTGAGGACAAGGGCGTAATTGACCAGACAGGAGAGCAGCAAGCGAGTGAATGATGCCCTGAGGGAAGGATACCGAAGGGCACAAAGGGCTGATGGCTGGGAGAAGGAGACCAGCTTGTACAAGCGGGTAGACTGCATAGCGACGTTCGTTTTAGCCAGTGACGTACCTAGAAACGGGGCTGCTAGCATTCGCAATCTATCCCGTTCGATCACGCATTAATTTGAGGGCAGAGGTGTTGCAATCGTGTGATATTTTGGTGTGCACTGTACATGTGTCTATTGCACTTTTTCTTACCCGTGCTGCATGCTGGAAGACGTTATCACCAGCATTTCATAAAAGGGAGTAATGGTAACTTTCGCAAATCAAATTACTCATCGGGAAGACTCTCAACGCATTGAGTACTGATTCCTCGCGGAGTACAGATCTGTCGTAAATATTTTTCACGTTCAATATGTATATACGGTCATTAACTGCGTTGCAGAGTTTTTGAAACACACGTTTTTCCACGAAATTATCAAACGTGCATCCAAGGTGCTGACCTACGAAAGAGCACACACTTCAGTCGAGGACTTTTGTCTGCTTTCAAGAGCCAATATAGCTAAAAACGGATTATTTTAAAGTGGTGTACCGGTCGCAGCGGCGCAGTTGCTAGAGCGCTCGCCCCACTACCAGTGCGAACCGGGCTCGATTACCGGCGGGGTCCCTCCCGGATTTTCGCATGTGGGAATCGTGCCAGACGATGACGCTGGTCGGCGGATTTTCTCGGGGATCTCCCGTTTCCCCCCGCCCTTTCAATCCGACGTAGTCACATACCTCGCTTCACCCTCATCGGTTATCAAGACCCCGGTGTTACGAGCCGTCCAAACCTCTCTACTATCTGCAAATCGATGCGTCATAAAATATGCGCGCCAGATGCATTTAAAAACAGGTAACTATAGGGTGTTCACGGTAAAGTGAGCACTTTTGAGGCCCTAATTACTATTTCCTTTCAGCAATTTTTATCCTTCTGCCACTTTTTAAAATAAATACTGCCGTGCAAATAATGAATATACTGTATATAGGCCTATTCCATCGCACTATTATTCCAATTGAGAGGGCTTTCAAAAGTGCTCACTTTACCGTGAATAGCTTATAATTCAAAGACCCTGCACTGAACCTTGCTTCAAACTTTCCTTTAAGATCCATAGGTAGACGTAGCACTACGTATGGCCATACGTTAAGCGGCGATGGTGTACTTGACGCTCGTAACAATCTCGCCCTTATTGCTCCCGCGCCTTTCGGCCTCGAACGCTGAAAATAGCACCACGTTGGCGGGCCTCTTTTATAACCGCCATGAAGGGGCTGGAGCCTGATCGGAGGTTCCTTTCATGTGGCCGCACCCATTCTCTGATTGGCTGCGCGAGGCTCTTGAACGGGCCATATATCTGATTGGCTTTTGCGTGGAAACGCTGCTACCTTGAGTGCAATATTCACTGCTGTACAATGCTAATCTACTTGAATACACTACACTATATCACTCAAGGTACAGCTACTGAAGGGGGTTGCTAAGCTCAGAATTTAAATGTAGGCGACACAGTTTTATTATACAACACTATATAATTTATTGAACTCAAGGTACACAACAATCTTATTATTGGATTTATCATCAGATTAACACAGATACGAATCTCTATAATTACTTACTATATTTACTTCTGACACATACTGATCATTCTTAATAGTGTTCCTAGCCTTAAGTGCAATGATCGCGCTAGTGACGTTAAGTATCGTTTTGGATTATCTCTACCTAGGCCGGCACCGTAGTATACAAGTCGTCTTACCACTGTTTAACAATGACGAAAGTGCAGAGCTCCTCTAGCCCAAGTCTGGAAGGCGATAGTCGTGTACTCTTCACTGGACTCCTCCAGCTGGGCCGCAGTCCTCTGCTGTTCTGCGCCCCGACACCTCCGTCGGGCGGTAGCAACCGCGAGTGCAGCGCGATGGCTCGACGTCAGTGAGAGAGAGAGGGGGGAGAGAGAGAGAGAGAGAGAGAGAGGGAGAGTGAGTGGGGGCGGCGCCCTGACGGCCCCATATATATGTGCGGAGTTTTGTAAACTACATTGCCGCATGTCCACTGAGCTTCTCAGTATGGTGGGGCGGCTGGTTTACTACAGCGTGCTACGGGAGATTCCTATTAGCTGGTATCTCGGCTGGGAAGTAGTTACAATTCGTTAACTGGAGAACGGCGTCCCAACATATGCTGGCCAGTGACACCATTTCGCTGGCATGTGCGGATAGTGTTTGCAGTATAAGCGGCTGTTTCCCTTCTGTATTTTTAATTATCCTGAGGTGCAGTGTTGCCATATAAATTCAGACCGTTGTGGTAAGTTTTGGGCATAAGTAAGGCCCGACAATGGAGGTAATAGTTGATGGAGTGCCAACAGCCTTTCTTCTCTACGTTTATCAAGTGAAGCCGATGCCTTGTCTGCTTCTTTCAACTGCGCATGCGCAGACCGATTGTTTACGTCAACCGCCATATTATGAGTGGCAAAAGTTAAATGGTAAGCAATGTAAAACATGCACCTTTTTGCCACTTCTAGCCCTGTCCTTGTCTTTCATTATCGGCTTCACTTTCGTACCTCGGCTTCCACACCATAGATTAAAACCTTCATGGACCCGACAGTTACAATGATTGATAAAATTAGGCTGTGAGTCCGGACTAGTTTGGCTCTGCCTGCCTCCAGAGCTGATTAGCCAGTCATAGACGCGCCTTTCATAAGTCGCATGTAGACTTAACCATTGCGGCTGAGACAAGGTCTTATGAAAATTAGTGGGTGGGAACAGAAAAGAACCTCAATGAGTTCGTAGCTATTAGTTTTGTAGTACCTGGTAACTTGTAAATATTTTTGTTTACTTGTTTTGTTAACTTTAGATAGGATAAGATAGTAATTTATTGAAATGCTTTATGCTTTCAAAGTTATTATAGCGAGGTGTGTAAATATGATAATTAAGACTGTCTCTATATGCTAGCGAAACTGTTATGCTTCCCATATTATTTGTTGTTCATGCAAGAACGTTTGCGTTAATCTCTATGAACTCGGAAATGTATTGCAAATGTAAAGAGGCGACACTTCTAATGACAAAATTTCGTTTAAATCAGCTTTTGTTTTTGTTTTGTTAGGAATATTATTATTCGTCTTCAGAAGGGCAAAAGAATGCCGAGGAGTCGGCCAAACTGATATTGAAAAGTTGCAAAATAATTGTTATTTTTTTCGTTCTGCTGTCCAGCCCTGATTTATAGAAGTGATATTATATAATTTGTTGATACTAAAATTGGACAGTATAAGATTTATTGAAGGACCGTGAAGAAATGACTTCAATCCCGGAACTGATGATGACCCGAGGAAGGACGATTGTATGCCACTGCTAGGGATCAATCGCTGCATCTGGAGTGTAACGGCCTACCAAAACTTCGAGCAACCGTGGAAGTACAGTGGCCAGTGTTCGAGCAGAGAGCTAGAGTGATCAACGGACACCGAAGGAGGATTATCGTCATCCCTAGGCGGCATTCCATACAAGGTTATATGTGGTCGTACATCTAATTAAAAGTCAATCGAAAGTTAATTTTATAATTTTCCGAAAATGAATACTTTTACTTTCCTCTCACTATGTTAGGTAAATTAATCTAATCTTCAACAAGTCGTGTCATCTCTTGATTGTTATTTTAGTAAAAATGTTGCTTTTGAATGTGGCTTGGATTGTGAACATCTGCCACTTTGTTCATATGAATATTTGATAAAGAGAACACACTCATTTTTTTTTCTTTTTGATATTAAAAAGATTTTCTAACAGATTTACCACATTTTAGTCCTTGTCTTTGGTAATTTAAAGAAGGGTTATTAATTACATCCTTATTTTTGCATGTTAGTTGTATATTAGTATCATTTGTCATATTGACGATATCTATGTCTAATTTACATGGGGTATTGTTACCTATGCTTGAATGAAGAATTGATTTTCTCGCTATTGAAATGTCCTGAAGCTAGCCGTGGCAAAAATATACAGTAAAATTAAATTTGTGACGTTTGGGAAGTGAAAGTTAAAATTCTCCCTTCTCCGTTACAGTTTATTTGTTTTTAAGTAGTGTACATCAAGAAACCCACCATGGAGTAGCTTCCTGTGTTACTTCTTTTAAAGGTTGTTCATTATAAAGGGAGCACTTTAAGATGTGTTATTTTTAAGTGTTGTCAGCAACATAACCCAATTTTAAGTGATTCCGTAACGTTATTAAGGGGCCTGCCTACCTGATGTTTGAACTGATAGGTCACCGCTTTAAGTCCCATAGGTACACGCAGCACGACGGAAACACTACACGCCAGCTCAGCGCCTTGCGCGTAGGGGTAATGGGGCACCAGGTACGCGTGGCTCTGAACCCCAACGCGCTAAAAGGCTCCAAGTAGACACCGCCCTTAACGGGTGCACTGAGTGAAATACGCCCAGTAAAATTGATTACGAATGAGGGAAGTAGTTTTATGACTTAGTAGAATTAAAAGTGTTAGGTAGACATTCGTGAATACTGAAATTATTTATTTTGCTTTCTGTTTTTTTTTATGCGTCTAAGTGATATGTAAAATATTTACTTTCCCAATAATTTTACAGTTTCATTTCTCCGACACGTTAATAAAGTGATCAGGCTTATGGCAATATTGATTTTACATATGGCGGGAGAATACACAATGCACAATGTTAATACACGTAGATCTTAAGCAGGGCTTTCAAAAGTCCTCAGTTTACTACAAACAGCCTTTACTAATGTGATTATCCAAACGAACAGTCATTTATTAAGGCTCCTGCTTAACTCCGGTAAGCTAATGTGGCATAAACGAAGACGAAAATTACATTCTTGATAAAGGGCACACTAAACCATTGCTTGACTGATATCCTAACCCGGTAGTTCATGTTGCAACAGCACACGCAGTGTTTATTTAGGGTGCATATTTTCCCTATTTTGTATTGTATGGTACTGCCGCATTGCTCATCCTAGTCACATGCTATTAAATTAAAATTTTCGATAAGTTCCTGCAACACTATAACGCTGAAAAATTTAAGGGGTAGCCAGGTTGTAAAATTACTTTCAATATTTTTAGCATATTACAGTTTTATTTCCCGTTGTTATATGAATCAATAGCCTGCAAAGAAAGCAGAATGGAGGAAAATTATTTTTAAAAAACGAAGGAACGTTGGAGATTTCAATATTCACAACATTTTTCGCCCAAATATCTAAACTGAACAATATTAATACGGTTTATAACTGCTCAAAATATTGGTCTGGGTCATCGAAACGCCATGAAGAATATTTTGGTGCTAATTTGATGCGCGGTCCATCTGTATTTCAATTTAAAAACTTAAGATAAAATTTAAAGTATAAACAGCTATAAAACTTATACTACAGGGGAACAAACTGTGGTATTTCAAATAAATTGTAGCAAGCTTTAAAAAACATTTTATCTAAACTTAGTGGAGTTTTTTTTTTAATTTGTACTAATTAAAGGTTTTATTTAAAGTGTAAACACTCGCCCTTAATAAAATAGCGAACAATATTTTTTTAACGAATGGGTATTTTAATTAGGTTATAATAGATATCATGTCAGTAAAGATCAAATGTACCTACTGGAATCTAGATAAATAAAACTTGTCGGCTCTTAATTGGCCTTAAGTGGTCGCTTACAATATTTTTCTTAGTCGCGTGTTCTCATTATTATGTTCTATACGGTATATATGTTAAGAGATCAACAAACCAAGATCAACACTAAAAATGTATTAAATTTAATGCGCTCGCTGTTGTTACGTTCAGGCAGCGCCATTTCAAATGAGATCAGTCTGGTGGTATTCGTAGCCGGATGCTCTGACTCCAGGACCGATTTGTCATTCTGGCCACGCCGAAGAATATGACGTGAGATATGAGCTGGAGGTGGGATAGAGGCGGAATGATGAAAAGGGTCGAAACCTGACTGCCCCGAGGAAACCCTCACGCTAATGTGGAGATTTCTTTAATTTGGGGGGTACACGTTAATGTATGCACTAGTTTTAGTGCTTCGTGGCCAAATTTAAAAGAAGTAATATATAAAAATATATTCTTGTCATTATAGTCTGTTAACGGTATCTTCACATTTTTAAATAAAACTTTTAAAAAATTCACTCCATTGCATGACGTGTTTGATTGTTTCATGTATCACAAGTGTTGTAAACTTCTGTTAACATAAAATTATCTCGGTTTAGGTTAATTTGAATTTTACCTATATGTTATCTATCAATTATATTCCATTTACAATTAATGGAAACGAAAACAGTGAGAAAACATGTGTATGTTATTGGTGCCTAGTAAGAAATCATTCTATAGCAAAATTTTATTAAATTGTGTGCTAATGAATTCAGTGCATTGTCCCTATGGTGTACTTTTCTATATTTAGTAAAGAACTGTTTACATGAGACGGAAGAAGACCCTGAATAACCAGGACATGTTGGAAATAACCAGGAATGGAGTAAACACAGAAACCTGCTGTACGACAGCAATTAATATTTATGTTGTTACTGTTATTTTTCTGTTTATTCGACAACTTATTTAAATGACTGCTGACACTACACGTGAGAATATGGTCGAAATTACACCTAGGTAAAAAAAAGCCCGTAACTTTGCTTATTAATATGTAGGATAATCACGCCGGTAAAATCTATGACACCAACATGCCTGTCGCGCCCACGACGCGAACAAATTAGAAATATTGAATATTCGTAAATCTTGTGACGTGGCCGATTTTATGTCGCGTTGACGTCACGGAAGTATCGATGTTGATTGGCTGGAAAATGATTTTATTCTTTTTGCCATTGTGATGCCAGGATTATTGACAGCCACCGAAGTCTCCATATTCACGATCTGTGTGTGTGTATGTGTGTGTGTGTGTGGCGGACCACCACGCTAGTTCTACAGAGGCGCCGATCTGCGGCCAGCGCGAGTCTATAATCACCTATGGGTCACAGCCGATGTAGGTGGAAAAGAGGGCGGGAAACAGCTTTGAAGTCCTCACCTCTGGAGGGGAGGATCTAGGTTCGGTGAACGGAGATGTGGAGTGATGTGGCGTGGGACTGAGGGGGTTCAAAGGTTGGCCAAGTCACTTCAGTGGAGAGCCTGGTCGGCTGTGGAGGTTAATCCATCTGCCCTCGCGCAGCTCTACTGGAGTCCGAACGTACCGGCTGGAGGTTGATTAACCGTTCCTGCACGGCTGAGGAGGGAGAGTCAGAGAAAGAGACAGTGACCTTGAGCATCAGCGAGCGTGAATCGAAGTGAAGATGAAGCAGTCGTGGAATGCAAGGGCGGGGAAAACGAAAGTACCCTGAGAAAACCCGCCCGCCAACGGCAACGTCCACCAAGTTTCACATATGTGAAATTGCGTGTGCTTCCGCCGGTGAGTGTAACCCGGTGTAGCCTTGGTGGAAGGCGAGTATTCTGATCTCTATCTACACCACCGCCCCAGCCTGCGATGAGCAACAGCTGTGTTCCAGTGCTGAGCGAGACCGAAGTAAACATTCAGTTTTTTCGGTCACTAAATACAACGGGAACTCTTCATAAGGTCGGCGCAAAATCGCTTGAGTGCCGACTCGAATATACGACATTTTTTATTCACTGATTAATTAACTTGGACAGTCGTCGTTCCGGATTCTGCACGTTATGCTTCAAAGTGTACTTACATCGGAGACCCCGTGTAAAGTTAGTCGACCATCATTAATCCTGAGCAATAATGATCCACAGTTCACACTTGTTTGTCGTCGCAAATTTACAGGCATTCGCTTCGAATCAAGCTACGCCCTACACGGGTACCAGTTCTATTGACCACTGTATAGATCTGCTGGGGAAATTTCCAGGTCCTTAAACAGTTATTGTGTTGGGTCTAGGGTTGCAAACTGCCCCGTATTGATAAAACACGGCGTCAATGTTTTATCAATACGGGGCAATTTACTGTTAGGTTTAGGCTGCTACTGTAACTCAATGGCAGAATATATTGGAAGAATACAAAATGAAGGAAAACTACCGATTGTGGAAATCCCATGTTAAAGAAATTTTACCTCAGCGTGTTGATATTAAATATAGGAGTTTCAAACAAAATGTAGTTTTCACGAATTTTTTAGGAAAATTTCCCTACAGCGGAGATGTTTCGATAACATTGTGTATAGCCTGCTTGTAAGTAATTTTTAGAATTCGTGTTTTACAAAAATAAAGGTACATACTCACTATCTGTATTGAAAAAAATAAGCTCCTGAAAGTTCGTAAAGAATGTATTTTGTTTGAAACGCCTATATTCAAATTTAACGCACTGAGGTGAAATTTCCTTAACATTTGATTTCCTAATTGATGTTGGCAACTGCCAGCCAGTAGACAGTGCCCTTAATGTTTTATCATTTCTGGCACCCCTCTCGAGGTTCGTGGCCGTAGATATTCGCCCCATTTTTTCCCCCACCCCGACCACCCAATTATTGACAAGCCTGTACTGCTTCCCCACCCACGGCCGTCCTATGAAAACTCCGGGATGGATTCGGGGATAGGCTAGTCATCAAACGCTCGTAATTTTATGCTGCCCCTCCGCAATTGGCCCGCGATATATTTGGAATGCCACGGAAGTCTCTGGGTCAATAACTAAAACACTGCAAGAGAAGGGGAGCCGAGACAATGGAAAAATGACAGCACATCAATAATGCGGACGACTACGATGTATAACCTGTAGGTAGTTGAAAATGTAAATTTTTGGCTACGATGTATAACCTGCAGGTAGTTGAAAATGTAAATTTTTTACGTATCTATCTATACGACCAAACTACAGCAGACGCGATTACTGTAATGTAAACAATTTATTATTAACAATATGTCAACGAGTTGTTGCGTTCCCATATGGGGACCACACAAGTTTTATGGGGAAACACAACACTGATAGAGAACAAGATATTATTTCACTACGTCATGTACGTAAAACTATTAAATATACATCCTGTTACATTATAAATCATAAAAAACTTTACATTTTACGTTAATATCTGAAACTGCACCGGGGGAGCTCGTTATGTTAAGTTGCTCTACCTGCAAGTATTTATAGCCTATACCATCTAATAAACTATTGCCGCGTATCGAACTAAGAGTACTTCTGTTAACTGCTAGAACGGCTTTACCTTTGTGTAGCCGAAAGCTGATTGTTATTACGGCTACGGCGAACGAAACCCCATCTGGTGGTCCATGTTGCTCCGTCGTCGGCTGGAAATAGAAAGACCTCGACCTCGACTCTTCGATAGTCTTAAATATGACGACCGTTTACAATTCTTGCGTTTATTTGCAAACTGCCAGCGGCTTGTTTCCTGATTACTGCGGCGGTGCTACGCTTCCGTGACCTCACTCTCGTTGCAGCTGGGATGGCGCGTTCATGCTAGGAATTTAGCTAAAGCATGCCCACGCCATAACAGAATGGAACGATAGTTTATTTCACCCAAATTTTGGAATCTTTTATTTGCTAACACATTGTGTTAGTTGCGGACCTTTAAAATAATTGAGGGAAGAGATGGAGATATTTTGTCTGTTGTATAAGTTGAAGGTGCTCGTGATTCTATCCAGTGAACTTCTTTGCTGCGTGTTTAAAAAATTAGTTTAGGGTCAAGACGAGCAGAAAGACAAGACAGAGCGGCTACAGTCAGATCCTACCACCTTCAAATGGTACCCTAACCTGACTGGTGCTTTCAAATAAAGTCAAAATATAAAGTAGGTCTCCTACGACAAAGTTAGAAGTAATTTCTCAACAGGTTCGTTTTTCAATGGAAGAGAAAATCGCTGAATATACAAAACATTGATTTCATCAATCAGTATAAAATATGATATAAATATATACCCTACAATTTTTATCCTCAAAAATTGAATACAGGTCACCACCATACATACTTTACTTATAAAATATAGAAGTCACAATTGCTTACAATGACTTTATGGTAGAATACTTCTGCATTGTACAAATAAGTACAAATAGCCGTGAGGCGGGAATACCAAATACAATGTCTTAGAACTTGGCCGTGAAGCGGCTTATGTGTACATGTGTATTGTTCCAAGATTTCATTATACACAAACATTAAAATTGGTGGTCTAAAAGTAATTATCTGACTAACCTACTCTTACATATTTTTCTTTAAATACTTTTATCAAAACACGTGAATACTGTTTTCCCCCGCTGGTCATCTCCGCCCATAGCCTAAGACGAACCTCTTTATGTTCCCTCGGCTGACCATCTGACCTCGAGGAACTTCTATTTTCGGGTCTCTATAGTCGAGAACCCGACCAAAAAAAACCTCTAAAATTGCACAATTTGGCAATAAGGTCTATGAAAATTGAAACTGTAGAATCTGGAAGGCGAATTCACAAATGACGCATGTACGCCCTACCGTAACGCCATGGCAGTTCGGCAACACAGCCTACATCTTATGACGTCACATACCCAGTAACGCAGGGGTGCGAGACTCGGCGCTTACTCGCAGTAAGGAGTCAAGCTTCGAGGAAGCCCGCGCCATTTCTACGTAGCAGACCGTTTGCTGCTACCGTTGCCGCGAGGATCAACGGTGCAGCTTTCAGATGCATTTTTAAAAGACAGGAAATGGTTTTCCACAAACAAAAAAAAAACCTCCATGACTGGCAGGCGTCGAGAATGACGCTGATATTCGGACGAAAATCCAGTGGAATGGGGTGTTCGAAGACGCAGGGCATCTCTTCGTCCACTCAGTGAAGTGCTGACTTCAAAGAAAGACAGCAGTCAAGAACCCGGGGTTCTGTAGGAATGGCCAGTCCCGGGGTGGCTCCAGCAACCTCCGTGGCTCCACCGTAGTAGTGCTCAGCAGAAAAATGCTCCATCCAGCTCTAGATGCCATCTCGCCCTCATAGATGCGAACAAAATCGTCAGCAATATGAACAAACCAGACATGCTCAAGCGAACTCGCAGCAGCTCAGCAAATTTACCAAAACCAGCATCACGGGGCTACCGTGCTCCTAACTCCTATTTCCTACACTTAAACTAAGTCGAATCGTGAAACAAGTCATAGTAAAAGCACACTAGAAGAAACATGAGACACTCACACGAATAGAAAAAAAAAGAGGGAAACACCAAACTCTCGTTCTATAGTACAAGAGACAACTCAACACCTAAAATGTAAGGCGTTGGTTTACTTAAACAACTTCACGTATGACACATTGGTTTTATTCCTTCGATTGGGAAACTTCTCTACTTCCATGAAAACTATGACAGGTGATAAAAATTACTTAATAATAAACGGACCCAAAAATTTCGGCGCTAGCTAAGCACTTAATTTAGCTGCCTTTGAACTCTAATAATACGTTTCCAACAATACCCGAGCTTCCACTTTGAAAAACACATGACCAGCCTTCTGAATTTACTTAGTAGCTAGGTTACGATAGTACCTATGGAGTTTCTTAGAAGCTTCCATCCATACTTCGTTTAATTCATTGGGTTACAAAGATTCCCAACAAAGAATTTAAACACCAAACGTTAAAGATTAGGTGAACATCACTCTTCCTAAAAAAAATTGAGAATTTGTACTTTTAGTTGCCTCATTTTGTGTAATATTAAATGCTAAAAACCATCGATAAAGCACATTATCCCACTCACAGGGCGTACCATTCTGGAAAGTCTTCAAGGACGCTTTCAAAATGCAGATAAAGCACATTATCGCACTCACAGTGCGTACCATTCTGGAAAGTCTTCCAGGACGCTTTCAAAATGCAGTTATAGCGCTCCACGATATTCGCGCGAGGGTAGTAAGGTTAAGTCTGAAATAATTTAATTCCCTACAAAAAGGCTAAGTTCTTTATCTCCATTGATTCAAAATACCTAGCGTTATCTGTTACTAGATGCACAGGCAATCGAAAAATAAAATGTACGTACATCTGGTGTGTCACATAGCTGTTATATGTTAGCTATCAGAAATATACAATATACGTAAAACTTGGCATATGTTCATCATGTAATTTTCATTTCAAATAACAACAATCAACCTTGCTCAGTGTGGCAAATATTACTTATGTGTCTGATACATAAACAATCAAGTACAGTTCCCATAAATATGTTAGACGATTTATAATTACTTGAGTAGCAAAACATTATTACTGTGGAAACTTACATAAAATTTCAATATTCTTCTGTTACCGTTAAGCCAGTCACTATTAAGCCACTTGGAATAATAAATATATAATTAATTAATTGTTCGTAAGATTTACTAGGCAAGTGGGACACCACATACATTTACACATTTTACCTAGAAACTGATTCTGGTATTTTCAATTAGTTATTAACTATCCAGAGGTAGGCATATTTCAATAATTGAAAAGAGTATAAAATTTCAGTTTCAAAGAAATATTTTAACTAAACCAATTGAATGTGTAGACAAAAAAAAATTACTCACTCATGAAATATTCAATGAATAATTGCATACAAACAGAACTAACTCGTAAAAAGCCTATGGCCCTGGAGGCCTTGAAAACACTGGAGTGCACCCCGTACAAACCACCTATCTAAAATTATCAATACAGATTTTATTTTAATTGGGAAATGTTTCACTTTTTAAAATCTATACGTGACAAATATTTCAATCATATTTTACGTCACAAACGTTATAAGAAACGAGTTCAAGTAATTATGACGTAGTTACATAGTGACGTGGTTAATGTGGTCCAGATGATAACAAGATACAGAAATATTTCATGAATCTGGAACATAGGTGATACTTCTCCAGGGGAACACAAGAAGCTGGAGAACAGTTCAAATTTGATAGACTGGTGTGGAATTAATACCGGAATGTGGAGGAGATGAATAGTTTAAATGATACTTCGAGTGAAACTTCAAATGAAACTTGGAATAAAACTTCATCCAAAACATGATCCCTCTGGAACAAATGAACAAGGAAGTTTGTAGAAAATTAACTACTTGTTCCAGAGTCAATAAAACATGGCAAGTACTACCAGAGAAAGACTGATGCTGTACTCACCTATCTCGGAGGGAAGGGATGGAACTGCGTAGGATGATTGAAAATAAATCACAAAAATCAAATATCCTACATTATTACTACTAACTCTGCATTAGTCTACATGATGCATCTAATACTAAATAAACTGCTACAGAGGGATCTCCGCCTGCAGCAACCTCCCCGAACATGGGAGCACACCATGAACACGTCATGTTGCAACCGTGCCTGTGCAGAGAGTCAGGCAAAAATTGGTTGGCAGTGGTGAAAGAATATGAAATCGTGCGCTGCGCATGGTCACAAAGTTAACAAAATTTATTTCAGAAGCCATTCTTAGAACACTAGGGTTACCACAAATGGTCCATAACTATAAACAACTGTTTTACAGCAAGAATTATGTATGTTGCACCTCTGGCAAGTAAAGCGGACAAGGTACAGCGAAATGCATCCCACACCTTCAGGAATGCGAGCATACCAGCTAACATCTTGTTGCAAGCTGAGCTGTCTACCATAAGCAACCAGCTTCCTGCCAGGCTTGGCAGCGAAGTTAACTCTGTACTAACTCCAAATACATGAATACATGACTGAAATAAAATTTCTGAAATAACATCAACGTTGACCAAAACTTTCCAAACATACTGGCACAATTAGTTAGGGGAAAATATATAAGTATATTAAATTAGGTAAAATATGTAACATAATGTGCCACGCAATTTTGGAAAACTTTTACAATAGCAGAGACCCCCCTCTCCCCCCCTTAAAGTGCACGGTCAGGTGTTTTGAAGAAAACAGATGAGGAAGAAAGTACCAAAACAATGATTCAAAACATTAAATGAGTTGAACAGATTATGTACTAATTTAATGGATCTCAGCATGAAAAAGAAACTAAATTTACTGAAGCTATCTGTATCTACAAGAATAGCAGTAACGCCTGATTTTGTCCGGGGCAGTGGCCCAAATACATCTAAATAAACCCTTTCCCTCGGAAATTGCACAACTGATGCTGAATACTGTCCCTGAGCCCTGGTGGTATGTGGTTTCACCTTCTGACAGTTCTCACATCCTCTAACCCAATATTCCACCTCCTGGGTTATTCCCGGCCAAAAGAACATTTCTTTAATCCGTAAAATTTTCTTCTGTTTCCTTTAAAACCCCCCAAAATATGTATTGTGATGATACTGAAAATCGTAGAATGGAGAGATGTTGGCACTAAAATACTAAATTTGCCCTTGTTGTCAACATATCCTGCCTACCCTTTGTGAATTTCATACGCGGGAGAATTTCCAGTAAGAATAGAGGTTCGAATAGCCTGACAATCAGAATACACTGCTTGATGATATTGAAATTTTATACATGCATGAGGAAAATCATGCATCACATTGATCTGTTCTTGACCTATTCCCACAAGATATTCTATTATAAACGCTGTACGTGATGTTTCTACAGGATGAAATTAATCTTAATGAAACATGCGGGACAAACATTCCGCTACTCCGTTGTCTACTCCTTTTACATGCTTTACCGAAAACTGAAATTTCGTAAATCTAAGTAACCATCTAGTAATACGTCCTACTGGTTTATTTATGGAAATAATACAACTCAGCTCAGGATTGTCTGTATGACGTACAAATTCACTATTCTCCAGATAATCAGGGAACTTCTCCATGCCGTATGTGGCAGCAAAAACTTAATTTTTATACACCGAGAATTTCCGCTCTGCGGCTATCAACAAACGGCTCGCGAACGCAACCGGGGTTACATTCCCAATCACCTCTGGGCATAACACAGCACCTAAAGCCAAAGAGCTATTATCTTCCTAGTGAACTGCTTGTCAAAATCGGTCAAAGTTGAAACTGGCGGTGAAGACAACATTTCTTCAATTTTTTAAAAGCATTTACCAGAGGTTCACCCCATACAAAGCCAGCCCATTTTCTCTTCAAGGCATTCGAGGGCTCAGCAATAAGCTCAAATTCAGGGATAAACTTGGAGTAGAAATCCGCCATCCCTAGAAATTTCAGGGTGCATTAGAGTTTGCCACTAAAGATCACAAAACCCAAATACTTAACATATTTCCTCGCCCAAGTGATATTTTCTGGATTTGTCATTAGCCCTGCATCAGCAAAGCTGACAAAACCAAGCGAATATGCTCAAGATGCTTGTTAATATAATTGCTATATATATATACAAACATCGTCTGTATAGGTAAACAAAAATATATACTGATATTTACCTGAGACCTGGAAAAGAATTTTCGACATCGCTTGCACCCCATAATAAACCATCATTGGTAAGCATTTCCATTGGTAATGTCACCAAGGAGTAACAAACCCAAGAACTTCCCTGGAATTTGAGTGCAAATCACACTGGAAAAATGAACAATTTAAATCCAAATATTGATAAATACCGTGCTTTCCCTACATGTAGAAAAACTGGTTCTATAGTTGGAATAGGATACTGGTCTTCAAAGATGATTTTATTTACTTAGTGGTAATCACAAATTATCCTATACTCTCCTGGCTGACGCTTCGGCAGAAGGAACGCGGGATTAGCATAATTACTCCACGATTCTTCCACAATATCCTGTTCCATTAAATCCTTTATAATTACCTTGAACTTTAGTACTTTAGGTGGAGAAAATCTGTAACGAACAGCCGTAACAGGTTCTGAGTCTTTCAGTTTTAACTCGGTAGGACACTACATGAAATGAACTAAACGAGTCTATACCATATCTGAAAACTCTATCTTCAAATTCTCAACGATTTGTTCCTCTTTCTCCGTCAGATCCTCAGACGCTCGCATAAGGCGATGCTTAAGACCTTTAGATATTAACTCACATGGCTGATCTGGTTTGTAACCAAACACAATTACTTTATTATGAACATCTACTGTAGCTAGTGTATGCCCCAAGAACTCAATACTTGACAAAAGGTCATTAGAAAACTCTGCTATCATGCGAAACATCATCTTAAAGGGAAACTTATCCAATTTTAATTTTAAACATGGAATGACATCGTGAATACAGCATTCCCCCGTCAGCTAACGAGAAACCAACTGCTTTGCCTTGCCTTGCCTTGCCTAGATCAATCCCTTTGACAGAGGTCCTTAATAAATAATTACAAAATCGTTGGCTAATGAAAGGGCATGACACATCGGAATTCAATAAATCTGTACCTTGGATTTTGTTTTTAACAACTAAGGGTACTTAAAGCAAACCCTGTTTCATTTCACACTGAAAACTATTTATGCTGCTTTCGCCTATATTTTTTATCCGCTTAGGACATTGCACGTTATGCCCCGGCTCAGCGCGAAAGAAACACACAATATCCTTCCGTGATTTTCCTTGTTACACCTTTTTCTCCCAGCTCTGTATGTATAAATATCCACATCAGAGCTCAGATCCCCTTTTCCTCTCTCACTACACCTCACACTACCAAAAGTTTGACATGCAGTATGTTTACAGAATGGAACATGTGCACACTACTCTGTTGCCCAACCTGATGCAAAAGCGCTTCTTGGTAGTCCCTGACCTACACATGCTTGTGGTATTCCTAACCTGCACCAAACTCGCAGTGATCCTGACCTACTCCAACTTGAAGAACTTGGCCTTGAGAATCTTTATCGCCACCAAATGTTTTTCCTGACTTAAAAAAAAAAAAGCATAACGAGCAACATGATTGCATATACTTCATTATAGCAACAGTTGCGAGTGTTGTCTGACTTAACTTTTGGTGCAACACTATCAAGATTAGTTCTTTCCTCTGCGTCACCAAAATTGTACGAAAGTGGTGAGCTTACTTACGAAAATAAAATATCTGCTGTTGCTAGGTAACAAATTACTAAACATAATTTGTGTAAAATATTCCTTCGGAAATGGCATTCCCAACACGTTCACCATCTTCAGTATTTCTACTGCAAATTCACGCATTGACTGCCTTGACCTTTTCCAGTAACTGCATTTTCATTTTCGCTACCGTCACATCTTACGACACCTGCTGAAGGCATGTGTTCGTGACACGCACGATGTCCCAATTTTCATCTCTAGCTAAAGTAAAAAATTAGTGAGATATCTCCGGAATTATAAACAAAACCGCAGCGTTCAATACTTGTTTGGAAGACATTTAATGTAAGCAAATTATTAAGATTTACAAAAAATTCTAAAACAGCTAAAAATGAGTCTACGTGACAGTTAATTTTTACTAATTCATCTGGTTATTTATTTATTTGTTTCAATAAAGGACTGGACTCACTCATTTCGTGTCGTACAGCCTTCATCGCATCCTTCCGTGCAGCGCCCTGGCCTTTACGCGCAATTACAGGATTCCGTCAGTTTTAAATACCTACTTGCCCGCTTCTTGCAGCATATTGGCGAGCGCATTTTTGACAGTCCACCCTGTCGACATTTTATATAAGCATTAATAAAAATATACCCACATAGCAGCCTTTCGAACCGGGTTGCTCTTTAACTGTAATATTTATGCTTCCTTTAACAAATTCTCCCAGGTAGATGAACGAACCTTGGAGTCATATTCACCATGCAATTCAAGAAGCTAACCAACTGGAGATCAGCAGAGTGGCGCAGGTTTTCTTTCCGCTTTCCTCGGAGCATCAGTATTCTGTGTACGAATAATGACGAACAGAAAGGCAAGTAGGAGCAGCTACAGCCACATCGTACGATCTCCAAATTGTACCCTAATCTGGTTGATACTTTCAAATAAACTCAAAATAATAATCAAGCTTCCTGCGGCAAAGTTACAAGACATTTCTCAAAAGGTTCGTTTTTCAATTGAAGGAAAAATTGCTAATTATACAAAAAATTTATTTTATTAATCAGTATAAAATTTTGGTAAAAAATATACCCCATAGATATGATAATCATCAAATTAATAGAGATGATTGCCATAAATAATTATCTTAAATAATATAGAAGTTACAGTTGCTTACAATGACTTTATGGTAGAATACTTCTACATTGTGCAGACAAATACAAACACTCGTGATGCAGCAATACCAAATACAATGTCATAAAAACTTGGCCGTGAAGCAACTTAGTTTACGTGTGTGTCATTCGTCATACACAAACAATAAAATTGTTGGTCCAAAAATAATTATCTGCTTGACTTATTCTTACATATTTTTCTTGAAAGACCTTTAAAAAACCTTCAGAATTGCACAGTTTGGCAATAAGGTCTAGAAAAATTTTAATTGTAGAATCAGGAAGGCAAATTTACAAATGGCGCGTGCACGTTCTACCGCAACGCCATGACAGTTCGGCAACACAGTCTACATCTCGTGACGTCACATGCCTAGTAAATCTGAAGTGCGAGACTCGGCGCTTGCTCGCAGTAAGAAGTCGAGCTTCGAGGAGGCCGGCGCCATTTCCACGTTGCAGAGAGTTTGCTGCTACCGTTGCCGCGAAGATCAACGGTGCAGGTTTCAGATGCATTTGAAAAATACAGGAAATTGTTTTCCACAAACAAAAAAACCTCTGTGGCATGGCAATCGTCGAGAATCACGTTGACGTTGGGGCGCAAATCCGGTAGAACGGGTACATGGAAAGACGCAGGGCATCGCAATATAAGTACACAGATTTTGAACAGCACACACCATAAAAATGACATCACTGGACAGAAATGTGTCTCGAAAAGCCGTTCGCCAATCAGCATTTGTTAACACATGTATAGGCTGTTCACGGTAAAATGAACACTTTTGGAAGTCCTGCTTACGCTCTAGCTGTATGCACGTTGTGTATTCTTCCGACATATGTAAAATTATAATTGGCAATGGCCTCCTCTCTTTAGTCATGCGTAAGTCAAGTGAAATTGTGAAATTATTAGGAAAGTAAATATTTTACAAATCTGCTCACTTTTGCACTTCGCTGGGTTAGAAGAAAAACCGAACAAATCACAAATGGTTACCTATCATATTTTATTCGGAGTTCAGATCTGGAACTACTTTCCATCAATCGTTACCAACGTTACTGGGCGAGTGTCACTCAGTGCACCAGTTAAATTAAATGCAGGTAGGAGCAGTGACCTTTTTCTAAGGTTCATTTCAAAAGTGTTCATTTGATCGCGAAGAGCCTTTAGGTGCCAGTAGCCTACATGCTAGCAGGCAGTCCAAAAAATAAGGCATCGTTTCGCAGCATGCTGTATCGAATCAGACAGAAGGAACATTTCCACAGCATCTCGCATTCATCACAGAGAATGAGTGCGTCCTTGTCGAAACACTAGCACGCAATTTCGCCTCTATAGTCTATTCACAGTTTCTTCGGCCTTTTTTGAACCAAACCTTTGAAAAATCTCCCCCTGTATCACAAGCGTTTTATACTTCTGTTCAAAAAAGTTACGTTTTTTTTTCTGTTAAATCGAAATGTTATTCTTATTTATAAATAATCTGAATAAAAAACAGGGGGAAAAAAAAGGTATGTTGGTAGCGCTTAGTGACAAATAGTCCTTATACGGAATACTGTTACTCTCAGTGTGCACGAATGCAGTGCGTTGTCCTATGGCGTAATTCTCCAGGCTTAGGTAAGGTTAGTTGAGTGAGGTGGAGGAATATCCTGAAAGTAGAACTTTAGCAGGGTTTCAGAAAAGGCTCTAGTAACCGTGAATGGACTAAATGTACTTATCTACTCTCTGATTGGGCTTTAATCCCTTTCCATTTTAAAGAGGATGATATACTAATACATTATATACCGACGGCTGCCGGTCCTACATCATAGCAAACTAAATGATTACAGTTTTTCAAGAGTATTTTGAGGAGTTTGAATAGGACTGTGGCGCTTGTGGCCCACTTTTATAGCTTAAAGCTGCAGCTTGCTCATGTGTAAGTGAGGCAGATATTAACCCGGGAAAATAACTGCCTGTCGTGTTTGTGTGCACGTGTGAAGGTTGGCGCTCGTTGCTGACAATATGATCCATGTATGAGACGCTCACCCACTTTTTATCCGACCAGTGAGAATTATGCTGCTTAAATAGTGAACGCTTACCATTCATTTGCAAAGCGATAAGCGCACTTTTAAATCGTAAAACTAAGGGGCCCGCCTGCCTGCACCGTTTTTTCTCCTTTTTTGGCCGAGAAGCGTGATATCTATAAGGGCTACAATGGCACGCGCTACAAGTGAGCCATCGCCGCTACGCGCAGGGCACTGAACTTCCGCGCAGTTTTCTCGTAGTGCTGCTTGTACCTATTGGACTTTCAGCGGCGAGACTATCATTTTACTGACTAAAAGTCTGTTTTAAAGTTCAATACAGGCTTCCGTAATAGGTTCGTATTCGGTTATAAGCTGTTCACGGTAAACAGAGCACTTTTGATGACCCTACTTAAGATCTACTTGTATACACGTTTGTATTCTTCCATCTTATGTAAAATTAACACTGTCATGGGCCTCATCGCTTTTTTTCTAATTTTGGATTTAAAAGTGCTCACTTGATCGTGAACACCCAATAGAATGTTTGAAGATACGATAGTGTGGAAAAGCCGTTTTTAGCTGTACCAGAGGTCTACAAAATAATATTTACAGCTTGCGTGTTAACTTTGAAGTACCGTGCCGTCCTCGTCTAGGGTGTGATGTCTTCTCGTAGGAAAACACACTGGCGAAATGTTGAGTAGCTTCGTCAAAAAAAACAGAATTGCAAACACTCTGCACCGTAGTTCCAGCACCATGCTGGCGGAACCCTTAATAGGAAGCTACAGATGTTACAAAAATCTTGGAACAAAATTTATCCCCGAATTATTGCTCTATTGGTTGACACTTTTACTCTACGCACGTTTACAGGCATTCAAGATGAGAGCTAGAATTGTGTTATTTATATGCACCATTATATGAATAGTTTTTTTTTTTTTGGCGTATGCTCCCACTTACCACCTTATTGGTTTGCACCACATGGACCCGCCTACCACCTGAATAAAATTTTTCTCTGGCTGGCTATCAGCCAATTAACTCCGAGATAGCAGTATCCTAATAAGACATCCTTGTGTACTTAACTATAGGCTGTTCATAGTAAAATGAGCACTTTTGAAAACCCTGCTCAAGATCTACTTGTATGCACGTTGTTTATTCTTCCGCCTTACGTAAAATTTACATTGCCATGGGCCTCGTCACTTTATTCATGCGTCGGTCAAGAGAAACTGTGAAATTATTAGAAAACTAGATATTTTAATTTATTTTAATTTATACACTTCGATGCTTTAAAAAAACAGAAAGCGAAAGAAATAATTTTAAGTTATCGTAAATGTTTACATAACACTTTTTATTCGATGTCAAGTTATGGAACTACTTTCCCTCCATCGTTACCAACTTTACTGTGCGCATGCCACTCACTGCACCCGTTAAAATATATGCACTCATAGGCAATGACTTTTTTCTGAGGTTGATTTCTAAAGTGCTCAATTTATCGTGAACAGCCTTTAGTAATAAAATCTTTATTGTTCGTTTTTTTTTTTTTTTGTTAAAAATGTATTATTGTCTTTATATGCAATAAATAGAGTTGATAAGTTGTAAAATTCTTTTAAAAATCTGACAAACGTCAACGAAACACTGAAACTATATGCACTTGAATTTTGTTTTCAGAGGCAGAGAAAATAACTTTTTTAGTGTCGCCTCAGTCAGACTCGGACATAGTGTTCCAAGTGTTAAATACGTACTTATCTAGCCAATCACCGAGAAGAAATCAAAGGCCATGAACACGAAGTATATCGTGACCAGTGGCTATGACGCTTACAGATGTTGACGTTGAACTAAGGAAAGCCGATCGGTGCAATATAAGCACATTAAAAGCATAATGTTTCAGTCGATTGCAAAAAAATATTTAATTATACTTTAGAGTAAATTTTTGCGTAAAATGAAAGCCTGTTAGTGACTAGCAGTTTCAAGAGGTCAGAATTATACTCTGAAATTATACGGGCTTTTTTTTTTTCTGTGGCAAAGCTGATTATGGGGAATAAAAGAGTTAAAATGTAGTGCATAAAATGTTTCAACTAAAAAACGATGTAAGCACGCGACATTAAAGAAGCAATGTTTACGCAAAAACTGGAAAAGTATTTTTCATGAAAATGTACGCTAATCACGTTAAATAGACCGCAAAAAAAATTCGAGAACCTCAACAACCGAGAGAAAACATTACTTTTATGCGAATGATAATAAGAAGCCCGTAGTTTTATAAAATGAATTTTACAAGAGCGGTAAAAATGTCAATATTGGAGACAAAAAAAAATAAATCAAAAAGTAACAAACGTATTTGAGCGATAAAGAGAAATGGTTAAGTTGAATAACTTATAGGACACAAACAGACAGTAATTTTAAAAACGACAATCCATGAACCAGCTAACGAAAAACAACACAATTTGCAAACAAGACAAGAAGCAAAACGATACGACTGTAAGGGAATTGACAGCTGACACCTGCTCCCGTCTTTGGGTGATGCAGACTGTCCAGTGTGGTATTCGACCGAGGTGGAACTATCATGTTCACCTCGACATACAGCAGAAAGATAGCGCCTATACATAATATGGCGAAAGTCGATACTCAACAGAGTGGATTTTCATTAGTTTTCACTTAACCGTAAACCAGTGAATTTCTTTCTGTACTAAAAATCTTTATGTTTTAGTCTCCCTCTTGTTTAGGTGACGTGCGAACTTCGAGTTTTTGTTTCCAATGTGAACAAAAATACGTTTACTATGACGTCAAGCATTTCTAGTTATGCGTATTCTGTCTATGAATTCGCAATTTTTTTTATAAAACGGAAATAATTTTATTTTAAAATTATTATTCCATATTCAATTCCTTAGAGTCGTTGATCTGTGTTGTCTTTTACCGCAAACTTCGAGAGCTATGGCAGTAAATTCTTATATTATCTTCCACTGAAGTACTTACATTTATGCAAGCATACTAGCAAACGTTGATGATCGCAGTATGCCGTGAACACATACATGTATACGTACGATATGTGCACACGTTATGGTCTATAAGTTATGTAGTATAACCACTTGACTTTATTTTTCTTTGGTGTCTCGTAGAACTCCAATATATATTTCTTAGAGTTTCGATCTCGGAATTTTGTTTAACAAAACCCATTTTCTTACAGGAAATTCCATTTACTAGTGTGTGAGAGAATTAATTAGAATGTTTAGCCTTTCATCACTTACGCTTGACGGGGAGTAATGAAACGTTGCTATTAATTATCTTTAACCAGCCTGAAAACAGTATATTTTTTAACAGCAGAGTTTTTACATTGTAACGAGTTTTAATTATACGGTCAAAGGGTCGCAGAACCTTTGCTGAAGAACGAGTTTGGGATACAACTGCCGAGGAGTGAACTTATTTTACAAAATGTTTAATATTCTTTGTAACGAAGGCGGCCCAAAAAATTTTATAAAGAAGCAGTTGAAATTTTACCATGTGTGTTAAATTTACTTGCAAACTAGCAAATTCTCCACTATGATAAAAGATTATAACTCTTTTATTACTATAGCGTGGTCTAGAGTAATATCACTGAAAAGCTAGCACTACGCTCGTGGCGCTTACTAAACACGTGTGTTCGCCTCGTGCATTCCGAAGCCTAGAGACCACATAAGTGATTTCTACAACAAAGAATCCTGGTTGAAACTTAAACAAAGGCGAAACATTCACCCCTGAACTCTGATAAAATATTCCCTAAATACCGCCGCCACAAAATATTTATCAAGGGCTTTCTCTTACAAGCATGCCTTACATGATTTCAATTTTATACCATAATATGATAACATGTTTTAAATTCCAATACAAAAAAACTATATTATTTTGTGAATATTTTACTTTGGCCACGCTACGTCTATGGTACGGGCTGCCACAAAGAGTGCAGTAAATATAAAAATCAAATGTTTTCAATAAAAATGTTAGGGCTTTATTGCTTTCACAACTGCCGTAGAGTCCGTATGTCTCTAAGATGACATGTTTACTCTGAAGTGCTAGAATAAAATCTACTGTAAGTCTATTTGATTAATTAATTACTATATTGATATATTTAAAGCTCGGTGCATTAAAGTTATGTATATATCACATCACTAATTCTTGTTTATTATTATGTTTGTTTTAGTTTCGTAGTAATTTGCTAGACTTTTAATTCGCTATTTACTCATTCCACTGTTGAACATTTTTTCTTCCATATCTCTGAAGTAGGTGGGTGTATGTTTTCTGTGAGTCACCGTATTCTCTTATATTACTAAATCGGTGTGAGCTGTATGTTTGAAGTCCACAGGACAGTACAAGAACAAGGAGATAACGTAATGTCTGGACCATTAATAACATATTACTATTATTATATTTTATTTATTATTAATTGGGCATTTTATAAGCATTGCTTAGGATATTCTTACCTTCTTATTTTGTATACTTCCGCCATATGGAATATTTACATTGCCAAGGGCCTGATCACTTTATTCATGCATCATGCAAACCAAATTGTGGGCTTGTTAATATGCAACACCGCGTTTTCATTTGTATAAAATAATAAACACTAACTTAAGTGGCCATAAATACAAATATTACAGTAAGCATGAGTCCCTTTGTGACATGGTGGGTTACTTTATAACATTATTGCTTTTTACTATTCTTCAACAAATTTTCTTACACTTTAAAGAGATGATTTCAAATAATACGTGGTTAAAATGGCACTACTGAATATCTTAAACATCAAATTTAAAAAAAAAGGAGGGTATTCAAATACTATTTCACGTGTCACAAAATCACCCCACATTTGTCACACATTATGGTATACTCCCAATACTACGCCAAATATTAAGAACTATTTTCATTCATTAGAGCCGCACAAATATCTTCACTCACTCAACTTGTCAACAGGTGCGCACTGAGACCACTTTGAAGAGAAAATCTCGCAGACTATTCATATGAACCGTTTACAAGGAAACAAAAATAACACTTTAGAACGTTGTGTAATCAAAATTTTCTGTATTTAATTACAGTTACGATGATTTCGGGAGCTACGTATTTATTTCTGGACGTTTATCTTTTGAGGCGTGTATCTACTCTGAAGCATAAACTTAAGACAAACGTCGTACAGACCAATAGTCATCGTGAATACGTCGTTCTATGGCCAATGATGCACAAGAGGTGATTTAGTCAAAATAAAAGTTTACGTCAGGTGCGGAAGAGCAGTATACTGGCTAATTTCTCAATCAGACAAACAAATCGACGCAGTTGTCAGCAAGAAGTAGACTGCTTCCTCTCATGGCCGTGCACATTTTGTATTACGCAATTCTGTCTGTTCCGGAGACAAGAATTTTATTACTGATATTTTCAGTGCTTCTTGAGTCACCAGAAATTCATCTCTGGGCTCCTATCTGAACCATTCTCAGATAGTGCTCCTCTTAGAAAGTTTTAAGCACAACCCATGTCAATGCAAATAACTAATTATTTTGTCTCCGGCATGTAGGTACTTCGCGTGGAGGTATTTAACTCGGATACACAGGGACTGCGTGTGAATGGGGGCACGAGGGTGTTGTAATGTGTTCAGTTATTCAGAGCTGGCCTACGAACTGTGGCGGAGCTCTAAAGGATACTTGTCACAGATGAGCTAACTAATTACTGAATCATCATTCCTACATACCGGGATATTAGTAGGAAAACAAAGACCGAGCGGTTAATTAGTGCGCCCAGTACCTCACTTAGCCACACGCCACTTATTATTTTCCTCTTTTTTCCTTTTTTGTAGCATTGTGTAATTACAAATCTACGAGTGTACTAACCTTGTGTAATTGCAAAGCTGCCAGTGCAGTAGCGTGCTGTAAAAAAAAAAAAAAAAAAAAAAAAAAAAAAAAAAAAAAAAAAAAAAAAAAAAAAAAAACGGGGGACAATTAATTAACAGATATATCTGCAGTTATTTTTCAGGAAAGCAGAATCCAAAATCCAGTTACAAAAGCATCTAAAAAATCTTTAAGTGTATCCTGGAAATTGTTGTTTGAATTATGCACATACTACGTGTTTGTGTGTAAAACATGTATATGCAAATTTTTGCGATAACGGCAGACATGTACTTATATCACATTCCCCAACAATATTTAGATTATGCCAACAACCCGTTTAATTACAGTACCTGGCTAACAGTAATTAAATATTCTAAGCATACAAAATTTTGGTTATCGCGTGTTTCTTTATATTATAAACTGAGAGAACAACCAACAAAATATTTATTAGTACAGGGCCAGAAATATATTTAGCTGCCTCAACAAAATATTTTATTGGGTAAACAAAACTTGAAAAGCAATAACATTAATTTTATACATCTAATTAAATACGTGCTTGAATAAACAAAGCCTCTGTGTTGAGCGAGAATAAATTATATTGTCGACAATATATTATTTTAAAACAACTGTGTATATTTGTTCGGTCACTCATTTGAGTGCCTTCGTTATAAAATACAGATCTAGAGTTCGTTTGCATTTTTGTGACAATTAGGATCATAAAAATGGTATAAAAACCCTATTGAAGTAAGTTCAACAAGAAACTGAAATGTAAATCTCTAAAACTTGAAAAATTTATTCGTGCACATTTACTAGTATTTGAAATATACACTTATATAAAAAAAATCATTCTGATTTTGTTACTAGTCAGTTTAGCTGATGTTGATAGTGCGTAGCACTCTGGCGTATAGATGGCCTATGTCCGAATCTAGGTCAGGCTGTCAGTTCTTGTAATAATCTAAATGGTTTACTGCCCGTAGAGGAGAACAAACCTTTAGTTTCATCGATCAAATCTTTGTTTGGGGCGACCAAATAAGAACAACAAAGTAGTTTTGTTTCACTAACAAAATACTTCATTCCTCCAAACAAATAATTAATTTAGTTGAGCCAAAAAATTTTGTTTGCTTCATCAAAACCTTTTTTTCTGTGTATTGTATATAATATTTTATTGTATTGTGTAGTTTCCTTACTGAAAGATGATTATTCAAACTCTCGTTTTCGCTGTGTGCAAATTACAAACGGTACGGCTAAAGTCGACGCTATCTCGATACTTCTTTTTAATTATGTTTTCTACAGCGGTCATCTAAGTACATATAATTAGTGCGTTATTTGCCGTGTGTGAGAAAATGATTCATCTCAATATATCTTTAGGTTGGTATTTGTTAAATCCTGTTAATGGTGAGCCTTGGAATAATATTTTACTTCAGTTTTTAATATGTTCTTAACTAAAAATTATTTGTAACTTCAAAACAAAGTGTGTTCGGTTGTACTTCATTTTTCCCTGGAAAACGTTGTCCTAGAGTAGAGCCGTCCACGAAATCAGAACTCATCATACATCATCTTTCCACAGTGGAAGTTCATTCCACTAATAATTCCAGACCAACACGGAATGTTCATACATTAACTGGTGTTCTCATGTCAACGCCCAATAATGCCTTACCATGGCAATTGCCACCTCCATAATCCCACTCACGCATGTATTTCCTTCCTATTTTTTTTTTTTTTTTTTAAATCGTGTGAATATTGTATATTCAGTCGGTGGTTAATCTTAACTGGAAAATGTTCGTCAGCATGAAGAATAGCGGAGGAATAGCCTTACAGTATAAGTTCAGCTGGTTTTCAGGAAAGTTGGCAATAACTGTTAACGGACTATAGAGGCACAGGGTAAATAAGTACATAGAAGCGAAACAGCGTGGTGGACCATTTGATGTGGGCTCACCCATTCTCTGATTCGTTACTCGAGGCTTCGGGAACGGGTATTGTGTCTGATTGGTTACTGCCTTCTGCAGATGTTTCCCTATTGGCTCAGCTGCTGGTTGCCACCATGGTTACTGTGTTTATCGGCAAACGGCCGCTCCGAGACAAGATTCCTGGCCAGTGCAGCCATTTTTCTGTCGTGTGCGGCTGCTGGAGTTCGCGGAATAAGCGGTTTTTTAAAGGCTTTAGTACCCTGTGACGGCGGCTGGTGTAGTGGTTATACTGCTCGCCTCCCACCTAGACGAACCGGGTTCGATTCCCGGTGGGCTCGCTCCCGTATGTTTGCATGTGAGGATCACGCCAGGCGATGCCGTTGGTCGATGGGTTTTCTCGGGGATCTCCCGGTTCCCCCGTCCTTGTATTCTGGCACTGCTCCATAATCACCTCGTTTAACCCACATCGGCTCTCGAGACCTCGCTGTCAAGAGCCGCCCAAATCTCTTCACTCACGAGAACATTGAACGCCAGTTCAGAGCCTTGCGCTTAGTGGCGATGGAGCTCTTGATGCACTTGCCAGTGTCGCCTCTAATCGGCCTCAAAGTCGGATCTATCACTCCTCGACTGTGACAGCGGCGACCCCACGACGCGAGCGGACGCGGCCTCGTTCGAGTCCCGGCGTCGGCGTCGTGGGCGGAGATAGTCGGTCGTCTCCCACATAGAGGCGGTGCGCGCGCACTTGCCTCGCGATCGATGTCTGTCCCGCGCGCTGCGTGCGCCGGCCACAGTGGCAGCCCCTTCCAGTCCAGTCGGAGAGCGCGTCCCCAGCTGCGGCCGTCGTGGGACCACCGCGACCTCCACCAGGTGTGTCGTCTTCGAGTCTCCGGCCCGGACCCCTTGCGCGCGTCTCTCCTCGGACATGTCGCCGGACAAGGCTCCCGCACCGCGACCTGCCGCCGCCGTGCCCTTCTGTTGACGATCGCGATCCTCTCGAATATAGTGACTCTTGTACAACTCTCTCTTTCTCGTCTTCTTCATCCCGCTTCTTCTCCGGAACACTCCTTGGAGAATTCCCCAGCCCGACGCGCCTTGCCACGAGATGAACATCCTGTGTATCTTCGCCACGTTTCTGGCAGGTATGTCCACAAGTTCTCACGCAGCAAGTTGAGCCAGCCCTGACAAGCTATACGAACACATATATAGGCTTGACCGCTACAGCTGCAGCTGTCCAAGAGCAATCTTCTATCAACATTGAAAACTACATCTGTCCCCAAAATGCAAAAATCGTTACGTAAGCATCAGGTGTTATCCACAGTAATACCAACAACAAATTATGGCGACTTTTGTAACTTGTTAATTTTCGATTTTTTTTTACACGTTACATAAAGAATTGTAGACATGCCTAAACACATTATAAACTCTTTCAAGCGTCTAAAGTTACGCCTGTTGTTCAACCGTGTTCTACCTGAAATGTATGGGCGCTTTTGCCCTATCTAATGAGTTCCTCCGAGTTTGAGACTAAGCTACGTAATTTCTTGCTCGGTATCAAAACTGAACGTGCGCTCTGTGCTGTGCGGGGTTGTGTTTTCTCGGCGTGCTTCTGTTTAGCCGACATCCGAGTGCATGTCTAATTTGATTACAGTATGAAAATAAACACTAGTGAAGCATTGGCCTTACCGTAATACCGCCAATATCGTCATATCGCAAATAATGCGATATAATATTCATTGACAAAACTGTCTGTACTGTATAGCAGTTTCGATATACCCGAAATCTCGTATCGCGCAAGTGCGATTTTCTAAACTTAACAAATGCCTTATCCCTATGTATACGCGTTAGTGCCAGCGACTGGCCGTAGCGCGGAGTAGTTTCTCTTTGTTTCTACGGGTTCCGCACAACAGAAGAACTTGTTCTGTGTATTTTGAATTATTTCCACGGTGAGATCGCGATATCCGCTCCCGACAGCACATCGGTATTATCGGCAAACGTGATATGATCTTATCAAGGCTACGAATCAAATGTCAGAGTGTAGATATTTTCATGTAGGAATTATTTTTTTTTTTTGGAGGGGGACGTTTAAAGCACAAATGAATAATCGTGCAGCTTGAACAAAAACATATATTATTTCGTCTATCGTTTGAGTTGGACCCGGGATAATAGTTATCATTAAAGACATTTCTAAAAATTAAATTTTAATTTTTGTATTTTAAATCTATAAAAATGCTCTGTAATTATCACTATAAATAGAAGGGGAAAATCGTAGCGTCTGGCTGGCCCAGTTCTACAGAAATAACGGCAGCTCCCTAGGGTTGTTTGAACACAGGAATTTCACTCGCGTAGAGTAGTTCGACTCTGGGCAGCCACTCTTCTATTCTACCGGTACTTACATTACCACAGATAATTTTGTCTAGTTACATTATTTCACGTCATAGTTAACTCGTTATTTGTCAGTGAGAAATCAATTATATTAAGTTCAGTTCGGTTGACAGAGAACTCTCTATTTCTAGCAAATAAGATACTCGCTTGGGTCGAGCGGCAACAAATAGGTATAAATAAATAAGTTCAGTGTTTAAAATTTCCACATCTGTGTTTCAATCAAGCGATATTTTCTTGTGTTTAAATAAGAAATTTTTCTGTGCTGCGTCAAGCATGAGGAAAAATATTTCCTGAAACTATCAAACTTTATGTGTGTGTGTGTGTGTGTGTGTGTGTGTGTGTGTATATATATATATATATATATATATATATATATATATATATATATATATATATATATATATATATATATATATATATATATACCTGTATACACTGAATTTCTGCGTGCTGGGCGAATGACCATAATTATTTGTAAATGAAACATTGAAGTGTTAACATTTTTTGAAAATAAAATCCAAAGCCTCGAATTATCTTTTTATTAGACCTCTAAAGTGAATTTGAAAACTAGAAAATGAAAGCAATTAATCACTAATTTGTATGAAAATAACCTGGACGACTCTAATGTGAAAGTACTGTTACTTTATCTTATTATCTTTTTGAGTGCCAAACAGACCACATTTTAAGCAATAATAATTTTTGAACTCCTAGCTGTCCTTAACGCCTAGTCAGTAAGATACTTTACTACAACGAGTATCTTGTTCAGACTCTGGCATTGCTACACGCCGCACGTAGCACTTGGGAAGCATGTTGCGGAATATTGATGAGAAGAAAACTGAACATGTTAACATTAGTAACTTGAAAAAAAAAAAAACATGCTCGAGAGAAAGAGTATGTCAAAGTAGCACACAAGTGTTCGAACTATCACTGATTTATTATTATCACCTGGTGTTCAATCTAACTTTCAAGTTCCATCAATTCCTTCACCGTGACAATAATCTCGTTTAATTATATTTTCCATCATTAGTTTCGTTAAACGTCGTCACTTCTTAAAACACAGTTTAAAACATGGGAAATAATGCAAGGACATGATATTACGCGGGTAACCAAAGTTACTTAGTCGTGTAGTGACAGCAGTCACCGCTTTTATTTTAATACTCTTTCTGGATTTTGATAAGATTAGAAAGTTTAAGTCTATAACAATAAAAAAAACAATGTAAAATATTTTCAGGAGATGCTTAAACGAATGTATAAATAAAGGGACGCGCAATATAAAAATTCTAAATAAATCAATTCATTTAAGACCCAACAATCGTAAAATTTCGTAATTATATAGCGAATATTAAAATGAATTTAATTAAGTGTTTTAATTAGATAATTTGTCATGACGATTGTTTAAATGAATTTCAGCATAGTGTACTAACTACAAGGCCTTGCAGTTATTAGTTACTTTGCATTACAGTTTAACGTATGTTATTACAATGATATTTTCATGCGTGGATGATTTACCTACAGTGCAGTGTCGTTGATGGATGTCTTGGGGGGGGGGGGGGAGGAAAGAGCGTGCAGTTCTTCGAAGGCCTACAAAGTTAAGTGATATTGTAAATGGCATTTTCTCAAATACGCATAAGAAAAAAGAGATTTAAAAACAAGTGGCAAAAATGGAATCCCCCCACGCCACTGGACCGTATAGGCGAGCAATAAAAGCAGGAGTGTGTGGAATGTTTGAAAGATAGTTGTCCCCAAATTGGCAAAATAACACCATTATTTTATCACAGTGGTCAGCAGCAATGCCTGCTAAAGCTTCATGTCCGCTTCGCACGTCGAAAAATACCAAAACGACGATGGTATGATACTTTCTCACTGTACGGCTCAAAACTTGAACATTGAGTTGGATAGATATCAATGGTCTGGAACGCGCTCTAATCAAGATGGCGCGTCACGTTTATCCTTTCTGGCGTAACTTGGCGAATATTACACCCTGCGCACGCAGTGCGTACAGTTACACCGAGTAGGTGAGTATACAGAGGCAAAACAACGGCTTCCTTCCGTGAACTCCTGCAGCACACGCCAGTCAATAGTTATTTATGATGATTTATTGAGGGTTAAGTTAATTGGTTCCTAGGTTCCAACATACTGCGCACACATCTGAAATGTTTCTTACATTATTGGTAGTCATGTGTGCATGGAGCTGCTCTCCCGTTTCACTGGGCCAATAAGAATTCCGGCACTCTTGGACAGACCTCTTATATTTGCTCTGCAAAGTGCAAAACCGTGTAATAAATGCATAATCCACTCATAAAAGCGTCGTGCTTTTATTATTGGACGATGCATCCAGTGTATGTAACAATAATGTTAACAAAACGCAGGTAAAATCTAACAGTCAATGAGGAGTTGGCATCTGCTTCAGTATACAAAATAATTTGAAGTCTAAACCAGAGGTTCTCGAACTGCTGTCCGCGGGCCACCGGATGGTCCGGTGGTTGCGTTCTAATTGACCAACGATATTTTATAAATGTGCCAACAATTCTCATTTCAGACACCTACTTATAAATAACACAATTTTTTTTCCTGTTGTAAACTGTGTCCAGTGATTTGCCCTGTTCTTTGGTGTTTTAAAATATAACGAAGTACAGTAGCTCCTTATTAACGTATTGTTAAATTTTATAATACATTGTTAAATCATTATTTTTATAGTTTGGTATTTGAATATAAAATATGCCGACGTAAATGGTCCGTGTTAGGTTTACAGCCGACACTAAGTGATTCGTGATAAAGCAGAGTTTGAAAACCCCTGATCAAGATTTCCTGAATTCGCAAAATTTTCGGTCTCTACAGTTATTTGCATTTGATATGCACAATATAGACAAGGATAGAGCAAGGAATATTCTCATGAAGATACAGCGCCGAAACAGCTTCGTTATTGACAGGCGGCTAATGTGGCCTTCAGCCATGAACTGCTGTTACCTCTTGGAGTGCGTAATTGGCCTGGGTAGCTCAACTTAGTCCATTTACATACAGATGTTGGGTGAGTTTACTACCGAATTCACCACACAGTTTAACCTATAGTGTTTTCATGAAATATACACCACTGAGTATTGGCCTTTTGCAGGAGTCATTTGTAACTACGTGTTTTTTTAAGTAGAAGATATTTAATAATTAAAACGAATCAAAAAACCTTTCTAAATAATTGTACACTGCTACATCATTAAAATAATCGCAAAATACATAAAATCTATTTTTAAGTTAAATTTGACATACTGATTTTATTTATGGTAAAAGTTGTTAAAACGACGGGCAAATATATTGCAAACCACATTTATAAATATTTTTACATCGCATTAATTTTACACGAATGTATTAGCCAATGAATAGTAACGAGCTTTCGATGTTGTGTGCCACAAAATTAATGATAATCCACTGAATACCTTCAATACAATGGTTATATTCGAATAATGACATAGTAGAAACTTGTAAGTTTGTGAGAACAAAAATAACTTATCATAGTTTTTACAAATACATTTTAATAAGAAGGATTAGTTTTTAAATATTTAAGGCTAGCATCGCCGATTGATGTGACGTATTTGAGAAGGGAATTGCTATAATTAATGTAATAGAAAAATTCGTGGAAGGTGCAGTGTGGTTTCGATCTGACAAGGAAAAGTGAATAGTGCCGTTTTCTGGACACTCGAAACAGGCGATACATAGTTGTCAGATACTTAGCCAAGCAAGGAAACTAAAATTACTTGAAACACATTTTGAAAACGTTCAATATAAAAATTACTTCCTATGTTTTACCTATCTCTTTAAATAATATGTAATCGGTACAAAATACTTTAGTAGAATAGACCTTACCAAAAATAGTTTTATCCGTATGTTAATGGCACAAAATAATTGTTATTGTTACAGAAAATTTGCCAAGATTTCATTTCACGTAATTATTTGTAATGGTTACAAAGTTTTTCTATCTATGTGCATGATTTATAATAAGTTTTTATACACAATGTTTATGTTTTCCATTTTGATACTCATTATTTTGAGTTGTTGCACACAACATTCAATGGTAGCGTCTTTAGTGGAATTTTTTTTTTTGCCATAATGGGGGAAAATCTTTACACGGATTCAGAATTTATAAACTGTTTATTCAAAGTATTCCCAAAGTGAGGCAAATTATTTCAAGCGAGATGCGCCATACTAGAGTATTACGTCTGTTACTAGATCTCTCTGGTTTTATGACCAAGAACAGAAATACAAGACAAGGGCGGTGTTATACGAAAAGCTAGAATGAGAGAGTAAGACTACGTTCAGGGCCCAGTAAGAGAAAGCGCGAGGAGAAAAATGATGGAGCTGAAAATACATGCACAAAAGAGGCTCGTGGGATGAGCACAGGAGGGGGGGTGGGGGGGAATTGGGAGAAGCAGATAATTACCGGAGTGCAAGAGAGAATAAGAAGAAGAAGGCTCGAGTACGCTGAGTGGCAGGAATGGCGTGGAAGAAGGAAGACGATGTTTTCGCAAGGCTGACCTGGCTGCAGGCTGGAGGCAGAAGTAGATTGTTATGGCGCGTCATACCAGATGAGTTACCACCTGAAACCCCACTTTTTCTCGTGATAGGGCTCTGAATGCAACGCTGGCTTCTTCGTGCTAAAATTCAACAGTTTCGGAAATAACCTACCAAATATCCTAGTCTCTAGCTGCATTTATTTTAGCGTGGAAACTGATTGGTTCGTGAAGTGGAAAGGTACGGGCGGCTGTTAACATAGGGGTCTTCAGAGCGACGAATATGAAGCGAGGTGCGTATGGAGCAGTGCCGGAACGCTAGTTACTGGGAAAGTGAGAGATCATTGAGATAATCAGTTATCCGGCAAGATTCCCATGCATGAAAACACGGTAGAGACCCCGCCGGGAATCGAACCCAGTTCGCCTTGGTGGGAGGCGAGCGCATTAGCCGTTGCGCCGCAGCGTCCAATGACTGGTTCGTCTACGACGAGGTCGACAGCGAATTAGAAAATGTTGTTACATCCTTTACTGATTTATCACATAAGTAAACTACTTGGGAGTACTGGGGTGAAACACGGGCTTGTTCCGCGAACACCAGCTTCACGTGCTAGCAAAATGGCGTCACTGGCTTGAAATGTGTCGGAACCACGTTCACCGACCAGCGCCTGGTGCCTTATTTGCCAGCTGGTAACAAAGGAACAAATGTTGTTTACACTGGCGCTCACTGACATAGGTTTATTCTTGTTTTACTAGTAGTAGAGCAAGAACTGGCCATATTCGAATTGTGGAATCTTTGCCATACTCTGGAAATACAGTTTTGTATCACAATTTTTGGAACGACAGAGCACAGAGCATCGTCTTGTACATTGTCTGCGGCCTGTATTTCTTTATTACTGTTGATGCAGTCGCCTTTGTAATCGTTCGCAAGAAATAATCTTGCGTTTCGCCTCGACAGTTACCAGCTAGAAATTAATAAATATAGCGACGTCAAGACCAATCTATTGCGTGCATAAAAACATTTGTGACACGTGGTTATGGTGAAATTGTATGCGTTTAAGGTAAAAAAATTAAGAAAACTTAATACAATGTCGGCCTATGCTCGTCAAAAAGCCAAGTCGAAATACAGAAATCGTATACGGTTGGAAAGATCATTTCTCAAAAGCAATCCAGTGATACCCATAAAACTCCATATGATCGAGTGAAGTGGTGCCGGGAACGTAAAATAAACATCAAGGCGTTTGAGCGCGTCAACGTAGACGTATTCACGCAAACAAACGTAAATATGTTCATTTCACATAATTATTTCGCTAATTTCAATAACAACAATATTTAATTCGCCACTGCAGTCGGCCGTCACTTATTCAATAAGTGGAATTGTTTCACGTCATTTATTCAATCAGTGAAATTTTTTCACCGAAACAATCAGTGGTTTTCCACTGATTCTAAGTGGAGCCGTTTTCACTCATTCGAGTAGTTGACTTTCACTGCGACTCTGTGGTTTTCCACTGATTCGAATGTACTGTGCATTATGAGATATTGGCTCGTAAGGCCAGACTGCGGCTCCGTAGGAGATAAGGGGTAGCACAAGTTTTCGCTTGCCATTTCTGTACTCGCGTTGTAGGCGGCAGTGGACATCCTGAGGGACGAGGATGGGACGACTCTCACCAAGTGCCATAAAGGCCTTGTTTGTAACAGACACACTGTGATACGCACAGATAAGTGGAATAAAGCAACAATAATAAGTAACTCCCGGTGTTTTCCAAGAGAGGTGCTGATTCAGGACCAGCAAAAGGTCGATATCGACGTTCTGTCTTTCCCTCCCTTCAATCATCAGGCCATGCGTTTTCATCAAAATCCTGTAACATACGACCTTTACACTTGAAGGACGGTGGAATTATTGCTCTCGGGAAACGTAAAAAATTCACGTTCTGTTTTTTGTTTTTCCCATCCCGACGAGCGCAGGCAGCATTGTATTGTTGCGATTAGTTCCAGTGTCGTTCTCCCTACAACAGGACAACCGTGTTGTCGGCATATTGGTGGAGTTCGGCCCCGTGCAACTGCGGGATGTTGGCAACGTAAACTGAAAACAGGGAAGTGTTCAGCAGCACTCTAGGAATGCGGGAGAGGGGTACATATTAATAGTAAAGTACTAGCAGCTCATATTTGAACGCAAGGCTTGGTGGACGGTGACGTAAACAGTTGTTTTGTGGGAGGTCGAAGTCCTTGTTCTAAATTCGTATACTGTGCTGTAACAAAAATTAACACAGAAATTGTTTGTTATCAGATTTCAAAGTATCGCCAACCAATATACAATACTGTGTGAATAGTTTTGGAGGATTGTTTCTTCATAAATTTAATTCTTAGGGCTGTAAAAATACTTTTCATAGAATAAACCATTAAAAATGAGTTAACAAAGAAATGTAAAGAAATCAAATATTTAAATATGAATTTAATGTTACACTACCATTAGGGATATGAAAATTTCGCGAATTCATTTCGGGTCATGAGAGACGTCAAGTACATACACAGTAAAGTCACCTTTGCAATTGGATCACAGTTTATTAGACACTCCCTGGACGCATCTGAGCCAATAGCAGGCTTGCAAGGAAACTAGTAACGAATCCTATACTGCCAGGTGCGGGGCAACACTGGCCGCTCTCTGGGGGCAGCAACCAATGAACTGGGACTCGAGTATACACCGGACTGAAGAGTCTAGTCTACAGGTCATTGAACTCACGAAATTTTCCTATCACTATCATGTACACAGAATCGTATGCTTACTCCGAGACCATGCGTTGAGTCGCAACGTACGCTGAAAGGAAACACCTCTACAGACTCTCTCGACCTTCACATTGTATGAAACCGTCGAGTGAATTTAGCGTCAAGTACGTATGTCAGTTGCTCAGTAACAGAGGACCGCGGTGGTGCAGTAGTAACCTCCCACCAGGGAGAACAGAGTTCGATTGCCGGGGTGGTTAACCGGGTTGTACAACTTGGGACGCGTGGTGAACGCTACCGTTGTCCGGCGGCCTTTCTCGGGGTGCTCCCGTCTCACCAGCACTTACGTACCGCCGCTGTTCCATCTCTACTTCATTCTATCCTCGCTGGCTCTCCAGACCTCCAAACTCAACTCATATTCCGTTTCCCGACATTGATATACTTTTCTACTTCTACAACTGTCAAAATGACGTTTATATCCAGGCGCCCACCTACCCAGAATTACTTTCCGCGTTCGAGGTCGAGGAGCGCGCATGCAATAGGGACGACACTGACACAGGAATGAAGTGTCCCATCGGCGTTACGCCCAAGGCTCTGAACTAGATTGCAATGTTCTCGTCGTACCACGTGTACTAATGGGACTAAAATGCTGCGACCGTATCGTTTCATTGACAGAAAGTCTGCAACAAGGCCAGAGCAGGTCGTTCGTGTACTTTGGTATGCGTCCACCCCGAATATTTTGAGATACAGAAGTTTGAATATAATGGTCTTATGTCGGAGTGCTCTGAAATGATGTGCGCGATATCTTGAAAGCCCTCTACATTCCACGTGCGTACTATTTTCGTAAATAAGCGCATTGAGCACACATTTACAGTGATAGTTTCATTTAAATAAAGTATATTTCAAACACACTGCAACGTAATTCAAGTGCCATGTAGAAGGACCCTTAACGTACACTCTGAGACTGAACCAGAGAGAATTTCACTGTTTAAATCAGTTAACAGCACCTGATTGCTTCAGCAATAACTTCAGTGAATTTAACTGATTAATTAGTCAAAAAATGCCAGTTTTCCTTCACTTATTGATTCAACGACATTTTTCACTCTCTCATCGACCATTTTATTCACTTTTTTTTCAGTGATTTCTTTTTTGATTATTTTTTATTTCTTTAAACGTGTATCAAAAGGCATTTTAAACAACGTGTATCAAATCGAATAAAAACGCATAAACTAATACAACCAATAAGAAATACTTCTAAAATGTGAGTCTAATCTTTCATAAGTAACATAAACATTCAGTCTTTCATTCTGTTTCTGCGTCTTTTATTTTGTTTTCACGCAATCATCATAGCGCTCGGTTTGAAGGTTTGGAATGCATTAAATTCGATGAAGCGAGTGTACTCATGCGTACTATTTCTTTTAACAATCCTAACGTTTCCAATTAAACTAAGAACGGAAAGAAAAGGCATATAATTTAAAACTACATACTTTCGATTAACAAATATAATGCACATAATTTCCCCTTTGTTACCAACGTTGACTTGGTAGTTGAGTTGGTAACGTAACAGTCCAAAAGTGGAGTACAGGTGGTGTGGGTTGAATTCTCAACTCCGGCTATTTTTTTAATTTTATTAACTACGGCAGATTGCGCAATAGAAATAGCGACTAACGTAAATGTGTTTATTTCTAATAATTATTTAGCAAAATTCAATAAATAATTTATTTAATTCGCTGTACGCAGTTGGCCGTGACTTACTCAATCAGTGAAATTGTTTCACTGAAAAACCAGTGGTTTTCCACTGATTCTAAGTTGAGCCATTTCCATGGATTTGATTAGTTAACTTCCACTGTGAAACAGCGGTTTTCCACTAAATCTAATTTAGAGAGTGTATTCTACGATAGTAGTACATTTCCTCTGACAAAGTTTTAACACAGCTCTGATATAGGCTGTTCACGGTAAAGTGAGCACTTTTTAAGGCCCTGCTAAATTTTTCCTTTCAGTCTATTTATATCTTGCCATCACTTTTTAATATGAATATTGGTACTTGGCTAATAAACATAGTGTATACATTTCACCACCCTCAAATGTAAACGTCTGAGACCGCAATAAAATATTTTTATTAGAGGTCAATGCCTGTTAGGAGGGCCTTAAAAATTGTGCTCAATTTTGCCGTGAATAACATATGCATTCAAGTTACACCGAATATTGTTATTCTTTAATGAATGCGCCAGTGTGTAAAAAATCAAAATATATAAATAATACACGTTTTTGTATAAACACACGCGTTTGACAATTCTGCAACGTACTTGTTTTCCAGTGTTGAAGATAAGCACATGAGACAAAAGTTAGTTGAGCTATTATTTATTCGACGTCGGACGCCTCAGCGATCACGACGGTACAGGGCGTCACGATATTCCAGCAGTTAGTTCCAGTTTCCCTCCCGTGCCCAGAATTGAGCAGTTGTGCAAATCCAGCCCGCCGTAGGTTCGCAGCTGTGACAGGGCCGATCGATGGAACGTGCGCCCTGGCAAAAATAACAAGGCAGCCTATTCAGTGACGTGGCCAGCTGGATATAGCCGCTCCACCGAGTCCACGCTAACGGCATAGCTGAATCTCGGCGCTACATTACTTCCAGGACGCTGTATCCCCGCGCAGACCGTGGTGCTTTATGCTTCTGTTGGCTCGCTCGCAGATGGCCAGTCCGAGTGGCGTGCTCACAGAGCACGTCGTTATACAGTACAGAACACAACAAAATTAAATTTTATCAGTGCCTGGCTACTGGCCATAACTGAACTCTGTTATATATATATTTAAAACGAAATTAAAATAATGGACTTCCAATTTAACAATATTCAATTATTTTATCTGGTAGCAGCCGAAAGGGGGATCTTTGGACATATGTTTAATCCCCCCTCGCTCACATTGACTCCAATCAAAAAAACATTAAGTCTGTTATACGAAATCCATTATATTATTTTTAATTAAATTTTTCTAGGGGAAGGGGTTTTTAATTTAGTAGGAAGTATATCGTATAACATTCAAAAATTATTTAACCTATCTACAATATTAAAACAATAATAATAAAGGTCTAATTTATGGAAATTACGATTTATTGCTATGTATTGCCTCTTTCCGTACAATGTTGTCATGTTGTAATTCTTGATAGAAACCTGAGATATGGTTTCTTGTATGCACTATCGTGTTTCACTCAAAGTGGTGAACTAGGTATCATTTCCCAAGTGTTTTGTACTTGTACATCTAAAATGTAAGACATTGTAATTTCATTTCTTAAATATATATTTTCGATTTCAAATCGAATTCCCTATGATCTAGCACAAATAGTAATTTAATATTTTTCTTACTGGCGTGCATAGTTGTATGTATTGCAGCGCAGGAAAGTGTATTGTTTTCTCAGCATACGGTACGTATATGTTCATGTTACCCGCAAGCTGTTGTCACGTCTCAACTACTTTCATGGTCAATGGCAATATTAAGTACATCCACCCAGAAACAAAGAACTTTGTCGGTAACAAATTTACTTAACAAGAAGAAACTATTGAATTCATGCCTCCGCTTTGTAAGTGTAATTATATTAACATTGATAATGACTGACAGTGTTACCTGTGAGACTGGCTATATTTCTTATTATTTTGTAGAAATAGAAAATGAACTTAGTGCTTTTGTAGCATTTACGTATTGGAAAGGGCTTATTAAAGTTCCCTGGTGTTATGCCTGAAGAATTATCAAGGGACGGCTTTACAACTAACTCATGACCATACCTAGGCTAATACCCTTGCCTTGCCTGGGACTCGAACCCAGAGCCGCCCGCACGGCAGCCCGGCTGCGCTCCTACCGACGCGCCACGGGAGGTTGGCAGCATTAACGTAGTTGCGTTTATAAAGAAGCCGACCTACGATAAATATTAAGAATATTAGACATTGAAATTTTTCAGGCATAGAGGAAATATACAGAAAGCAAAACTAATCACGACTTTCAGAACTGTAAAATTATCAAGTTCAGCGACCTGTATGTTAGAGCTCACAATCGTTTGTAATATAGTGACGTGTGTCCACTGGCTGCTATCAAAACGATGAGCAAATTCTATTCGCATGGCAGGATCCTCATACTGTTGCTGATTTATTATTGGCTTAGCTACTCCCATTGTATGGCAAATATACCGTGGACCTATTGAAGGGGTAACATAAACGTACTATTTGGATCGTGACCTGTGTCGAAATGAAACAGAAAATGTTCTCTCTCTGTCTCTTTCGCTCTCTTTCTCTCTCCTCAGTCTCTCTCGAATATAGATGAGAGTACGTGGTATCAATCAGTGGATTTCATGCTGCGACTGTCCATAGCAGACCCACTACGGGGGTTGATAAAGGTGATCTGTCCCCCCCCCCCACCCACCATCAAGGACAGAGTCAGTAAGCAGAATCAGGGAAACTCACTACACTAGTGATTCCCGGCGAAAAACAAAAATCATTTTCTCTTACGGAAACATACTTCTGAGTGGGCGATACTTATCCCATCAGGAAACGTCTAAAACTGCATCATTTGTAGGTGACGTTTTCAACAATTTCCCAGGAGAATACTGCAGAGCTCCCCTACTGCTTTGGTTCTATACATACATCCTCCGGTAGCGGGGCCACTGCCTAGTTACGCCACTGGCCAAGCTCGGGTTTCCTCGACGTCACGTCGTCCTTTGCTGATTTCTCGAGGCGAGCCTATCGCCTCGACTAGCTGGTCTTTGTTTCTCCCCCCTCCCAGCTAGGCCCCTCGCCTTTGTCAACGACCCAGCTCTCGGCGACGCATCTCTGCCGCCCCATCTTCCACTCCGCTTCGGCTGGAGTGGCTTCCTTGGAGAGTTGCTGCGTCACGAACATCCTTCACATCCTCCGCAGATCTCTCCGCGCGCGCCTCTTCGCTCGGCGTCCTCTCCAGCCGGGGCCGCGGTGGCACAGCGGCTGGAGCGCTCACCTCCCTACAACGCGAACCAGTTTCGGTACCCGGCGGGGTCGCTTCCGAATTTTCGCTCGTACGAATCGTGCCCGGACGATGCCGCTGATCGGTGGGTTTTCTCGGGGATCTTCCGTTCCCTCCGCCGTTGCATACTCACCTCGCTTCATCCTCGTCGGCTCTCAAGACCTGGACGTTAACATCCGCGTAAACCTCGGGGCCGTGTTTACAGTTACCACACACTCGGAATAAAAGTCATTTACTATGGGAAAGTAGGGAAGTCCTTTAAGGAGGAGTGCATTATAATTTCACAAGCACCGCAAATGTTTGCTGGAGAACCATGCATTGAATTTTATTGGGGGGGGGGGGGGGAAATGTTTATCAATATGTTAATATTTCAAGCAAAAAAATTTCAAAGGTTTTATTTGTAACTTTAAATCATTATTTTATAATCATTTAGCATAAAATATGAAAGCTAAGTCTCAGGAAAATAAAATTGTTTACTTAGATGCAGTTGTTATAAACACAACAAAAATTTATGTTCATGCATAGCATTATGACGATTGATTGTAAATGATGATTTAAAAAAATTAATCTTAAGTAGCATGGTCTATCAAAGAACATATATAGCAAGTTTGGTAGTACAAAAATATGATGCTCTATTAGTAATTATAGGCTGTTCACGGTAAAATGATCAATTAAGGAAGCCTTGGTTAAGATCTACTTATATGCGCAACGTGTATTCTTCCACCATATATGAAATTAACATTGCCATGACCCTGGTCACTTTATTCGTACGTAGGCTAAGCGAAACTACGAAATTATTATACAAGTAAATGTCTTACAAATTCGTTACTTCTTACACTTATAGGCACAAAATTATCTGAAAGCAAAATAAATAATTTTAGTATTCGCAAATTTTTATTTAATACTTTTAACAGAACGTTAAAACACGGAACTCCTTTCTAACCGTCGTTATCCACTTCACTGGGCGCAAGCCAGTCATTGCTGCCATTGAAATATGAGCAGATAGAGGAAGCGACATTTTTCAAAGATTGATTTCAAAAGTGCTAATTTTATCGTGAACAGCCTTTATAAAAAATATACTACCTTTTAACAGGTCAAAATTCGGACGTTTTTAATAGCCATGAAAAATTCAGCTGGACAAAAAATAGACGTGTCCTCCTTATGCTGGACGCCTGGTAATCCTAGGCGTGTCCAATTGCCTTTTATTGTTAAGAAAATTGATCACGTGACCGATTTCGTCTGCAAAATCGATGACGTTTATTTTTAATTTGCGTTTTGCGTTTAGTCAACTTCAAAGATTACAAGTTACCATATTCGTCGCAACGTTAACTCTGCGGTCTTTAAATCTACACTGTAAAAAGTTTTCTGGTAAACTTCGTAAACTGTAATGGAAGTTTTTAACTCATACATTTTACGGAAATAATACCACATGTCAGGCTGCAAATATAGACAAATTGAACGTCGTTACCATACAAGGTTGGGGACTTGCCTACGCCTTTGACTGCTTAGTGAGCGCATACATTGATATGGTAAATTTACGAATACTTTCTTAGAGTGGAAAATATACATACAATGGGGCATACTGATCCACCTCAAACACAAAATATCTATTTATTAAGGAAAGATCTCGAAACATTCATAAACGATGTATTTTTTTTTTGTTATATAATTATTTCTAATGACATGTTAACGACGTTTTTACCCTGATGATGTTAAATTATGAACATGTGCTGTTTATTTTAAGAATCCCGGATTTGTGGTGTTCACATAAGCACTTCTCATTTATCTGGTATCAGCCAAGACGTGTACAGCAGAATTACATGATAGACATTTGACTGTCGCGGAGTTCCAATTAAGGCCTTACAAAATTCAAAACGTAAATAACAAAAACCGAAAAACATACTAAATAGCACACAGGCTCGGCTCTCATATCAGGTTTGCTAGACTTGGTTTCATGGCCAATTGAACAGTCTTCTATACCAACCTTCCGTTTACAACCCGTGCTTGTTGCTGCGTGTTTTCGTTCAATCCTTATGTACACGACTGTATACCAAACGCACAGGAAGGTTATAATTATGTGAATAATGCCACTATTGTTAGACTACGAGGCTCAACGCACATTGGGGTGCCGTGCTACTGCCCTAGGTCATGAATGGTTGATATTACGACACCCGAAAACCAAACCTGTAGCCCCATTGGCTTTGGCAGCGAAACAAGTGTTATGTCGGCTTAAGTACAGCACACATTAAAATATTTTTTATTTGCAACAGCGCAAACAAAAAATTTTAGTGGATTGGACATGAGTTAAATAAATACCTGCAGTAGCTTTAACGGAACTGCCTACCAGGTTGGCAGTTGCGAACTTGAAATGGGGAATCAATGTTAAATGAAATTCCTTCTCATTGCGTCAATTTTAAAGACAACTATTTCAAACAAAAACACGCGGGCGCGATTTTCTCAGAGAATATTGCTACATAAAATTGTTTTTGAAAAAAAAAATATTATTTAGTAAACTTTTTTTGTTATATATACATTTCAATATTTACACATTATAAAAAACATATTAAACAACAAAATTGGCAAAGTATTTTAACCTAGCGTACTTTCTTAAGAGATTTCACATATAATACTTTTCGTTCGAAAAAGTTATCTTTAAAATTGGCTCAATGACAAGGAATTTCGTTTAACATTGATTCCCCATTTGCAGTTCGCGGCTGCCGGCTTGGTAGGCAGGCCCGTTAAGTTAAGAGATTGTGGCCACCCTCTCAACGTAAATACAATGACTTACTAACGTGTCTTCAAAAAACCTGGCAGCGAATTACGATATTATTCAACATATAATTGATCAGTTTGAACCCCGTGTCCACAATAGTGGGCATGTTGCAAATGTAGGACCTTCACAAGCGTTAATGTGCACTGCAAGGAATCAGTGCCTGGTCTTCTTCCTTGTGAGTAATCGGATTTACCAACGTGTCTCCTATCATCGTTTAACAATTCTTAACTGTAATATCGCTTATAGGCTGTTCACGTAAAATATGTACACCTATATTTTTCCACCATGTGTGAGATTAACATGTGCTTGATCTTATGCGTGAAACTATACAACGTTTAGAAAAGTAAAAGTAATTTTATTTTCTGGTTCTTACATTGATATGCATTAAGCCAACGGAATAATTCATAGTTAAGACGTTGAACAACTTTCCCTCCATCGTTACCTACTTAAATGGTTGCACACCAGTCAGTGTGCCAATCAACATATGTATGCAGGTAGGGTGAGTGACATTTTTCAAAAGTCGATTTTGGAAGTGCTCATATAATTGTGAACAGCGTATAGTAAGCAGCACGTTGTTCCCTGTTGTCGAGAATAACATTCTAAATAAGTACAGGACATCCCAAAATGGTACATGGATACAACACTAGATTTTTTTTAGCTAATTCGGGATCTAAATTATAAATAGACCTATAGTTTAATTATGGGAAGTCTGTCACAACGGCATCTGGCGTAGGAGCGCAGGAGAGGGCCGCCGCCATACTGTTACGTCACCGTCCGCCATCTTGGAAGTCATTGAACTTCACCCCTGACCCATGACCATTGACATGACCTTTGACCTTGATCATTGACCCCAAAAACCATTTTAACCCCTGAAATAAATCGAAAAAATTCCGAAGATTTTTTTTTAATCGGAAAAATTTTACAATTAAAAAATGTTTATAATTATTTAAAAAGGATCCCCAAAAATTTCCAATTTTTCTCCGAGCAGGAGATACGGATCAGCGACCCAGGCGATCAGAATCAGTGACCCAGGGGTTAGGAGAGCAAGACATTTGACCTTAAACTCTGACGACGTTGGACCCTAAAAATCCAAAAGAATAAAAAAATTTAAAAAATTTAAAAAAAAAACTAAAAAATATCAAAAATTTGTTAAAAAGTTATCGAAAATTACAAAAATATTATTATTCAAAATATAAAAAATTTATTTATAAAAATTATTTTATAAAATATTTAATTTCTTGAGGTTCTCCCCACCTACCTCACCTGACAAATTAGTCGGCTTAGTCCCCCCCCTCGACAATATACAGTCAGCCATCTTGGTAGGTGACAGCCATCTTGGTAGACATCATCTGTCCACCATATTGGAAGCCAGTACCCATTAGCAATGGAACTTTGACCTTTAACCCTTGACCAATGGCCTTGTTCTTTACCCCATGACCTTGAAAACAAAAACTCGACAAAATACATAAAAGTCAACAAGCATATTAAAATACAGACTATTACCACCATATTAGATGCTGGCTACCTAGACCTTTACCCCATGGTTTTGAATGACCTTAAAAACCAAAATCTCGAGGGAGATAGACAGAGAGAGAGAGAGAGAGAGAGAGAGAGAGAAAAGAAAAGAAGTCTACAAGCATATGATGTTAGAGACTACTGCCGCCATATTAGATACAGACTATATTTACATTGGCCCCATGACCTTAAATGAGCTTGAAAAAATCTCAAAAAAATTCATGAAAATCAACAAGCATAATACATCAGAGACTACCACCACCACATTAGATGCCAACTACCATGACCTTGGCCCCATGACCTTGGCTCCATGACCTTGAATGACCTAGAAAACAAAACTTGAGAAAAATACATAAAAGTCAAGAAGCACAATGCATTACAGACTACCACTGCCATATTATATGTAGACTAGCAACACCTTGAAAAAAAACCTGAGAAATCATGCATAAAAGTCAACAAGCATAATACATTACAGACTACCATGACCTTGAAAATAAAAACCTGAGAATGAATACATAAATGTCTATAAGCATAATACATTAGAGACTACCACTGCCATATAAGATGCAGACTACCATGACCTTGGAAATAAAAACCTGAGCAAGAATACATAAAAGTCAACAAGCACAATACATTACAGACTACGACTTTTATGAATTTTTATCTCGAGTGTTGTTTTCAAGGTCATGGGGTCAAGATCATGTTAGTCTGCATCAAATATGGCGGTGGTAGTCTATAATGTATTATGCTTGTTGACTTTTATGTTTTTTTCTCGAGTAATTGTTTTCAGGGATATTAAAGGTAATGGTCAAAGATCGTGGTCAATGGTCAAAGGTCAAAGTTCAATTGCTAATGGTAGCTGGTTTTTAAGATGGCGGACAGGTGAAGTCTACCAAGATGGCGGTCGCCTACCAAGATGGGTGACTGGGTATGGGCAAGGGGATGGAGATCTAGCGACTAATTTGTTTGGTGAGGGATGTGGGGAACCCTCGAGATATTTCAGTTTCTTAAATAATTTTCTATTAATTTTCAGTAAAAAATTCTCAATATTTTTCATAATAAATTTTTAGTATTTTTTAAATTCTTTTCAATAATAAATTTTTGGGTATTTGTTAGAATTTTTTCTGAATTCCCTTGGATTTTTTGGGATTTTTAGTGTCAAAGATCAGGGTCAACGGTCAAAGTCAATGGTCTGGTTTTACTGACCTCTGGTTTACTGATCCCGGTCACCTGGGTCGCTGATCCCTCCTACCTGCTCCAAGAAAAATAGACATTTTTTTGGGTTCTTTTAAAATATTTTGTAATCTTTTTTTTTTTAATTATAATTTTTTTTCTTTTTTAGAATTTTTTGGAAATTTTTTTTGGCAATTTCTAGGGTTTTTGTGGTTCTTTAGTTTTTTTTTTTTTTTTTTTTGCAATTTCTGGGGTTAGAGATCAAGGTCAAAGTTCAAAGTCAAAGGTAATGGGTCAGAGGTAAAAGGACAATGACTTCCAAGATGGCAGACGGTGATGTAACAACATGGCGGCGGCCGGCTCCTTCGCTCTTACGCCAGATGCCGTTATGCCAGACTTCCCATAATCCTACTGCTGTAATGTTGCAACAAATGTCCCAGAAAATCGATAGTTTCAAATTATTTAGACTAATGATTGGTGTATCACCTTGTTTGGACGCCCGACGACAGACTATCAGTCATGGCACTTCTAGCTTTCACGCGTGCCAGATCAACACTAGGCCTACACAGTGTAGAGAAAGAAATAAAAAAAATAGCACGGCTTTTAGTGAACGACCTATCATACATAGGCATTATCATAGGTCGCATTATTGTTACAGTACCTATAATCATTATATGCAATGCCAGAAAAAAAGTCGACGGAACGAAGGATCTTGAAGGTATGTCGTGTCACCAACCGCTCGACGAGATGAAATGATCCTAGTGACACCCATTAGTTGTGATGATTCGGGGGGGGGGGGGAGGAATGAACGTCTCTAGGAAACCCGTCGGCGCGAAATTACGCACATGCAAATCTACCCGATATACTGAAAGATAGAGAATCTCAGTCATAGATACCATCGCGCAGTTGTATTGCAGACAACAGTAATTTAGGCGGCTATGAGCCAGTGCCGTATTTCGTTATCCCTGCAATGGCAAACATGCGCAAACAAGTAGTTCTTTTGCCTGTCTAGAGGCTCACCAGTGCGGCTTGGAGCCGAGACACTTCTTACGCTTGCGTCGCTTTGGCGCGAATCGCTGGCGTGAATGTGCTGGTAGGTTTATCTCGGGGAAAATGTTGACTGTTTGCTAGAAGTCAACATACTGTACACATGTCCGACAGTTTTCTTTCCTAATTGGCTGTCATCAGAGTATGAAGCTACTACCCCATTTCACTGGGCCAAAGAGTATTCTGATACAATAAGTCAGAATATTCGAGATTAGTCTGTAAACAACGAAGCCGAGTCAATACCTTGTTCATACAATCATGAAAGAATAAACTAGTCAGAGTTTTATAGCAGATATGTTGGCTCAACACTTTTACGCGATTTTCCATCATCTCTATTAATAAGCTAACATATATTCTACGGTGTTGTTAATAGGTTGGCTATAGGCTTGTGTATAGAAGAAGTATTCGTGTGGTTCTCAGTATGGTTATTTCACGTTGCATATACAGCATACATTAAAATATTCAAATACCCAAAATAAGGTGAATATGTGCGGAGTATGTTTACATGGTTTGCAGTCACCGTCTTCATTTTCAATCAATGGCGAAATAGCCGCACGACTGTTGTTCCATTGCCAGTGTCTCTGAATACCGGAATTACTTCGCACGAGTTTTCTAGCGGCTGCGTCACAGCGGGCAATAAGGACACGGCCCAACACTGCCGTACGGCCGCAACACATCTATTGAGGTCGCGGGCGGCCACTGAAGAAGTACGAGGCTTATTGCGGGAGTTAGCGACCTCCCGACGGCTCTGCGGGGAACCTCCGTCGATGACGTTGCGATACGCACTCCACTGCGGTGCCTATTTAGGCTAGCGGCCCGCGTGCTTGCAGGCAGTAAGTGCAGCGATGTGACTTAGCGTCGGTCTCGCTGACGTGGCTCGCCACCGCTTCCTTCTTCGTTGTCGCTCGCCGTATCCGTCTATTTCTCTTGTCTCCCGTTACTCTCACAGCCTCTTCTTCCTCTTCTCTCAAGACCTCGATGTTAGGAGCCACCCAAATCTCTTCAACTCTTCACTCTAGTTCCTCTTTCTCTTCCAGTTTTTATCCATTTTTTTTTTTGTTCATCTCTCTCTTGCCCTTTTTCATGCCTCTTTCACTTTCGTGTCTCCCTTTCTCCTTATTCCTACCTGCCACTTTCAGCATCTTTCTTTCTTCTAAAAGGAGATGATTAATCACTGTCATCTTCGATTTACGATTTATCGATATTTCGCATCGAGTTTTACCTCATAAAGTGTATCGAAAATTTTACTCTACACAGCATTTACATCCACTTCCTTAACTCCCCTCTGCATTAGTTTCTCGCTGGTAAAGCCAAGACTAAATAAGTTTCTTTATTTGATTATTTATTTGTTATAGGTGGATGTAGAGATCCTAATAATAACAGTAATAATACAGAGTGCTAACGATACCCAACATCTGATGATGAATAAAAAAAATAATAGAAAAACCAGCAGTGGTCCGAGTTCAGTGACTCATGACTAGAAACCGCTACGTTCTCTAATTATTTAATTTCGTCGCACCTTAAAACACGTTTATATACTTTGCCGTGTTTACTGAGCACGTGTGAATTCCCTACATAGAATATACTTTTCTGCGCAACAGTCGTGGGAACTTTCTCACACAGTTAACGCATCATTCTACACGCGTGCTGATAAAGTACGAATGGTGAAGCCCCCCCCCCCCCCCCGCTTCACCAAATACCTCCACCACGCCCATCAAATACATACATAATAGCTTCGCAAATTTTTTGAGAAAAGAGTCAAAGAGAAATTTCTAACTGCGTATATTAGCTTTTCTATATTTGCATCTAAATATATGTTGAGATTTCCATGCATGTAATACAGGTTAAAACTTATATTACAGTTTATAAACTTTAGTGTACATTTTAGACATAATTTATATTCTTCAGCCAAGTGTAAAATACTTTAGTCTTGCATCAATCAAACGTGATTTTAAAATTTGTTAGGAGTGTTAACATGTTCCAGATGAGCCAGTTTTAGACTTGGTTGTATAAAATAAAAGTAAGTAAATTATATTCCATGCTAGTAATTTTCAAATTTAATCTCAGTGCTAAATTAACATCGAACTACTTTTTCGAGATCGCTGTCATTTAAACAGGGAACATGTCAGCACGTGGATCTATTAATATACAAGGGAGATTAAAAAAACACCAAGTCGATAACCCAGCGGTTTACAGCCCGCTAAGATGGGAATATCTGTTTCGTTAAACTCTTTGTATAGTTACCGCAGCAAACCCAGCTTTCTCTAAGTTAATAACTGTGGCTACTCTGTGTGCACGCGTAAAAAAAATAGCGTTCTGGACGCCTCGACTGTGGCTTGTATTGCAGAACATCAATAGTTAATGTACGTGATATTAAAATACAGTGCTCATTCTACAACGTTTTTGAAATATTGTAACTATGTTGTGGCACAGGAAGATACTGTAATTTAGTTCATACCTACATAGTATGAGAAAATACCACAATTTTGGCTGCTAATATAGTAATACTAAGCGTCGTTGGAATACAATTTGAGCACTTCCCTCACATTCGACTATTTCCTGGGCAAATGTAGGATCACTACTACAGATATAGGGGACAAGAGTATTTTTTGCCCTTTCATTATATACGTTTACACTGCTGCAGTAAATTTGCTAATTGTTTCTTTGAGTGTAATATTATTTAGTTGATTACCGTGCAAGATATTCCCGCTGGTTAAAGTTTTTCGTTTCTACGGTAAGCTGCTTCAATGGTACACGCGAACCTCGTTTACCGTAGCGTGGAAACGTGCTAATGTTAGTTATTGCTGTCCAACGTCTCACAATGCCCTCACAGCTGACACTCCTGGTAACGTGCTAATGTTAGTTATTGCTGTCCAACGTCTCACAATGCCCTCACAGCTGACACTCCTGGTAACGTGTCCCAGGCGGCAGTCGTGTTTCTGGGCGAAGACCCACCGAGCCGGTAATAAGATTACCACCCAACCTTGCTTCGTGCTAAGCTCATTAAGCTAGTTCCAGCGTTCGCGCCAACAAACATTGCCTTAGAAACTGTAGCTGCTTATTGATTTCCCGTAAGTAGCGATCCTACGATAGCGCTATGTTTTGGTAGCAGCGTGGACTTGAAATATGTATTTGCGTTCCTTCCACGTATGCGACACGCATTAGAAAAGCTTATTAATCGCCTGTTCTAATACAGCGTATAAAGTTATAGCATATTCAAGGTTTCTTCACACTTTTTGAATTAAACCTTTGAAAAATCACCCCATGTATAACGTACTTGGCTGTTTCCTAAATATTTCCTATGTTAACAAAACATACCTTCTTTTTTTTTACTTGAATATGTCCTTAAATTTGCGACCATAGAGGGAGGCAATCCAGAAAATCCGATGATAACAAAATCGGTGCATAAAGTCAAGCACTACAGCTCCAAATCTATCGTCTACATTCAAAATTCATTTAAACAACTCGATTGACAAAGGATCAAAGAATATGTTACGCTGAGTGAGGACTTTGAAGCATCGGGAGGGGGGGGGGGGTGGCGTGGAACGCAGCAATTTTGAGTTCGTTTCGTCGCGTCTCGTAAATTCCGCGTAGTATAACTTTCGACTAGGAGAAGCTACGACGTTACGTTTGTTTCAATCGACATGTCTCGTTAAGATCAATAGATTGCGTGTATAAAAACATTTGTGTGGCGTGGTTATGGTGAAATTGTATGAGTGTAATGTGAAAAACTAAGAAAACTTAGCACAATGTCGGCCTATACTCGTCAAAAAGTCAAGTCGAATTACAGAAATCGTATACGGTATGAAAGATCATCTCAAAAGCAATCCAGTGATACCCATAAAACCTCATATGATCGATGAAGCGGTGCCGAGAACGTAAAAAAAAACATCAAGGCGTCTGAGCGCGTCAACGTAGACGTATTCACGCAAAACAAACTGCCGTGGCCCCAAACACAGCCACACTCCATTTTTTTGTTAAATTTAACTTCTACTTATATGCTATATATAAATTATATTTAATTTACAATCAATATGTATAAAACAGGGAGAGAATAGGTGTTGTAGGAATGCCTAGTAAGAAATAGTTCTTATGCAAAATATCATTACACTGAATGCGCACGAATGTGGTGCGCTGTCCCTTTGGTGTAATTTTCTAGACACAGTTAAGATTTGTTCGCGGAGGGGTATCCCGGAAATAGAAATTTACCAGGGCTTCAGAAGAGTTGGAAGTAACCGTGAAAGGGCTAAAGAAGTTAAATGTCCTGTTAAAAGCTGACTGTTTCTTGAGAATGCTAACCTAACGTGAAATGTTAGTTTCACCACCCATAAGGTGCACGCTTATTGTTCACGGTATAGACTGTTCACATTAAAATGAGCACTTCTGAAAACCCTGTTTAAGATCTACTTGTATGCACGTTGTGTAGTCTTCCGCCTTATTTAATATTAAAATTGTCATGGTTTCATCACTTTATTCATGCGTCGGTCAAGTGAAATTCTGAAATTATTAGAAAAATAATAATTTTATAAATATTGTCATTTTTATATTTCGAAGCAGTAACAAAAAAAAAAACAGAAAGCGACAGAAATAACATAAATTATTTGCAAATGGTTACCTGGCACTTTTTATTTAACGTTAAGATACGGAACTACTTTCTATCCATAGTTACCAACTGTCATGGGCGGATGTCACTCAATGCTACCGTTAAAACATATGCAGGCAGGACAGTGAATTTTGCCTAAGGTTGATTTCAAAAGTACTCACTTTACCGTGAACAGCCTATAGAATACTATAAAAACTAAAAACATTCAGTGCGCCAAAAAGTTTTGCATAACCTGTAACTAATTTTGTCGCACGTTACCACAGATCATGTTTGTTTCCCGTCGTATTTGGTTTGTATTACGTCAGGTGTGATATTCTGTACAGATAGTGTGTATTTTAATTCTATCCTTTCTCTTTGGTCGTGACCAACACCGTATTTCCCAAATCGCAGTTGTGCAAAACATTTTTGCTCACTGTAAATCGTTTAATAAAGTCAGTTATTTTTAATGTATTAAATAACAAAATTGCGCACATTTAAGATATTATTTTATACGCCCTACAAGAAAATTTAAACGAGTTGTAAACATCTGTAAATATAAAAGTGCATAAATGGTCTTGTTCCAAAAGGAAGAAGTAATAATCATTAACTGAACAGTCACTGAGCAAATATCAATATCTATAAATATGTACTGAATTTTTTAGATTATTCTTTTCGTTGTGTTAAGTGGCGCAGTAACCGCGTTTGTACTAACATTATAAATATTTTATACCTTTCAATTATTTGGAGGGTGTATCACAACGTACTCTATGTGTTTGGCTGCCCTACTCCCTGGCAATGAAACATTTCCCCATCAGTTTTGTAATAAAAATGTAAACATCTCTATAGTTTTCTTAAAACTGTTATCCTAGACACCTACGTGTGCATTATCTTGCAACTAAGGGAACATGTAAAATGAAAGACGGCAGTCACAAATTTAAAGTCAGATAACAGCATTTGTTCCTAATGGATACACCCGGTAATAGCATGAAAGTTGTTCAGCTAACCATTAAAAATATAACAATTTTTTTTTTTTATTATTATTTTACACATCGGGGCATTTTGTTCTATATGAGTCCCAAGGCAAAACGAACAAATCTTCCATCCCCCACCACCCTCCTTGAGTTTGTGAAGTGGAACTAGAAATATTTATAATTTTATAACAGCCTGCACTCTATGAGTTTCCATCGACAGATACTCCAAGCTGCCAGAAATCTTGGACTATGAACGGTTTCAGCAAAAACCAATAGGACTTGATTTTGAGCGGGTTAAATCAGCCACTTGGTCGGGGTGTGCTATTGGGTTACAACTGCAGAAAAAGTATTGAACTCGGCGTTAATGGTTCAAATAATCCGCTTCTTTTTTTTTTTTACAAAACTGAATGTTCTTAATATCCTGGTACAAGGTGACCTGGCATGTTAAATTTGCGATCAAAGAAGTAGTTAAAATAGCAAGAAAATATTGTTTTACTTTTCGTGCACTCTACGACTTGAGTATTTTTTTAATGCCCCCTGTTTCTTGTGTTATGTTCCCATCTGCTTTTTAATACCCCGGGTGAGCTGAAGCCTTTCTAATGCAAACTCGTGCGTGGTCGTAACTTTTTTACGCTTCACCTTGAACTCTCAGAAGGGCGTGCCAACCTTGCTGCGAGGTACAGCGTTCTTCTTGCGGTCGATGTTTTACATTTCTCACTAAATAAACATGACGCAGTGTTGGTGACGTGAGTATGCCTAGAAAGTTTCCGCGAATTAATCTGAACGTTGACTAGAATGCATAGCCCTGTGTACAGTAGCAAGACCAACGTTTTTCCTTTGTTGGGACTGAAAGAAGCATTCTCATTTTTTTTTTATTATCTTAGTAGTTGATTCGGTTACTCGGTTCATAGCATTTCTTTAATGATTGTGAGAGTTTCTGAAATGTCAAGTCAATTGCAATCTCGGCTTATTCACAACTTTGCAGTTTTTTTAAATTTCAGTTTGGTATTATATGAATCGGGTAAATTTCGAGATCCCTAGTAATGCAAATAAGAAGAGAAATATTCGTACATTATCAGACCTCGGTCTTCATACATTCCTCTTCATTAAAGTTATACCTCTTCGTACATTAGTATGTGCTCTTTCAGTGAAGTATTTATGTACTACATGCGTGATATGTGTTCTACAACTAATGGTATTGACAAGAAATCGTTTACCTGGAAGTCAGTAGAAATTCTGTTAATTAAGCTAACTTGAACCGTTGAAATAATCAGTAAGCTTTCAGTAATTTGAGCAATAATTGAAGTGCTAGTGCTATTCTTTCCGTAATATCATCCTAGTGTGAGTTAGGTATCCACCAGTGACGGCAATTTTGAATGTAGTTCTTAGGCATTAGTTGTGTCCGAATAGTGACATGAACCAGGACTCCAATACGGACTACAAAAAGAACGCGTTTGTAGGTAGCCGGATAGTGCCGAGAAATCCCACAGGATATCGCAAATATTCCGGCATGTTTATCACGTGCGAAAAACCAGGATCCACCGAGAACGAAACAAGTTTGGAGTTAGTGGGATGCCGGCCAGCGCGCGAACAACAGTACCACAGTATTTTAAATGATAGCAGTCGAGCATAATTCATTAGACTACATCGTAGAGGAAATACAGGCAGTAGAGTACCCATGTCAGCTGTTCAGTTACGACACTATTTATATATAGAACCACGAGCTTTTAAACGTGTTTACACTTCTTCATCTGGCCTAGTTTTAATGCAACTAGTGTATATTCAAGTTTGTCAAGGTATTTTATTTGTAAAGGAGGGTTTGCCTGTTGAGAAACCAGACATACAGAAAAGTTCATCACAATTTACCAAGTGATTTTGATAATTTTATTAGCGATGGACGAGTTAATATTGGTTATATGAGCACGACACGAAAATCGGCATATATCATATATAGTATGTAGCCTACAGTCGGATTCCACTGATTTAGAACAAGTATCTTTAGATTTTCTTTAAATCGCGTGTTTTGTATTTCCTTATTTGGGTCGATGGTGGAATTGTTTCTTTGTCTTGTGTTCAGTTGGCCTACGATTCATTTAACATTTTTGTCATGATATTAAAAGAAATTATTTTCCGTGATTAAAACAGTTTGATGTGTTTACAGTAACGTCGGCAATCATTTGTGGAACAGAGTTATGGATTTTACCATCGTACAAAAAGTGTTTTGTTTGAATTAATATCTACCGAAAGTAATTTTCTTATGTTTATTACATTCTTTTATAGGTGTAATATTAATAGTAACACATTTGTGTTGCTAATGCAAGGGTTATGGGCTGAACGAACATTCTCTGTAACATTTTGTGCTTATTTTTTTATATATTGTAACAATTTCTCTCTCTAGAAATTAAGTGGGCTATACCAATTTCGTTAAGGGATGGAGGTCTTAATCAAATAAAAGAATTAATATCAATTTCCTTATTTTATTTACAATAACTACAGCAAAATTCTCTGAACTCAAAATCTCACAACTGATTACTCCAAATAAATACATATTATAATTACCACAAAGACATCAGTTAAATTAAATAATTAAAGATCAGTCCCAATAGACAGTGTATCAACCCAATCTGGTATTCTGTAAAATATGTGTTCAATTTGATAGTTCAAATATTTACAATGAAATCCGCATTACACTTCCATTCAGTCCCACCTCAGTTCAGTCCATGTTCCACCAGTCGCAATGTTCTAGAGTCCTCCAACCGCCCTCATGCACAGTAGGTTTCACTCGTCGGTTTCACACCCTCTCGTTCATTCACGCCACGAACACCTCTCTCGCCGTCGTCCCACAATCTCCAGTCGTCGTCCACACCTCACTTCGCTCGCGCACACTCGCCAGACGGCCTCTGTCAAAGACTCCTGCCGGTGGGTTGCGGCATTATGTATAGTGTCTTAGGCCGTTACCTGCAATCTTCCCCAATTCGCTTGATGCGTCGCGGAGGGCTGAGGTGCCAGCCAGTCCCACCAGAACATTCTTGCGTCGTCGCCAGACCCGTCGAAACCTCCAACAGAGAAGAGGGGCTGTGACGAAAGCAAGGCGCCGAGCAGCACGACAGCCCGACGGCCGCTGTCCATTGGTCACGAATTTCCCAGAAAGGGGGGTCAGGAGGCAACCCCGTAGAGGAGGGGGGAGGTGGGTCCACCGCCACAGCATCGGGCAGTAGCGCGTAACAATATTGAAACAGACTGACCCGAGATTTTAATTTGTAAAAAATAAAGCACTCCGAAAACATTTTACTCCTTTCCACCCACTTAAATGCTGAGTTGTCAAAATTCCAAGATTAAATTGTTAGTCATTCACATGTTTAGGCACATGAATGAAGAAGCATCGCGATTTTACACTGAGTGAAAGATTTTGAGGAATACATTTTTGTGCTCCCTCAGACAAGTTAATTTAAGATCTTTGCAGGTTTATGAGAGTCACAGAGCTGAAAATCGTTGAGATAAACCTTTGTGTTACAGAACCGAATTAATTCCGAGATAAAGAAAGCTTTGAATATTTTGCATAACATTTTGAATTTAAGAAAATTTAATACCTTTTCTACTTACCAGAGTATCATGATAATTTCCAGAAAATACAAACTACTGAAAATCTTTCAAGATATCTTCACATAGTACTGTAGTTGGTAAACCATGTTGCACTTCGAAGATATCTCTGATTCTGCTAATTATACTAGATAAATGCATAATTACTGTTAATATTGTTGGTGGAAAACAGCAGCGTTTGTAAGTAAATTGTATGTAATTTTAGAACACATTTTTATTTCTGCGCATAGTAGTGAACCACGTCGAGCGTATTTACTGACAAGAACCGACAGTTCGTCCACAAATGTAGCGTATGTAGTTTACTTAGAGAAATACTTATTAGAGGAACTGACACCGCATGATTTCGTTCCTAATAAACCATTATTAGCGCAGTTCAACACATAAGATTGGCAGTGTAATTTCCTCCCAATAACTTATCTGTACTGCGGGGATTTCCATGAAATAGGAATTAACATACAAACAAGATTTGCCTGTGCGTGGGATTGTTCGAACTGGGTCGATGAATAAAACATCTGGAAAAACGAAGCGAAATACGAAATTCATTGATATTCCATCCGGGTTTTAAAAGAAACCTACCAAATTGCAGTGCTTGGCGGTGTGAATATTTACTTTTATTAGAATAAAGAGTAAACATTAAAAATTTTGAAAACATTTCTGATTATAAAATTTGAATAATGAACGTAAAATAATCGACTATGAATTTAGGCGTTTATGGTTCTGCCTAGGAAAAGTAGTTTAACATAATGTGTATATGGGTTTTACATTCGACTCATAAAATACGGTATGTTTAAATTATTGTCTCCTGTATCCGTTTTATTAGCAATTTAAAGGAATTGAAAGGGTTGCGAAAAGGTTTTCGCGCACACGGAAATCACTATTAGAGACTCTATTTTGAAATGTATATTATAATCATTAGAGTTCCGTGATAGTAATTGATGTTTATTTTTTATCTTATTCGTAAATAAAATATTATTCTTAAACTCGTAGTGGAGACTTGTTTCTCACAGTGGCTTTGCGGTAGCATTTATTGTTGTTGACATAATGTAGTATATCCTAAAGAAACAAATTATATTTTGCCTTCCAACAACTTCAAAAACCAAAAGAATTCTAGCCCTATAAGAAAATCCAAACTTCGTAGGTAATATGAATTAATTTAGATATTATGAACCCCTCAGCTATTAAAGATGGCATATTGTACTCAAAGTTCCTGAAATATTCAGATAGTAGCACAAAGTACTTGGGCATACAGGTGTGAAATGTCTCTTTGTTTCGCAAAAGAAACACACTTGGTTTCAAATGTGAAATATTCAAGTTCAATATTCCTTACTGGTAATGTTTAAATAATACATAATATCAATATCGTCAAAATTAAATTAAATGCCTGGTCTGAGTAAACTATCAAAATAATTGCTCTGAGGATATTAATTACAACTTTTTTGTCACACTAACTGAATAATAGTCAAAGTTCGAAACAAATGTTCTGAAAATAAAATGGTCCCCTAGCTCAAAAGATCACCACACAAAGAGTTCTTAACAGGGTCTGGACAAAGGTGCGAAAATAATTCTTGTTTAAAGAAACTGAAAATAATGTGCATTTGAAAATTCACTAAAATAAAGTGGTTTTCTACTCGTTGACGATTGATGCGGCGATTCCATTTTTATTGCCGATATGTAGCAACAGGGGTATTTCGTGGAACGATTTCAAGACCAGTTGTACTCCAAAACACTTTTGTTCACATGCACTTTCGTGGCTCGATTATTTTAAAAGTCACGTGCCTCAAGTGTCTGTCCGCGAATCATGGACGTTCGGTATCGGAGTACTTTACTACGATTGGCCCAGTCATACACATACAACTCATTCAGCAAATGTTTACTGAGACCTAAAGGGGAAAAGCTTCCCTTATTAAAGTTGAACATTCTATTTGATGTGAAAGTGAATTTGAAAGGTAGTAACACATTATATCCAATACTGCATCATGTTACAAAGTTAAATTGAAAATTGTATTAGTTTTCACTCTGAAATCGGGCCATAGATATTGCGATCCTTCAAAAAATGTTTCTCAAACATTAGAGTTAGCCAACTATCAAAGTGTGCAGGTTACTTAAAAATATAATTATTGCAAAAAATTAGGTCTCAATATAATCTATTCTATGCACAATGTGAGGGAAGAACTTGACACATAGCAGGAAGCAATTCACCAAGGTTAAATGTGTTTTAAGAACACATGAAAAATTGTCCGAGTCAGGTGTGCACGTACACAAAAAAAATTGAGTTATGCTTTAATATACCTTGCTTTATTTAACGGCATCTTACATAACTAATAAACATGATAAATACTTGTAAAGTTTAATATTGATACCCACTGCAACCACAGCATATCTAGATCCACGCAAATTTGCTACTGACAGACATTATTAAAGTCCATAACTTTCTTAAAATTGAAAGGGTACTGTTTTAATGCTAATGTTAATGTTAATTATTTTTAAAATGTATTGTAAAGGTCTTTTAAACGTCCTCTGGTTCATTCTTGAATGCATAGCAAGGGACGGCTTACAGACTAACTTATAACCTAACTTAAATTAACGCTCATGCCTTGGTCGGGATTCGAACCCAGAGCCTCCTGCACCCTAGATCGGCGGCGCACCAATCTGACCAACCTGCGCCACAGGAGGTCGGTCTATTATTTTTAAAGTATTGTATCTTATACAGAGATATTTCAAGATGTTTTCTGAAGTTTACTCAAATATACAATCGTTTCGCATGTTTAGCCAAAAACATGTAGTACGCAATTTTTACATATTTCAAGATTATGGTTCATTATTGTAATTATGTATACGAACAAGAAGTTATATGCATGTTTATACTGTTGTTAACTCTAAACCTTAATCAGTGATAGTACCTTTTTCAATTAGCGAAGCAATTCAGGCCAGCCAAACACTTACTTTCAAACACTTTATCTGCAAATAATTCAGTGAAATTACACCACTTTTTCCCCCTTCAATAAGTGACAATTTTTTCAAAAGTATTAACGAAATGTATGCATACTACTGGTCCTTCGATGTTAAAGTATTCTACTGCTTCTCTGTTAGTGATATTACCTAAAACGTTTGTAGGTAAATATTTTCATAGACAGATAAAACATAAACTGATGGACTAATGAAACCAATAAAATAAATTTTTGAAAATGTGATTTCCGTATTTAATATTACAGTTTTACGAATTAACATGAACATTCAGGCTTTAATTTCGTTTCCACGTGGCCATCAGAGCTCGCGGTTTCAGCTGCATGAAATATGGTGAAGTGATTGCGTTAATACGTATTATTTGAACAAACAATCACAATTATACCAATTGAACTAACAACGAAAATAAATGGTGTAGAATTAAAATCTACGCATTTTCAGTCATATAATTTAATTAAGATTTTTTCCCTCCAAAAGTTACCAGCGGTTTGGTGTCGCACTGGGAATTCGTCAACAAGTCGGTCTCACTAGAGCTTCGTCAAACGTCAAAAATGTCACAACAACGTCAAATGAAGGAAAAAAAAAAAAAAAAAAAAAAAGTTGGTAAGGTGAAAAACTCGCAACAGATTACTGTGGGTTTAAATCCCGGTTGAGACGAGTTAATTTCTTTAAATGCGTTAAATTGCACATAAACAGCTACCGTCGGGAGTGTTTATTTCTCGTGATTATTTAATTTAATCTAATAAAAATAGTGTTTAATTGACCGCGTAACAGCTAGCTGTGGCATTTTAAGGGCCTGTCACGACTGCGGAGATGCATCTGTCCGCTCTGATCGACCGTGGTGTTAGCCTGAACGATGAGTCGAAAATGCCACAGTCGACGTTTTCTGATACTTCTGATGCTCGTAGTTTGTATAACGGTGAAAAGATGGCAGGAACATATGCCCACCGCCATTTGTGTATACTTTCATCCTTCATAGTTTGTAATTTAATTTAATGTCTCTTCCCCGCTATGTAGCTTTTGCGCACAATATACTTTGTCAGCAATTAATTTTATCATTTCAATTTAGATTATTACATGTTGTTGCTTTTAAAATCACGCAGTGCATAGTCGTTTAAAATCAAACTATATATATATATAATATTCTTATAAAGACGCAAAATATAATTTCACCAAGTAGGCTAATTCATTTGAAATACTGTCAGTGGACGGCAAAATGTTTCGCGCGCCTGTTCATAAACAAAACAGCTCATTTGCCTACGTTGTAAGTGGCGTGAGATGCAGATGGTGCAGTCTGATGCATCAAACCTCCAAAGATCAAAGTTGGCCAAGTTCGATCATACAACCGTCTGGACCTTCAGAAACTGACGTTGCAGGTATTGCGGACCTTATCAAATACTGTATCGGCATCAGCACCGTCAGCTCGGACAACTGTGACCGACGCATTGGCACAATAATTGTAGTAGGACCTTTAATCAGTGAAATTGTTAACCTGAAATAACCAGTTATTTTCCAATGATTCTCGGTGGAGCCATTTTCACTGATTTCTGTTCTTGGAATTAGCTATGAATCAGTGATTTTTCACTGTTTCGGGTTTAGAGTGTACGTAAAATGTAACTTCTTAGGATACAAGCCAACGCCATTTTTAGAAATTTTAATTCAGACATTTACGTAGGATCACATTTACGTAGGATGTTGACATATAGGCCTATCTTTTATTTCGTTACTGCACCATTCATACACATATACTAAATCTGTTAGTACCAAAAAATTAACTAATATAATAATGAACATAGTTTTAATGGGTAACCCTTCAGTAGCCTGTGACGAAAAGAACTTCAGTGCCGAATTTCTCAGGTAATAAATAGACAATGTCCAATTGACTGCCTTGATGTCCGCACGCCGAATAAATTAAAAATACACTAGCTTAAAGTATTCTGTAGCTTTACGGTTATTCCTGGTTTTGTTGTTAAACCGTTTGGGAAATTCATTCATTTCTGCTCGCCCAAAACATTTATATCATTACGGCGTTTACATCTCATCAAGAGGAGTGCCTTTGGTTATCTTGGCACAGAATCGCGTCTCCTGCTTTCCCTTCTGTTCTTCTCGAGTATGACGTCAGCGGTGCAGACCTCCTCATCCTTGTGCTTGTGGGTCGTGAATTATTCATCCCGGTAACAAATTCCCTGGCACGATAACTATTATTGATCAAGCACTCAAGTCAGACTTGGTGTTGCCAAATCGCCGGTCCTCCTAGACCTAGTTTCATCTGGCTGCTTCACTACGACTGGGTTGGTGAGTCTCTTCGTCTCAGATTGCAACCACACACTCTCCGAGGGTACAATTTTCATAACGATTCTGAGCGGGAAACTGGAGTACGATAAAGCAGATGAGAAACAAGAACTCCCATGTCCAGCCTTTTTTTAATATCCATGGTTTCGCATAAAATTTCACCTACTGCAGTAAATTACTTTATAATTACAGTGTACTGTATTTCACGTGACGCTAGTTTGATCCGATTAGTCCGCCTTAGTAAGTCAGTGTTCTGGTTCACGAAGCACATCGTGTAGCACGTGGTCAACATTGCTTGTCAATGACGTGGAATTATCTGGCTTTCACATGTTTCTCGGAGAACAAGTAGATAATTTTGTATTAAACAATGAAATTAATATCGTGTAATGCCGTCAGTTCACTTGTCTGACATGATCTCCAACGGCATTGTGGTAGCATACAGGTAAGTAACAATTAGGTTGTTAGAAAATTTGATCATAACACAACGACTCAAGTTAGAATTTTTTTTTGTTTACGTGATTATTAGCTTTATCCGCCGCTTTGTACGCCCGGAATTTCAATTTACATGTTTGGCCTACTGAAAGTGAAGGAAGTGTTTTCCCTAGGCTTTACCCGCTATCAATTTTGTGTGTGGCAGCAGAAATAATTTATTTATTTTCCCTGGCTACACATTCTCCCAATTCAGATGTTATAATTGAAATACAGAGTGGCAGAAATACATCAAAAACATATTTTTCCTCGTGAAATCATATTTAATCTCTATTCACTCCCTTACGGGTTGAAATTTAAAAAAAAAATGGCCCTTAATCCTTAGGAATTTGCACATTAAATATTTAGAAACAAAACTCGCCAAAATTGCACCGGGCATGATATACTGAGGATTCCGTGAATACGCATGTTATGTACACCTTTTCACCCACTTTAATGTTGAATTGCCAGACTCCTAATATTATTTTTTATTTATTTGTACATGTAGTAGGGCCTACTTTTAAGCGAGAAGCACCGCGATATAACATTGAGTTTGAGAGGTATTGAGGAATCCGCGAAAACATATTTGACCACTTTTCGCTCCCTTAGAGGTTTAATTTGAAAAAAATAATTAAGTGGGTAATATCGTCCTAACGAAAAGCCACCGTTGAAATTTCAGGTTTCTTGGTCCAGCGGTTTGGGCTGCTTTAATGAGTCAATCAGTGAGGATACTGCCTTTTTTTAAATAGAGGTTTACCGATGTTGTCACATTGTATCATTGCTGAGTGAAACTTAATTATAACTGAAAAAAAACTTATAACTTTCATCAATAATAATATTTTTTTCCTTCGGGCAATTTACTATCGTATCAGTTCAATTTTTGCGCTGTAATATAAAATTATCTGAAGTAACACAGATATCATGACTTCGCTTTGAAATGTGTGCATACTGTAGAAACGCGTTTTTTTCCTGCAACACCACTGCAAAGTAGGCTTGCCACAAACATATTTTTTTGCTTGTTTCTTTGCCATACAAGGGGGCCGCTGTGGCTGAGCGGTTAGCCTGCTCGCCTCCCACCAACTCGAACCAGCTTCAATCCTCGACCGGGTCACCCTCGGATTTTCGCATGTGGGAATCGTGCCAGACAATGCCATTGGTCGACGGGGTTTCTCGGGGATCTCCCGTTTCCCCCCAGCCTTTCATTTCAGCGCTGCTCCATACTCACCTCAATCACCCTCATCGGCTCTCAAGACCTCGCTGTTAAGAGCCACCCAAACATCTTCATTCACTCTTAACTCACTCTTTGTCATACAACAAACTCTTTGAAATAAATTTTTCTTTGTGCGAAGCCTGTCGATTGACCACTGGTAGCTGCTAGTAGACCTTAGCAGAACACAATTTTGCTCCCAGCGCCAAATCGTATAGTTATTCCTTAGTCTTATAATTTAATTAACAGTCAATTTTGGACTGGGAAAGGTGTGATTTATTTTCCGTCCTCAAAACCGCTTACGCACAACCGCGAAGCTAAGTAATATAAACTGCATATTAGCAAAGATTTTTGACATTTGCTTAGGTCTGGCATTAACTGTCGGCAGATTAAACTGGTCCTGCAACAGTCTTCTTCTAAGATTAATTTGTTCAGTGTGAGCAACACCAATTTCTGGCAATAGAACATACATATTAATGACAATCAGCACGACAAAAGTCAACAATACACTCTAGTGTATTCACGGTAAAGTGAGCACTTTTTAAGGCCCTCCCAACAGATATAACACATAAATATATTTTATTGCAGTCTCAGACGTTAACTTTTGAGAGTGACGAAATCTATACACTGTATTTATTAGTCAAATAGCAATATTTATACTAAAATGTGGCGAAAGAATCGAAATTCTCTGAAAATAAAAATTTTACAGGGCCTTAAAAAGTGTTCACTTTACCGTGAATAGATAGCTTACACTACACGCATAACCCCCCCCCCCCCCCAACCATCCAATCCACCACCTGCCCCCAGGTGTGCCCTCATATCCATCCCGCCGTGGTTGGGGGACGTGAGTCACCACTACCTGCATGCTATTACGTCGGCTGGTGGGTGGGAGAATTGACCACTGGCATTACCGTATCCTCCAACCCACTTCTGGTGTAGTCGACGATGGCGAGCTATTAAATGAACTTCTGGAGATTTCCTTCATCGGCGCTGACCGGCACATTAAGGAGTTTCTGGACTAGGGCCGACTACGCTATAAAACACCCCGCAGTCAGAGATTTGGCAGTTTCTTGTGGTAGCCATCTGGCTGAAGTGCGGCAATCTGGTTAAATGTGGCGCAGTGAGGGACATCAGCGGAGAGGAAGGGAAGCGGCAGAGAGTGCAAGAGGACGGCGTACGTGTGTGTGTGTGTGTGTGTGTGGTGTGGATGGAAGAGAGGGCGTGTTAGCCGGCTAGTAGAGCGGTATTCTGCATTGGGGAGTTCGGAGGCGATGTGGAACATTCTTGACTGATGGACTCTGGACTGAAATAAAGTGACACTACATGGACATGTCACACGGACTTTACTGTAATATAAGAGCCGTCAATTTAGGATATATAGCCCTAGTATAAAAACTAACTTAATAGGTTTGAAACACTGTTTATTGAGACTGATTTTAGTTATTTGATTGCGTTCATTTTTGTGAGGCAATCGACGATTATGTGAATACTAGTTGACCCGTGCGACTTCGTTCGCATGATATTTTTGTAAAGTTATTAAAATAAAGCCCACCATAGTTTCATTGAGGTTTTATGTTAGAAATACTAATATTTCTTCATTCAAGTTTAATGGCGTTATTAAATTACATCCTGCCATCTCTTCGCACATGTTTAATGTTAGCATGATATTTAGGACTTTGAATTGATCTAATCACTTTTTTATTGGGTTCTGTAGCCCCTGACCAACTGCGGCCCCACTATTGGGTTCTCTAGCCACTGAACTACTGCGGCCCCACTTGATACATATCTATCCACTGGGTCACTACGGCTCCACTTAGAATAACGGTACACTCTGGCCCACTAACACTTTTGGAAGGAAAGGTTTACAGACCATAGACAAAAAAGAAAGGAGAAATGACGACTTTTTAAACAAACTTTTTTTTATTCTGTAATTAATCCTAACAAAAGTTTAATCCAGTGCCTATTTATATCTCTTATCATAATTTTTTCCGGAACCGTTTGAGATATATCGATGAAACCAAGACTAGGTTGGCCCTGCTGTTATTATCTATAGACTGTGTAAATTTTATGTCAGTTCGTTCAGTGGTTTTTGAGTTAAATCCGTTCGGACAGACAGACACGAAAAAAAAATTAACTTCAAATATGGCTTAGTTATCAATTATACTATATGAAAAAATAATTAAAAGTGGGAAATTTGAAAACCACAGACAGACACTTCTATTTTGTTTAGTAATATATATTAGTTCTAAAAAGCAAGTGAGAACAATTTATTGTGACATATTACGTAGAGTGTATTTATATGTAGTTTTTGTAAATAAATTAATAAATTATTATTAAATTTTTTATTGAATTAAGACATCCATCCCTAAAAGAATCACTGAGTTTTTTTTTTTTTTTTTTTTAGAAATTGTTACATTATGTAGCGTGCTTTTATTGTTGGCTTAAAGACATCCAGAATTTAAAAAGCGGTTTCTATGTAATCATTAAATAAACACATGCATTTGAAGCTTTGAGTGTTAGACAGTGTACTCGACAATCCTGTAATTCTCTGGCTATACGAGTTTTACTATACACTCTTAATTAGAATTATTGTAATTCCCCCTGATTCAATAAGTTCCGAGATATTCGCTGATAAAACTTTTATCTCCGTATTAATGACCTACCAAGTAGTAAGAAAACTGTAGATCCTATAAATTAATTAATTTAAATAGTATGCTGTTGAATTAGTACAATTATTACTAATCAATTCATCACTTACACTCAGAAATATGTTTTATTTAATAAAACAAAGGTTGTTTGATGCAACGAAAGTAATTGTTTGCATAAGGGCAACCAACTATTTTGTTGCTAAAACCAAATTATATGGGCGTTCGTATTTGTTGCCCAAAACCTGAAATATTTCTTTGGTGCAGCTAAGAATTTGTATGGCTCTACATAACTACAAAGTTTTGGATACTACTATCGAAGTTCGAGCTCCGAACTTTCGTGCCTCTGCTAACGTGACTACCAATTGACTGACTGGTAATGTTTTTAAATGAATATAAATCCAACAGGAAAACGTACGCATACGTGTTAGCAAGTGTTAAAGCTTTGCTTTATTATTTACCGTTTAGCCAATATTAAGCATTAATAAGTACGCTTAACTTGTTACTATCCCAGTTTTCGCGAGAATTACAAACAAGCTCTCGAATCCTATTTTTGGGCGAAAGCAACCGAGTGACCCGATTACTTTACAGCCAACCAAATAAATGCCCGTACTTACCGAAACTGATATTGTCGACGCAAAAATTTTGTAACAGATATAAGATTGTTCCAAGTAACCAACTGTTTTATTCGTTTCCAACGAAATACTGATTTGACTCTACTGTGATTTTAGTCATGTTTACGGCAACCACACCTATTAGTTGAAACTTGTTAAAATAGATGAGTGAACTTACTACGCATAGGTAATGTTGGAAGAATCAAATAAATTTTCGGTTTGACAAATAATTTGTAATTGTTTGTTTGTTACAAAGGAACAGATGAAGATGTTTGGAGCAACAACAGACTATCGGAATAAACAAAGTATTGTTCACTGTAAACGAGTACTTTTCAAGCAAATTTATTTTGTGTCTACAACTAAACATTTCTCCTGTGTAAGACTAAAAGTTTAGTTCTGTAATATAAAATAATTACGTGGTGACAGTTTCACATGCTAATAGTCTACTTGTGAAGTTTTCATCTATCATTATTTCCTAAGGAATTAATGAAGAATTGGGTTGACTTTAGTGGCGAAATATGAATTTTGTCAATATAATATTTTATGAATTGCGTCATTTAATTCGTTGGCTGATTGTGAGGTAAATTGGTTTAAATAACAATGTACGGGCTTATGAAGTTATGTTTGTGCCTAAGTATATTGTAATTTGGGAATATAAGAAAAATTTGCAGTAGGGCTACTATCTAAAAATGACATAGCAAAGCAATCGAATTGTTGTATAATTCTGAAGTGTAGATATAGGCAAATTCTTACTACAACTTTCATATATGTTTTTATATAACAAGAATTTTTGCAACTACACCGGCGCATTCAGCAGCAAAACTTTGCTGCACCACGTAGTACATTGTACAATTCAACCACTTAGATTAATGATTAATTACCGGCTGCCATCTTGGTATCGACGACCTATGTCTACCCAGGACTATTGGCGACCAGATGAGGATGTCGAATATTTTGGCGGCCAGTGCCTCGCCAGCGGTAGCGGTGGGACACCAAGGCGTTGCGAACGATCATTTTCGGATCTCGTGGAACACTGCCTCCACCTGAAGTCGGTGTGTGCATAACACTTGTAAGCAGAGTTGGGTATAATTTCCGAACCGTTTAAGTTATAGTTGTCAAATTCATAACATAGGCATCCACCCCGACTAAGAGAAGGGTCGCGTGGTTAAGTATGCCCCATGTCAACTTATACGTGTAGTTGGCTGTAATTTCCGAACCGTTCTAATTATAGTTGGCAATTTCATAGCATAGACATCATCCACGACTAGGAGAGAGGTCGCGGGGTCAAGTATGCTCCAAGTCAGTGTATAAGCATAGTTGGGCATAATTTCCGAACATATTGAGTTGTAGTTGGCAAATTTATAACATTTACATCCACCACACCTACAAGAGGGGTCGCAGAGACAAGTATACCCTATGCAACTTATAAGCATAGATGGCTGTAATATCCGAACCGTTTAGTTATAGTCGCCAAATTCATAATATAGACATCATCCTCAGCTAAGTTAGATGGCTGTAAGTTACGAAGCATTTGAGATACAACTACCATAAATCATAATACGTGCATAACTCCCAGACGACGAGAAGGGACGTGCGGACATATGTGAGCCTGCATGTCTCCTCGTTCTTACTCACCTCTGTATCTCCTGTCCCCTCTGTGCCACCGCATGACCACACACACTTCCTTGTGCTCCCCCTGGTCAATCGAACAGTGATGCACCACTCGTCCTCGCTCTCTCTCTATCTCTCTCTCTATCCCTTGTTCTCCCCCTCTGCCTTCCAACATCACTCCTGATCACACATCTTCGCATGCTCGCCACCACCCAGCCAAGCACCACCGACTCAGCCAAGCGCCAGCGACTCGCTGCACGCCGGCCCCCGAGCACTCATGTAACAGAGAGAGCAAATGCCCTTTCCGACCTTCGCGCTCATGATTACGATACTAATGTGATCAAGTATGGCCCGTGTCTATGTCCATGTCTTCCCAGCATAACGCCAGGTAATCCACAATGACCTATTTGGTAAACAAGTACACTGCCTCTTCCAGAGACCTGTTAGACATTATAAATACAAATTGTACTCACACGCCATGTCGCTGGTACCCATGCTGTGAGTGACCGCCAAAACACCACCCACTCACCGATGTCATTGGCATCCAACCACGACGAAGGCCACATCACCACTGACTATATGCAAGGGTCCGCACGACAAAGCCACCCCACTGTCAGGCAACCTTCTTGGGTGTCAAATGCATAACATTATCATCCCCAATGACGAGAGGGGTCGCAGGAGCAAGTATACCATATGTCGACTTATAAGCATAGTTGACATTAAGTTCCGAACTTCGTAAGGCATAGTTGTCAAATGCATAACATAGACATCACCTAGGTTTGTTTTTTCCTTACTACCATACTACTAAAAGTCGTCCTAGGCGACGACTATCTTGCAGCCCCACTGACCACCAAACATACCAGACCTTCAATGCTTGTAGTTACTTCCAGAAAGTCGGTCAGTATTACCGGCTGTGCACTCGTGAGCCGTGTACCGAAACATCGATGTGTGTATGTAATGAGATGTCACTCGCAATGAATACACAGTCGACGCTAGACAGCCGAGTCCCCACACATACAACATATGCTAGAATGATAAGCTTCCTATTGTGCAACGATATATCTCCGACCTTAACTGGTGTAGCAGGGAATACTGATAGCCCACGAATGCATCTCGTCATTGTCGTCTTCGTCGTCAATGTGACTTCGCTGGTAGCGGAGACCACAATGGCCAGTCGTGCCTTGTCATTGTATTTAAAAGGAACCAATGCACCTACCCGGAACCATCCTTAAGGTATCACTGGTTCGATTCCCGTAAAGCTGCGTCGCTCTGTGTGCTTTCTTATGTCGTCTGCTAGAGTACACGAAAAGAAAAAACTACCAACCCATACGTGCATATTGCACAAGCATATGGCATTCATCAAAAGCCATGTAATCCCATCACTAATACAAATTGTCAAGTTGGCCGAGCAGCCTAAGGCTCCTGATATAAGATATGGTTCCAGTAAAATGGACCGAGGGTTCTGTAACCTACTCGAATAAATATTATATTGTAGATTTGATTCCTTTTGAGAGCACGTGAAGAGACAAGCATTGGCAGTCATACTGTCTCCAACCTGCACTCATGTACCGAAGCATGTAATAATAATAACAGAAAGGATTCAGGCAGGGGTCTCCCTGCTCTGTAATACAAACCAAACATGCAAAAAACATACTGCAAAAACCAGAGACACGAACCTATTAAGGAGATATCGCAACACAAACACACACACACCAACAATCTATGTGCCCTGCTCTTAGACAATGCAGCGCAGAGATTTTACCTTAACAAGTGTAGCTGTTTCAGAACACCAGCAAGTTGCGACCACATATCATCGTCATGAATTCGCCAGAAGAAATGACCGCCCTGCATTTCTGTACATACACAATACATTATCCATTACATGTTCGCCAGCAGATAATCGCTCGTTGGAGGGAAAGCAAGGCCCCACTGCAATCTACGCAGGGTACATACTGACCAAGTACTGCATCTCCACCACCATCACCTCCCCTTACCAACGTACTTACCGGCATACTATTGAAAGGAAACAATGCATGTACCCTGAACCAACCACTGTGTATCGCAGGTTCGATTCTCATAGGGAAAGGCTAACCGAACATGATGTCTACAACAGTGTTAGTAATTACAAACAGTCAGTTCCCAACCTGCACTCGCATACCAAGCCCATCACACACACACACACACAACCTCATACACACCACACACCCTAACACACATACCCTTACACAAACACACACAGCCCACAAACCACTAATACCATGTAGAGGAGATGTTTATTTTTTTTTACCTTAACTGGTGTAGCAGTGAATACCTGTAAACTGCGAGCACATCTCGTCGTCGACGTGACCCCATTGTAAGCAGAGTCCGCAGTGACAGAGTCGCCTCTCCGTGCACGGTAGATACCGACCAAGCATTGCATCCCCACCACCACCACCCCTTATCAACATGCTTTTTGGTATACTATTGAAAGGAAGAAGAGGTATAAATTGCTACAACAGACATTCACACACAGTTGTTAAACTGTGAGTGACGAGTCAGCAGTTTGGAGTCAGCAGTTTGGCATCAGCAGTTGGGAGTCAATGATGTGGAGTCAGTGCTTGAAAATTATGCCAGCCACTGAGAGTGTGCCGTCGGGTACGACTACATGTGAAACTTCGACGATCGATCAACAACACCAACAACAAAAACAGTAACTATGTAGTAAACAATACAATTACTGCGACAAGGTCTTCAGTAAAAAGTTGCACTGCACGTTTTCATGAACAGAGCGAGTATACAAAGGCAACCACTTCTAGACTGCTACCACTAACATGTGATATGTGTAGTGCAACATTCAGTAGACAAGATACTCTCTAACATCAGACTGGTATGTGTATAGGTAATGCACCGTTGCCTGGCACCAGGCAGCATGCAATGTCGCACTGCAAGGCTAACCTTCCTGCTAATTCGACATGTAAACTAACTTTCGTTTGAGCACCTATAACATTATATGGGCCTGCATGGTGTTCCAAACCAGTGTGCGAAGAATGAATTACGAGTACTGCAGAGCATGAACCAGACAGACTGTCAGGAAGTGTAAATATTAGACCTGCACCGTTAACACATGAAGTGAAAACCAAAGATGCTACTCAGGAGCAATACAACAGTTTTAGTATAGGGTTTGCCAGCTCAGCTGTCATATAGACTTCGACAAGAGAACATCGTCTGTGGATAACGTGCTCTTATACATCGATGGTACAGGAAAGTTATTCGTGTCGCTACTGTAAAAAGGTATTTTCTAACAAAAACATCTTTTGACAGCATGAAGCTGGGTGTTATCAGAATGCGGGTCGTATTATGTTCGGATGTAAAAAGTGCGAATCCCAATTTGGTCGTCGAAGTAACTTGAAAAGACATCATACAGCATGTAAGGGCCACATTGCACCACCACCTGACAAGCAATATCAGAACGCAGGTCGTTTATATTCGGAAGTGAAAAAGTGTATATCTCAATTTAGCCATCGAAATGACTTGAAAAGACATTTTTCATAATGTAAGGGGCATGCTGCACTACCTGTCAAGCGTTTTTCTGATATATTATCAATTAAAGTTAAGGGTTCAACTGAGAGCAGTTCTTTGGACCTGCCACGACATCGATGAAAGTATTACAACAAGATGTTTACATATGCATATGGCACAAGGAGACACGAACCCAAAGTTCATGTAAGAAGAGCACCATCTGTATGTCATATCAATGCGATAAGTGCCAAAGAATGTATATGCAAGTTGAGGCTTATAAAAGACATTTTAAACTGTGTAAGTCACAATCAACGGTTTAAATAGACATTTAAAACTTTTCAACAGAAAGGATACGGGGGCTGCTGATGAACAACCTCAAAGGTATTCTGCATCTCCGAAGCCTAATGTTAATAGCATCTTCCTGATGGACCCTACCATTATTAAATCCTTTAGAGCTGAGAACGAGTGGGTACTATCTGCTTAAAAAATAGCCACATGCCGATTTCCCCCCCCCCCCCCCATTTCAGCATAGTGTCATCTCTGACCAGCAGAATGTAGGTATAAAGTACTGCAATGGCACTGCCCTGGAAAATTAGCAAGTTACAAATTAAATAAAAAAGACTTGCTCCCGGGATGATTCTAATAGTACCCTGATCAGGTTATCATAGCAATGTGGTATAAAACACATTGTAATAAGGCGATCAGCTTAGTCACCGTTCAGACGTCGAAGAGAGAAGATCGGCTGTGGGTAATGTGTAAGTATTCGATGATGGAACAGGAAAGTTATTTGTGCTGCTACTGTAAGAATACCTTTTCTACAATAACCAGCTGCAGAAAACATGAAACCAGTTATCATCAGAAACCAGAGTATACTATGTTAACATGTGAACTCTGTAAATCACAGTTTGTTCGATATGGTAACATGAGACGCCATCCTGCAACCTGTAAGGATCGCCCTGCAATACCTGCCAGAAGCAGATTAGCAAATAAACATGCGCGTTCGTCTACAAATGTCGAGACAAGTTCAATGCTTCCGCCAAGACATCCATGCAACTATTATGGCAAGACATTTATACGTGAATACGATTCTAGGAGACACGAAAACAGTGCGAGGAATGCCAATTGTAAGAGATAACAATGAGATATGTGTAGAAAACGGTATATACATGATGTCGATTTACATTGTCATTTGAAACTATGTAAAGGATGGACAGCTGATAAACAACCACAAGATTATTCACCACTGCCGAAGCTTAATTATAATGGGTTTTTCGCAAAGCGATCTGGATTCATGGTAAATCTTTAAAGATTTGGTTGCACTGAATATGTCAACTACACCACACAGTGTTTCCTCTTTCCTGACAAGCATGAGTCCATAAAAAATATTAAACCAACTTATGGATAAGGGAGAACAAAATTAACCTTTCAAATATAGTATATGCCTGGACTGTAGCTATACAAAACCAGAACCGCACAAAGATGAATATTGTACCAGAATCTTCAAGACACAGTGTTCCATACATCTGAAGCAGAAGTTGTCATTGTCGATAGTATATGCAAGATATGTCTAGAGGACGAAGAAGTGGTGGCCAAGGTTTCAGGTTGGACTCTGGCTTCGGTAAATGCTCTAGAGTTGAGAACTAGTGGGTACGGTTCACTACACACATAGACACATACCGATTTTCCCTGACAATGGAGAATATGACAACATAGCTTTGTCATCAGCCATTCGAAGGACAGGTATAAAGTACCCATCAACAGACATCCACACACATTTGCTAAACTGTCTTGTATGACATCGGTACTGCAAAGAGTCATCCACAAGGAGTCAACATAAAGGAGTCATCTGTGAGGAGTCACCATCAAGGAGTCAGCATCAAGGAGTCCCCATCAAGGAATCAGTATCAAGGAGTCATCCATTAGCAGTCAGCATCAAGGAGTCATCCATGAGGAGTCAGCACTACATAGTAGTACATGTTTGTGTTTGTGTTCACACATATGCTTGAAGAGGATACAATCGAGTATGCCTACATGTGAAACTTCCCGGAGCAATCAACAATTATGTGGTAAACAATGTAGTTACTGTGACAAGTTCTTCAGTAAAAGTTGCAATGCTCGCCAACATGAACATACCGACTGTACAAAACCGACCTCTGGAATACCAACATCAGATATATATGTTGTGGCATTCGGTAGTGGTGATAATCTAAAGAAACATACTGGTATGTGTAAAGGCACCGTACCTTCGCTTAACAGAAGAAGTCATGTCAACTCCAGTCTTACTGTCGATGTTAATGCAATGTTACTGTAATGTTAATGCGAGCACAAATATCATTACATGGACCTACATGGTACTCCAAACCAAAGTGTGAAGAAGGAAATGCGAATGGTGCAGAGCATTTGGCATACAGATCGTCAGAAGTTGCGAACAACACTCCTGCGCAGCTATCATGTAAAGGGAAAAACGAAAATGCTACCCAGGAAGTTGAGAACGGCAATGATAGCTCCAAGTCCGCTGAGAACGTTAATGGGACCTCCAAGTCTGCTGAGAACGATAATGTGACTTCCAAGACTACTGAGGACTATGTGACCTCCAAGTCTACTGATGATGACATAAGAATATCTGCATATTGAAAGCATGGTGCTGAGATCTACTCAACATGGAAAAAGAACATAGATATGGTCATGTATAATGTGACCCCCAGGTCTGCAACGAAAGGTAATGTGACTTCCATGTCTGCTGAGATCGACCATGTGACTTCCAAGTCTACTGGTGATGATGTGACGACATCTGCAAAGCGAAAGCATGTTGCTGAGACCTACTCAACTCGAAGATGAACTTTGATGCAACCACGTATCGTAAACCTTCTGCGAAGAGTGACATGAAGTCTGGCTATTCTAAACATCTGAATGACCTAGTTGATAGACTATGATGGTTGGTTTCATTGCAGAGAGGTCTATTGTATAATATATGTGTATGCATGTGTATGTGTGTATGACTTGTTTATATATATATAATAAATATAAACATCAACAATAAATTCGTTTTAATTCATACCATCTAAGAAATGTACCTACAGCGGTGTGTCAACAGACGTCTTGCTGCACGTGCTTCTGGATGATAATCAACACTTGGTGTGTGTAAGTGTGTATACAGATTACCACCTCAGGTAAACACAGTGGACTCTTTTGTATGCTGGGCAGAACATGTAATGTCAACTTTCACGCAAGCATAATGTAGTTTCCACACACATAGTGATACCATATTGTTTACAGCGACCCTTCAGAGACCCTTATCACCGCTGACGATGTTACAGATGGTAAGTCGTTGGTCATGTCGAAGTAGAGTACCCAATCACAATAGTAACACCGATATAATAGCAACCCATCCTACCAATCATCATTTATTGCACAATCGACGAGCACTTTAAATCACAATAGTCATTGCCTCGAGTCTGTCAGAGCACATGTAACTGTGTGTATACCCTAGTTTTATGCACACGAAAGCCTTATCTAACATGGATAACACACAACAAGGAAGCGGTAAAACATTTGTCAGGAGTAGGATTCGAACCTACACTCCCCACACAGAGAACTGGAGCTTAGATACAGCACCTTAGACCTCACTGCCAATATGACAATCTGTATTATACGGAAATAATAAGGGTTATTGAATATTATACTATATGCATGATGTGGATAATTTCAAATTTGAACAACAGTACTGATAAATATGGTACAATAGATGATGTACTCACCCTTATGTTGGAGGGTGCTGATATCGTCGGAAGAGAAGCGATGGGCCAAGTATGCATTGCAGCACAGCTACATGCCATGTACAGAGAGCATATGACTACCCTTCATTACATACATTAAAGTCTTGGTACTCGACGAACCACGAGTGCATGTCATGCCTGAACACACAATACTCTGGTCTTGAACCCCCAGACACTCAGTGGTTGTGGCGGTGGTAGTGGTGGTGGGGGGGACAGAGAATGGCTACGAAGGCTCAGTTCTTAAGTAAAGTATGACGCTGAGTATAATTACGGACATGGAATGCTATAGGCTCCACACACAAGTGTGCAGATCCTGCCTCTAAATACATGCATTTATGGTTTGTTGTGAAGGCTCAGTACACAAGTATGGATAGGTCATGAAAACAGAGTATGACTTCCTGTGAATAAGTTTGGATTGGTGTATGGCCACTATTAATTGGAGGCTCGGTATAGGCAAGTACATCGGGCAAGGTAATCGGCAAGTTTAAGGATGAGTGTAGGGGGAGGAATGGCATGATGCAGTTCGTCAGGCTGAGGGCCAAACTGTATGCATATGTGTGCAGGGACATGGTCGTGAAGCTGGCCAAGGGGGTTCAGAGGAGCGTCGTCCAACGAGTCATCACCAACGAGGATTACAGGCACGTTCTTCTGGACCTCCAACTCGTGAGGGTGCAGGTCCACATCATTAGGTCGCACCAAAACGACGTCTACACCGAATTAAGCAGTAAGCTCGCACTGTCCTGGATGGACGACAAGCATCGGAACATTGACGACGACATACATACCATCACCTATGACTACATTGCGTAAATCACGACACACACATGTCTGGGCAGGCACATATCATATATGTGTCTACCCTTGGGAGGGCAACCGGGTCGGGATATGTAGTAGGAGGCAGTTCCTCGCCCCGGGATCGTCGAAGCTGAAGCACCTCTTATCCCCTCTCCCACAACGACATACGCGTGTGTGCATGTTGATTTGCCCTGGCATTCTAGCCAGAACTTCCTGCTCTGTCAATTCTGTCTCCTAATCTTGGAAGTCGCACTGTCTAGCAAAATGGTGGTTGGTGATGGGCGACCATGTTGGTCGCCAGTGCACCGAAGATGTCCATTTGCAAAATGTCAGATGGTGGCAGGTCACCACGACAGAGCAGGAAGTTCTGGCCAGCATGCCGGAGCATATCCACAAGCACACACAGTTAAGTCGATGTGGGAGAGGGGATCAGAGGCGCTTCAGCTTCGACAATCCCAGGGCGAGGAACTGCCTCCTACTATGCATCCCTATATGGTTGCCATCTCGTGGGCAGACACATATATGATGATACATGGCTGCCCAGGCGTGCATGCATCGTGATTTACCCAACGCAGCCGAGATGACTATATGTATGCCGTCATCCTTAATTTGATGCTTGTCGTCCATCCAGGAGGACAGTGCGAGCTTACTGCTGCATTTGGTGTAAACGTCGTGGTGGTACGACTTAATGCTGTGGACCTCCACCCTCATGAGTTGGAGGTCCAGAAGAACGTGCCTATTATCCTTGATGGTGATGACTCGATGGACGACGCTCCTCTGAACCCCCTTGGCAGGCTTCATGACTTTGTCTCTGCACATGTATGCGTATAGCCCGGTGAACTCCATCATACAAGCCCCTCCCCCACACTCATCCTTAAACTTGCCAATGACCTTGCCCGATGTACTTGCCTGTACCGAGCCTCCAATTAACCTACACTTACTTACAGACAGTCATCCTCTGTCTTCGTAACCTATCCACACTTGTTCATCAAGTCTGCATACCGAACCATCATTACATGTACTTAGAGGCATTTTCTGCACACATGTGTGTGGAGCCTACTGCCTTCCATGTGCGTAATTATACTCAGTGTCATACTTTACCAAAGAACCGAACCTTCGTACCCATGCTCTGTCCCCCCCCCCCCAACACCCCCATCACCACCACTTAGTGTCCAGCGGGTTCAAGACTACAATATTGTGTATTCAGACATGACATGAACTCGTGGTTCGTCGAGTACCGAGACTTTAATGTAATGAAGGGTAGTCATTTGCTCTCTATACATAGCATGCAGCTGTGCTGCAATGAATACTCGGCCATCGCTTCTTTTCTGGAGATGTAAGCCTCCTCCAACATAAAGGTTAGCACATCATCTATTGTATCATATTCATCATTAACGTCGCTCAAATTAGAAAGTAACCAAATCATACTTGAGGCAACGACTGATGTGATATATAGTGCTCATTGCTTGTGTAATGTGTGATGATTGGTAGGATTGGTTGCTATTATATCGGTGTTACTATTGTGATTGGGTACTCTACTTCAACATGATCAACGACTTACCATCTGTAACATCGTCAGTGATGTCAAGGGTATCTGAAAGGTCGCAGTAAGCAATATGGCATTACTGTGTGTGTGGAAACGACATTATGCTAGCATAAAGTTTCATTAACATGTTCTGCCCGGCATTCAAGATAGTCCACTGTGTTTTCCTGAGGTGATAACTTGTATACACACTTAAACACACCAAGTGTTGATTATCATCCAGAAGCACATGCAGCAAGATGTCGGTTGACACACAGCTGTAGGTACATTCCTTATACAGTATGAATTAAAACGAATTTACTGTTAATGTTTATATTTATTATATACATAAACAAATCACACACACATACACATGCATACACATATATCATTCAATAATGGCTCCAGTTATGAGTCCATCAGTAATCGAATTTACTTCTCCGATGACATACAGATATCCACCTCTCAGCAATGAAACTAACCATCATAGTCTATCAACTAGGTCATTCAGGTCTTTCGAGTAGCCAGACTTCATGTCACAATTCGCGGAAGGTTTACGATACATGGATGCCTCTATTTTCATCTTCCAAGTTGAATAGATCTCAGCAACATGCTTTCGCTTTGCAGATGTCATATCATCACAATAGTCTTTGAGGTCACATGGTCGATCTCAGCAGATTTGGAAGTCACATTATAGTTCTCAGCAGACGTGGAGGTCCCACTAACGTTCTCAGCAGACTTGGAGGTCACATTGCCGTTCTCAACTTCCTGGGTAGCATCTTCGTTTGTCGCTTTACACGATAGCTGTGCAGGGTGACCTTACAGGGTGACCCATTCCTGAACTCACCCTGTTATTATTACCTGCTTTGGTACATGAGTGTAGGTCGTAGACAGTATGACTGTCATGATAGTCTCTTCAAGGGCAGTGGGACCGATGAATATCTGCATATGTTCTCGACGGGAATCAAACCAACGATATCAAAATTATTCTTGTAAGGTACAGAAACAAAAGAAATGTGTCAGGTGTGAGGATTCGAATCCACACGCACTTGGACTGTAACCAGAGCTTATATCAGGTGCCTTAGGCTGCTTGGCCAACCTGACAATTTGTATTAATGATGGGATTACATGACTTTTGTCAAATGTCATACGTTATGCAATATGCACATAGAGGAAGATATATTTCTTTTTTCCTTTCATGCACTCTAGCGGACAATGTGAGAAAGCACACAGAGCGATGCATCTTCACACGAATCGAACCTGCGATACCTCAAGGATGGTTCAGGTTATATGCATTTCTTCCTTTCAATCGTATACCGGTAATTACAACAACAAGGGGGGAGGTGCTGGGGATGAAGTACTTGGTCACTATCTGTCAAGCACAGAAAGGTAGTACCAGTTATTGTGGTCTCCGCTTCCAGCGAGGTCGCATCAACGATGAAGACGACGACGAGATGCTCTCAAAGCCTACGAGTATTCACTGCTGCACCAGTTAAGGTAGGGGATAATTCATTTCGTAATAGGAAGCTTATCGTTCTAGCATGTGTTGTTGTATGTGTGACGAATCGGTTGTCTACTGATGACTGTGTATTCATTGCGAGTGACGTCTCATTACATAAGTACATCGAAGTTTCGGTACACCGCTCACGAGTGCACGATTAGAAGTACTGTTCGACTGTATGGAAGTAAGTACACGCATTGAAGGTCTGATATGTTTGGAGGTCAGTGGGGCTGCAAGATGGTGGTCGCCTAGGACGACTTCTAGTAGTAACGTGCTAATAAGGAAAAAAACAACAAACCTAGGTGATGTCTATGTTATGCATTTGACAACTATACCTTTTGAAGTTCGGAACTTAATGTCAACTATGCTTATATGTCGACATATGGTATATTTGCTCCTGTGACCCCTCTCGTCATTGGGGATGATAATGTTATTCATTTGACAGCCAAGGTAGTTGCCTGGCAGTGAAGTGGCTTCGTCATGCAGACCCTTGCGGATGGTCAATAGTGATATGGCCTTCATCATGGTCGGATGCTGAGGACATCTGTGAGTGAGTGGTGTTTTGACGGTCACTCACAACATGGGCGCCAGCGACATAGTGTGTGAGCATAATTTGTATTTTTAATGTCTAACAGGTCGTTGGAGGAGGCAGTGTACTTGTATACCAAATAGGTCGTTCTGGCTTACCTGTCATCATGCTTGGGACACAGGAATGTAAACATTGTTCGTACTTCATCACATACAGATAGTAATCCTGAGTGTGAGGGTCGGAAAGGGCGTCATCTCTCTCTGTTACACGAGTGCTCGGGGGTTGGCGCACAACGAGTTGCTGGCGCTTGGCCGGGTGGTGGCGAGCACATGGATATGTATGGTCAGGGGTGACTAAGGCAGGCAGAGGGGGAGGACAAGGGATTGAGAGAGCACAAGGACCACTGGTCTCATTGCCAAGGGAGGGGAGGGTGCGAGGAGGTGTGCGTGGCCACGCATGGCACCGAGGGGGCAGGAGAGACAGAGGTGAGTGAGAATGTGGAGACAAGCAGGCCGACATATGTCAGTGCATTCGAGCGCTAAGAAGTGTGTGTGGCCAAGTGATGGCACCGAAGGAAGAGGAGAGACAGAGGTGAGTAGGAAAGGGAGACATGCAGGCTAACATGTCCGCATGTCCCTTTTCGACGTCGGGGCTATCAATCTATTATGATTCTTGGTAATTGTATCTCAAACGCTTTGTAACTTACAGCCATCTATCTAAGTCGAGGTTGGTGTCTATGTTATGAATTTGGCGACGATAACTCAAATGGTTAGGAAATTACACCCACCTATGCTTATACACTGAAATATGGCATACTTGACCTAGCGACCTTCTCCTAGTCGTGGTTGATGTCTATGTTATGAATTTGACAACTGTAACTTAAACGGTTTGGAAATTATAGCCACCTATGCTTACAAGTGTTATGCGCACACAGACAGATTTCAGCTGGAGGAAGTACTTCACAAGATCCGGAAATGATCGTTCGCGACACCTTGATGTCCCACCGCCGCCGCCGGCGAGGCACTGGCAGCTAAAATGGTCGACATCCTCAGCTGGTCGCCTATTGTCCTGGGTAGACATAAGTCGTCGATACCAATAAGGCCGCCGGGAATGATAGGAGTTTGAGAAGCTCCGAATTTGAGAGAAGCTCCAACCGATTCAGCCACATTGAGCAAACCTCAGTCACAATGAGCGAAATTGAGCAAATGCACTTTCTGGCACTGGCTGCCAAGACGGCCGCCGGTGGCGGGAGGCAAATTAGGGAAATTTTGAGGGTAAAAAGGGAGAAAGCCCTTTTTGTACGCGAAATCGGCCATTTTGGACAGGGAAAGGAAAAAAAGGGAAATTCGGTGGTCTTGGCTCCTAGCCTGACGCCTGAAATTATTCTAATTAGGTCAGCGTGGTCCACAGCCTGAAGCCTGGTAAGTTAGAACCACCATTTTTATACTATTCATTTGGAATGTAAATGAGTTTGTAAGATGGGCGGCGTCATAAGTCGTGGTTGGTCTTACACTATGGGCGGAGGTTCAGTCCTAAAACTTTTCAATAATTATTTTTTATTAGATTTATTTTGTGACGAAATAATTGCGGTTTATTTATTTCACCTCCGAATACACTGCATATTACTAATCCCTGTGTCAATTTGTGCGGTGTTATATTTACTTATTAATCAAATCTAAGTAACTGGTATTTCACCGTTTAAATTAGTACTTTTACTTAATTGAAGTGATAAGTGGTTATTCACAGACTCCGAATGGCACATTGTCAACATATCGGATAAGTGAAATTTACATTTTATCTGAGAATATTCACTGTTTCCCATGCGGAATCGCAGGATTCGCGGATTGATTTAACGACATGCTATGGCGGTAATTTTGTAATTTAATAATGGTTTATTTGGCATGCCCTAGAGATCTCCAAGCTGGTACAAAAAGTATTTGGAATGATAGAGATAAAATCATGCACTGGAAGCCAAAACTTTCACTGTTCGTCACAACCCAATAAAGAGATGTAGGACGAGCCAGTAGAGGTGAAGTCTAGCGGACTGAAGGAACCCGCTGAAACTTCCATAGCACTGCTCTGACCACAGACTAAATGCTATTCACCATAAAGTGTGCACTCTTGAACTCGACCTCAGAAAAATGTTGCTGCCCTGAATGCATATATTTTAACGGACGCCCTGAGTGACATGTGCCCAGTCAAGTTGGTAACAATGGATGGGAAGTAGTTCCGTATCTTATCGTAGAATAAAAAGTGTTAGATAACCACTTGTGATAGCTTTAAAATTTTTCTTTCGCTTTCTGTTTTTTAATAAATATAAGTGTAAAAATGAGGAGATTTGTAAAATATTAACTTTTCTGATAATTTTGCAGTTTCACTTGGCCGACGCATAAATAAGGTGATGAGGCGCATGACAATGTTAATCTAACATTAGGCGGAAAGATACACAACGTACATACAAGTAAATCTTAAGTAGGGTTTCAAAAGTGCTCATTTTACCATAAACGGTCACTATTCAAGAATACAGATGTGAAACAGCCACGTATACCGCACATGATAGCAAAATGGCGTCACTAGCCAGCAACATTTTGGAACGTTTTCCGCCAATCAGCGACTGGTAACTTACTTGCCAGCTGGCAGACCTTCTAATAAGGGGTGTTTTGGAACGCTTATTCGTCTTCTGCACATGTACCCAACATTGACCTACCCCAATCCTACACAACTGTTAACGTCACATGGTCAACAGTGATGAACGTGTTAATTTATATCTTAATTTTTTAATGACAAGCACTCTTATATGAATAAAATACCTTTACTAATTTGAAACTAACCAAACTGCATTCCAAAATAGTCAGAGTAAGTACACATACTTCTCAAAGCATTTGTTTACAAATCAGTTACATAACCCAAAATGCAAACCATTTCGTTTTAGCTGGATGTGCTGACAAAAAAAGCAGTTGAATGTTTGGACACGGAGATTTGTTGTGCGCAGCCAGCGTGTTCGGTCTACCTCATCTTTAGTCTAAGGTTCCCAGAGCCTCGCCAGCCAATCAGAAAATGGGCACACCCACGTCGAAGGAACCACCACATTATTTCCCCTCTATGCACTTGTCTACATTTTGCCCTTACTATGGGGCCCTGTTCTTGCCCCGCAATTTTTTTGACACTCTCAGATGTCTCTGAGTATGCGTTAAATATTTTGAAACGGAGAAACAGAACACCTAAAATCGGTCCAGAGAACAAACGAGCATTTTTGCTGTGGCAGCAGCCAATCAAACAAAGTACGTCTCGATATTGAGAATCGTATCCTACTCCATTTTAATTCGCGAAAATTCAGGTTCTGTAATTATAAAAAAATCGTGTTTGGCTGTGTTGGGGACACTGCAGTTTGTTTGCGTGAATACGTCTACGTTTACGCCCTCGGACGACTTGATGTTTAATTTACTTTCCCGGCACCTCTTCACTCGATCATCAGGGAATTTATAAGTAACACTGGATTGCTTTTGAGATGCTCTTTCCAACCGTATACGATTTCCGTATTCCGAGTTGGCTTTTTGATGAGGAGAGGCGGACATTTTATTTAGTTTTCTTAATTTTTTACATTAAACGCATACAATTTCAGTATTACCACGCCACACAAATGTTTTTATACGCGCAATCGATTGATCTTGTCGTAGCTTCTCGTAGTCAAAAGTTATACTGCGTAGAATTTATGAGACGTGGCGGAAGAAACTCAAAATTGAGATCCTCTCCCCCCCCCCCCCCCCCCGGCCCAAAATTCAAGCGAAGCGTCGCAGTTCTCACTTAACGTAACATATACTTTGATCCCTTGTCAATCAAGTGGTGTAATTTAATTTTGATTGTATACAATATATTTGGAGCTTCAATGCCAAATTGTATCCCCCGATTATAAGATTCGTCAGTTCGATTACCTGAAGGCTATACTTCAAAGTACAGTCCATAGCCACTAACAATTTCGGGTTTTTTTTTTTTTTTTTTTTTTGAAGCCGTGAGTTCTCCATATTTCGAAAAATTGTTACTTTTCAGTTTAATTATTTGCCGAGAGTTCTGCAGGGCGTTTGAAATAAAATGCTCCAACGCCCTTGCCCCAACGACGTGGCAAGGGGGACGAAAAATTCCGCAGATCAAGAAAACTCCCAAAGGAAACAAACCCCTCTTGAAAGCAGAGCAAATTTGAAACTTTAAATAAACAGAATGTTTAAAACTCGACGAGAGATTAAAACCAGTAAAATTTAAGGGTAGTTTCAAGAGTATTTATAGGATTCTTTTCTGCTTCCCTTTTTTCATAAGTGTTGCAATTAATACGTCTTGCCATATTTCATTTAGAACACAACTATTAAAAAGCACCAAAGTGATAATATTGAATTAAAATAGTAATTTTTTTTGCCAAAGGCCACAATGATTGTACAGAATTCAAGAAAATTTCAAGATTCTAGTTTTTCTCTAACCACTATATATATATATATATATATATATATATATAATATATATATATATACACATAACATCATGGACCTATAAGCCTCCATGCTAATTAATTGGTGAAGATTCACAGTAAATATTAAAAGCAACCCGTCCTTCAAGGCGATTCTATATACCTACAGCAGTTCGCTGTATATTTACATATATTAATTTTATGAGAATTTTGTATTATACTGCTGTCCTAGCATAAAGTTGCGCCAAACAAAGGAAAAGGCGGAATGTAACGCTTTACTATCAATTCAGGTATATATAATACAGATATTCTTCTCTATCCACAATGATCAGAGATTACACACCAAAAAAAAAATATATACATATAGTAATCTTATAGGCCGACATATTATATAATGGCCAAAATTTTCAGAAATTACTATTTTAATTCTTTATTCAAAATGATAACGAGATTGTAACTTTGATTTCAACCTTTGGCGGCCTAACATAAAAAAAAAACACCAATTTAGGTGGAAATAGTTTCTATTTTAATTATTTTTCAAAAATATTTCAATAAATTAAGCATCCCTTTATGCGCTCTTTACGAGGCCAATAACACGATGCCTCCTAATTTATTCTTACATACTCCAGCAAAACACACCATTTTCTTTAAAGATTTTAGCTGGATTATAAATTTAGAATATTAAACTTTTATGTAAAACTTTTGGGAAAACACCAAGATAATCCCCATTTTTTAACCATATTGTACTTGGTGCATGACTAGCAAACAATTTAAAGACTAATTTAAAATTTCTACCAATCAATAACAGCATGATGTTAATATTCTCAACTTTTGCAAAGTTTTAATTTTTTCTTGCCAACATGGCGTCTGTCTCCTACTCAGGACACCAAGTGTTTCTGCCTCTTGTGACATAGGGGCTATGCAGAAAGTTTTATTTACTGTACACTACTTAACTGGTGGCAAGGTGACTCCTTCTGGGGCAGTGGCAGAATCTGATCCCGAGCCAGAGGTGCACCCGCCATTTATACAAATCACAAAGCAGTCTCCCCAAGAAGGGTGTGCAAATACCAGAACCAATAGGAAAACACGTGTCCATTTAGGGAAAAGTTCGTTGAAGGTAAGCATAACTCCTTATAGGGGTGACTTTATTGCTGTCCAATCTGGTCTCGTAGAATTGCATAATGTCCAAATATGAGGCACACATGTGCTAACAAGTCAAAAAACTCCCGATGTTCAAGCAGACTGTAGGAAGTGATGTAACAAGCGCTCGAAACCCCATGCGCCCAGTCTATTGGCCAGCTCAGTGTGACGAAAGCCTCAATAGTTCTTCGGAGTGCCGCTAGAGGGTGCGCACCAACGTCCAGCTGCCTTGCACCGCCCGCCACACGTGCTGTGAGGGGGCTGGCGGAAATTTGTTACCCCGAACTGCTGCTGAAATCCACGCCGGTGGTGACGACGGCGAATTGTGCAGCCCACCATGAAATGAGTCATAACAAGGTACAATCAGCTGGTATGTGGTAAAAATCACGTCTTTTTCGAAAAATGTCGGGCAGGTAGATGCAATTTTTCCATAATGAAATAAAGTAGAATTTTTAAGCAAACTCCATGCTCAAAAACATAAATTTTGGGGGAGGCATCACACAATCCCCTCCCCTCTTTTTTATAAAGAGAGAGTGGGGTGAAGATCTAGACCAGAACTCAATCGAGGTGGCCCTCCTCAATTCAGATCCAGGAACAGAAGAAATCTTCGTCCACTTGGTATCCTCGTCACCTCTAAGATCAGGAATGTTCCAGAAGAAAAACAGATAAAACTTGTGCAAGCAACAATTCAAGAAATACTTAAGATAAAGATCCAGCTTCCTCCTCAATGGGGCTAAAAAAATGTTAGGACCACCACTGCACCAGTATTCCCTACTATAATAAGGAATGTTGAGAATATCTACTTCATTAACATATATAATTATATTTTGATTTTATCAGTTAGCAGAAAAAAATTATACTAGTGTCACAGATAACACAAAATATCATCAACAAGCATCCCAACCATTAAAATGGTTCAATAACCTTAGTAAATCTTTATACTAAATGAATAATGAAAAGCACTAAAATTAAATGAATATGAACACCTTAAATTCTACATGGGAATGAAAAACCCTAGATGAAATGGGCATGAAAACAATGGTCGGAAAATACTTCTGCCCCATAGGGAGACATCCAGAAAGGTGTGACTAAAAACAATACATTAATAATGATGATGACAACATTAAAAATAACCCTTTTTACCTAAAGTTTTACCAACCCAAAATAAATCACATCAGTGGAAGTAACACCCAAATACCTTCACATTACTGTAAGGGCCCTAACTTTAATTGTGTTACATGCACATTATTACACACTCCTGGGTGGACTTCAGTCTCTAAAAGTACCGTCACTGGGGTAAAAAATCGCTTTATGAGATAAGGACCTGAAAATTTCGATGCCAACTTGGCACTAGAACTCGCTGCCTTCTTACTCAAAAAATGTGTTTCCAAAAAAACCTTATCTCCCACTTTGAATGACACAGAACATGTGGAATTCACATTCCGAGAGGCTAATTTGGAATGATACCTTTAAAATTAAGATTAGCTGCTCTCCAGATCTTCTCTAGAACTTTATTTCTAAAATAATCCAAACAGAACACTTGTAATCCCCATGTATTTATCAAAGGCACCACTGACCATGTTATTAAAAGCAAGAGTTAGTTGATACACCACTACATCCCACTCTTAATGGGATCCAGATTGAAATGTCCTCAAGGTTATCTTCAAATTTCGGTTATACTGCTCTAAAAGATTTTCCTTGGAATAATATAGAGTAGTCTGAAAAAACTCACCCCCCCCCCCCCACCCACATATACAAAAGCAAAATTTCTTATCTCTGCAGAAACTAAATATGTTGCATTATCGGTTACAATGTTAACAGTAGATCCAAACACAGGAAACAAACGTTGCCCTAAAATTTTACAAATTTTAGCATATTCCATATTACACAAAGGGGAAAAAACACAAATTTAGTAAAACTATCAACTGCAATTAAGATAGAGGTAAACCCAGCATAGCTACATGGTAAAGGTCCAAAAACATCCAAATAGACTCGTCCCCAAAGAAACATGGCTACTCCAGCACTATAAGGACTATAGATTTTTACCTATGGGGCTGTGCCCTCTGACATTCAAGACACTCTCTAACCAGTTGTTCCAACTCCTTTCTGAGACCTGGCCAATAAAACATTTCTCTAATACGAGACACAGTCTTATCTTGCTCTAAGTGTCCTCCAAAATAACTATCATGAAAGTATTGAAAAATCGGTCCACGTTATAACTGTGGAACAAAAAATGAAAATTTAGCAGTTTTAGGGCCCACAAAGTCTATCAACCCCTTTCTAATCTCATAAGAACCTCCTTGTCCTGCATTAACAGCAGACTTAATCTTTAAACATTCAGGGTCAACTCCCTGGTGGTGTAGCAATTTTAAATATATTTAGGGAAAGTTCTGAAGAACCCCAACCTGTTCTTTCCCAACTACAGATGATATTGATTTAGAATTTCTGGGTTCCACTTCATCAGTTTGAACTTTCTGATCCTCCTCCTCACTGGTGGTTGTTTCTACTTGTACAGAACACAAACTAGATGTAGCAACATCCTCCTGAATGATGTTTACAGATTCAGGGGAATCTACCTGGAATTTCTCAGAATCATACATGCAGGATAGCACATCAGCAACCCCATTTTATATTCCCTTTACATGTTTGATGGAAAACTTAAAACCTATAAGCCGAACAAGCCATCTAGCAAGTCTTCCTGCAGGTTTATTGGTGGTCAAAAACCAACTCAGGGCCTGATTGTCGGTATGTAACACAAACTCTGTACTTTCAAGATAATCGCGAAATTTCTCCATCCTATAGATAGCTGATAACACCTCATTTTCATTGGCTGAGTATTTTTTCTCAGAAGGAGACAAAAGTCGACTACTGCCATAACAGCGCCCCTAGAGCTAAAGAGCTGGCATCAACTTGAAGTGTAAATGATTTATCGAAATTGGGCAATGCAAAACAGGTGGCGTGGCGATTTTCTCCATTAAGAGCTGAAAAGCATGATTCTGGGACTCACCCCAGGTAAATTCTATCCCCTTTCTTTTTAAGGTATTCAAAGAGTAGGCGAAACTAGCAAAATCGGGAATAAACTTAGAATAAAAACCAACTAAACCCAAAAATCGCCAGACACTCCCCACCCCCTCTCCACTTAAGTTTTTGAGCAAGGGAGAATTTTTTAACTGGTCAGATCTTCTCCGGATCCATGAGCGATTTTCCTTCAGAAATGATAAACCCTAAGTGTCGCACATAGGTATTAGCCCAAGTCGCTTCTCTAGGATTCACTGTCAATCCTGCATCCCTCAAAGCAGACAAAACAATTCTCAGGTGTTCGAGATGCTCCTCAGAGGACTTGCTGTACACACATACATCATCAATGTGAGTGAAAAGAAAATTATACTGATATTTCCCTAACACATTAAATAATACCCTAGACAAAACCCAAGGGCCACAATTTACCCCCTTTGGTGATCTTCTCCATTGGTATTGGCCCCAAGGTGTTACAAATGCCAATGTAACACGGGAGTCTGGATGGAAATTACATTGAAGAAATGCTGAATTCAGGTCAAAAATAGAAAAATATCTAGCATTACCTACATGTTGAAAAACTGAATATACTGTGGGTAAAGGATAAGGGTCTGCAAAAATCTTTTGATTTGCTTTCTTGGTAATCACAAATAACTCGATATCGCCTGGTATTTTTTCTGGCAAAAATAATGCTGGGCTCGAGTAATTGCTACTATATCTCTCTCAAAAATATCATCTTGTAATTTATCAATAATTTCCTTAAACACTTTACGTTTTGGAGGAGTTACTCTGTAAGGTACTGAAGAGACAAGGTCACAATCCTTGAGACTTAATACCACGGGATGATGGATATAATGTCCCAATTTTGGAGTGACCACATCAGAAAATTCCTGTCGTAACAGTGATAACTGAAATGTGCAGTTTTTGAAGTGCACCAAACACATAATGATTTTACGAATTTTTGAAGCCCACGGTTACGTAAAATTTCGTCAAGAAGGCCAGGCTCGCGTGTTTCGGCACATGATTCGTTGCCGAGATTATATTCCGAAGTATCAAACAATTCCTGCCAATACCATCAAAAACAAACATATTTTGGTTGGTTCTGACGTACGGCACAGAGTTTTACTGATGCTAGTGTAGCTCCCAGCAAAATATCTGTTCGTGGCAACGCCAAAAATAATCAATTATGTCCCACTCTAAGTCGAACCCAGATTTCGTAAATTACGTAAACAGTAATGAAGATGTTATAACAAAGTTTTCAACACACATACTTTGTTTTATGTGAATTGTGATAACTAGCAAGTGTTGCGCTATATTGTTGGCAGTAGTCAATGTTTAGTTCTTCGTCGTCGCATTGGTTTACAAAGATGTTGAAGATATCCATGTATACAGCAGTCATGATAGGTGTCGCGAAATAAATGGACCAATTGTACACCGATGGTAAATTGCACACCAAACACAACGCCTATTCGAATGGAGAGGTTCTTGATTCACCACATGGGTATTTCCATCTAGCTTAAGACGCGAGTTTTAAGAATTTACATAACTTCAAACGTGAAAATAAGCTTCGTCAGAAAAAAAAATGAATACTCCAGAATACTTGGATTTCCACGTTCTGTATTAGTGTCTGCAGCCAATGACAGTATGCCACACAGTTCAGTTTGTCAGACTCCTTAGTTCGTGGACGATGGAGGTATGGTACACATGAAGCTTGGCTGTTTTTGCTTCATAGTGACAAGTGACAATCCGGTCTCCTAAAAGGAAGTCAACGCAGTGACTTTTTTGGAGAGGCCAGTAGCAGGACCCTTACATCCTCGACAATTTCATGTGGCATCTTTGGACGACCCTCTTTATTCGTGTCTAGTAAAGCCCATTGGTTTCGAGTTTCTTCACCAGGGCCCAAATGGAAGACTTACTTGGTGCATGTCTGCCTCCAAACTTTACCCAGAACATCTGTTCACATGCCTTAAACGGGTATGTTTGCCAATATGGTTGGAAGACACGCTGATCCACATCACAACACACATTTATTCCCTATTTTTTTTATCAATTACACTTTCACCAACAGCAATTAATCACCCACTTCCGACCCCGATGAATAGCAGCCACTGTCTACCGACATCCGCACTACACGAGGCAAAACAACCTCGGACAGACACATCACGCCACAATCCAAAACGTAACGACACAGTCCAACGCGAATTTCACGATCCTATTTTGTTTCAACATCTTAAATATGAAGCGTGTAGTTCAGTGCTGTTTGTACGTGGACTTCAACACATTTCACACAAAGCAAAGTAGGACTGTTGAAAACTTCATTACAATATCTTCATAATTTTTAAAGTTATTAATTGAAAACTCAAGTTCTTCCCTGCTTACTTACAACATTATCTGACAATAAAGTAATATTTAACTGTCCCTAGGCATGAAGAGAGGTTTCAATTATTTGTTTGGCTGTGATGACTCTGGAAGATGTCTAAAATTATGTTTGAAACATTATTGTAGTAGTATGTATATACGTAGTGGGATATGTATTTGGTGGGATATGTATTTGGTGGGAATGTAAGTTGTGTAGTGGGAAGTTTCACCGCACTTTGAGAAGTGCTGAATAAATACATAAACCTCCGTTATTGACTTGTGCCACTTTATTCGAAGGATCAACTCTATGACAAATGGTGGTCGCTCTTCTGTGGTGTGTTGTGAATATCCCCCCCCCCCTCCACCTTTTCTTCTTTATCCCATTACCCCTTCATCCGCCTGTTCCGCTAGCCTTGGGCAAGGCAGGTTTTTGCGCGCCACAGCGATCCTGCGCCGAAGAGCCAGGGACATCTCAGGGGTTGAGGGTGTTGAGGATTATCGCTCTTCATCCCTCCGCAACTCATGGTTGGGGTCAGCGCCTTTTGAAAGGGGGTGTTGCCAAACCCTTCGTCGAGAATCGATAGCGTCAGGAGCTGCACCGCGCCAGGGAGACATAATACTCCTTTCCTGTACCACTAGTAGAGGTTTATGTCAGATATCCGGAGCATGGTTTGGGCACGGTATTGTCACCCCCTGCTGAGTGGACTCCGCCTACTATTCTTCTTATAGCTTTCTGATTTTTTTATCTGTGAGACCGATGGCCGAAGCCTTGAAATAGCTCCCTAACGGGTTTCACTACAAGAAGAAAATGTAAACCTAGTTGTGCTCTGTAGCAGACTACGAATGCTTGGCAGCATCAAGGGGAGCGATATAGTAACTACAGTATCACTTATTCTCTCCCCCACTACTTCTTTAATGTCCAACATGTTGCTACGACAATTTGTTCAATTTTTTTAAATCATGTAAAGTGTGCTATTCATATGTAGTAATCACGTTTCTTAAAAATTTCAGTGACGACAATGGAGGATAAAAATTTTTTTATTAAGATTGTAACACTGCGCCTTATGAACCAAATCCAAGAAATTTCGAACTGGAATTTGTACAAAAAAAACAACCGATTATGCCCTTCTATTAGTAATAAAATTTACCGGACATAAAATTTACAATTTTTCTAATTATAGTCGATAGTTGAAACATTTTCTATTGATTGGCCATTATGAAGAGTCCCTGCATGCAGTCTTATGCACGTCATTGCACGAGTTGCAAGTGTTCACAGTGTAGTTCTTGCAGCTGTGACGAATACACTTTAGGCTCTCGCCTACCCGACTGTGTTACAGAGTGTCAGTATTTTCTACAAAACTACAGGGTGAGTACTTTGAAAGGGGCCCCGTGGGACATATATGTAACGGAACGAGTGAATGAGGAAATACAACCACGGGACCTCTTTTAAAAGACTCACCCTGTATTAGACGTGCGCTGATCCAATGCGCTGATCTACGTTAAGTAAAAACTCTTCACCGGAGGGCTGTTCAAAGCGCTGTTTCACCAAATATACGTATCATATACATACATACAAAACTACTCAAGTGACTTGCAATGAACCTTCCTACAGACTTTCCACCAATAGAATAATTTGGTCACCGCTGAACGTCCCATAGCTAGACGCAGTATGATGAAAACCCTACGCGTCATTCCAGAGCCTTGCGCTTAGCGGCGATGGCGTACTCGATGCACAAGGCAGTGTCACCCTTATCGCTCCTACACCTCTCGGCCTCAAACGCGGGAGAAAGCTCCAGGTAGGCGGGAGCCTTAACGGGTATTTCTAGTCAAATATTAGTACATCCTTACACTTACCAGATCAAAGGAGTGGATGTGGGGTGCAGTGTAGTGTTTCCTTATTCTGTACACACATACGTTCTGCTGTATCGGAGGAGTTGAGCCTTCCGCCTTTTAGATGGCTAACTACCATAATGAAACTCTGCAGTTGTGTTTATTCCAAAGACGCAAGGTAAGCAATGCTTACCCTATATATATATTGGAAATGTTTGATCCTTTATAGTTTTCGCCTTAACTTTAAACATATTTAATTCTGAGTTTTCCGTTTCCGATTCGACTCCCGTAATGTGCACACATAATGCTGCTATCTAATATTTACTTCCACAAACGGGAGTGACTAGCGATGAATCGAAATCGGACTCGCAAGTAACAACACGCCACACGCTCGAGCCCCTCGGTCACCAACCGCGTTCCTTCGTAAGTGTAGGCATTCGTTCTGTTTGCGTCCTCCAGTCCTACAATCTTCCTTGGAAAGCGGATGGAAGTGTACGGAAAAACGGGCGTTTTCTTATAATTTGTAATATGCTCTCTAAATAATATTCAGTTTAATAATTGTTGCATTAATCTCGTTTCAGTTTTTATAACTAATGTCAGGGACTATAAAACGATAAATACATGTGTAGGGTAAGTAGAGTGGGAAGTTGTGTTTATTTAATGGAACCACAGCCAACAGTAATGATTTAAAATTATTGCTAGAAAAGTATCGTTGAATTAATATTTTGGGTTGAATTGTTGAGCTTATATCAGCCATTTACTGTATTACAAATTGTGTAAAGTATCATATTTTAATGGCATTTAACTAAATGTTATTTAAAATACTCAAATATCTGGGGCTATTATATTACTTACCCTGTAAAAAAACTGACTACATGCCACTGAATGAAAGTATTTTATTTGATTAAGAGCAGCTTCGTAAAACGTCGTGGCATGTCCGTTTGGGAGTGTTATGTAACCCACGAGAACGTTACTCGTACAATCCTAGCAGATAATGTGTGCCAGTGAATTAATTATGTAGTTAACTCACCCACCACATCACCGAATGTTAGGCCTAGCTTCCCCTCCTGAAGTGCAGAACTGTGTGTAATACTAAACTGACTTCTGCAGCATAAATGTGATGGAAGCGAGTATAACATCGCGTGTTTGGACGCTTCAAATGTATCTTCGGCTTTGCTGGCCCTCGTTTGCCTCAGAACGGCGTTTCCTCTGTCACCCTCCTTTGTTTATTAAACAGTATCACCTAACTGTATACACTTAGCTCTCTTTCGAATGACGGTTGGGATATCACAATATTGTGGAGGCAGCACAAAAATAAATACGTTTATATAAATGTTTGAGTTTTTTTTTTGTCACGTACTCATACAATGAACAGACTGTCCAGACAACGACTTTGAGGTAGTCATCGAATTTACAATTTGAGAATTTAGAGGTTTGGGAAAAATTCTAATGATATGAAGTAATATATATGTTGCAATTTCTTCACTACAACAGTTACAAGATCCCGTATGGTAGAAGTTATTGTAATGCAGCTAAAAAAAAAGAGCATAAATGGCAAGGTGGTAAGCATAATTAAAAGACCAGATGCGAAAACTCAGATAAATTATTATTTTCGGTTAGAATGCCAACTTAATTCTCAAGAATGATGTACAGTAATGCCACAGATACCTTACACAAACTTAAAAACTTTGAAAGAAAGGTTTTTCTTGTGACCCTTTCTTAAAATGTTTTCTTAAAAAAAAAGAACACACAGATCAGGAGACTCGGAAATTCAGTATAACTACTGTGGCTGGTGTCTCAACACCGAACACAACTTTCTTTCCAAATCTCCTGCAAACCGTATCACTCTCAGGATCGGGAAAGTAAGGGAAGACAATAGCTCAATTCATCAAAACCAATCACTAATAGCAGCAGAGTAAAGGTATGTTTAAACTATGATTTTCTCTGTCCAAAATTGGGGAAGTGGCACAAACTCTAGATTCAAAAACACACAAATACTTTTCAATGCCTCTTTACTGTGATACTTTAGCATAAACTTACAATTTTGCCAAAACACATAAAACATTCCCTTCATGAGCAAAACTCCTCATAAAAATGATGCAATTTCACACAATAAAACTGAGAATAATTTGCAGTTTTACCAAACCACCTACAGACTCAATTCATGAGCACACTTTAAAACTACTCATGAAAGTATACAATTTCACTAAAATAGTTTTCAAAACAATTCTTATATCGGTCCACTCTCCTACGTTCAATCAGTATTTTAGCCTTATCTCTCCACAGTAGGCAGACATCAAATTACTCAAATTACGACTTTTCTACCTCTAGAGAAAATCTCAACACAATTCTCCAATACAAATCCCTGTATGTTGAGATTACGCCTTCTATTAAAAATTATACATTTCTATTTAAAATTTCTTAGAATCCCTCGCGACACCCTTAAAACACGTCAACTTCTTTGGCATTATCTACTTTCGCTTCAAGTGCCTTTTTTTTAATATTTACAATCAAAGCGTTATCACAATACTCACAAAACTGGGCACTTATAACCCTACTGCTTTTACTTAAAATTTGGGCACTTATGACACTCTTGCCTTCACAAACAGTAGTCACAACACTTAAATTTACAGAGAAACTCGAACCACAAAATTGTCTCAGGAGCGCTTGCAATTTTACCACAGAATAATGCCCCATGAATCATTAACTCCAAGATAAGCACACACTACCGAACACACTTCCATCCAATCAACATCAACAGCACACCACTCGTGGAGATTCTGAGTCCAGGGATATTGTCCCAACCACAGCCATTCAGGAGTGCCGGTAGTACTCGGAATCGGATCATCGAATCATCCAATTGCGCAGTGCCCAGGGATATTGTCGCCACCATAACACTGGGTAGTGCTGGTAGTGCACTGGAAATTTCATTCACCAACAGGTATTTCAAACAATTCACCTAGGGATATTCTGCCCATCTTAATACCCGGGGTACCGGTATTGCTCTCGTTTGTTCATTCGAAAACCCACGCGCACACACACACACACACACCATCACACAAACCATACCACACTGTCCTGTCTCCACCTCTCCAATCCTGCGCGCACTTCCAGTCCAGTAACCCCGCAATTGAACTGCCACTCCGCAAAACCGTTTCTCGCAAATCTGCCGCCATCCAATTAGTTCTTGCTTTGAAGGCAAACACTTGTCCCGATCCTCATCAATATCGGCGACTCCCAACAAACCCCGGCCAAAACTGAAGAATACCTCGCCATCCCCTTTCGAGATCCGGAATTACACCCCACCTTCCAGTCAACAGTTCCACGCCCCTCTTGTTACTCCAGGATTCGCACGCAGCTCCTACTCAAACACGGAAATGTAATCCACAATCCTTTTCAGTTCATGGCAATTCTCCAAAAAGGCGTACACTTCTCATGATTCCTGCGAGTAAAAAACTAAGTACGGAGCTGGGGCCAACCGCACAAATTTGTATTTTATTTTCTTGTCCAGTGAAATTCTCCAAGTTCCAACACCACAGGGAATTTCAGCTAGGAACCACAACGCAACTCTTGCAAAAAAAAAAAAACCTATGTCCAACCTTCAGCTGATTTATTTTCAAAGTCCCACACACATCTGGACGGATAATTTATGATTTACCTTTCGACCTCCAACAGGATAAGTAATCAGTCTCCCACGTCTGCGAAAAAAACAGCTAAGTCCATTTCTATCAATGGAAAATCCCCAATAGCATCATTTTTTTTGTAGTAGAATACTTATCTTCTCTTCTCTCTCGCAGACGATGCACCCAGCCTCATGGTCAGGCTGATCACTTCTGTAAACAAAACCACTCGCTTTTGAGCCCGGCGGCTGCCAGCCGGCGAAGTTCTCCTCGAGACTATTTGTTTTAACCTACCTTAAAACTAAGAGGGGAGTCGGAAGTTCAGGGTAGGGATAGGACCTAAGTGCATCTCAGGACAGAGCCCCTTACTCCTAGACACGAAGGGAAGTTTCTAACTACAAGGACACATGTTCGCGGCTTTACTGGGATTGGGAAAACTTGACCACCATTGCGAGCAAGTTTACCTCCCAGGCTAACTTAAACTAAACTACGTGAGAAAGGGGGGGGGGCGACATAAGCACCGCAAGAACCCCTCGACAGACAAGAATTGCAAAAATGCATACAATTTATGAAGTAGAAAAATATTTGTACTAGAATAGAGGATGGGCAAGGATAAACTTATTTGAAATGGGGTTTGAAACACTAGAAGAGAAAGATTGGTTAGGGGTGTTTTACTTTATTTTCTGTTCACACTGGATTTGGTTTGAAACCAGGGGGGTGGGAGGTACCAGCCCCCTCGTGGAGAGGAATATGTGCTATTGGGCATTTCCCATTCCCTGCTGCCTCGACACCTGAATTTCCTCGCGACTCGCCCCAGCACCGATATTACGCGCACCAAAATCCCATCCATCACTGCGCCCCATACTCCTGAAACTATCAGACAGCGGACTATTTACGCTGCCAGCGCTCTCTATACACCCAAGCATATTAAAAAATACAAAATAATACACTAATGATAATTTAGGTGGCCTCGGAACACCTGGCAGCTCTGTGATACCACCCGCAATACATAACTGCACAGCAGGCAAACTAAGTAACGGGGTTCGAGCATGCAACAGGCACGGGAGCCTGAAAAAACACACCATATTGTAACAAACAGTTTACATTCTACATTAGGAACGGAGCCCACTCCATCACACTAGCAACATATTTTCCGTAATATTATGTCATATCACTGCCGTAGTAAGTAACCAATGATAAGATGGCATCTTCTCGAGTGCATGAAAGTATGTGAAGTACAACCTGCAAGCCAATGTACTCGCGAATTTTTCCAGTTTCTAAGATGTTGTGTGAAGTATTTTTTTTTTGTTTGAAATAAATTTTTTCTCTCACATACAATAGTTTTTGTTAACAATGCATAACTTGACTCTTTCAATCCTAGTGGACATGATACAGATGAAGAAAAAATGTGACCAGAACTGTACACATCCAGGAACATTACCGAATGCTCTCAGTATATTCCCTGTCAACGGGATTTGTGAACATTTCTACAGTTCTTAGTTTGTGAGTGGTTTACCCAGTTACGCTCAAGCACAGAGCACATATTTAATTGGTTGCGTGAATGGTGCACGCGTTGTATAAGCATAAGTACAGAACGAACCAAAATATGATTTCATTGCAACACTTAAAGCTATAAATTAACGCGGGAGTGAAAATAATTAAACACACTGCAATGAATTTCACAAGCTAAGTAGTTAAGCGCTTACGCAGCACGTTTTCGTAAAAAAAAAATCCAGTTGAGATAAGTAAGCCTACAGTTTTATTCATGTGGATCTCGTCAGTGTGCCAAAGCCCTAGCGTGCCAAATTATACGGGACCGTATTTGCATTGTATCGTATGCATACAATTTTGGTGATACCCACTAAGCCCTTCCAGAAACGTCCACTGGCTTAGTAAAAAATTGTTTGTGCGTGAAGTAATATTGATATTCCAGGGCACATTTTGTTTATTGTTTGATACTCTATGTGAAAATTAAAACAGCCGTGTTGCAACTCGTTAAACGTGTATTTTGAAAAAAACAAAAGTAATTATTATTTGTAAGGTGGATGTAAACGATGAGATAAAATACACGTTATTGACTGGCGGCATTATGCACCTCACGCTCATAGGCAGCCAGTAATTAGTACAAATGGTAAGCCTCGTGCATGGAACCTGGGCAAATAACCTGTCCCTAGTGGCTATTTTGCAAATGTTGCATACCGACATTCAATACTAAGCATACTGTTATGGTCACTTAAGGGGGCCATAAAATTACAAGGTAGAAACGTGCTCAGATTAACTGGTAATTGTCTACTCTACTTGGAAGGGCTGTTCAAATAAGCAAATTAATTACATAACTGACAGTAACTTCCTTTTTAATTACACAATTATCTCTATTACATTTATTTTTACTAGGCATCCACTCAATATTCATATTTTCGATTACTCTTTAATTTTTCATTTAAATACTCAATTTAAAGCCTTGATTATATTCTGTCAAGCAATTAGAGTACTGAAAAGCTCTGCACTTATCGAACCCCAACTAACACCTTGACGGTTCCACACTTACCACTGGTATCTTATCAGTACATCAGGAAGTCTAGAGGTCGGATCGCTCGTGGGCCCTCACAAGACGCCGCTGGTAGCAGCGGCTCGTCGAACACAGTTTCCAGCGGTACGGCGGGCAATGGTGACGTAGAAGACATTCGCCCGGTTTTTTCCTAACTACCCTATAACTAAGTGTTAGGTGGAAGTCCGGTGGGTAGGACGGGAGCTAATTGCGCCTGAGGGCGAACCCCTTGCGCCTACAAGGGAAGTAAGTCATGCAAGAGACATGCATCGTGGCAGAGAGGGATTGGGCAGCCATGGCCTGCGATTGGGACCATGAATACCTCCCTAAGTGTACTTATAGCTAAGCTATCAGTAGAAGAGGCTGGAAAAAACCGACAAGGGAGGCGTAAAAACCCTGTCGACAGGACAGAATTCAAAATTATTACATGCGTTAATCAGAAATGCTACGGGAGACAGAGATTGGATAGCATTCTTTTTTAGTACACTGTAAGAAATTATTTGCAAATTTACCACACCAGTGTATACGTATAGTGAGAAAGCGTGGATAGCAAAGCTTAACTATACATTTATGGTAGCGTTCTTACATTTGCTCAGGAAAGAGTCAAATGCTTAGGGAAATTCGCAACTTTCTATAGTATCATTCCTATATTCGCAACCTGACGTATGGTAATTTTCGCATACAAGGTAGGCCTATGGGTTAAAAACTTCAATTGCAGTTTTAGAAGTTTACTAGAATATCTATTACAGTGTAGAGATGAAAGACTAATAGAGAGGGGGCACTTCATTTTGAACTAAAACGCTCGCCCCCTCTCTTCCGTGCCTTATTATGTGAGGCGCTGTCCTCGATTCCCTGTGGGACAACTCTGTTTACCCACGTCTCTGCAAACACGCCGCGGGTCCCCTCTCTGGCCAGCTCTTGGTGCTCGCAACAATACAGAAATGTAGCGGCCGCTTAAACCACGGATTCCAGCTACACACGCAAGAAAATTGTCGTTACTGACCAGCATAATGGTCGAAAGCCATTTACCAATCATAGCCTGATAATTAACCCTCCAGCTGGCAGCCCAGCCAATAGGGAATGTTTCAGAGCAAGTAGTGACCGATCAGAAACGAGGGCCGTTACCAGAGACTCACGCAGCCAATCAGCGCACATCACAGTAACCGCCACGATATTTCACTTCTGCATATTTACTGGAAAGTTTCGCGAATTAATTTTATGACAAGCTAGACTTCAAACGTTTGTGCATTTCTGTTATGTTTGCGATAATGTCGCAATTTATTAGACACGCCCAGGTTGACTCTGAGCCAATAACTTACATTCAGGAAAGCAATCTCCGAATCCCGTGTTACACTATGGCTACACACTGGGGCAGCAGCTGATGTACTGAAAGCTCAGGCACAACAATACATTGGACAGTGGAGTCTAACCTGTAAGTCGTTTAAAACTTTAAAATTTCCTGTATTTATGCATAACGGCTGTTCACGATAAATTGAGCACCTTTGAAATCATTCTTAGAAAAAAGGCACTGCTCCTACCTGCACATTCTTTAACGGGCACTCTAAGTGACATGCGCCCAGTAAAGTTGGTACAGGCCGTTCACGGTAAAGCGAGCACTTTTTTAAGGCCCTCACAACATGAATAATAGTAAATAAATGTGTTTTACTGTAGCATCAGATGTTAACTTTTGAGAGTGGTGAAATCTATACACTGTATTTATTAGTTGCATGACAATTTTTATAGCAACAAGAAGCAGAAAGACAAAATGTGGCTTAAAAGCAATCACATAGTGCTGACTTTACAGTGAACAGCCTATAACATTGGAGAGAAAGTAGTTCCATATATTAATGTCGAATAAAAAGTGTTAGGCAACCATAAGTAGTAACTCCATCATTTCTTTCGCTTTCTGTTTTTTTTATGCAGGGAAGTGTAAAAATGAGCAGATTTATAAAATATTTACTTTTCTAATAATTTTCCATTTTCACTTGACCGACGCATGAATAAAGTGATAATTTTACATAAGTCAAAAGAGTACACAACGGCCATACAAGTTGATCTTAAGCAGGGCTATCAAAAGTGCTCATTTTTCTGTGAACAGCCTATACTTATCTATTGTGTGGTACTAAGCAGGTGAAGCAGTGGTATCATCCTGGACTCATATTCGAGAGGACCCAGGGATCGAGACCAGATCGATGCCATATACCATCCTGATTGGGGTTTTCTATTGTTTCCAGGCGAATGCCGCGGTGAGTAGTTACTACAGATAACTTTCACATTATTTCGTCTCTAATGACCTCGCGTTCAACGAGACGATTACAATTTTGGTCGCAGATAAATGCATAGCTTTAAGCGTGCAAAGAACATATGTTTTGTTCGGAGCTAGTAGTATCAGTATAACAAGTTTTCGTATGTCATGACGAAAGAAATTACATAATGCTTGATATTATTGGACGCAGATGTTTATTCGACTGCGGCGTGTAGTGTCAACGAGTGAGGCGCCCAACACGTGCCGGACTTACTTTACTGGAAGCTGCTTTCTGTGTTACAATGCAGAGCACTAAAGACACTTCTTATGCAATTTCTTAGATATAGTACACAAAGGCGTTATGTAAGGATCACGGGACGATTAGATGACCCGGAGTTAATAGTGCAGGATCTTTTGAATAAGCCGAATTAGACACTTGAGTATTTTGAAGACCAACAAAACCTTGGGAGTTACCGTCGTCATTACACTTCCTGTGCACTACATATCTGCGTAAAATACTACATTTGAATTTTGAAATTCGGCACCAATTATTTTTAAAATTTGAGTTGAGAGATTTGGGCGACTTTTAACAGCGAGGTCTTGAGAGCCGATGAAGGTGAAATGCGCCGAAATGCAAGGGCGGGAGAAACGGAAAATCCCCGAGAAAACTCGCCGACCGACGGCATCGTCCGGCACAATTCCCACTTTTGTTGATCCTGGTCGGGCGAGGGAGAGGGGCCGGGGATTCAATATGTTTGGCCTTGGTGGGAGGCTAGCAGTCTAACCGCTCAGCCACCGCGGTCCCGCAATATGTTAAAAATTAAACTAAATAAATCTGGGAGTTTGTAGGGAGACAAAAACTAGTTACTTAAGTGATTAATGGTTCAATGAGTTCTGCCAACCACAAGTCGAGAATTGCACATAGCAGGTAAAGGCGTCCAATGACGGAATTGCGTCACGTGTAGGTGGTATCATTTACATTTGAGACTATAATTCGTAGTCTCGTAGCTAATTTTTACTATTAACATGAAAAAAAAATTCATTTTCACTGCTCCTGTTATACGACAGCGTATCTGCGATAGCGGTTCAGTGGCGAACATACGATTTTTTGTTGCAGCGCCTGAATGTAAAATTTATTGGTGACTTTAAAAAAAGTTTAAGTGACTCTGTGAAATTGTTATTAATATAAACGTATTACTATCACGCTATTAGTTAGTATAACGTTTATTAAACACAAATACTTCGATTTCAATTACAATTTACTTAAACATTGCACTTTTTATAAGGATGTATATAGAGAACTACTGCACTTTTTCTGGGAGGAGGATAATTATTTTTTTACGTTAAATAAAATACAATCAGTCACCTATAAGGATTAATTTCAGAGGCTGATTTCAAACAGCTTTGCTAAATAACTCCGTCGTAGTTGTTAAGATGAGAGGAGTAGCTCTTCAGCAAGATAGACGTCTCAACAGCGCCGTCGCAGAGTACTTTTAGAACAAACAGGGAGAACAGCCGCTTTTTCAGCGAACTCCTGCCGAACACGTAAGCTAAATGGCGTCACTGGCCAATAACAAGTCATAACACCGTTCGCCAATCAATTCCTAGTAACCTGTATGTCTGCCGGTAGCCAGGCCGATAGGAAAACTTTTGTAACACACAGTAGACAGGTTTTATGGGCCGAAGGTCTGCATTTCTTCCATCCTCCCGCACTGTGACTGTACTCTGATGAATAAGACAGTGCTCAGCATTTTCTCCTCTTCTCTATTCGGGTTATTCTCTGTGCTTTATGCCTTTACACGGTACTATACCGGTTCTCTCTGTAAAACCTGCACTCCTCACCAATCTGAGATACTCCGACTTCGTATTATTAAAACCTTTATCCGAGTACCCCATCATGGGTCATGGGAAATTTGCTCTCCTTGCCACTTGTCGAAGTCCTCCAGTTTTCTACCAATCTTAGTGGCAAACTCTTCCCAGATCTTATGAAGAGCTTCATCAATCACGACATTTCCTCGTCTTAAGTGAATGCCCTTTGTCTCTGCTATGCCATTCAGCCATTGTCTGATGTCTTCGGTGTTCAGACATTCCATGGTTACATGTTGGACTGTGTCATTCACTCCACATACGTCACACAGTGGATATTGCACGAGCCGGAAGCTGTGTAACTTCGCCTTGAAGTTACCATTGCCAGTAAAGCGTTGCCTGATGTAATGGTTCACATTGATCCACTTATTCTTCATTCTTGTCCTGGTGTTGGGCAGCAACTCGTGCGTAGTTCTACCTTGATCTGAATCATCCCATCTGTCTTGCCATTCTTGCAAGATATCATTCATAATATCTTCCTTATCTTCGTGTGTCAGCCCCGTTGTGAGTTTCCTGTACTTCACCAGCAAATCTGCAGGTAACACAACCACAATCAATGGGAGTGACTCATTTGGCACAGTTTTATATGCCTTAGTTACAGCCAGCAGTGCCACCCTTTGAGCACTGATGAGCTTCCTCTTGTGATGTGCCAACTCAGCCCGTGATACCACATCACAGCTCCGTAAGCCAGTATGGTTTCACACACTGTCTTGTATATAGTTCTAAATGCATTATATTTAACTCCCCAGGATGTATTCCCAATTCTCTTCCGTTTTTGAAACACAACCTCTGCTTTTCTTGACACAAACACAATGTGTTTGAGGAAGATCATCTTGTCATCCATGATGACTTCCAGGTACTTAAATTCTTGCACATTTTTCACTCCCTCCCCCCCCCCCCCCAAGTGTACGGTTGGTGGTCTCATCAATATTCCTTTTAACATCATTGTTTTGTTCTTCTCCATTGAGAACCTTAACTTTACGTTTGCATACCATTCTGTTATCTTCTGTATTATTATTTTGGCCTTGTATTCTAGAGCTCTTCTAGAGTCACCAGTAATGACCACTAATCCATCATCTGCATAGCCGAAAACCGCGCACCGTGGCAGAAGACCCAGCTTAAGAAATCCATCAAAGATGATATTCCATAATATCGGTCATAGAACCGACCCCTGGGAACATCCTTTTGTCAACCTTTTCCTTACTTGCATGGTTTTTGCCGTATAAAGACTCAATTTTTCTCTGAAGAAGTTCTGAATAACCCTATAGATGTTCGCTGGACATCTTTTCTTCTAAAGCTGATACATCACATCCGACCACGGGGCATTGTCGAAGGCACCAGAGATGTCAAGGAAGATCCCCATCACATACTTCGCCATACTTTCCTGTATGGTCATCATGACGTCGTACAATGCGAAGTCCGTATCAATTCCTTTGCAAAATCCATACTGTTTTTCGCTCGTGGTGCCTTCATCTTAAAAAAACCATAACCAGCCTTCTGTTGACCAATTTTACGAAAAATTTAATTAGCACCAGAAGCAACATCAGTGGCCCGAATGACTTAGGGACATCAGGTTTCTTATAATTGCCTTTATCCAGTATTCTTAAGCACCCTTGTTCCCAAGGGGCAGGAAACACGCCGATCCGAAGACAGTCATTGTAGATATTCAACAATTTGTCCTTAATCCTGGAGTAACAAATTCTCAATATTTCTGCAGTCAGCCCATTAAGACCAGGGGCTTTGCCATTTTTCATCTTATATATTACCGCAGTCAGTTCTTCCATGTAGAATTCTGGAGCATCCTCAACATCTGGAACTATATTCATTGACTGTCTCTTCTCGGCATGCTCCTCCTCCTCTTCATCCAGGGAGTCATCTGGCAGGAGCATGTGGAGCAGAATCTCCATCGACTCACTCAAATCAGACACCATCTCTCCAATGAACTTTATACATGGTGGAGGAGTCGTCCTCTTGATCTTATTTGCTGCCAGTTTGTACACAAGGCCAAATTGATCCTCGTTGACGGCCTGTGTCACAAACTCCTCCTATAATTTGGCACACAGTAGACAACCAGACACGAGGCCCGTTCCCAGAATCTAGGGCAGTCGGTCAGAGAATAGGAACACTAACCAAAGGAACTGCCCTATCATTTCGCCTGTGTGTACTTAATTATATTTAAAGTATGTTCACGATAAAGTGAGCAATTCGGAAATCAACCTTAGAAAACAAACACTGCCCCTGCCTGCATATATTTTAACGGCCACACTGAGTGACATGTGCACTGCAAAGCTAGTACCGATGAATGGAAAGTAGTTCCATATATTAACCTCGAATAAAATGTGTTTAATGTCCATTTGTGATAACTGAAATTATTTATTTTATTTCGCTTTTTTTTTAATGCACTGGAGTGTAAAAATGACCAGATTTGTAAAATATTTGCTTTTCTAATAATTACACATTTTCACCTGACTAACGCATGGATTAAGTTATGAGGCACATGGCAATGTTAATTTTACATAAGACGGAATAATACATAATATGCATACGAGTAGATATTAAGCAGGACTTCCAAAAGTGCTCATTTTACCGTCAACAGTCTATACGTGCTCTTTAATGGTATAACCAGGCTTCCTTTGTTCGTTTACATAAGCCTTGAACTTCACGGATGAATATTGTCTTGGCGCCAATCCTCTTGTTTCAGACACGCTACCCAAGCAAATTAGCTGTCCAATTTAGTAGTTACTCTGTGACTAGGCGCTATTCTGTACTGATACTGCCACTGAAATGATGGACTAACTTTTGCTCTCAAGTGGGCATTAAACTGGTAGCCTAGTTGGAGCAATGTGTGTCTTTTTTTTTCTTTTTTTTTTTTTTTTTACATATAACGCAATTTATTCTCGCTTTTGCCAAAACTGGCTTCGCTAGTATTTATCGAATTATAGTTTCTATTTGGACTAATATTTTTTTGATCTCATCACAAATTAATGTTTTACTGCAGTCACGCCGGTCTAATAACGGACTTGGTTCTGCCTACCGGAGTGAAAGAGAGACGCACAACAACTTGCAAAGCACCAACCACAGCTAGCTGGTAGGCGGGCAGACGAATCTGCAGGCACTCCCTTCCACTCGCCATACCATCGTCGTCCAATTGATACCTTTTCCGGGGAGAAATGGCTCAACGTTGGCAGAGCTCCTAAGTACTAAGTTACAGCGGCGCTACTATAACATTTATTTATAGTCTCTTTGAACCATTATTTTATCTTACAGCTACATATTGAAATTTGTTGTATTTATATATAGGAATGTCTTGAAGGGATGAGCATCTTATAGGAAGTTTAAAATAACGGCAAAATTTATTATGGCACTGTAATAAATCAGACATAGAACTGGAACTACATCGCGTGGAAATTTTCCAATTAAAACTGCAGTTTGTGCACGTACTACATTGGAAACTTCATCTAAGCTACAAAGTTGTCATAAACTGCATTTTACATTGTCAATGTATACTCTTTTGGAAAGCCTATAGGTATTTATGTAACTATAATGATTATGGGCATTCAGGCATAAAGAATTCAGGAGTAGGAGGCCAGGCGGCATCCGACCGCCATGTTGTGACGTCATCCCATCACCATATTGGATCCATATGACCTTGATTCTGGTCTGTGACCTTGACCTTGACCTTGTAAACATGACCTTGCTTTACCTTTAATTCAAAAATCCAAAAAAAATGCAGAAAAACTATTAAGTTCCAAAAAAGTGCAAGAAATTCTAAAAAAAATTTCAAAAACGGTCCGAGGTTCGATGACAGCTGGATCGACTAAGCTCAGTGGAATTATACTTATTGTAGGGATGGATGACGGAGTTTAGCTGTGCAATTATACGATGAATCGAAAATAAGGTAAAAATTAAAAAAACTGTATTAAATTACGTTTGCAAAACAGTGTGCTGAAGTAAAAGGTTGAAACGTGATTATATGAACAACTAGCTCTCACTCCTACACACACGTCTTACCTGAGATCTCTCGCGGTCCTTCATCGACGGGGATGTCTCCTTAAGGGTGGCGGATGGTTACTGAGGTAACCGAATTAGTGAATTAATTACTCACCGAGTCGCGGGCCTTACGGGTCGTTGGGGTTTCTCCCGTTCCCACGGCAAGGTGACACACGCCATTACGATTCCTGGAAGAGGTGCCAGCAGGGGGGGGGTTTCCCCCAACGCGTGCCACCGAAGTTCTCGCCAAGAAAATTAATTTATAGGCTGTTCACGGTAAAATGAGCACTTCGAAAGCTCTGCTTAAAATCTACTTTTGTACACGTTGTGTGTTCTCCCGCCTTACGTAAAATTAACATTGCCACGAGCCTCATCACTTTTTCATGCGTCGGGTCAGGTGAAACTGTGAAATTATTAGAAAAGTAAACATTGTACATATGTGTTAATTTTTACGCTTCGATGGATTAAATGACACAGAAAACGAGAGAAAAAGTTCAAGTTATCACAAATAGTTACTTAACACTTTTTGTTCGACGTATGTATATGGAACTATTTTCCCCTCCACCGTTACCAGCATTACTATACACGTGTCACTCATTGCGCCAGTTAAAATAATCTGTGTTCCCTTTTATCATAGGCCGTTCACGGTTATGTGTTATGTGATCACTTTTGAAATCAACGTTTGACAAATGTCACTGGCCTTCCCTTAGTACATTTTAATGGGCACACTGGCTGGTATGCGCCCAGTTAAGTTGGTAACGACAGACAAAAAAGTAGTTCCATGTCTTAACGTAGAATTATGTGTTAGGTTAAAATTAGTTAATACTGAATTTTTTTATTTTACTTTCTGTTTTTGTAATGCTTATAATGTCGAAAATATCCAATTTGTAATACATCAACTTTTCAAGTAATTTCACAGTTCGACTTGGCTGACTCATGAATAAAGTGATCACGCCCATGACTATGTAAATTTCGCATATGGTGGAAGGATACACTATGCGCATACAATCACATCTTAAGTAGGGCTTTCAAACGTGCTAATTTTTGCCGTGACCATCCTTTGACTTTTGGATGCAACTCTGCACTGGGCATTCGTGCACACGTCAGCAAAATGGCGTCACTGGACGACAAAATGTCCGAACACCGTTTGCCAGTGAGCGCCTGGTAATCTGTTTGTCAGCCGGAGCTCAGCAAATAGAAAAACATTTCGAGGCACCCATTAGCCAATCAGAAGCAAGACCCGTTACTAAGCATCGCGCAGTCTGTCATCAGAAAGTGGGCATTACTCACTTCAATGGATCTGCCCCGTAACACTGTGTACGTATCTGTTTCGTGCATGTGCCATTCAACGCCCCTCCCCTGCATGCACGAAATAACTACAGTGTGTCATGTGGCATTTATAGACTATGATTACTTGCTAATGTTCTGAAGACCTACTGCTAAATACACACTTTCAGACTATTCCTCTGCCTCATGAACACAAAGCTTAACTTAGTCCAGAAAATTAGTTTAAATAATACGTATTTCGCATGAGAACTAGTTCTTACTAGGCATTACCAACACACAGGGTTTTCTCCCTGCTTTTATTCATATTAATCAGAAATTAATTATAGTTTACAAATAAAATATAAGTTGTGACGGTTCATACCCAGCGACGTTTCAACTGCTGGAAGAAACAACGTCCTACGTATTTCGCCCTGTATTTTATTTTAGCCTTACACGATAACTTCCGAGTGCGGTGAAATAAACATACTGTGTTTATTACTTACATAGCAATATTTATTTATAAAGATAATTAAAGGATAAAAAATGGCTGAAAGGAGAAAGTAACTAGGGCCTCAAAAGTGCTCATTCTACCATGAAAAGTCCATATTTAATAATAAATGGGTAAAACAGACGCTTAGTCGCGTTTCCGACGCCTTCAGAAACCAGCCACATATCGACGACGACAATGGCCGTTATAGAGGGTATAACGAGATAACAATTACACTGAATTATCTAGTAAAACGTGAATTTTGCGTTGTTTGCATAGACATTTGGCCCACATATAGGAACGTTTTAGGTTATAGTTTATTTGCACGAACTAATGGTTTATGCCAGGATTTTTATATGCTAATATGTTGAACATTTGGGAATTAGAATCCAAATAGGCTACGCTTACCTGAGAACTACATTTCTGGGCTTACAGATTATTTTGAAACATAGTTACTTATTATATATATATATTAACTCTAAGAGAGGAATTCGATGAATCAATTTTTAGTCAGCTGAAATAGTAGGCGAACCAATATTTTTGTCGCGTCTTACTTGTTTATTATTGATATTTTTTAAAGATTTCTGTTGCTTCAAGTTTATTAATATTACAATTTACATTATTATTACATTTATCGATCCCAGTATTTTCTTCTTTTTTATTATCGTTCGCACTATCGTTTTACCAACATCTTACAGCACTTTTCCCCTGTGAAACTTGTGTAAGAGCATACCATATCCTGCCTTGACACAATACTTTATAAGGTACTTGATTTATTATAGAGGCTGAGCTGAATTATATTTGTTCGAATACGTTACTTAATTTATGGGGAAAATATTTGCCCGACGTCATCTAGAAATCGTTCTTTTTCATAAACACTACATTTAATTTCACTGCACTTTGTCATGTCAGCAAAGGCAATTTATACCCTCTTTATAGTTACAAGTCCCGAGTATTTCGCGAATTGTTGTGTGAACAGGCTAGGCTTTACCGTCCTTTAGACACTTGAGAAACTATCGTCTGCTTACTGGTTACTGCGATCGAGTGTGGACTTCGTACATGAGTGTTCAAATCTCTCTCACACTACTGCTTCATGGTTTCTACTGCCTCACGGGTAAACGAGACATGTCTAAAGAACTGTCGTCCAATCACAATAGTGGGCGAAAAGATCAAGTGTTTGGAGCCTACCTCGCCTCTGAATGAATTCGCGAAATACTCGTGGCTCTATTTATAATACATATTTTCGCCGCTACGTCAGCCAATTTGCTCGTAAACGCAAATACACAGCGAACTTCAGCCACACATGCCAACACATGGTAGGCCTATAATATTTTGGGATGGATAAAATATTGGAATAAAATCAAATTTTAAGAAAAAACTCATACGAATTATAGCAAAGGTTAAAACCTCCATTTCTTTTAAACATTACTACCAACAGTTAAACATTCTAACACTTGCTAGTGTATAAATATACATCATCACTATTTTTGGGATAACAAACATAAATTACTGCATAATCAATAACATCCATTCTTATAAATAATAACATAGGGCTACATTCTTATAACACAGGGGTTGCGGTGGCGGAGCGGTTAGCCCGCTCGCCTCCCACCAATGCGAACCGAGTTAGATCCCCGGCCGGGTCACCGGATTTTCGCATGTGGGACTCGTGCCGGACAATGCCGCTGGTCAGCGGGTTTGCCCGGGGATCTCCCGTTTCCCCCGCCATTTCATTCCAGCGCTGCTCCATACTCATCTCACTTCACCCTCATCGGCTCTCAAGATCTCGCTGTTAAGAGCCGTCCAAATCTCTTCACTCACTCTTATAACACAAGACAAAAAAGAAAGATATCCATGTTACATCACAACGAACAAAGAAATTTGAAAATCTGAAAAAGCTCATTCATTGCAGCAACGAAATTCATAAATAAACTACCTACAACGCTGAAACAGCCTTAAAAAGTCACAAGTTGTCTGTTTTAAATAAAATATTTTAAAATGTGAAATTGATAACTCTTAATACAGCATAGATAAATATTTTTAATGGCTATAATTTACTGAAATTGTGTAGATATGTAGAATTTACTTCTTGAATTTGTACTGTAATCAACGTGCTAATATATGTAAGTTTTTTTTTTTGCCTGAGGTACTTTTTGTGAGATTTTGGGGTGTATAAAATATTGTAAAAATGTCTTCAAATTACAAAAAAAAAAGAAAAAAGCTTATACGCATCATAGCCAACTTAAAAGCCTCCATTTCTCGTAAACCTTAATTCCAAGAGCTAAACATAATTGTTATTAATGTATTTTTTTAATGTACCATTATGTACAGGTGACAATTCCCAGCACATATGTTGTGTAAAGTGGAAGCTTAGTAAATAAATAAAATCAAGTTTGACTTGAAACAATTATTCACTACAAATTTGCTGCTACTTTAAGGCTAAGAGGAATGCACTATAGAATTAAATAAATTGTCAATATATGTTTCTTTATGAAGTTTTCAACAATAAATTTTAATTATTTACTAATTCTACTGTAATAAATTAACATTATACGCTTCAGTAAAATTACAATTACTTACATATTTCCAAAAAGGTTGCGTTACGTGAAGAATAGGTAAAACGGGGTAGGCCGTAAGCCTGAAATTCTCGATCCCATACCTACCGTCCCTCTCAATCTCCTTTCCAATCCCCCTCTGTTTTAGCGTCACAGCATTGTCGTTGTGGCCTGTAAATAATTAACTAAAAATTGTCTTAATTAGTCTCTGTATAATAAAAATAACAAGAAGGGGCCCTTAAAGTTTTCCAATTCATTTGAGTATAAGCTATAAACAATTCACGGGTACTTCCAACTTTCCTGAAGACCTGCTTAAGTTCTACATTCAGAATATTCCTCCACATCATGCAAACAAAACTTAACTAAGTCACGGGACCACGATGGCTGAGCGGTTAGCCTGCTCGCCTCCCACCAACGCAAACCGGGCTAAATTCTCAGCCGGGTCACTCCCGGATTTTCGCAAGTGGGAATCGTGCAGGACGATTCCACTGGTCAGCGGTTTTTTCTCGGGGATCTCCCGTTTTCCCCCGCCCTTTAATTCCGGCGCTGTTCCATACCTACCTCAATTACATTGACCGGCTCTCAAGGCCTCGCTGTTAAGAACAGCCCAAATCTCTTCACTCACTCACTTAACTTAGTCGACAAAATTACTCCGTAGGTACCACGCAACGTATTCTTGCGCACTAAGTTAAATTATACTTTATAAATGAACTATTTCTTACTACCCGTTACTAATACAAATGTATTTCTCTCTATTTATCTTCATATTAATTATAAATTAAATTTTATAATTATCGATTAAATATAACTAATAATTAAGTTTAACCAAAAATAAGATAGGCCTACTTTTATGTCAAGCGGAAGTATAAAAGCCTTGCGATACGTGAGATATTTAGGAAAGAACCAAAAACGTTATGAATTGGATGATTTTTTAAACGTATGATTCAAAACGTGTGAAAAAACTGTGAATAGACTATAGTTAGAGCGCCGAGTAATTCGCGGATTGAGTTGGCAGCAAGCTAGGCTGGACAGTCCACTATACACTCGAGACAATATCGTTTGCTTATTGGTTGCTGTGATCAAGTGTACAGGACTGTTAAACACTCACCCTCACTACTACTCCCTACTTATTACTGGCGCACAGTTAAACGCGGCGTATCTAAACATTTGTCCTCCAATCACAACAGTAGGAGAAAATAACAAGTGTCTGAAGTCTACCTCGCCTCCGAATGAATTCGCGGAATACTCGTGGCTCTAACTATAGTCATGTAACGCAACATCAACAACAGATAATTATTAAGTGCCTTAAACCGGCCACGAGTCTATAACACACATGAAAAAAAAAACAAGGATCATATCGCCAACCAGACATTCGGTCTGAGGAAAAACTGGCTGCTTTCCGGGATGAGCTCTAGTGAAACTAGCACGTGAGGCTTGAGTATAAGGAGGACTCACTTCGGAACATAGTCAACAGGACAAAGAACTCACGGATTTTTTTCCCCGTATTTTTTAGTTTTAATAACCTTCGTGTTGTCTTCACGCAGTGAGGCACTTCAGTGTCTTTGTTCAGCGAGCTAGTTCCGGGTTGGATCTTCTTCAAGAACTGACCCGTCATGGACCGCAAATCACGATGGAAATGTTCTTCAGTGCGGTCAGCTCCAATCAGTCCCACGACGTCTTGAAAGCGGGGCCCACAAATCTCTGAAAAATGCCTCATCCTCTTAACGACAGTGTAGATAAATTCGCATATTGTCCATTCATGGTTACTTCCCAATTCAGTCACTGTAACATACAAGTACCCATATTGACCCACCGCATACCCTACATAGTAAAATGGGGGTTCCGACCCCTTCAAATAGTGAAAAAAGGGTCTTCATTCATCGTTACGTAAATTATGGTCACGACCTATGAATTACCATGGCAAGACGTAAAAAAATGTCCTCCTGGTAAGAAAATCTCCTACGAATGGTTTGCGAGAAAACTGACCTCCAAGATATCAAATGCCTCATAACCATTACGTGGTATTTAATATCTTGGAGGTATGTTTTCTCGCAAACCATTCGTCGGAAGTTTTCTTATTAATTAGCTTTTAAAATTCTACCTTCAATAGAACTTGGGAAAGTTCTTACTCAAGAATTTGAAAGGGAAAAAATTTGGGGAAAAATTTGTTATTGCCATGGACTGCAATCAAAACTGCGATATCTTAATGCGATTCATACAAGTGCATGAGTCGCATAAAGATATCGCACTCTTGGTTTGTGGTTATGATTATCGCAATAACGAGTACCCAAAGTTTATCTTCTGGCTTACAAACTCAATTATTTGTGTCGAGGTAGAAAAGGCTTTATTTACTATTACTGATATCAGAAAGAATATTCCACTCCCGTAACATTCCTCATTTGCCAAATTCCACAGTACACGGATTTAGTCTTTATGCTGTGAGCGTTCGCTTTATGTTCGAACGCTTTTGGATTTGTCGAACAGGGTGAAATTTGAATCAATTACTTCTCCTCTTCCCTTGGAAGAAATTTTTCGCTGCAAGAGAATCTAATTTTACGTCATCTGGAGCAAATTTCAATAGTCGGAATCAGTGCTTTGGTTGTGGTGGAGTAAACAAAGGCACGGAGAATTGAGAAAAGTTTTTTATTATTATTCCTCTCGACATTTCACAAACACACGAACTCTAGATCCCGTTTTATTTTTCTCAGCCAAGTTCACGCTACATCTGTATATCGGCGAATAAAAAGTGTTTTCATAAAAACCGGGGGGGAAAAAAAACGAAAAGAGAATTTTTTGGTTCGGCACAAAGGAGAGATTGCTCCTGTCTTCTCCCGATAAATAATTGAAACGGAACGTATTTAGATTGTTATGCAAGTTTACTTGGAAGATTATTTAAATTTCTCTTATGCAAGTTTCTATATTTTAACTTTCATCTATAAGACCGAGATTTGAGTCCCGAACAGCTGTACTTAATGTGGTTTTCTCAAGTGGTGTTCTGGTACAATTTCAAGTGAGTCCTGGTGCGAATGAATCTATCAATTCTCCATAGTCATTAGATAAACGTCCTTATTAAACTAACAACATTAAAAAAATTAATAACATTAGTTTTTTTCTTCAATACGTTTTTACTCGGCGTGTAAACACATTCAAGGATGACTAGAAACACCAGCGACAACAGCAAATGTATGTGTAAACAACGTTCTTAACAAAAAGGTGATTTTTCTGTTATTCTGCTGTAATCTTGCGTTTCTATTGCCTCTGATTTGTCATATCAAAAGAGATGAGGTGTTAAGATTTCGTACATGTATGTTTTTTTTAATACACATGGAATGTAAATAATACTTTTTATTCTTTTTACCTATGCTCGTCCTACATTTCCCTGCCAGTATTTTGAGCGGAGTGATGCCCTATTGTGGTTGGAAGAATAGAGCTTTGGATGGCCGGCGGATACGGCAGCTGATCGAGCGTTGTGACGAAACCAAAGCCATCAGTCATCGCAGACACATCGCGTCACGTCAAACGTCGGGAGCCCGCACCGAATATCGGCTCCCACGTTTCCTTGACGTCATGCCCGGCTGAAAAATACGCTTCAACACAAAGCCTGAACTTTCCCACTGTATATTCTCTCTCTCTCTCTCTCTCTCTCTCTCTCTCTCTCTCTAGGCTCCTCGCATGCACGTATCTTTCTTACACGTGCCACGACATGGAACCTACATCAGCCTCGCTATAGAGGCCGATTCACACCGAAGTTAAACTGGGACTCGTTATGTTAATTTTGCGTCAATTTTGTGGCAAAAATATTTAATGAAACCATAGCTGTGTTCACGCTGTAGCAAAGAAAGGCTTGACTAATAAATTCTAATGCAGCATTACCATCAAATATGCTGCATCTGGGATCTGAAAAAATGATGGTGAATCTTGTATGTATATGTACACACACACACACACACAGATATATATATATATATATATATATATATATATATATATATATATATATATATATATATATAAGCATTTCGTGGTATTTTATATCCGGACGGAAGGTAGCGGTAATAAATCAATACCAAATCTAAAGAAAAGAACCATCCCTTAAATCTGCTTGGCTAACATTACGTTACTTTTACAGTATGCTGTATTTGGGCCAACTTCTCTTCTCGTGTGGAATATTTAATTTTACTTCACTTTTAATGCTATTACAATTCAAATATATATATATATATATATATATATTTATTTATTTATAGCTCAAAGTATATATATATACACACACACACACATGAACGTACCGACAACGCAAACAGTTCTAAACAGAGGTAACGTATGTGCCCGGAAAATCGTAGGTCTATTTTGATAAACGGGATTTCTGATACTAATACCTAATGTATAAGGATGGCGTCTTCGCAAAAATTTCGGAATACTTGTGAGGTTTAAACGTTCTATGCACATTCCTGCGACATTGTAAGATGATAGTTCTTCTGTTTGGCTATAATTGGCAACCTGTAACGAAAATGTACAGTCACAAAGTAGATAAATGCACAGACCCAAAATATCATTACGGGTCCCTTAATGTGGGCTTGCCCATTTTCTAATCGGCTGCGCAAGGCTCTAGGAACGGGTACTGTGTCTGATTGGCTACTTCGTGCTGCGAGAGGTACGCTATTAGCTGGGCTGCAGGCTATCACGATGGTTACCAGACGCTGATTGGCGAACGGCACTCCGACACATTGCTAGCCGGTGAAGACATTTCGCTCGACTGGAGTGAGTGAAGAAATTTAGGCGGCTCTTAACAGCGAGGTCTTGAGACCCGATGGGGGTGAAGTGAGATGAGTATGGAGCAGCGTTGGAATGAAAGGGCGGAGTAAACGGGATATCCCCGAGAAAACCCGCTGGCCTGCGGCATCGTTCAGCACGATTCCCACTTGCGAAAATTCGGAGTGTACCGGCCGGGGATTGTACCCGGTTCGCTTTAGTGGGAGGCGAGCAGGCTAACCGCTCAGCCACCGTGGCTCCCCTTGCGATTGGATGTCGCGGAATTAGCGACTGTCTAAATTCTGCAATCTTAAACTCTCTGTGATACATATGAAGACTACTGTGGCACGAAATATTTTCTCAGAATATCATTGCACCTACTGATGCTCCATGCAGATGTATGTTTTCAAACTTGTCTATGGCTTTCGTCACGTATTACACCATTTTATTTCGATTCTTTATTTCGAAGGAATTCATTGGGAATTTATACTATATTGTATATAATAACTAGTTTTCTGTCCATGGCTTCGCCCACGTGTACTACACGAATTAGGTAGGTACTAATTCCGTACACCGAACGAAGTCTTTGTACGTACAACATATTAGTGGTTCTTCCCTCAGGCGTAAGAAAAACCAGTTGCTAAGTTAGCTGACTTTGGAGCGGGCCTCGTACAGTCGCCCATGTCAGGAGCAATTCTCCTTCGAATCTCTCCCTGCCACCTTCAGCGACTTACCCTTGGTGTTATTTATAGAATTAGATAAACAGACCTTTAAGGGGAGTTGCAGCCTCTTGAATTCGAATAATTACTCGGATGCAAAGATGTACGCGGCTTACGAAAACTTTTCCAACTTCCCGTTTATAACCAATGAAGACTGTAGCCTAGATTACATCTTTTTGCCAAGCCTTCACTTGGAGTTTGGTGCTAATGCAACGTTTTGGCAGTAACATTAGGAACCCGAAACTTGATGAGAAGATTGTGGTGAAAGGTAGAGACCCGAGAATGCCGCGAATTCATTTCAGCACAAGCTCGACTTAAGACACGTGTTCATTTGATTTACTTTTTCAATTGGATCGCAGTTTGTATGGCACACCCTGGGCCAATTTGAGCCAGTAACTAACCTGCAAGAAACAATAAGCAGAGGTATGAAAATTTCGCGAGTTCAATGATTTGTAGGCTAGACTCCACAGTCATGTGTATACTCAAGCCTCAGATGTTTGTTCATTGGCTGCTGCCCCATAGAGTAGCCAGTGTTACTATACACCTGGCAGTATGGCACTCGCTACTTGTTTCCTTTTAAGTATGCTATTGGCTCAGAATCGTCCAGGGCGTGTCTAATAAAATGCGATCCAACTGCAAAGTCAACTTCATTGTACACGTGTTTAACGTATATCTGGTCCCGAAATGAATTCGCGAAATTTTCCTATCCCTACAAATAGCAAATAAACTTTCCATTGGTCCTGAGCATGAAGAAAAGATAATAAACATACACGTACAGGGTTCACTGTGCATGTGAGGATTTTACAACCTTACTCCCAATGTTCAGGTTTATGGCACTGATAGTGAAATGAGTGAAGAGCAATTAAAATTAATTGATTTTCTTATTCTCATCAATTGTATTAAACTTCCTCCGTTGCGTTTCTATTTGTAAGAAGGTTTCAGCTGTGGAACCTAGCGAAACTGGTCAACAGAAACAAAATTCATTCTCATGTATGGATGGGTTATTATAAATAAATTTATAAATAATGAAATGAATTTTTCCCGAAATTGGAGTTTTTTTTTTTTTTATTTACGGTTTTAGGTGTTGTAAATAACAAATAAGCCATTGGTTTATGAGCGCTGGGCTTGAGATGACACAATTAGTGTTTCAATATGAAACGCACGCATTGCGCTTAGAGATGGAAACGAGCCTTAGTCTAGTAGTATCACGGTTTACTATTTAGTGGTCCGTAAGAAAGATCGCTTAGCACTAAACCTCACATTGTACAATAAAGCACTAATGCAACCTTCCTACGCAACATAAAGATAATTGTATACACTTGGTCCGAATGGGTTAACAGGCGAACGAAGGGTTCTCGATGGGGAACACAACGGTTTAATAATCGTGTGTTTATAGGGTTTTTTATGTCCCTCGTCCTTTTTTTTATTCCGGAATGCCAACTTGTGAAGGGCAGCGATATTACAACAATTACTTACCTGAGCAAACAATACCTACGAATACATAGTTAAGACATGGTGCCGAGGTGGTTTAGTGGTTAGAATACTCGCCTCCCACCTAGGGGAAACGGATTCGAATCCCGGCAGGGCCGCTCCCCGGATTTTTATACGTGGGAATCGTGCCGGACGATGCAGCTCGTCGGCAGGTTTTTTCGGGTATCTCCCGTTTCCCCGCTCTTTCGTTACGAAGCTGCTCCATACTCTCATCGCTTCACCCTTATCGGCTCTCAAGGCCCTGATGTTGAGAGCCGTACAAATATCTCCACTCCACTTTCCAGAAGTGAAACAGTCTTTTACACCACGAACTCCATCCTCACACGCCAGAAAATTGTCGTCACTGGCCGGCAATAAGTCCGACTACCTTTCGCCGATCAGCGCCTGGGAACCTACCGCATTAACCAATCAGACACAAGACTCGTTTCGAGAGCCTCACGCAGCCAATTATAGAATGGGCGCACCCACATCAAATGGAGCGTGTGTTTATCCACCGCATGACGTATCTAGAAGCGAGCGCAGCTTGAAGACGGATGGAAATATGTGGCTGGGGGAGGGGCCGGCGGGAGAGTGACAGCCCATGCACACGATTGGCAGAAAAGAGGAAGGCGATGAAAGAGGAAGGAAGGAGACAGGAAGCGGGGCACCTTCTGCAGCGGCGCGGCTCGCAAATGGCCTGGAAGGGAAGCTATCAGCTTTGTGTGGAGCGGAGAGGGCCTCCCAAGCCATCAGTAAACCTCCCGATAGCGGGACGTTTCTCAGGCGACGGGGATATTGGGAACGAATCCAGCGGAAGCTTTCAGGCATTCAGAACGCTGCCGGCGCACCACCGCGCCTTCCGCTTAAGTGTTGGGCTTGCGGTAGGGTGGGTGGGGGGCAAGGGACAGCTGGTCCCTAAAAACACATCGCCAGCGTACGCCGCTGCGAACCGCATTCCTCAGACCCGTTCCAGAAGATGACTACTTGGAGCGAGATTTCTCCTATAGTCTATTCGCGACTCATTCGCTCTTTTTTAATCAAACCCTTGAAAAATCATCCTGTATATAACGAGTCTGGTTGTTTCCTAGAAATATCAGCATTACAAGCGTTTTATAACGGTGTTAACATAAAAGTACCTTATTTTTATTTGAATTGAACTTTTAGTTATATTATATTTAATATAATATATCCATTCATTTATAATTAATCTAAACAAAAAAGGCAGAAAATAGGTGTGTTGGTAATGCCCAGTAAGTAGGGACAGGTGTATTTCGCGAAAATATTCATGGCCATGCTAGACTTCAATATCCTACGTCCACAACTAGAACTTCCTTTGGTTATTGGCTACGCGTCTGTGTGAGAAGACATGCTCCTGCTTGACTGGGCTAATTGTAATGAAGTACTTCTATACTGAACGTACATGATTCGTGGACAGACACTTGAAACACGTGACAATTAAAATCATCCATGTAACGAAAGCGCATATGAAAAATAGTGTTTTGGAGTACAACTGGCCTTGAAATCTTTTCGCGAAAAACACCTGACACTACCAGCAAGAAATAGTTCCTATGGGAAAGAATATTACACCAAGTGCGCTCGAATCCAATGCGTTGTCTCGTGCTGTAATTGCCTAGACTTAGTAAAGCTTTGTTTGCATGAGGCGGAGGAATATCCTGGAAGCAGAACTTCAGCAGGGCTCCAGAAAAGTTGGAAGTAACCGTGGATAGACTATATGCGCAACACCTTCTGCGGGAAGTTAATGTATCGTGAACCAGGTGAAAATGTTTCATTTGAGTGCAGTCCGGACAAGTTTAGTTCCAAGGATATAGTTCACTTTTTAGGAGAGGGCGGGGGATGAAAAATAAATAATGTCTTCATAAAACTATAAATTATGGGGGAAATAATATTCATAACTTAAATGTTATATTATAAAAACTGTTGTGTTTAACTTCAGCTGCAAAATAACGTTTCGGTGTCGATAAAAGAGCAAAAAAAAAGTATTGATATTATTTATTTGGTTAGTTTTTTACACTTTTATATGAAACACGTCAAATGTCACTTCTTTCTTAATTTAAGACATCTAAATCTTATTTCACACAGCAATGAATTAATTTTTAAAAAAGTGTTTATTTTTGGAGTTTCCACTGTAAGGCTTTACATCGAGAAATGACAAACAAACACATCCATGACATTCTCGAGAGTCGAACTCAGGACTGCTGATGCCATAAACTGGTGTAGTATAAACAGTTCTGTCGCACATGCTAACTTATGACAATTCTGTGTGTGTCTATTTTTTTATTTAATTCAAAACCCACTTTTTTTTTACTGCACCAAACATAACACATAAACTCGATTAATGCTGCTACATTTACTTAAAATGTTTTAATTGAATTTTTTCTTGAATCATAATTGTTATAATAATTGTTATGATTTTTCTAAAACACAAATTTCCTGAAAATGAATAATATATTTTTTGTCCTTTTTACGACCGCAATGGCGCCCGCCCATCTTCTGGTACTATATTTTCTTCTTCTAAAATAATTAACCTATTATTTACGAAATATTTAGTTAATTTTGTGTCGTTTCGTGATGTTTGCAAATTTGTTCACTCCAAATAAAACTTCTCAATTAATTTATTGCTAAGCCTATCTAATTGGTGTTTTATAAACTTTACCCTACGAATAAATTTAGCCAGTTGACTGTCATATAACGCTCTGAGTAAATGTTTTATTCGCTCATGGCAGTGTTCCAAAACTGCAAAATAATTACTCTGAGCATATTGTCGTAGTAATATTTTTACACGCATGACTTTGATGAGTAAAGAAATATAGAGAAAAACTTGGCACCGAATACAACCCAAGAGGAGGCACTTTAATGAATGGCGTGATGGAAGTAAAACCTACAACTTCACCGCATGAATACATGAAGACCTATCCATGAACATTTGCGACTCGAAGAAAAAAAGGATACCCAGGCAAGCGTCATCCAAACTTGCAATGTAACATTCAATCAATAACTTAAAACAGTGACATTTTAGTCCCTAAATTCGTTCATTGAGCATATCGTGGATAGCGAACTGGTGAAGAACAATAACAGCCTGCGAATTTGGACAGACGAATACTCTTAAGAAAATCACTGGTACGCCCAAGGAAATGGGTCACTGAGTTACTCGTCGAGGAGATTTTCATTGTCTTCGAGGAAACTTAGATTTGGTGTTACCAGTTTAGCTCCTGTCCTCACGATGGCAAATGTGTTCAGCAGAAAGTACATTTTAGACCGGCATTGTGCACTGCAATACATTACAACTCAATGCAATCACTTCAAATGGCCTAATTTATGGAAGCTGGTGAGAAATTATTTCTTATAGATTGTTGATGACAATTACATAGTCTGTAAAGTGAAACATTAAGGTTACGTGTTTGCTGTTGTACACAAATCTGTACATTATACATACGACGTGAGCAACGTTACGGTGTCCGCAGTACATGCCAGGCTGCTAGCATCAATGTGCTCTAGGAAGAGGCGGTTGGAAAGAGTTGAGAAATTTGAGCGTATATTAACGAGGTCTTGAGAGCCAAAGGGAGGAGTAGTGTAATCCATGCTATTAGTTCTGACAATGTTGATGCTATAACCAAGGTGTTCCCGCCCATATTTATTACTGGTTTCAGGCAGTATTCCATAGCAGTACGGGAGGGTTCCTTTGTTTCTAAGCGTAGACACAGAGTAGATAAATACACAGAGAAGAAGCATTCTAAATTCGAATCAGTGGAAAACCAGCGATTCTTAGTGAAATTCAACTACTCGAGTTAGTGAAAATGGCTCCCCTTACAATCAGTAGAAAACTACCGATTGTTTCGGTGAAAAAATTTCGCTGGTTGAATTAGTGATTTGAAACAATTTCACTGATTGATTAAATGACGGCCTACTGCAACGGCGAATTAAATATTGTTTGTATTATTTGTAGCCAAAAAAATTACTTGGAATAAACATATTTACGGTAGTTTACTATTTATATTGCGCAATTTAAGGTAATTTAAAAAAGTACAAATTTTCCGTATGGCTGGGATCGAACTCACAAACCCTCTTCTCTTTGCTTGTAGCCTGGTCTCCTGTCCTCCTGAGGAGAATATGTGTTGTTTATTATCAAAAGTAAAAAAGTTTTAAATTCTATGCCCTTTCTTTTCGTTTTTAGTTTGATTGGTAATGTTAGGATAGTTAGAACGAGTAGTACATATGAGTACACTCTCTTCACCACATTGTATGCAGTTTAAACCTTCAAATAGGGCGCTGCGATTATTACATGAAAATGAAATGAAAGACGTAGAAACGGAATGATTGATTGAATGTTCATGTTACCTCATAAAATTGTGTTTTGAAATACGAGATACATTTTAGAAAGTACTTTGTATTGGTTTTAATAGTTTATGCGGTATTTCACTTGATAGAGGTTTTTTAATGGTAATTTTTACACTTCGTTTCACGGCCATTTTTACACGCTATTTAACTGACCATCATTCAAAAATAAGTCATTGAAAAACAGTGAAAAAAATTGACTGATGTCTAATTGGAAGATGTCACTAAATGAATAAGTAAAGGAATTGTGGTTTTTTTTTTTTTACTGGTTCATCCGTTAAATTCACTGAAGTGAGTATTGAATCAGTCAGGTACTGTTGACTGATTGTAACAGAGAAATTCTCACTGATTCAAATTTTGAGTGAATGGCGTGGCGGTTCTTTTTATGTTGCCGCACCATTTCCCTGACTGCCTGAGGGCCTTGCAAACGGATTACGACGGTGCTGCCGCGTAGGCGCGATATTAGTACATCAAATTTACCGCCCGCAGCGCCGATAGTTTCGCTCCTCGCCGCTCAGTTCCTATTCCCTACTCTTTGTCTCTCCCCCTCTCCCCTCTCCCTGCCGGTGCGTCACGTGGCAAGCGTTGGAGGGGCTCTGAAGTCAGCTGGGTCGTGAACTGCTAGCATTCTGTCACTCTAACTTGGACACTTCTGCGAATACTACCTCGGTGACTACACGCCAGCTACATGTTCTGCTAGACCGCACGATTGACATCTGACCAGCGTGATGGAGTGTAACTTTCTGATTATAGGCTGTTCACGGTAAAGTGAGCACTTTTTAAAGCCCTCTCATTTAGAATATTAGTCTATAATATTTATATGTAGACTTAGACGTTAACTTCCGAGTGCGATGGAATATATGCACTGTGTTTATTACATAGCATGGCAATATTTATTTAAAAATGGAGCTAAAGTATAAAATATGCCTGAAAGGAAAAAGTAACAAGGGCCTCAAAAGTGCTCACTTTACCGTGAACAGTCTATAGAATATAATACCGGCACAGTGCTTTTAGTTTTTTAATGTAACTTTGTTCACGATCTTTTATTCATTTGTTAGTGTTTAAGGTTGCCGAGATGTGAAGTCTAGTGGTGAATTGTGGACGGCACGTCAAATGAATGGGATAGTTTTTTGTACCTTTTGTACCTTTATAATCGTAGATGGGTGCACGATCTAGTAGATTATCCCCTGTACTTCCAGAACCTTAGTAGTTTTGTATGCGTTTAATGATGGTTTGTATATTAGCCGTGCGTACTTGGGATGGTGCCAATTGCGTACTTTAGTTGCTTGATCGCTGCCCCATTCGGCAGCTTGTCCGGCCGTGTTTTTGTGTCTCTCTTATCCACAACTCATCAAGCTTGTGTGGGTAGAGAAAAATCTCCTTAAGTTTCAATATGTTTGTCCCTTTCTACATTCCGGTGCTCTGTAAGGCCCGCACATTTTACCGGGTGCCACCTGAGTGGAGTTTGAATAGTTTAGTAATATTTTAATTCAGCCTTTTAATTTGTTCATTTTTAGAGTAGCACTCTTTAATGGGCCCCTTCGGGCGCAGTGCACTCGCCTTTTGTGGTTTTTAATATAATTCATCATTTACGTCAATTTCAAATGTAACTTTAGTAATATGCAATTTCAAGGAAATGCGTGATTGTATTTAACTGGCGTAGGACACTTTCGTCAACTGTTATTGACGTGTTGAATAGTAATCAACTTCATTCTGAAATTCTTAATCAATCAGATAATTGGTTATGTGCCTTGATGAGGTATTAAATAAATTATCAATGAAACAGCCCAATGGGGACTTTAAAATTCTGGCTTGCAGCTAAGGGCCTTTGAATCAGCGTAATTTGTGTGAAGTCAAATAAACACCTTTGTAACCTGCTTAATTATTCTGGAGGTAATAGTAATTAACGGCAGTGGCCGTATTTGTAATACGATTTGAATGTTTGTCACAGAGACACTCGTAAACGTGTCTTGTTGACGAAACTTTCCACGTCTTACACCCCAAACTTGGTGCCAATCAACTGAGCAAAAGAAATACTATGGAGTGGAGTTAGGATTGAAATTCAGTAATAATAATATTGTTATCATCACTTGCTAGTCATTGTATGTTGTTATTGTTTTTATTGCTAGCCAATGGCCATGTGAATTTTTAATATGATAGAGTCACCTATTTTTGTATTTGCTAAAATGGATTTTTATATTGGTCAAAGCTAAAATAAACCAAGCTCGAACTGAATATTCAAGTGTACCATTTATCATTTATTGTATTTTGCTAGTTGTACTCTGCTTGTTTTGTACCACAATTGTACTGAGAGTTCAGTGCAGAATCTTCCGTCTGATTGGATACTGCGTGCACGGAACGGCACCATGCTGGCTACGGCTGGGCTACGGGCTGACAAGTGCGTTACAAGGTTTTGGTTGTCGAACGGCGTTCCTACGTGTTGATGGCCAGAGACGCCATGTTTCTGGAGTGTGCGGCTGGAGTTCACGGAATTAGCGGCTGTTTCACCTCTGTATACTTACCTACCTATAGCGTGGAGGAGAACTAGGATAATTTCAAATTTCCCCAAATTTGAATCACTTAGCTACATGCCTGCAATTTTTTACCGTGCTCGCGAAAGTGGTTCATTAATGAATGTAGAATTCAGACCAAACCTAGTGTAGGTATATTCATGCAAAACGTGAAATTATTGTTGAATATTCGGAGTAAGTCACAGAGTAGGTAATAATACAGAGATGAAAGAACAGCTTTTTCCTCGAACTCGTGCCGCACACGCTATCACAATGGCGCCACTGTCCGACGACATTTCGGAAGGCCGTTCGCTAGTCAGCTCCTGGTAACTGACTTGCCAGGTGGCAGCCAGCATTAACGAATCAAGACACGATGCCCGTACATATAGACTCGCTCAGTCAATCCGAAGAATGGGCACGCCCACATCAAATAAACCGCCACGCCATTTCGCTTCTGCGCGTGTGTGTTGTCTGTGCCGCGGTGGAATCACTTCTGACCCCTGGCCGGAGAGGAAGCTGGCAGAATCACGTGCCTGGCATCCGGCGCGGTGGCCTGGGGGGCGGATCCCACCTTGCTAATTGCCCCATGCACGTCGCGTCCATATTTCATCCCCTACTGCGAGAGCCCTTACGGCTGGACGGCAACCGGGGCGCCGGTTAAACAACCCCCCTGACTGCGTGAAAATTTCAGCAGCGCAATATCCGCCTGTCTCCCGGCCCGGAACCTGGCGAGCGCGCCCTTTCGCGGGCCGGCGACGCGAGAGCGCCAGTTAACGCTTTAATGGCGTCCGCCCCGGCCAGCTCCGGCTTGAATGAATAAGCCTGCGCCAACTCCCGCCCGTCAGTTATTCCCTTTCCGCGGGCCACTGGAGCTGCCCGGGGACAGAGCAAATGGATCGGGTTTGGCGTTACCGCGGCCCTTTGTGGGGTTATCGGGAGGATGAATAAACCCTGTTTCGAAGACTAAACCCCTTTCTTAGTCTTGTTGCCCGCCAGTACACTGAACGTTGCAAGGCAAGTACTACTCGAGAAGTTCAGTGAAACCCGGAGAAATTTGTGAAACGTAAGCTCATCCCCCAAACCTTCGCACTTTATTATCGACGCTCCAGCTTCAAGGTCGAGCAGGCAGTTCGTGACGAACCATGTAAAAGCCGGCGCGAACTGAACACTTTTCTCAACTACCTGTTCTAACAAAGAGTGACTGGCAGAAATTTAAGCAATTACTAGCTCAACAAATAATATTTGCTTGAAATAAGCGTGCTTAGCGGGTGGGTTTTCAAATCACATACCGCAACTTAAGACATAAAATTACACACACAATATTGTTACAGTAATTACGATTAAGACCCGTTTAGTCAATTGGAGTGTATGTTCGTGAAGAGGGTAAGGCTAGTTCATAAAGCCGACGTTTGTTGCAAGATTGCATAACTGAACTGTATGTTGAATGGTTTTAAAGCACTGTCTCAAAACTATTGTTGCCATTTCTCTCTCGAAATTCAGTGGGCTAAACCAAGTTCGTTAAGAGATGAAGGTCTTAATAAAATAAAATAATTTATTATAATTTCCTAACTTTATTTACAATAACCACAAACAAAATTCTCTCAACTCAATATCTCACAAAAATTGATATCACTAACTGTTTACAATTAATGACTTCAATTAAAACAGTTTATAATTACATTAAAGAAATCAATTAAATTAAACAATTAAGAATCAGTCCCACTATACAGTGAATTAACATATTTAATTATTTTGTATCCATATTTGACAGTTCCAATATTTACAAGGAAATCCGTATTACATGTCCACTCAGTCCCACCTCAGTTCAGTCCATGCCCCGCCAGTCACGATGTTCTAGAGTCCTCCAAACGTCCTCACTCACAGTAGGCCTCACTCGTTGGGTTTCACGCCCTCCCGTCCATTCACACCACGAACACCTCGCTCGCCGTCGTTCCGCAATATCCTGTCGTCGTCCACAACTGACTTCGCTCGCGCGCACTCAGCCAGATAGACTTTGCCAAAGGCTCCTGGCCACTGGACCGTGGCAGTATATATAGCGTCGTAGGCCGTAACCAAGTATTTTCTGTAACTCGCGCGCTGCGTCGAGCGTCCTAATTCCCAGAATATTCGTGCGCCTCCCAAATGAGTGGAATTATTCAGCGGGGAGGAGGCGGAGGGCTGTGGTGCCAGTCAGTCTCGCCGCAATATTCTTGCGTATTCGCTACATATGTCGGCATCTCCAGCAACGAAAAGGAGGTGGATGTGACGCCAGCCAGGCGTCGAGTGGCGCGACAGCTTGGCCGCCACTGGCTATCTTTCACGGGCTTTCCAGAAAGGGGGAGCGTGGCAGCGATCGTGTCAGCCCGGGGGAGGAGAGGGTGGAAGTGGGTCACCCCGGGCCACGTACAACGTGAGCCGGCGGTCGGTGCCAGCCGCAGCCCGTAACACTATAATATTTATTATCTTTGTTCCAGTTTTCACGATAATCCTTTTTAGCACCTTGGTTAGACCACAGCGTACATAAGAACGGAGGGGCAAATTGGCATTGAAGTTCCTTAGTTGCGGAAGAATAACATTTGACTGGGCGAATTTCAATTTCGCATTTATTGGCAGAAGGCCGCATTCCTTAATTTTCCGGAAAAGTGCTGGTAAAAATGTAGCCAGAAGTGTACGTAAACTCTACGTAAAATTACACACATATTGATTTTCAGAAACGGACTCCGCGTAAATTGCACCAAAACTTTCCGTGACTTCGCGGAACATCTCCGTTAATTTCCAGATTAGTTCTGTACTTCAATTTTTTTTTTATTTATTTATTTATTTATTTTTTTTACAGAAAGTATATTATAATTGTTGCTTACTGATACAAACTCGTGATGCTACCTTTTAATGTTTGAAAGAATAGGTAACAGTAGTGTGTATAGCCTAACTGCTGTATAAACTATAATTTTCTCGTTACAGTGGCGAAAAAAGACTTCTTGGAGACTCGGCATTGTTCGTTCCTGAAACCCGAAGATATAGGAAACACGGAGACTTTCCGCATTTTCTATTTATTGACTTAACTACATTTTTCGTTATTATGGATTGTGTTTCCCTATATTTATTGGACTTTTCCGTAAAAATTCCCGTAAATGTATGGACATTCTAACAGTGCGTCCAGTAATAAAGCTTTTCCTTTGTTGTGTGAAGCAATAGCGCGGCCGTAAATAGGAAACCAGAGACCAACAGAAGCGGTGGTCATGTAGGCTTGACTATAGGTAGACCCACGAGTATTTCTCGAATTCATTCGGAGGCGAGGTAAACTCCAAACCGTGTTCTTTTCTCTCCTACTACTGTGATTGGGCGACAGTTCCCTAGCCCCGTTTAACTGTGAGCCAGTAATAAGCAGGTTGCGGTAGTGTTAATGAGTGTTTACCAGTCCTATACATAGTCCTCACTTGATCACAGGAACCAATAAGTAGGGACGCCTGAATCTCGCGAAAAGATTTCCGCACGTGCTAGACTTAAATACCCTACGAGCGTGCCAGCAGTTTCTTTTTGCTTATTGGCGGCGTGTATCTGTGAGAAGACATTTTCTTAGTAGATTGGCCAATGAGAATTAAGTTACTCCGATACTGTACGTCTCTGATTCGTGGGCAGACACTTGAGCCACGTATCACCTAGATCACCCAATCACAAATGTGGATATGATATAAAGTGTTATGAAATACAACTGGTCGTGAAATCTTTTCGCGAAATTCGGGTGTCGCTACCAATAAGCAAACGGATAGTGTCTCGAGTGTATAAAGGGCTGTCCAGCCTAGCTTGCTGCCAACTCAATCCCCGAAATAATCGGGGCTCTAACTATAGATGACTTACATTTACTTTGTCTTAGTTGTCAATAAATCTGTACCACACTCAAACTGTTGAAGCGAAACAGTGTGATAGGACCCAAGTTCAAACCTTGGATAGCACACTGATGTGTGCAAGGGCGATGACAAGTGGAGGGACGGTAGTCATAGGTAGAGATGGGAAAATTTCGCGAGCTCAATGACCTGTAGGCTAGACTCCACAATCTTTTGTACAGTCGAGCCTCAGATGTTCGTTCATTGGCTGCTACCACAGTGTTGTCCCAATCTTGGTATTATGGGATTTGCTTCCTGTTCCTTTGCAAGTCTGCTATTGTCTCAGAGACTTATAGGGCGTGCATTATAAATTCTGATCCAATACCAAAGGTGACTTCAGTGTGCATGCGTTTTAAGTCAATCTTGTCCTGAAATTAATTCGCGAAATTTTCCTATCCCTAGTCATAGGGTTGAAAATCCCTCGTCTTTCTCATTCATATTCTGCGGCTTTTATTTACATTTCCGTTTTGTTTGCGTATTTCTTTTATCTGAATTACTGATACCAGCATCACAACCATTTCCCCAACTGAAATAAACTATTGCCTAACTGTGTTGCTGCATATGTGTTTCGTACTTACGTGAAGTTGTCACTGGGGTAATGTTTTGGTTTTCTCATAACATATTTGTTTGCCCAATCAACATGTAGCGCTTATTAAACCAAACATTTTTGTATTAGGACTGATTCTACTGACCCGAAGATAGTTTCACCAAAACAAACATAAACTTTGTGAGGTGTACAAAATCAATATTTTTACAGTTCAGAGTTTGTTAAACCTACATCATATTTTTCTTCGCCGTATACAAACACGTGTTTTGTTTGTCCTATCCGTGTGTCCCTCGATTCGTCTACATACATACAGCGGACGCGTTGGTACACAAACATTACAATTTTATCAATTCAACACACCACCCTCCACGTTCCAACTGCCGGCCAGTTTGATAATTCCTGAACAGAGATTGGACGAGTGAGAAATTTTTTTATCGTTCTGTGTTTTAATTGACAAATTCTGTTTAAGAAGTAATTATGTAGTTTTGTACTTCGTACTCAACAAGAAAGTGAATCTCCAAGATTGCGAACTACCGGTATTTACAAAACTACTCTTATTTTACTAAGTAGAGTTCGTTTACCTTTCAGCGACTATAGTATAATTCCAGGTGTTGCAACAAACAGATTGTTCGCAACTGCACATGTATCAGTGTAACGCTATATGTCGGTCCAATAAAAATGTGATAGTATTCGATGTTATCGGTTGCAGCTGTTTTCAACACTGTGGAATGTTGTCTCAACAACGAACGACGTTTCCCACCACGGGAGTGATTTTCCTCGCTGGACGCGGTTTTCTGTTGTGTACAGTGTACACAGTTACGTGCAATTTCTGTGGAACATTCCATATACAATGGACACTGGGACTGAAAGAGATATATTTCTATTTTGATATTTAAGGTACGACTGCATTGATTTGTTGTCACTAGTGCTAAAGAAGTGACTAAGGATTGTGTCCGAGAAAAACTTAATAAGCCGCACTGTAAATTGAATAGCTTACCAGTTCGTGCATGATGGGGAACGCTGCCAAAGTTCTACCACTCGCCTGATTTGCTCACGTATCAACAAACGATGTAAACCACCAAAACTTAATACAAAAAAGTACCCTTTTGTGAAAATTTTCAATTTTTTAGATGTTTTATTTACTCATACATTTTACTTTATTGCACTAAATTTGTTATTAAAAATGCTACTGTAGTACTAAAAATTCCATCTTTACTTATATTCAGATTTATTTGTGAAACATTTATATTAATGCCGTCTTAACCGAATACTTGATATGTTGAGGTATCTATTAACACTGTGAATATACCTCTGTAGAACCAAAAATTAAAAGTTTTAATACAATGATTATACTAATCCAATGGTTTTGTTTAAATTGTAGTATCTATACAAACTATAATGCATTTCCTGCAGTGCATCGCCCAAAGCTGTAAATTATGGTACACTTTACGGTTCACATTCCTGGTCCCCACAAATGTTTATAAGCCCCCCCCCCCCCCCCCCCTTCACTTAAGCCAACACCGCCCAGATCCTTTCTTCTTTTAGCTGCACTCTGCCCAACAGGGGCGGAAAATATAAGTTCCCATCTGGAGGACTTTGAGTTTGGTGCTAGCAGCCCTTCGGGATGGCAACTAACCGGATGAAATCAAACATTTACACCGGACGGCAGCGGACTTTGTGTTGCGAAGAGATGCTTTCTCGTATCACCATTCTTCTCCCAGCCCATCACCTCCTGCTCCATACACATCTTCCTTCGCGTCCCCTCGCTGCTTCCACATTCCAACGGGAACACGACGCCACAGACCACGAGAAACAAGTCCCCTGTATGCCCGCATCGTAAATAGGAAACGCAGCACCACACAATCACATAGCGGCCGAGGAAAAATGTTACTTGCGGCTTGGCGTCGGTACACAAAACAACAAAGAAAGAAGGACCGAGGGATTTCGATTCATGAGGTACTGGGGAAAAAAAGAAAATCTAACCCCATTCGGGATTTCGTACGTTTGTTCTTTGTGGTATTGGTTGTGTTTTTAATTTTCTTGCGATGAGACTGGGAAAATTAAACTGGTGTAACGTTGAACTTACTTACTATCCTATACGGTACGTTAGGATATATATTGTCTCTTCCTTTTTTTGGCACTTTATTAAATTCTAAATACATTACAGAAATATTCTTTTCTTAAGAAATATATCAGTAGAACCGTCGTCTCAGTAATATAATTATGAGATATACAAAAATATATTCAATTTCAAACTGTATTTACCTAATCTATAGCACTTTTCCATTAACTGAATCAAGTTCGTCAAAATGCAAAATTCTACCATTTGTGATTGCGTAATACCTCAAGTTTACAATATGCACAGTAACCAAATAAAGGAAGTAAAATATATTAAAATAAATCTAACCTGCAGTTTATAGTATGGTCATCAGCCATCCTACCCGTAAAATATAAGTAATCTACAATATTTGCGATAGTTTGAACTGTAACTTTTCCTTCAAACGTATTCAGTTATATCCGACCCGTTGAGCTTGTATGTTGTCGTATATAGTCTCCGAAATGATAGTCCGTGTAAAACAACTTAAATTTTGTATACACAGGTTTTACCAGTTATTATTGCCAAGTCGTAGTAAAACAACATTAAAACTAACCTAAACTGAAACAGCAATATATAAGATGCGCAATAAACTTGAATCAGTGTTTTTAATTGGGAGGAATATATTAACGCCACTATTTGTTCTAATAGTTTACATATTTCTGGTGAATCGGTGAAATAAATGCACTGTCGACCAGAAACTTGCAACAGTGGAACAAACTGTTAGTCGGTGAATGTCTCTGTAAATATGAGAAAATGAGTCACTTAAGCATTCCGTCAGCTCTCATAATTTTTTGAATGGAATATTTCTCAATCATAAATTCGGTTTTATTTTGTCTGAAGCAGATCTACGAAATACGTGGACATTTCTGAGACGTTCACGCACTCATTTTGGCAGGCGCTGTATTTTCCACTTTTCTGTTTTAGTATGCCCTCTGTTGTAATTAGTATAACTAGATATAGTTTCGGTTAACATTACTTTAATTAACCATGCGGGCGAATAGAACAAATATTCCTATAGCTAGAGATAGGAAAATTTCACGAGTTCGTTTCGGAACAAGATAGACGTCATACACATATACAGCGAATTAACCTTTGCAATTGGACCAGAGTATATAATACACGCCCTGGACGGCTCTGAGCCAATAGCAGACTTGCGAGGAAACTAGTAGCGAGTCCCGTACAGCCAGATGCGAGGTAACACTGGGACAGCAGCCAATGAACAAACATCTAAGGCTCTAGTGCACACAGGACTGTGGAGTTTAGTTTACCGGTAATTGAACTCGCGAAATTTTCCTATCCCTACCTATAGCGAGAGAGCGAAGTTTTGTGTGTACAGTTTTGTGTGAACACATGTGTGTATTCTCAAGCACATTTTAACTGAGTTAAGGATACTTTCAGAAAAAACATAGAAGAAACGTGAAACTGGTTCATAACCCGAGATAAAGCGTAAAAAATTACGTTAAAAATACAAGTAATTATACACAAAAGTTTATTTATTTATTTATTTTTGTTGTTTGCTGCTGCAGTGGACGGCTATGATTTGTCTTGAATTTTGCCAAAGAGTAGATAAATGTATAGAGACGAAATGTCATGGTGGTTTCTTTTATGTAGCTGTAGACTTTCTCTTATTGGCTACGTTAAGTTCTGGGAACGTACCTAAGTGTCTGATTGGCTACCTGCGTGCTGCCGGCTGACAAGAAGATTATTAGGCGTTGATTGGCAAACGGCGTTCCGGCGTGACGCAGGCCAGAGACGCCATTTTGCTGACATGTGCTTGTGGAGATCGCGAAATAAGCACGTGTTTCACCTCAGTGTTAAATGGGAATCAGAACGTTCCAAGCCTATCTTGTACCGAAATTATCACGAACATTTTCCAACCCACTATATTCTTAACACTGCAACGAATATAAAATGTTTACGCAATGCATAGAGACGTGCAAAATTCGCATTATTTTTTTGGGAACACGTTAAACTTCAAACACGTGTATCATTGCAATAAGTTTTTCACTGGACAATACTTTTTTGATATGCCCTGAATAACTCTGCGCCAGTAAATGAACACTTTGTATTGTGTAGTCCAATCACATGCAGTCCAATCAGAAAGGAATTGACTTCTCTTATATGCAGCAGCCAATGGAGAAACGAAGTCGGCTCGAGTATATATAACACTGTGGAGTTTAGCTTCATGCCAAATAATAGCGCGAATTTTTCAGGTCTCTAGCAATGCAATATTTCGCGATTATTCAAAGTTAATAATTCACGAGACCCAAAGCAAGAAAGAGATACAGAAAGGATTCGTATGTTTGATAGGCCTACATGAATAGAATTTTTTTCTGTGCCTGTAATATTATGTAGTTTTATTGCATGACCATGCGGGTTTTTGTTTATTTGCACGTAATTAACGGACTAAGACTTGTACAAAAAACAAAATATGCCAACTTAAGTATATTTACTGGTGGTCATATTGAAGATGTTTACTCAAAGTAAACACTCTTATTTAACGCTACTAAACGTAACAGTATGACTTTGGAGAAAGATTTTGCTTCCCGTGCAAATATACTAGGTTGCTCGTACTAAATTTCCACCTGAAAATAAAATTTCCATTTCCTTTGTTTGCAGAGAACAAATTGCGCTCGCTAAAAATTACGTCCGGGACAATTTTTTGAAACTCATTCTAGTATTACTGTAAAAAAGAAGAAAAAATAATATATAACAGCCTAAACGTGAACTGCACATGCACAAACTTGAGCTCACTAGCCCGTAGCTCTCAGAGCTCATAGAAAAAAAAAGAATAAATCGGCAGGTTTTTCTTTATATTATTACTAACCTTTGCAGCGTACTGCAAAAATTTACCAACGAAGAGCGGACAGCGCACTTTCCAATTACCGTGTTTACGGGTCAGTGGGAACAATCAAAAATGGTAATTTTTTTTTTTTTGGGTGCAGATCCTGCAGCAAATCGAATTTTTCAGCCCTGGTGCACTATCCCCATTTCTCTAATTAATTCCGCACTTAACTTTTCTAAATTGGCAATACGATCGTATGGCCGGCAACTTTCATGATAAAAGAGAGTACCAATTGAAATTTCAAGCAGTTAGAGAGTGATCGGCACATCGCCTTTATGACATTTGTATTATTGGTGCCCTGGGGGTCTATTAAATATAAGCACCTAAATTTGCACAGGCGCAACGCAACGCAAACAAAACTCCTCTGCACTTGCACCCATAACCACGTGTGCAAATAAATACATCGAACGCAAGTGGCGGGACTCTTTTGGCCACACATTTTCGCTCCCACTATACCTGAACAACAGTGACCAATGAAATAATTTGTTAGGAGGTCTTCACGACCACATAGATACATAGGTTGCAAAGGATTTTACATGCACTACTGTGTTTTGAAGTGGCCGTACATAATGGGTTTTTTTTCGCGCAAAAAATTGTTGTTGATATTGCGTAGTAGTTATAACCTAAACAATTGGTGGGTTTTATGTTTATACTGCGACGTTTGGACTTGGAAAGCCGCTTATTTCACTAATTGATGAAGTGTGACGATTGGTGATTAATACGTGGACAACTACATATTTTTAGCAGACAAGAAATTAAAATTTTAATAATGCAACATAAAATCAGATACGCTTGAGATTGTGTGTTTGATGTTATTTACGTTAAAGAAGAGACGTGATATCGTATATTATAAGCGTTAGTACGACCTGTGACTGTGTTCGAAGTGTAACCGACCTAATATTGTGTTTACTTCTTTTTTTTTTGTTTAGAAAACATGCTGTTCTTCATGGCGTTTTTTTTTCTCAGTACATGACGAATTCCCGTATGGTTTATATTTTTTCCGCGAATGCAAACGGTGCAGTGCTCAAGTTGAATATTTATGTTTATGTAGGCCTGAGTTATGTTTATAGTTTATGTTACATTCGCAGACTTCTAACGATATTCGTGTTGCATGTCGTGCCTTAAGCATTTTTATCACCAATCGTCGCCACACTCTTCGACAATTAATGAAACAAGACTCTTTTGTATTCCATAACAAATCCCTTTCCACAATATGAAGCAAAAAAATTTTTGCACTTCAATAAAAATCATTTTTCTGCCTGTTTTGATGCAAATAAAAATGTTTTATCTTATGTGAAAAGATAAGCCAGAAGCACACACAGTAAACATCCTTTCTCAATTCTACCCACTTTAATTTGTTGTTGAAATCACTATAATTTAGTAATTTACACAATTTGCTACCGACAACATTTAACCTAAACTTATTTTTCTACAATTATTAAATGATAGCCAGGTTGCACGTTAGCTACATGTGTCGACTGCGCATGCGCACCGAGAGCAATTTCACTTGCGCCGAGATATTTGCCTGGGCGCAGATTTCTCTACTTTTTGCGTTGGTACGCAACTTTTTGCACCTCTGTCTTTTTTTATATTTAATTCCATTATGATGCAACGCAAGTGCAAATTTTGCATTGCACCCATAGAAACGTGTATTTAATCGGCCCCCTGGAGTGCTCTTCGCTGTAAAAAAAATAAGGGTAAATTTACACATACAACTTTTTGGTAATTTTAGATTTTGTAAGCTTAATTTGTAAAAACTACAGTAGGTGTAATTTTACACAAATATTCTTAATAATCCAGAGAGTAATACATGTATTTGAATTAAAAACTTAGGTGTGTATTTTACTGCCACATAGTCGTTGCATGAACACCCAGTGTCATTGAATAGTTGTACACTTCTCGTCACAAAAAATGAGCGATCACATGTAGTTGAAAATATTTATAAGTTCCCTTCGGGTATGTTCGGCAGGCTGCCCCCTCCCAAGTCACAGGCACGTGCCGCGGAGTGGGCGTGGCTAAGAGCTGCAACAACACATGGCTTTGGAGGAAAAAGGATACAAAACTCGAATAATAGCTCTGTGAGCTCAGTTTTGTCTACATATATTCCAAGACATTATATGTAATGCAGTTAAAGTAAATTAGTGGTGAAACCTTCGGAATTATGAATTCGTCTGTATCAGATCTGAGAAACAATTGGTAAATTATAAATTTGAACATACCACACTGGACCACTGGAAAAAATTACTTCCAAATCATGCATAATTGTAAATATTAAAGGAGGTGTTACGTTATAATATCCCTTGCCAACATACACGAGATCTTTGAAAACATAAAGCGATAATCGCTAAAAACATTAAATAATACATCATATGGAATAATGTTTTCATATGTATGATAATTAGAGACCATGAAATGTCTCGAAATGAATGGCCTGTAGTCTAGACTTCACAGTCCAATTTATAACCGATCAAATACTGCATATTCACTGTTCGTTTCTTCAGTACGTGGCCAATATCACTCGAAAAAATAAAGCACGTGATCCCTAAACGTCTTTCCTTGCCAGTTTAGTATTTACTTCGCACATTCCTGAGTGAGCCTAGTTAACTGTAATCCAATGCAAAGGTAGATTAGGTCTATAGGTGTGTAAAGTTTAGCTTGTCCTCAAAATAATCCGCGGAGTTTTCCTGTTCCTGCTTTGTTCCGTTCATAAAGTAAAGGCCTATTTACATGCACCGACATGTCTTAACCAAATTTGGATTACAGTGACCAAATTTGGATTACAGTAAATAGTTATTGATTATTAAAGTGTTACAACACGAATTAACTAGGGTATTATCTGCGGGAGTGATTATAGTCTCTTGAAAGATCTACGGTTATTTAAAAATACTCAAAATATTCACCTTTTAAAACATAATAACATTAGAATACATGCAACGAACTACTAGATATATATCGAAGGAAACTATTCGCATTAATGTGAGCACTTCTTGATGCCTGTCGCACTTTATATATGGACGTATGCACCCAAATCTCATAAAGATTACGTATTAAATCGTAACTGAGTTTTTAATTTCATTTATACACGAACTGAAGTATAAATAAAATTGCTTGCATGTTTCATGTGTGTGTGTTACAGTACCATTACGAAAAGTATTAAGAGCTTACTTTGGCGCGAACGGTCTATAGTACCGTTACATCTAAGCTCGACAGTTGAACTCGGAGTGTTGTGTCATGAGGTGGTTTCTCGCCGAACTGCCTCCATTGGCGATTCGTGTTAGTAATGGTAAGTAACCCAATTTGAAAAACTTGGTGGCTGGCAGACACCATACCGACCAGGCACCTAACTGCTTGGTGGATACATGTGTAAGTGTGCTTTCTAGCAATTGGCCTCTCAATGTTTCGCACCTTGTTATGCGAATACTAGCTAAGCAAAATATATACTAATTTGATACTTGCATTATCTTGGACTGCCTTACACACGAGGCATTCACGCATATAAATATTTACTAAATGAATTTTCTCTAAGAATTATCTTCCTTGCGGGATAAGGTATTGCAGTTTCTAAGTTTGAGTCAAAATTGGTTGACCAAAAACAGAAAATTATCCGGTGGATGACCGTATTCAGTGCCTGTACGAAATAGGTACACAAATAGAGATAGAGAATTGCATTTTCTTTATAGCACATCTACCAACATCTGACTTTGAAGTCCCCGCACATTGACCTCATACCTACCAAAATCGTAGAGGTTATAGTGACTTAAAGGGTTGGGAGAATGGAGGTACGTTTTAAATATCAATAATATGACATGCAGTCAAATGAAAAGTTACTGAGCCAGAGTTCCAAAATGTCGTACAGAAAGGTCCATCCTGATCCACTCAAGTTCTATTTCACAGTGATAGTTTAAAAATATTTAATAATTTACCACCAATCTGTTCTACTTCCTAACCCTTTCTTCTCCGTTTATTAGGTTTGATAGTGCAAGTCAGAAAATGAATAAATTCACAAAAACAATTTAATTTGTAATGTTGTGAGTACTATATAAAATTATTTTGGCGCAAAGGGATGGGGGATAGGAGCGGAAGAACCACCCGCCATCATGTTGGAATCTCCCTTTTTTCCCTTTTTCCCTCAAAACTTCCATGTTTTCCTCAAAATGAACTAAATGTCCCTAAAAATTTTGATGTTCAGTAAAAACGTCCCTTTTTCCCCTAAAGAATTCCCATTTTCCCAGGCAGATCAGTGACCCTGGGTAGAGCAGTGAGACGGATCAGCGACCCAAGGTCAAGAATCAACGACCCCGGTGACCGGGATCAGAGACCCCAGAGGCAGAAGAGCAGGACCAGGACCTTTTCCCTTGACCTTTGACATTTAACCCAAATAATATAAAAAAGTAAAAAAATTGCACAAAATTCCACACAAAAAAATTTCATCCCAAAAAGTATATTATTAAAATTACTAAAAATATATTTCAAAAATATTTAATTACGTATTTTAAAAATTATTGAAAATGTATCACCAAAAATTTATTTAAAATTATTTATAACACTTTAAAAAATTCACTAAGAAATGTATTATTAAAAATGTGTTCAAAGTCGTTTTTAAAATCTAAAAATATTATTATTAAAATTAATTAAATCATTATTAAAAATCGTTTAAAAATGTATTAAAAAATGAACTTTCCGAAGTTCACCCCTCACCCACACACATCCACCATCTTGGTATGTGCAAGGGGCAACTATCCTGATAGGTGGCCACCATGTTGGTAGGTGACCGCCATCTTGGTAGGCAGCCACAATCTTGGTAGGCGACCGCCATCGTGGTAGATATCACCTGTCCGCCATATTGGATGCAGGTAACCATGACCTCAAACCCATGACCTTGAATGACCTTGAAAATCAAACCTCGAGAAAAAATACATAAAAGTCAACAAGTATAATTCATTACAAACTACCACTGCCATACTGGATGTAGGTACCATCGTCCTTGACTCCATGACCTTGATTAATCTTGAAAACCAAATCTCGAGAAGAAATACATTAAAGTCAACAAACATATTACAACTAACTACTACCACCATATTAAATGCCGGTGACCTGGCTGTGACCCCTTGATCTTAAATTACCTTGAGAACAAAAACTAGAGAAAAATAAATCAAAGTCAGCAAGCACATTTCAATACTACCTACTACCACCATATTTGATGCAAACTACCTTGACCTTGACATCATTACCTTGAAAACAAAAACTCGCAATAAAATACATTAAAGTCATCAAGCATAGTACATTATAGACTACTAACGCCATATTAGGTGCAGACTACCCTAACCTTGACCCCATGACCATGAATGACCTTGAAAACCAAAACTCGATAAAAAAAATAAAAGTCTACAAGCACACTACAATAGTAACAACTACCACCATAATAGATTCAGACTATGTTGACCTTAACCCCATGATTTTGATTGACCTTGAAAAAAAAACACTATTAATAAAATACATAAAAGTCAGCAAGCTCAATACATTACACATTACGGCCACCATATTGGATGCAGGTAACCTCAACATTGACCCCATTACATTGAAAACAAAATCTCGACAAGAAATACATGAAAATCAACAAGCATATTGCATTCCTAACTACTATGACCATGTTAGATGTAGGTTACATTAACCTTGACCTTATGACTTTGAATGACCTTGAAAACAAAAACGCGAGAAAAATTCATAAAAGTCAACAAAAGTATTACATTACTAACAACTACCACCTATTAGAGGCAGGTGACCTGAACCGTAGCCCCATCACATTGAATGACTTTAAAAACAAAAACTAGAGAAAAGGTACATAAAAGTCAGCAAGCATATTACTTTACAAACTACTACTATCGTTTTAGATACAGACAACCTTGATCTTGGTCAAAAAATCTTGAATGAACTTGAAAACAAAAATTCGAGAAAAAATACATGCTTTAGAATTCTTGTATGTATAGTTGTATGCCCTTTTCAATCCACTGAAGTTATCACTGCAAAATTTATGTCTTAGCTGCAACTTGCGACCTCGAACAATGCGATTTGGCCATTATAACTTATGTCTTGTGGTAGGCATAGTTGCCTGCAATTTTTATATGGTGAATTTATAGCTGCCATATTCATATGTATCACTCGTGATATCGAACAAGGCGATATATATGGACTACCATACCACAAGCCTTCATTATTCTTTGAATAAACCTGTTAGTGATGCCAGAATTGTTGGCAATCCTATCAGCTACTTTGTTTATCGGTATGTCTTAACACTCATGCCTATTTAGCCTCGCGGTCATAACACTTACTCATACTTTTTTACTTCTTCCCTTTCTCTTGTATAAATAGCCTTTTTATATATTCCTCTATATTCACTGACATCTATTGAAAACTAAATCTGCAGTTAAACTGCATGTGATGGGGTAGTGTTTCTAGGACGGATGCTACAAAGCCAGAGCCGCGTACGTAGTTGTTCCACATCTCCCCAACAAACCCCGCATCCACGTTCAGACAAGTGCCACAACGTCTGGCGCAGACAGTAACGCGCTTCTTGAACGCTGACCCGGACCTGGTCGAGCGAGCGTATAGATGTCTGCTCCGTAACTATGCCAAACAATCCTATAGGGCATTTGGAAAGCTTTCAGTCATTCTCGTACAAATATCCCTGCAACTGGGCGTGCAGTGTCATCTCATTCGAAATATTTTCCGCGTTTAAATATTAGAGATAATTTACCTGCATTATGTTCAGTTCATGACATAGCAAAATCATGTTTTCGGCTATTCTTTTAAACGGGTTTCTTCAGCTACATTGTTTTTATTCCTTTTAATAAAATATTCTTTAAAGTAAGCGCTTTTAGGCAGACATAGCCGTTTAAATCGTAGCGCTAATATAAACATACGTAAAAACACTTGGCTGTAGCAAGTTAGTACAAATTTGTTGTTACGGCGTCATTGCGTATGTAAGACATAACAATTATAATCGGATAGTGAACGTTAAGCATTCCTGGGGCCGCGGTGGTGTAGTGGTTAGACAACTCTCCTCTCACCATGGAGAACCGGGTTCGATTCCCGACGAGGTCAAATCCGGATTTTTGCATGTGGGAATCGTGCAGGACGACGCCGATGGTCGGTGGGTTTTCTCACTGATCTCCCATTTCCCCCACTCTTGCATTTCAGCGCTGCTCCATACTCATCTCTCTTTACCCTCAAGGGCTCTCAAGGCCTCGGTGTTAAGAACCGCCATGTTCTCCTTGGTGGGAGGCAGGAAAACCTTTGAAAATGCTTTCAGTAACGAGTACAGATAATCGTGCCGTTAGTATTTTCTACCCGTTGCAGCGCCCATCCGTGTCCATCGCATTACTGAAGGACGAGGGAGCTCAACAGGGTCACGATGTCTGGCGCGAGCAGTAGTTCGAGCTGCAAGCTGTGGCAACCGCACACAGTCAGGCGGACTATGAAACGTTGAATGTGGAAATCACCTGACTGCCTGTTCGTTTTGTCTCGGTACTAGGCACGCCTTGAAAAAAAAAAAAAAAAAAAATCTATTTGGCTTATTTATTCAAACAGATTACCGCTTACGAAATAAAACTGACTTAATTTTTTGTTCGGGAAAAAATATCTTTGGAAAGCAAGGTTAGTGTGCAAACATGTTGAGAGTGTTTTTAATAATGTTTTATTCCTAGTTACACTTATCGATTAGATGAACAAAATCATAGCTTGACTAAATGTAATACACTGCAAATATTTTCCATATAATATATAATGTCATATGTTTTCCCTTTTGCATGTTTGTTATTTGTTTTTATTTACTCGCCAATCATTTAATTGTAGGGCTGAAAGTATTAACACTGACAAGGGAACTGCAGCTTCTGTGTTACAGACCACAAGATTAACTGAATCTGAGTATTTGCATGTTTCATACGAAAAAGTTTCCCACAAAGACTCATGGTTCTGAAAATAATCATAATTCAGTCGGCAAGTTGAAACATGATAGGGAAATTTGAAGGCATGTACAGAACTCGTATTTCATGTCATATCTAAGTGGCATCTGCAATTAATGTATGATATTCGTTCGCCGCAAAATTAACATTAACTGAGAACAGAGATGAAAAATGTATGTAATTCTTTAAGCGATCAATGTTGATGTGAAATACTGAAGGTTGGTGAAACACAGCTGAAAGTTAACAACAGTGACATGAGAGTGACATAAGCGGCGGTTAACAGCTAAGATCTTCAGAGCTGATAGTGACGAAGAGAGGTACAGATGGAGCAGCGACAGAAATCTGAGTATCGAGAGTACCCCGACACTACCCACTGGCCAACAGCAACGCCCGCCACGTTTCCTACACATGAAAATCCGGATGTGACCCCTGTTTATCGTGGTGCGAGGCGAGTAGTCTGACAGTTACAACACCACAGCTCCTACAAGCGATTAAAAACTTTAAAAATACACGCCCCTTTTTTGGCGAGCTCGTATTTCCAGAGGAATAACTTTTCCTATCCTATTGTAAAAGCGACAAGAGAAACGTGAGGCTCAAATTAAAAGTTATTTAACGTTTATTTCAGTGCTTTGTTAAGTCTGGAAAAAAGGCAATAATCTTGCTTCCTTGAATACCTCTATGTCAAATGTTTGAACGCAGATAGTGCAAGCTGACCTGGTTGGAATTTTGGGATGACATGCATCTTAAAAATGTTTTAAGTTCACTTAGAGCTCACGAAAGCGTGAAAATGGCCGTGGGATTGCCTAGTATAGCCATGGTAGTAAAATGTACAGAATTGTCCTAAGTATAACTGTAAGGAGGAGGTTACAGGTCGGAAATGCATGTAGCAGCGAAACAAACCCTGCAGCTCACTTCATTATGTTTGGGCTAGAGTATCGTAGAAGGCCACAGACAGTTCCTTCAACCCCCGCTCTCCAGCTTCCTAGAGGGCTGTTCTTTGTAAAAGTTATCGTATAAAGCGAAGAAAATATGCACATTTTGTACCAGTAATTGAACTAGCGTATACATTATTTTAATCTGGCACTTGAACTTGTCAACGCTGTCAGAAAACAAGCGAAATGCCCTGGAGCCTCTTAATTTTGCAATATATTTCATTGCAAACTGGCTGCAGGTCAAAATATTTAATGTATTTTTTGACAAACATATATCATATATTTTTATGCTTGGGAATTCTATAGAGCATAAATGAAGAGAATAAAACGTTCTACAAAAAATGTTTTCATCACTGAGTCGACATTTTAATGATTGAGAATATGCACACAATTAAACCCTAAGAGTCAGTACATTTGCGCATATTAGTACCCAACTTATCAATGATAAACAGAAGGGTAAGCTGAATTGCTTTGATAATGCCCGTATTATTTTATGTTAAACCACATTTAACGAACCATTATCGTTCCAGAAACTATTTATTCCAGTGATTTTGTAATATATAACATGTTTTGTAGAGACTACTGACATCAGACTTAATAGACACAGATCTGCCTATCACTCACATCTAGAATGTTTTCAGTCTGAAAACAAAAACTACTTAAACGTCGCGTATATGCGGTCACGGGCAGAAGCATAAGGACATTGGTAAATAGCAATTAGTGACATTCGTAGCCTAAAGGCAGAAAATAAGTACTCAGCCATGTTTAATGTTACTTAGTGAGGTACAATATGACACACAAAACAAACAACATAAACTACAGTATCACTGCATAAGACTACATCATCTGTCTCCAGTTCTTATAAACGTAGGACTTACATCAGCAAAGTGTTGATCATTGTTCACTCCACAGTTATTTGTTAACTTCCCTTTTTGCGAACAACGTCCATCAGTCTATTTAGCTCTAAATTAACCAGTTTTCTAGTAATGTCTGGCCCAATGCTATTACAATTTGGTAGTAACGCCTCGTTTGTGTTTTGTGGGGAAAAAACGTATTTTTTCTCACTCTTCTCTCCAATTCCTCTCGAAGATTCTCAGTAGGATTCGGGTCAGGAGAGAGTGATTGGGTATTGTATGGCATATGGGGTGTGTCCTAGACGATCCATTTCGCAGTGTGCTAGGGGTCACTGTCATGTTAGAAATAGAATACCATTAGGTTTCTGGAGTTCGACCTTGAATTTAATTCCTACTGATTAAGTTATTTTGTTTCGTTGTAATATAAAATGTTACAGTATCATAGAATATATTTTATCTGTTAGAATATGTTTGCATCCATATAAAAAACACATGTAACAAACAAAGGTAGTCTCGCATGTATGGTTCTGACATCCGCTGTTTCGGGTTCGAAACCACCTCGCACCTTTAATTTGTATCTCAATGTGGTCATTATGCCACGTGGTGTGTCATTGATTTTTGTGTCACGTTTTTACGTGAGTGTTTATTTGGCCCTGAAAAGGGCCGATGGTGTAACCTCAATAAGAGGACCAGTATCCCTCATTCTCAACCACCTGCCGCAGTCTTCTTGGTAGAGAGGCGACTAGAGAAGTAGCATTGCGTTGGCTACTAGCTACTTCATCCCAGGCATCCGCTACTAGCTCCCAGAGAGCATCTTTATTTGCTGGCTGTGGATCAGGTCAGTTTTCCTCCATCGTGTGCTTCGTCTCCGACCAGACAATCTCAATTGGATTCAAGTCGGCAGTGTAAGGTGGCCAATCTACGAGCTCTAGTTGGTATTGCCTTGCGAACCATTCTTGAACCCTCTGAGAAGTGTGTATCGGAGAATGGTCTTGCTGGAAGCCCAGCATACCATCGGGATACAAAAGTCGCACCGAGGGAATCATAATGTTCTCTAGAATATGTAAATACTGCCCGGCATTCAGGCCGCGTGTATTCGGACCTCAATTGTCGATTCTGTTTAACAAACCTATCCCTCGTGCACTCATCCATCCCCAACATGCAACGGATGCATGACCATAGTGCGAGTACTCGGCCAAATATTACGGATTGTGCTGGGTCCCACGAGGTCTGAAGACACTCATTGGCCCATCATTAGCCGAGGAAAACACACACTCGTCGAAGAATACAACATCTGACCAGTCATGGTAAATGTTGTCCTCGGCAAACGCGAGTCGATAAATCCTGTGCTCATCGGTGAGGCTTTGCTTCCTTGAAGCACGCCGGGATTTCAGTCCCGCCGCCGTCAAGCGCCTAAACACGGTACTCAAGCTGCTAGGAAAATTAGTGGCACGTTTTAGCTGAAAGAAGTCAACTGCGCCTGGGTAATAAGACTATTGTCCTCGGCTGCAGTCAACACCCTCCATGAACCCGTTCCTCCGCGACGTGTTACGTCACCTATGTCCCGGAACTGTCGTACCCATAGACTTGCAGTGCTCTCTGGAACACCGTAATGTTGGCCTGCTTCAGCGACGGAAAAACCTGCCGTCTTAACAAGGCCTATGACTCTCTCCCTAACCGACTGGCTGTGGTGAGACATCGCTGCAGAATGACGTTTCACGTCCTTGAACCGCCTGGCTCTGGTGAAACATCACTACACGATGACGTGTATTAAAACGGTTGTATATGCCTGTGACGTAGAAGGTACGCATGCCCAGAGTCGAATGGGGACCAAAGATGTGCGAAAAGTGTATGTTGTCAGATGATACCTGTTTAAAAAGGGAGACCATAAGGCATGTCCGAAACTGCAGTAAGTTCCTCTACTGATCACGTGAAGAAGTTCAGGGATACAAATGCATGGGCAATCAGGACCAAACTCCGTGACTTTGGAGGGGCATGCTAAATGCCCAAACCGCCTGTCAAATCATCTGATGCTTTTTACTTTCGTTACCCATCGCATGACCGTGGAAACACAGAGGTGTATATGACACGAATATGAACAGTAAAACACAGATATGTTATTTTGTGTGAGAATAACCCTTTTTTTTTGTCAATATATTTACTTTGTATTATATATTGATTTATTATATGAGACACCAACAAGACAGCTGATAAATGTAGTATTATTTTAGGCTGTTCACGGTAAAGCGAGCACTTTTTAAGGCACTTCTAAATATTTCCTTTCGTCCAATTTCCATCTTCCTGCTGATTTTTAATATAAACATTGCAATGTGGCCAATAAACACAGTGTATACATTCCCTGCCCTAAACGTTTAATGCGTGAGGCTGCAATACGATATATTTATTATTAGCTTATGCCTGTTGGGAGGGTCTTAAAAAGTGCTCACTTTACCATGAACAGCCTATTACAGAGACCAAAAAATAGTAAACGAAGGTTTCCTACAGATAAAATCGACCGCCTCCTTGGCGAATGCGCAACGGGATATGTCAGATCACAAAGCTACCTAACATATGTATACACATTCATATTCTTCACATTGCCTAAGTGATAAAACAACTTCGAAGTACACATTTTCTAGTCAACAATTTTACTACGGTCAGCGTTGACACATTACTTAGAATATATCGTACATTCTGTAGGTTGTTACTTATTTCACACAAATTAAATGAATGGACACAATCATTGAAACATAGATGTGCTGTCAGTACTGCTATGTGTGTCAAGCGTAGTAAAACGAGCAGTAGGTACGCAATAAAGCTCTGAAAGAGGTTTGGAAGTTAGGGGAGTTGTGTGTGGAGGTCCGTTACATTCACTATTTGTTAGGTGAACGCACGGTAGGAAAGAAAAGAAGGTTAAACTATGTATGTGTGCGTCACAAGTATAGGTTGGACGTAGTTTGAGTTATAAGGTGTCAAACGTAGGCTTGTACCTGTCTATATGCACCTTAATATTTTTGCAACATTTAGCTTACCATAGAAGAAACAAAGTAAATAACCATGTAAATAACATGGACAGAAGCAACTTGCATACATTCTCAGCACGTCATATAAAATACAATTGTAATTTGAATAATTAACACATTAATGATGTGAAAAATATATAAAACCAGACCAAATGTGTTATGCAATTCCACAAGATGTAAAATTCAGATGTGAAATATTTATTAAACTTTAAATGTGTGTAAGAAAAATCACTTTACTCAAAAATCAAATTAAACTTATGTTGATGACCAAAATTGAAGTACCACCATCCAGTATAGAGTTAAATAGATTAAGGAAATAAAAACAAATTAAAAAATTAAAAATAAAATGTGAATGTAGAGCTGCTGCAAAATTGACTGACAACTGTTTTGAAATTAAATTCAGAAATAAAAATTTGTTCATAATCGGAAGTAGCTTTCTTCAATTTCTAACTCTTTAAGAAACTAACTAAGCTCCTAAGTAATTAGTTGCATTTACAGTTCTCACGATCCAAACCTTTACTTGAAAATGTCAATTCAAGTTTTAATTACTTCAGAAGAATTACTCCTGACTTTCCCTCAAATAGTTCAACTCTGCTCAAATGAGATAACACCGAGTTCAATAGTTTTTATATTTTAATGTGCTCCGGCGTTACTAGCTCATATGGGATCTCAGGACTACTGATTATACACAAGTTAAAGTTCAGAAAATGCTTAGTTCCGTAAGTTAATCTTCTTCTGAAAATACTATAAGTTCGTAGAAATAGATTACAAGTGAAGTCTTTCACATAGGTCTGCACCCAGACTCTCAAACTCCTTGGCGTCACCTGTATTCTGATGCGCCGCTAACGGGGCTGACATGGCGCCTGGCATCTAGAGATCGGTGTCCTGGCGTCTCCAACAAAACTCACTAATACAATTAGCTAGACACCTGCCATCAACCCTCCTCTGTAATCGGTTGTGGCAGTGACCTAATCACTACTTCTGGGACTTATTACTAACTTATTCTTAGGTTGGCGCTGGTGATTCCATGAGATTGAAATATCAGCGAAAATACAATAAACCATTCATGTTGAAAGTCCCACCCAGAAGCAAGCCTTCCGGCATCTCCATTCAAGACTAGCCAATCGCGGCCTACTTCCGACTAGACCTCCTTAAAATAAAAGAAACCAAATCTAAAAATCTTTATAATAAGAGAATAAAGTAATTAATTAAGCTTTAAAAATCATTAAGTAATTACTGAGAACAGAAATAAACATATAAACATAAAATTTCAATATTGAAATAACAATGTGTCAGAACTAAGAATACTGCATGGAAATTATCATAGAGTATAGAAATTAAGTGGACTGGTGGTTTACATAAATCATAAATTACGTGATTTAAAAATGTTACCATTACATATGAGAAATTTGTGAAAATTAATATTCAGATTACAATAGCGTGTGAAATAAAATAAATAATACAATTCAAACACTTATATCTCTAGTCTGAACATACCAAACATAATATAAAAACATATGTTCTGTCGACCTATGACAATAATTACTCTGTTTAGGATATTATGCTTGAGGCTTTCACTTTCTATATTTATTAAATCCCTATATTTTACTATGAGAGTGTTTGTCGGTTTTGTGTAGCATAATTATGAATATGTTTTTTAGTATTGTCAAAATCCACTTTGTTTTTGTGATGAACTGGTAGAAGAAAGATGCATAGTCCAATCTTGAGGTAATTTAGACAACATATGCTCATTCTCAGTTGACGTACAGTAGTTGCACTAGCCTTTTAAATATCGTGGTGTGTATGATCAAGTTACCGTATTGATGTAACTGCTCTTGACAATTATCAGTATTCAGCAGTACACAGGACGAGCTCTCGAAACAATCGGCATTCTCACATCATCGAGCGCTGTAACTTCTCGATAACACCTTATCCCAATACAAACACCACGTACGAAGACAACAGCTGATCTCCATAGACTATGTTTACCTCAGTCGACGGTATATTCACTGCAACTAGTTCTATACCCATATACTAATAGCGAAAAAGAGCTCACCCAAAAACGATCTAATCGCGTGAATATGCAACACAGAATGACTAACGCACACACTCTGTGAGTCATCTGACTCGGCAACATGGACTTTTGAAGCGTCATTTTGGCATCATAAAAATAAATAGGTCACGATCCACAGTGATTGTTAGCAGTTGCCTGAAAGTTAAAATATAAAACAGAAATATTCAAGTGTTAACTGGATATTTTAAAGTACCTGAGAGTAATTATCACTCTTTATTATTTACTTGTCTTCAAACTGCGTTTTGATCACAGGCAAAATGTTGATTATACTGAATATTTTATTAGACACTATGTTACTGTGTTCATTATTTAGACAGTTCGCACAATATGTTATATGCAAAGTAATTTACTACACAGCGATTACTGTAACTATAACTAGGCATTTTCAGATATTCCTTCACATTAAACACACACGCAACAATTTTATTTCCGTTTAGTTTTACTGACCTAAATAAATATTACGGCAACACTACCATTTTTCAAGGTAATGACTATAGGAATGTAGTTTTGAAACATATCAAACATCACACTTTAAAGGTTTTCTACTTGAATTATACCACGATCGCTAGGAAGTGTGTGACCTTCAACAACCTTGTAGTTATCACTCCATACGGATATCCAGTGACTATGTAGAGTCTAAATGGGTAAGCAGAAGGTTGTTAACATTACAATTGCCTCCTAGTTCTACTGTTTCGTGGGGTTTTACGTTTACAGGTTGTTCGGTGTAACTTGCGCGCTTTTGCAAATATACAGTGCCCGTAACCGCATATAGTTTAATATGTGCACCGGCTGAGGTACTGCCGTAATGCTAGTCGCGACTCACGTAAACGGTTTCTTTGTTTCGCCATCGCATTATAATAGCCATGCTCCAAACCAATGGCCACTGAAAATCGATTCCTATGATTTGTGCAGGCCTACTGATCAAGAAGTGGCAGCGTAGAAACACATTCATTTTGCAAATAACTTAACAGTGTTACTTGATAAAGATACTTACTCAATATCATGATAAACATACGTATGTTTACAAGTCACTTGACCTATAGTAACACCAATGTTGCATCAGGCGAAAGACACAAGAAAGTGGGAAGGGCTTTCAACATTGTACTACGTTAATCGTGGGTAGTGTATAAATGGTGATACTGTAACTGCTAAAGTATAGTTTTCCTGGACCGTAGTCGCAGCATTGTGCAAAGTTATTTTTCTCGAAAGTGAAAGACAAAACGTCAAGGCAGTAGCCAACGAAATTCTCAATTTGTCACTACTTAGTGAATTCGATAAATTCTATGAAGATACGTTCAGTGACCACTGCTTGAAACTGTATTTATTTCGTGATGTTAATATAGTTTTACAATTGATCATTTCATCACGTAAATAATAATAAAATTATAGCAAAGATTCATAACTTCAGTTAATGCGCTTAAAGTTTCGTCACTAAATTTCAAAACTTTTTGCAGTACCACTGTAATTATGTTCTAAACAGATAGGAGGACGTTGCCTTGATTGTGGTTTTATGTGCTAAGTATGTTACACTGTTGCACCGATTAAAAAGGTGCAGTTTAGTTATTCGTGAAATCAATCCAATGCATAAGTATTATAAGACTAAACCCAGTAAATCAATTCCATAAAGAAAGTAATACTTTTAAAATGACTACTTTAAAGTATTTTATTCTGATGAGTTATTTCTCTGTTGCATAAAAAGGTCGTTAATATTTATTTATTAGCATCCAATTTTAAAACAGGTATTTAAATTAATATTGGAATACACAACCATATTCATACAATACTTTCCTGTGCAGTGTATTCGGTCCTACATATCATTTTAACTACTGTTTCTTAACATGAAATTTAAACTGCATTCCAACTACTCCTGTTCATGAAACATGTCCTCCCATAGTACGTCAATTGTATATATTGTGGAGTCATGTTGATTGTCTTCCATAATGCGTTTCAGTTACGGCTATAAATGTTCTGTCATATTATTCAGAACTGGTGACCACGGAGGTCAACGCAAATATTACATGCCTTGTTGGTTCCGAAACCATCTCTAAACTGGTTTTCTTCTACGTAATAACATTTTCTATATATGCGACTATATTACTCTAACATGCTATCACATTAAAGGGGTCGATGCTTTAATACACCTCTGGCCACTAAACTTGCAATACCATGAAGATCATGAGGCATCATAACCGGATATATTGGATAAGAATAGCCATCATACACAGGTGACATGGTTTTACTTGCAGCACGATACTACGTATGGATTGTAGGAAATCAGTACTTTGTGCCCCACTTCCCACCACTCTCAGACAGAATTAAATGCCGCTACACCCACGTGGCTTCGATGTATGCCCAAAATTTATCCGATGTAGTGGCGGGAATCCTGTCACAACCCAGTTATCGTTTGACCATGGACCACACGTTTTCGATTAAAAAGAGATCCGGTGAACATGCAGGCCAGGAAAGCAGTGTTACATGTTGGTCATCCAAAAGCCGTAGGACGATGTGTGCCACACAAGATCGCGTATTGTATGGTCTATAATCGTCATGCGTTCCAGATGTCTGCTCTCGCGTTCGTTGGTGCGACGGGGCCGTTATAGTTTCCTGCGCATCACTCAGCCCGTCCCTCCTCGACCACTGATCTCATATCTGCTTCGCTGTAGTTACACCTATTCCAATCCGAGGACCAATATCGCAATAGGATAATCCACAATCTTGATAGGTTAAGATTCATCCGCAGTCAAAAGCGGAAACATGTTTGTGAGGTCGCCATGTTCTCCGAACCTACATACTGATTCGTTTGTGCACACAAACAGCAGCGAAACATACAGCCACTACATCCCAGTTGCTCTCCGACCTCCATTTGTATACTGCTTCACAGCGTGGTGCCACTCGGCGAACAACTAATTACGCCATTGTTCTACCCTATGCTACGCAGTCTCCCAATGTCGGATCAATACGTTGCGTCCTTCGTGATGAACTTCGTAAGGCCAGCAGTGTACTAAGCGTCGTGTGTACTTACTGATTACCTTTGTAGTATTCCAGTAAGTAGAATTATTTGGGGAAGCCTTCACAATGGGTAAGGGGATCGGATCATCATAGATGTTCATGGTCTGCCATTCTGGTCCTCTGGCTGCCATTTTAGATTTAGCTGACCTTGAACTTGACCATTAACCTTGACCAAGACCTTTGACCTCGACCCCGGTGAACATTGACTTTGAAAACCCAGAAATTGCAAAATATTTCAAAACATCTAAAACAATATAAATATTTTTAAAAAAATCCAAAGTATATACAAAACTTGTAAAATATTACTTTTACCTTTATTTATTTGAGATTTATTAAAAACATTACTTCAAAACTATTAAAACACATTTCCGGAACTCCACAAGCACAACGCTCAGCAGACGACTAACCCCCTCCACCACCTCTCACCGTGCGAGGTGGCGCAGTAGTAACTCACTGGACTCGCATTCGGGAGGACCCGGCATCGATTCCCGGTCCGGCCATCCTGATTTCGGTTTTCCATAGTTTGCCGAAATCACTCCAGACGAATTCTGGGATCGTTCCGTAACAAAGGCCATGGCCGACTCCTTCCTCAATCCTTCCTGTGCAATTTTCTCCGCCTCTAATGACCTCGCTATCGACGATACGTTAAGCCAAATACCTACCCACCTACCGCCCCCAGACTCCTCACCTATACCCATTCTGTCGTATGCGGTCTCTTGGTTTTTCGTTTGTCTTTGTTTATACATTGTTGAAGGCTGCCATCTCGGATTTTTATCTGTATTTTGTTTATACATTGCTGGAGGCCACCATATTGGATTTCGTATGTTTACATTTACATCACCTATGCGGTTCTAGTGTATAAATTATCGATTTAGCCACCAGGTGACGGCCATAATTAATTATGTTTTATAGTATAGGTGGTGCTGAAGTTTAGGTAGTGCTATGTTCTTGGTTATGCCTCCAGGTGAGCGATGGCATAGGTGCCCTCCATCCCCACCCACATTTTTCATTGGCAAATTACTTAGTTTCATTCGACCCCCGCCACCTCCACCCTTGGTTCTAATTGGCTACTAAATGGTGTGTGTTTTTGGAAACCTTCGTTCCGATCAATCAGCGGTCATTCAGTGGAGACTATTGTTTTCCCCTAGAAAAATCTCTTATTCCATATGAAAACATTCCCAGCATATTAAAGGTGTCCCTAATCAGATAGTATTCTGTGTATGTGATTGAAATATGTCAAGAACCGGCGATTCACAATCTGTGCCCCATCGGAACGAATGTCCTTGACCTTAACAAGCAGCGCTTCTGAGCGCCGTTTCGACAGTTCGTCGAGATGTATGCCACAAGACGTCATGCGTGCCAAAATCAAAATCATGTTTGTGCTCCGTGCAACTCAGAAGCCCTACGACTATGGAACTATGAAAATCCATGGTACATATAACAAATATTATGTGTTCAATGCAATCCTTGACTCAGAGATAAAACTCGTTTAAAAATAGCAATTCCTTGTATTGTATTTGCTATGCTGAAGAACAATATTGTGTGATGTGTGCATGAATAAATGTGTTTTGTTTTAAAACTAAATGTTTTGTATCTCGAGCTGTGTACTGCTCACGAAAGTTTACAAAACTTATATTGGTAAATGAAAAACATATATTTGACATATTTAGTACATCAGTTTTACTATAATTTAAAGACATCCAATAATATTCAATAAGACTCTAGCCATAATGTGTGAGTCAAGGATTGCATTGAACACATAATATTTGTTAAATGTACCATGGATTTTCATAACTCCATAGTCGTAGGGCTTCTGAGTTGCACGGAGCACAAAATGATTTTGATGTGTGTATATATATATATATATATATATACGTACACAAACGTGTATGAACTTAATTATTTATGAATTTAACAGATAGAAATTAAGGATTAGGGGTAACGAAAACACTTTGCAAATAGAAGCTGTCTCGAATATTGTCTTTATACCTGGCATGTAGCAGTGGCAGAGACGTCGGGAGGAGTCAGTCGGCAGGAGTCAGTTGGCAGGCGTCAATCTTTCCATCAGTCCTTCGCATTGTGGAGTATGTGGAACAATTGTGGAGCATACGAAGCGATTATGGAAAATGTGGATCACGTAGAGCATGTAGAGCGATTGTGGAGCATGTGGTGCTGATTATGGTCCATGTGGGTCACGAGTTAAAATAAAGTTCCCTTATTTTAAAGTTAAGTTATGTAGTCTTCTTCCAAAGCTGAACTTTGTATTCTTTATTTAGCAATATCGCTTTGAAATTTATATATATGTATAGTTATATGTATATATACATACACAAATATATACATAAATATACACATATATAGGTCCCGCGGTATAGTTAATAGCTTACGAAGTAAATTTTTTTGCAGTTTGCAATAAAATTGCTTAGCACCACGGCAGGCATCCAACAAGCTTCGCCATGTGTTGATAAAATATTTTGCACTTTGTTTTCAACCAGGCAGCACACACAATCAGTATCGGAGGAAGGAACCGAACATGACCTGCGGTAAGTAACCATCTAAGTGTATTCCTGGAGAAATGACAAGAAACCATGGAAAAATGTAAATCAGGATGTTTGGACTGAGAACTGAACTTGGGTCCTCCCGAATGGACATACAGTGTTTTATCATGGCAGCATCTCGTTATGTTTCATAGAATCAGGAATGTTACCCCACAGATGCTGGGTCATACAATACATATGTATGCATTTCGACTCATAAACATTTATGTGGATGTCATTTCTGGTCTCACTACCATCGAATTCTGATACTGAGAGATTAGATACCTAAGTGTGTAAACCGAAAAATTCGGCATGAACTGCTCAACATTATACAACTTCCCTCAATTGCACAAATACAACTAGCAGCTGGTAAGCCGTCATGGGTCTGCGATATGTGCCATCTTTCACAGAAACCAATACCAGATTTAAAATGCTGCGAGCTTGAAAAAATTTGACCTTTTTGTCACGATGCACCAATTCCCTCACTATGGACTATGTGGAAAAGCAGTCGTCTGCTTTGATATTTTTTAAACAGATATTTCTCTTTAGGAGTTTTCATAAGGCTGATGATTTCTACTGGTGTTGCATCAAGGGCCATTTTTGGCAAAGTGCTGTATGTTAAGAGTTGCTGGCAATATGGTGATGACAATGAGTTAATGAGTTGGTAAAATATATTTTTTCTCCCATTCTTCGAATTTAACACTTATTGGCATATTAAGGCACGCAAAACTGTGCTACTGAAGTAGGATAGGCATGGTATAATTTTCCCTTAGCATGCCTCCTCGTAGTCATGGGTGATGTCTATGTTACGAATTTAGCAACTAAATCTTATGTGGTTCGGAAATTACAGTCAACTATGCTTATAAGTAGACATGTGGTATACCTCGCCCTGCGACCCTTCTCATTGTCGGCCTATGTCATGTCGTTGACAATTATATCTTATGGGGTTCGAAAATTACAGTCAACTATGCTTATATGTTAGGTCTGGTGAGCGTGTAAACCGATGCTGGTATTCGGTACCGCATTATGGTGCTAGGTTGACAGATCCCGAAAGGAATGACAGAGTACGAGACTCGGAACCTACCAGGACGCTAGGTGCAAGGGTCCAATACCCTGGCATCATATTGACAGAGCTGGAGGGGTTGGGATCCAAGATGGCCACTATGGGAATGAAGGAAAATAGAAAATTTTTGGGGGGAAATGGGAAATTTGTCCCATATGGCATCGTCAAAGAAGGTGGTTGCCTAGTTCCCTTGCCCGTAGCTCCAAGCCCCTATTAGATTGCCTGTTTGTATACTACTATATGCAAAGCTTTACTTGAAGATATGCATCAAAATGTAGTACATAATGGTTACTACATTAGAAATATAATTATATACAGCTTTTTAACGTTCTCATTACTTTCACTGACGCCAAATCGGTTGGATAATTTCTAAGAAATACTATATAAGCATTATATTTGAGGTAGCACTATCATCCAAAATGGCTACAAATATAGACTTATCTACTGGTACCGGCAAACGTCTGTGCACGCGAGTCCAATCTTATGCCCTTGACTGCGGCTCGGCACGGTTCAGTCTCTAGCTGAGCGACAAGATTGCATCCCGGTAGTATTCACGCGGACATAAAAACATTCGGCATTTTGTCTTGAAAACAGCATGTGCAAAACTGGACACCGAGACTTTTTGCTGGTGACAACAGATAGCAGTGCTCTTGTGACAGTGTGTGCTGGAGGATTTCTTTACCATCTGCGTGTATTGTTCGATATAATGCAATTGCTTTTCTGTTATTGAGTGTTTTTTTTCTGTTCAAATATTAAATAGTATCAAATTAAAATCACGTTAAATAAAAGTAACAACAATGGAGGTGGAATACTTCCTGTGGTTTGATGCATCAACAGATTACTTGTTCCTTTTCCACATTTTCATAATATCTTTCACCATTAAAATGGGGGTGAGTGGATGATATAAATATTTAATCTGAAGGTTTACGGCGTGGCATACGAAATATCTCAACGGGAATGCATTACTCAAGACAATATTTGTTTACAAAATTTGCAAACACTGAGAGGCTTGAGACAGCATAATACTAAGCCAACTTGAACACATTTTACAGCATAGCTGTTTTACTTCTAAAAAAATTCAAAACATGCAAATATTAACACACAATGTCGTACATAGCTGTCATCTCTCTTGTCAGTGCCGAATGTAATTTCGTAACATATCCACAGTTGTTGGCACGATATTTTTGGGGACACCAGAATTCTTGAATTGTTTCTTTTGTCGAAATCATCAATCACAATACGGAGCAGCGAATAAATTAATTTTAATAATGAACAATAAATTTAAAACATTTTAAACTATAATAATGTTATATTAAATGATAAAAGAATATTTAGTACAATAACTGGTAGACAATAACACAAAATAGAACTGAGGAAGGGATAAAGATATATTTTTATTTTTATTTTTTATTCCAAAGAAAAGAGTGATGTATGAAGGTTAAGCTAAACTATAAAATCTTTGTCTGCAGTTTCTGCACTTAATTTAGCGCAAATATATGCAAGCGAATACCAACCAATGTGGCAGTGAATTATAGGTACAATGTGGAACAAATAATTAATATTGTTACACTTTCTCTCTCTAGAAATTAAGTGGGCTATACCAAGTTCGTTAAGGGATGGAGGTCTAAATCAAATAAAGAATTAACTATAACATTTTATTTACAATAACTACAGCTGAATTCTGTAAACTCAAATTCTCACAATAAATTTAAATCACTTACTGTTCGCAATTTACACCAATTAATAAAATGTATAGTTAGGACAAAGACATCAATTAAATTAAATAATTAAATATCAGTCCCAATAGACAGTGTCTCAACCTATTCAATTATTTGATAATATATGTTTCCATATTTGATAGTTTGAATATTTGCAATAAAATCAGTATTACATTTCCATTCAGTCCCACCTCAGTTCAGTCCATGTCCCGCCAGTCTTAATGTTCTAGAGTCCTCCTAGCGCCCTCACGCACTTATCTATATTACACCCTTTCGTCCATTCAAGCCACGAATACCTCACTCGCCATCGTCCCGCAATCTCCAGTCGTCATACACACGTAACTTTCTCTCGCGCACACTCGCCAGACGGCGTCCGTCAAAGACTGCCGGCCGCTGGGTTGCGGCAGTACATATAGGTCTTAGGCCGCCACCTAGAATCTTCCCAACTCGTGTGATACGTCGCGGAGGGTTGTGGCGCCAGTCAGTCTCACCAGAACATTCTTGCATCGTCGCTAAACGTATCGGAAACTTTAGCAGGCGAAAGGAGGTCTGTGACGCCAGTAAGTCTCTCCACTGTCGGCATTCGCGGGATTCCCTGAAGAGGGGCAGACAGCCACGAGCGCATCTCGTTCCAGGAAGAGAGGAGGGCGAGGTGGGTCTCCGATTATGGCGCGGGGCAGCGGAGTTGGCGCCAGTTGCAGCACGTAACAAAATATTACTTAAATTGTAACTTAGAAATGATCTCCAATGAAATAAGCTGCTTTTTGTTCACGTAAAATAAGTTCTTATAACCACTGACAGTGTTCTGATTGACCTATTGGCTGCCCACTGTGGCGCAGTCGGTTAAGTGTTGAGCGTGAGTAGTTCCGGTTTCGAATCCCGGGTAGAGCAAGGGTGTGATTTATGCTTGTCCGTAGGAGACAACCTTTCATGGGAAATGTCACTTCTAATAGAAAAAATATGAGAAAAAATTTGTCACGGAATTAAAAACATTAGTGCTGCAAATCTGGAATTGTGTGTGAATTTTATGCTACTTGTACAAGTATAATCTTGAAAACTAGTAACTAAAAGAATACATGTCTTTTCTTGTAATAAATTAACTAACCTACTAAGTGGACTTGCACTATATATATATATATATATATATATATATTTAACATTACAGTCAAGCTTGTATTTTAGTCACATTTGTAAATAGAAAATCTAAATTAATATATAACATACTTTCAAATATATAATTATTTATATCACAAATATAATACAAAGATTATTATATGTTTTATTATATTTAAATAAATACGTTCCAACTAGAAATCGAACCTACTACTTCTTGAGCAAATACGTGTGGCCTTAACTTCAACACCAACAAACTAATTTACTTATTACCATAGCCTAACGATATCGTTAGTTTCGAATCTGGTTGTGTGATAATTTGACAGGCATATACTTTTAAACAGTCGATGTTTTAGTTTTTAATTAATTTCAAATAGGATTACACGTTTGCACAATCTTTGTTTCACTATCGAGAAAATATTTTCTCTTAATGAACATTGCATTTGGAATAACATTTATTGGCATAAATTATAGACAAACGTATATTACGGTATGTTAAGTTAGTACAAATAACTGTACAAAATAAATGCTACAAAAACATATTTATATTGGTTACACCGTCTGCTGAAGCCAAAATTATTCGGAAAAACATATTTACAAGTGGCATTAAGTTTGCATGTGAATCGGAATTCCAGAAAAATTACATAAACCGACAAAATACTTAACACCTTTTTATATAAACTCGAAATGTTTACTGCGATTTTCGTGAGCTTTTTAATTTGAACACCTAGGCGTATTTAGATCACGATTTCACATAAACTACCATTTAGCACGGCAAGAATGTTTACACACAGATTAATTGGGTGGTATTTGTGAAGAAGATGAACATTATGCTGTAGATTTTAATTTTATTATTTTATTTCTTGTTTTATAAACACTGTGTGTATACATTCTTTATAGTGCGGGTTAGTCCATTATGAGTAAAAACGCTCATTTTCGCCACTTTGTGCAAATAAAGATATAAAACATTTTCTATAGTTTCAAAAGAAAAGCACTGGCTTGAAATTACTGTTTTGTTATACTTTGATAAACTGTACGTATACATTAGTTCAAGTGGAATTTACATTAGTTCAAGTGGAATTGCACCGAGTGTTAAAAACTAAGTAGTATTCAGTTATATATTTTTATATCTGGTTTTATATAAACAAATGGTCAAGTGTAAATTTTTAACAAAGAGGATAAATTTCCTGTACCTCTGCGAACGCCCTTCGTCCTATATTGCCTTAAATATACCTACCTGAACCCCCCGTAATTGATGTTTGTGGAATATCCGATAGTACGGCCAGACCTACGTGCGCATCTCTTCCACCCCCTCCCCCCTACTTGTTGTACCATTTAACACGCTCCGCCCTCTCAGACATGCACCGACGTCTGCCGGCTACAGCAGATAATACGAAACCTACGTAAGGATTTTATTTGGCAAGGTAGGAATTGGCCCGGTTATATAGGATGTGGATTTTCATGAAGACAGCAGCTAGTTGCAAGAGAAACATTCTTGACAATAATTACATCTGCAACATGCGTCTATTGTTTAATTGTTGTTTAGTGTCCTTATTTACTGATTAATATAACCATATATTCTGCTGAAGTGTGATATTCGATTTTCGCAAATGCGTACGACAGCAGGATATTCATTTCTGTGTATCGTCAATAAAAGACAAATATTATAACTACTTAACGTCTGACATAGAATAAAGCATATTTTAATTATTAACAGAGGAATTATGCATTTATCTTTTACAGTTATCTGTTATTATAGCCATTTCACATGCGTTTACTATTTCATTGTTTGAAGCATCGAATGTTGCTTACATACCTCGAGACAAGCTATATTGCACAACACTGTAGCTCAGCTCGCCTTTATGATTGGTTTTCTTTTTTCTAAGTGTTACCTGCTTGCACGACTCGCGAACGTTTAGAGTGAAGCTCATGTAAGGTAATCCCGCTAAAATATTTCGGAACAAGCTATGTTGCACTACACTGTCGTTTAGCACGCCTTTACGACTGGTTTTCTTTCCGCTGGCTGCTTGCATGACTCAGGAACGTTCAGTGTGGAGCTCATGTGAGATAATTCCGCTAAAATGTTTCGGGACAAGCTATGTTGCACAACACTGTCGCTTAGCGCTCATTTACGACTGGTTTTCTTTCCGCTGGCTGCTTGCATGACTTGCGAACGTTTAGTGTGGAGCTCATGTGAGGTAATCCCACTAAAATATTTCAGGACATGCTATGTTGCACAACACTGTAGCTCAGCTCGCCTTTATAATTGGTTGTTTATACCCCTAAGTGTTACTTGTTTGTGCGTGAGACACGGACTTCCAGTGAGGAGTTTATGTGAAATATTCTGTTTTTGCATTAACTTAATAAATCGCAGGACGAGTTGATTCATCCAATTAAATGTGTTATATTCACTTGAAGAAACTGATGTCAGAATGATGCTCCAATAGAAGGTAAAGAGATTCTTGGCTTAGTTAAAACGCTGAACGATTGGCCGGATAGTTATGTCTTGCTGGTTGCCTAAGAGCCAAGGCGAAACGTCTTGTCAAAAGTCGAAGATTGCCGAAGGGGACTTTAACTTTTTCCGTCGCTCATTTATTCTGACGGGAAGCGTACATTTTCAATTGTGTAATTTTGCAATGACCGTGCGGGGGTGTGTGTGTGTGTGTGTGTGTGTGTGTGAGGGTGTGTGTGCGTGTGTGTGTAGTGGTGTAGTGTGTAAACATTTATTACAGTTTGGAGTATATGTGAGTTTATAATTACACCTACAAATTTTTTCGTAATTTTGCGCTTGTATGTGTAATTTTCTGAAACGAGTCCCGTATTTGTAATTTTGCACTAACGTTCCTGTCAATTCAAATACAACTACAAGTATTTGTTTAAAATATGCGATCTAGCGGTAGGGATAGAACTACTTCGAACTCCTTTTGTGTGTTCAAAAGGAAATCTTAATTCCCATTGATGGAATATGCTGCCTTTTGTATATAACTACGTATTATATATCTCAAGACAATTGTTACACACGTTTTGGAGATAACTTATTATAACTCTAGTAAACTACCGAGTTAGAAAAACGGAGTGAATTAGCATGAAAATATTAAAAATACATATACAAAGTATATAAATTAATATGAGGCGATTGTAAAAGGACATATGCTGACTGTGAAATTGCTTAATAAAATAGTGACATAAGTACAGAAATTGTGTAATTACAATTATAGTGAATCTGCGATTTTCCTTTTTTGTTAGTAAGAAAATATACATACAGAAAGGTAAAATTACAATTGCAATGTCCGTGCAAATTTACTTGCCGTGGAGCGAAAGTACTCGAATGTTGCAGTTTATTTTCTGCTACATAGTAATAGTCATTTAACACTGTTCTATGCAGAGTTAGTTGTACAACGTAAACGTTATTTGACTAATAAATAGGCTAAATTTACATGGACATGGAGTATAAAAAATATTGACACGTGTAGGTGTAAAATTACACTGACATCAGTGGAGATACTGCTGCCACATACATTTAGTGTGAAATTGCACCATTTTTTACAGTGTTGTATAGTGTGGTATCACAATATAATTGCGATAGATCCATCAGATGAAATTTAAAAGTTTAACTCGTATAAAGATTCCTATCTAAGATAAAAAATAGGGTCCCGCAGAGAGTACTTAACCAAGGCCGTTCATGGCAGTATTTTGTAATAACTCAGTAAAAATAACAACTGCGCATTATAACATCTGTGAAATCATTCATTGTTTTATTCCCTTCCGTATATTCAGTTTCAAATTCACACGAGTCACAGTAGTAGATGAATTAAGGATGCATATTTACAAGATTTTTGTATTAAAAAAATAAAATTTTTAAAGACGTAGAAATTCAAGTATCTCCTTTTTTTTAAATTGTGAGATGAGTTGAGTTGAGTTGAGATATTTGTGCGACTCTTAAAGAGGTCTTGAAAGCCAATGAGGATGAAATGAGGTGAGAATAGAGCAACACTGGAATGCAAGGGCGGGGGAAGCGGGAGGTCCCCGAGAAAACCCGCAGACCAGCGGCATTGTCCGGTACGATTCCCACTTGCGAAAATTCGGGAGTGACTCGGCCGGGGATTGAACCCGGTTCGCCTTGATGGGAGGCGAGCAGTCTAACCGCTCAGCGAATTTAACGCGAAATCTGGACTATGGTATTCAAAATTATCACACACAAGAGGAGAAGATGCAATTGAAATAATAAACAAAAACAATTAGATAATTTCTAAAGAAGGAGGTAATTTATATACATTGGACAGCATCAACGGACAAGAGAGTGTTGATTTAGCTATAACTACAAAAGATATAGAAGGAAACATTATAAATTTGATAGTGAACCATAGTACAAGCGATCATAACAAATAAATTTTGAGATAGAAATTGGAATTCGACAGGAGATCAAGAAAGAGACAAGCTTACATTTAAAAGTAAAGTTACTAACAGAGAAAAGGTTAATGAAGAATTAAAAAACGTTGTTAAGATGATAAATGACAGAATGGAAGATGATACAATTGAAGAAACAATAGATAAATTCCAGGGAGCAATAGTTAACATATGTGATAAACAAGAAGCAACAAATAAAACAAAAATTGAAACATAAATTGGTGGTGGAATAATGAACTAAAATAATGAGAAATAAAGTAACAAATCAACACAGGAAATATAGGAGCTGTTGTGAATGTAATGCTAAATTTATTTATAAGAAAGATTACGAAAATATAGACGGGGATATAAAAATTTGATCAGGATAAACAAGAATAATAAATGGATTGAATTTGGTAAAGAAGAGGGGTTAGAAAGGGACCATGGAATTTAGTAGATAAACTGGCAATGAAGAAGTTGAGAAAAAAAGAAACCATCAGTAGAATAAAAATTGGGGAAAGAAACACAACAACAATTAAGGAAACATATGAAGTTATGATGGACAAACTACTACCTAATCTTGAAGGAACAGAAGAAGAAATAGAAATACATACTTTGGAAGAAAAAGAGAAAAAAAATCTAAAGAAATTAAAGCAGAAGTTATTGAAAATGCAATAAAAAGATGCAGCGTTAAAAAAGCCCCGGGAATCGATCGAATAACAATCGAAGTAGTAAAGAAAAGCTGGGAAACAATTAAATCAATGCTAACAGAAATTATAAATAAATTATATACATTAAGCAGATATCCGGAAATATGGAAAACAGGAAAGAGAGTATTTTTATACAAAAGTAAGAATAAATTAAAAACAGAAGTTTCATCCTACAGACCAATATGTCTCTTACTAAAATTGGGCAAAAGATACAAAAGGATTACATATAGTAAAATGAAATTAGAAATAGAAAAAACGCTTTACGATAACCAATTTGGATTTTAAAAAAAAATCAACCGAACAGACAATAAATAAGGTATTAAATTTAATAGCAACAAGTGCGAAAATATTTTATTGGCATTTTAATAGACATTAGCAACGCATTTTCAAAAGTGACATGGAATGACATTAAAGGACAGATTAATAAAATACCAATGAGGAAAACATGGAAATAAATTTTATGGGACTATTTGAATAAATGGAACATAATAGTACAAGATAATCAGATAACGTTAAAAAGGGAAATAAATCGCGGCTGTCCACAAGGATTAGTAATAAGGCCAAGTCAATGGAATTTAGTAATAAATGACTACATAATACAAAACAATAATGATGATTCAAAAGTTGTGGCATTCGCTGACGATTGTATAATTTTGATAGAAGGTATTACAAGAAAGGAAATAGAAGAATGGACACAAAAAATAATGGATAAAACTTGAATATGGATGAAAGAGAAAAAACTTAAATTATCAGTAGAGAAAACAGTTAACATAATTTTAAAGGGAAAATTAGATAAAAGGCCGCCAATGATAAAGTATGACAAACAAACAATAACAGTTAAAAAGTAAATATTATACTTGGGCATTATTTTGGATAATAGATTAAATTTTGTCCCCCATGTTAAATATATAACCGAAGAAGTTAAGTATATATATTTTTGAATGAAAATAAACGGTATGGAATATAAAAAATAATAATAAGAATAAGAATAAGTATATATCAGGCATAATACCGTAATATTATACAATATGCTAGCACTTGTTACGAAAATAAAATTGAAAATACACACATTAAAAGAATACTAAGAGCATCACAAAGATATGTATTGATAAAAATAATGAATTTAACACCAACAACATCATATGTATCCAAGATAACTGTTATAGGCTATTCACGGTGAAGTGAGCATTTGGAAAGCCCTCTCATTTAGAATAACAGTCAATAAATATATATATAAAATTTTAGCCTTAGACGTAGACTTCCGAGGCGGTGGAACACACACACACACTGTGTTTGTTACTTACATATCAATATTTATTTAAGATGGTAGTTAAAGGATAAGAAATGGCTGAAGGTAAAAAGTAACTAGGGCCTCAAAAGTGCTAACTTTACCGTGAACAGACTATAGTAAAGAAATCCCAATAGATTATAGTATGAAAGATAGAAATATAATATATAAAATCAAAAATGAAGTAGATGAAATAGAATACAACGGAAATACATATAAGATAGTAGAGCACAATAATATTTGGATTTAAAAAAATAGAAATAATCAACATATTAGTTAGGCTTAAAAAAATAAATCTATAAACTAAGTGTTACAAATTGGCAAACAGAGAACGATGCAACAGAAATCGGTCTAAAAACCAAAAATTATTTTTAGAAATATAAAACAATGGTACGAAAGCAAAAGCAATATTAATAATGGTATGTTGAAAGTAATGGCAGGACACTTTCGAACTAAAAAATATTTAGCTAAAATAATTAAAATAGAAGACGACAGTTGTCAATGTGAAAAGGGAGCGCAGACGGTATACCGTATTCTGTACTTGTGTGACATGTTTAAAGAAGGAACGAAAGAATTAGAACAGAAATTAAAACTCTTTACTGACAAATGGCCATTACACAAACATAATATATATGTGACAAGGAAATTGGAGAAATAATAAATGAACGTAGTAGTAAAATATATGATTTGGTAAAAACTATGAATGATGATTTAACTGAGTAGTCTAGAAAGCATATGACAATGTGCTGGAGCTAAGAAGATTATTGAGTGAGTGTTTGTGTTTGTCTAGTGTTTTGTCGTTAAATTAAATAAAAATTATAAATAACACTCTCTTTTAGATAAGAAACAGAATTTTCAGTAAATATTGAAGTTTTGCAGAATAACAGTGGGGAAGAAAAATTGAAAATCCCAAACACGAAAAAGTCATAAAGAACACAAGATCCGAAATGAATGCAAGAAGAATTGAAGGAAATATGGAGAAAAATAGAAGAACAAAAATTGAAAGAGAAGAAAAAGAAGAGAAAGAAGAAGAGGAAAGAAAATGGGGAGGAGAACAGAGAAGGAAAGTAGAAGAACAACAGAAGAGAGAAAAAGATTAGGAGAAGCAACAAGAAAGAGAAGAAGTAAGACAAGATCTCAAACGGATGAAAGAAGAACGGAAGGAACTGCGGAGAAGAAAATCTAAATGAGGGGAAGATGTGATTTGTGATAATATGTTGGTTGATATCTGTGTATGTGTCTGTGTAAAAAAAAAGGGGGGCCGTAGGAGCGGAGCTCCATTTCCTCGTCCGTCAGGAACGAAGGCCTGGGTATCCAGAAGGGGTACTTCGATGTCCTGGACGATATTTAGTTTGGAGCAGAACGGTGGGCGAGGGTAAAAAATAAAAGTAACAAAATAGTTTAGTACAGTGTGGAAGGGAGGGGGGCTGGGGGCCTTCGTTTTCGCGGGCGGGGCCATTCGACCGTTGGGTGCAATGGCGGACCGGCCGAAAGGCTAGTTAGCTGTGTGCGGACCCCAAGGCGTCTGATCGCGCGGTTGGATTCGTGGTAATCCCGGTTCCTGGTATGTTCCGGAGGGGGGGGGGGGCGCAACGGGGGGCGGTCGAAAGGATACCCGTCGGGGAGCTGTCTAGGTCGGGGCAGAATAGCTTACACCTTCCTAGGAAGTGCGAATGATGCTTTTGAATATAAATAGAATTTGTAGCTTAAATTACGGGCGCCGAGACGAACAGCCGCCCTCCCACAAAAAAAATTAATATAATAATTTGGATCAATATAACTAATATACTGTGTGTTAAATTGTAGTAGTCGTGATAGAATTAAACACCCTGGATCGCTGTACTGAAAAGTAGGGTTAATGAAATAAATTTTTAAAAAAATTCTAACCGCTCAGCCACCGCGATCCTTTCATCGTAAGATAACTGCAAGGGAAATGTCTCCACGAAGACTTGTTATTTAACTTGTGTAAGCTACTCAGCCCGTAAAACTTTGTGGCCTCGCACATTAGATGCCGCTCTGCAAATCACCTAACTGCACCAGATTCCCTCCAGGTTCCGCTGACGACCGATAAGTCCGTCTACAGAACTTCATTGGCTGACGATATTCTGCTCTGCAATGTTTGCCAGCAAGTTGAGGCCATTTCGCCAGTTGTGCGTGGTTGCGCGTTCTCGCAGTCGGGCCTCTGGTCGGGCGGCCCGGGAACTACTGCAGTTAGCGGTGACCCAGATGACAACGAAGCTTGTGGGAGTGTTGGGAGGGGTCGAGGGGGTCGAGCGTGTCGCTAGATAGCTCCCAACGAGGTCGTACAGGAAAGCTCGGCAGTTACAATCGCCCCTCCCCCAGAGCAAGCCGAGACGAATGGCCCCTGCAGTCAGCTTGCGTACTATGTGACGAGAGCACAGCCGGCTGGTACTACGGCAGGAGGCTACGAGACTCCTCTGATCTCGTAGGGATGCTGAAATTCAAATGGGGCGCTCAACTCTGAAATATGGGCAATGAAAATAAAATGGGAAAAGAAATTTCCTTAGGCCTGTTAAATTCCCCCCGCCCTAAACCATTTCTTGAGCAAATGCGGTTATATTTCTCCAGCGTGCATTTTATTTTTTGATTCCAGTAATTTCACGAGGTCATTTTTTTTTATATCTTGTTTCCTTTACTTTCATCATCTTTACTACATAAGATAAAAATCGAGGTCTGACTAGGTCTACCTTGTGTATAACTTCGAGCAGTTCTAAACTTTTTACAAATCCCATTTCATTAACCTTTGTAAAATTCCAAGTGTTTGTAAAAGAGGTAACAGTTGGATATATTACAGCACTGGAAAATTCAAGGATTCATTGCGAGACACTTTGTAATTCAAACATTTCCCAATTTTTCTAATTTTGCAATTGGTTGTCACCTACCGGAGAATCATGAGCGAGTAATAAATATTTAATATAACGTCCAATCATAGCCTCTTACTGTGATAGCAGACAGTAAATGAGAAGCTGACAGATGCCTTACTCTCAAGTCCAGTTTGCAAGTAAAAAAATCTAGCTACATTTTCCGGCCTGTATACATGACATAGAGCATATTTTTGTGCATCTTGCATCGTGTGAACAGTGTTCGAAGAAACCATACATCTGGAGAGGCTACTCATACCAATAGAGCAACTGATAGACTTGGCCAGCTGTTTCTGGTCCAAACCAAATATTTTGTGAGTGCAGTTGCTAAAATTACACACTTGAAAATTTAGCCCATTCGCATCGTGAAACGTTGAACTTTAAATATTTGTAAGATCCTATTTTTTTAAATGTCTTCTTTGGCGTGTAATAGATCTGCTTTACGAAGAATAGTTTTTTTTTTTACAGTCTGTGCTGTGTCACATATTAAGTTATTATATATAAGTTTTTAATTATAATCAAGCTACTATTTATTTCTTAAAACATTTCCAAATAATTATTTTACAAAAAACTTACTTCCCTCTCTGATACATGTTTCTAGGTGGTATTAATTCATAGAGACACGAAATTACGCGTGTTCATTTGTCAACTACTATAGATAGGCTACACAACTCTTGTGTACTCGAGTCTTAGTTGTTCATTGTCTAATGCTCCAGTTTTACTCCGGACCAAGTAGCACGGGATTCGGTGGCTCAATTACGCCCAGAGCGTGGCTTACAAACTGCGATCCAGTTGAAAAAGAAAGTCGAATGTATACGTGTTTGCAGACTATCTTGTGAATTCGCAAAATTTTCGGGTGTCTACTAAGTAGTTTTGAGCATCACGAGATAACAGCACTAAACCCATGGCCAAGTCCTTTGTTTGTATTGTCGTTACGTTAGAGATTATTACTAAGGAAATATGCTATACTTTCTTTAAAGTAATTTCAGACATATTAAATTTGTACGTAAATAAATATTATATAATAATATGCAACGGATAGCCTCCGAAGCACGAGACAGGCGATAGATCCTTCAGTCACTTAGGTTTTTTTTTTTTTTCAAATACTTAACTTTTGTTTTATTTTTACATATAGCAGAGAAACAACCATCAGGAGGCGGTGCACAAAACCTAAGATCTTAAAAGAAAAGTGTGGTTTATGAAGGAGGACCCCGAAAACGTGTATTTGAAATAACTTTATATTATTCTGTGATTCTACGAAAACTTTTATATATGACCAACAGGGTCATCGCAAATACTGAAAAAAAAATTTTAACAAATTATCTCAGAAATCCCACTAAAAGAGTTAAAACACCCATAGTACAAGTTACACATCTTTGTGACGGAGGTTCCGTCACAAAAGAGTAAGGCAAGGTTATGTGTATTTCATTTTAGCATATTTTACAATGTGAAGTCTGGTGGTGGTTTTTATTCCAAGCATGACTGTGTTGCAAGTTGCGGCTCTGAATATCGCAGACAATTCAGAGGCGGTCTGCTGTGAATGGCTTAATTTTTGGCGCCATTGGGAAAAGGCATATTAAGAGTAGATGACGCACGCTCTGTATAGATGGTGCTTGGTATATAAAGGTGACTCTGAGGATAGGTATTAGAGAAGGGGTAGGTGACTGTTGGGGATTCGGAGCGGTATATATATTCGTCGCTCGCCGAGAACGGGAACTCTAGGGTGAGTGGTCCCGCCCTAGAGTGCGCCAAGAAGCTGTGGTTCGGCTGGAAGATAAGTATGGTGTCAACTAAAAGTAATGCGACTACAGACATAGTGTATTTTTCCCTTCAGGAGAAACGCGGACTTCGAAAAATTCGCTTAGGAGTGCCGCGGGGCTTTGAAAAATTCTTGATCAGGAAAAGTGCGGGGCTTTGAATATTTTCATTGGGAGTCGGCTGTGGACTTAGAAAATGTCATGCCCGGAGGAGTGCGGACTCCAAATATTTTTTCGTCGGGAGTCGAGTGGACTGTGAAAAAATTCATATCAGGCGTGGGACTTCGTAGAATTTCGGTGTGGAGTGGAGGCGCTGTTTTTTTCCACGGAGTATTGAACTTAGCCTGTGGTCGTGGCCCGAGTGGAACTTAGGCGAATTCCCTGGAGGAGTAGTTAGACGCCACAATGTTCACTTACTGGCCAGGTCAGTGATCAATGGGGATTACTTTTCGTTGTGTATCGCAGTAGACCGAGCGGGACTCTGAAATTTTATCGCTGTTTTAGCAATCTCGAGACTCTGTGGATTTTGTCAGCTGCTCTGAGCATTGAGAACTTGAGTGCTATATGGAACTTAGAAGGCATTTAAGCGGTGATGTGGACCTAGGGTATTGGCCGGAACAGAGAGTGAAAAAAAAAAGGTGGGGGAGGGGTTGGCAGAGTTTAAGGAGGAACTGTGCATTGTGAGGGAGCACCTGAACCCCTAGGGATTAGAAGAAGAGGAGCATTGTTCCTGGAAGTAAAATGTTTGATATTGAATAATGTGGACTAACATTGGGACAAATTGTCCATATTGGTTGGGTGGGAGTGTGCGTGTGTGTGTTATGAGGAGTAAATATTGGTGTGTTTGGGTAAAGGAGAGGATTGCTGCCACTCTCGCAGTGGAAACAGGGGAGGACAATATCCTCAGCTTCTCCTTTACCACCTGGTGTTGTTTGTTTCGTGAATGGCTTTGTTGTGGGCACTGCCGGCGCCTGGTGTTCAGGCGGAGAGTATATCCTCAGACCCTCTTCAACCGAGTGTGACAAGTGATTGGAAGCCCAAGGGCATACCGCCACTCTCTCAGTGGAGATAGGTGGGGAGAGTATCCTCATTGCTTTTTTGGGCTAGCCTGATGTCTTGATGGAAGTTTGAGAGTGAGAATATGAGTTGGGGCTTGAGGGTAGTTTTCTAAGGGAACCTATAAACGAAGTATGGTTTTAAAATACCTGCATTCTGAGACATTTTTCTTAGGCGTTGAGCCTCAAGTGACCAATGGGTTTTAGAAAGGGTTTTTAATCTATTTTAAGAGATGGGGTTCTGGTCATGGCTTGAAGGAGGAAGTTTGGTTTGGCTGTTTAAAGTCGTTTGGAAATTTGGTTTAAAAGGCATAAAAGGAGGTTTGATCATTCATGGAGTTTACCCACAGGGCATAAGGGGTGGAAATGTTTTTGGTGAAAATGATGATTGTTTTTTCACGATAGGTCAATATATTTGTACTTTTTAAAGATGGGCATATGTTTCAAAAGGGGTTTTAAGCCCTTTATAATAGAGGTGGTGTTAATTTTAAGGCAAACATTGATATATATTTTACGGTTTTTCTGATTTGTATTGAGCTCGAAAGAAGTAGTTTGAATAAATATGTTTTGGTAATGCTGTTTTTCGTGTCTAATGCACTGGTAAGTTTATGCGATGTTCTAAAACCAAACTTTCCTAAACTGAGCATTTTTAACATAGGGAATTTTAGTGTGAAGTGCCTTAATTGAGTTATTGGAGTGTTTAAAGATAAAATTTTAGAATTTTACATCGTGTTTTGCCTGGTCCCTTATTTCCTTGATGATGTTATTACATTTTATAGCCATTTTGTAAAGATAGAGTGAAGATCGTGGTGTAAAAGCGTTATTCTGAATTGTATATTTTATCATGCGGAATGTAATGATCCAGATTGAGTAAAGAGAAAGTATAACTGAGAGTTTTCACATTTTGATAAGTAGATGGTTGTAAACCTGCTTCCCAATAATATTTGGACAGGGGACGATGCATATAGTCTAAAAACAATTATCCTTACTCTGCTGATGTATTTGTAGTTTAGTGGATCCCATCCTTTCCTGTCATTTTAGGATGAGTATAGAAAGCAGGTTGGGGTGGAGTTGGCCTTCCAGTGTAAAGGCACTGGAGTGTTCATCTTTGCCTCTTCTTCTTTTCTACATCACCCCTCCCCTATAGCTATATTAAACGCAGAATAAATACCCCTAAATAACTGTCCCCAGTGTAAGATTCTCTCTTTGCCCTCATAGGTCCCGAAAATATCAATTTATACAGCATTTCTGGCTTCTCGAAGCACTTGATTTTTCGATCTCTTCTCATTGGTCAGTTCAGACCGTTGCCTCGCCACGTGGCTGAAAAGTCGTCTTCTTGAGCGGGAGGTGTTGGGGGGGGGGGTTATGAGAGACGGGCGATCGCTGCGCCACACACCCTCCGCTAGTATCAGTTCTTGACTGACCCTCTATCCAGTTGGACGCGACCTCCGCTGCTCATTCCTCCGGTATCACCAGGTAAGGTAATTTCGGTTTACATTCATGACGGTTGAATAACTTTCATACGGGGAAATGTGACAACCCGTCACAAATATTTAACCTTTTCCGGCCATTTTGATACGTTTTTCTCTCTTTGTAGTGCGTTTGATAGAGTTATCTATACTAATATTATAAAGAGGTAGTGTGAGTTTGTTTATATGTCTGGGGTGATCTCGGAAACTGCACAGGCGGTTATTATAATTATTTCACTATTAGAACACTGCATTCTTACAGGTGGACATAGGCAATATTTAATTTAAAAAAAAAATCCTTGAGAAATTTCAAAATTTGTAAACCAAGTCGGAGAAGAAAGATCTACTTGGTTGTTTTCTAAGCATGCTCTGCCAAGACCATTAAATATGAATTGAAAAAAATATGTTAGAAGAAATTGTCTCTCTTAACACAAAAAAAAATACCCAAGAATTTGCAGGTAGTCGCAGGTAGTAGCAGGTATTTCTGTCGATATTAACAAAATAAATTTAATTCGCGGTTTCTTCACACTTTCTGCATTAAACGTTTAAAAATCACTTCATTTATGAACTGTTTTGTTGTTTTCTAAATAAGCCTATGTAATGTATCACACGCGTTTTATACTTAGTTAGTTCTTATTTTTGTGAAATTGAACTTTTACTTAAATGTTAAGCCTATCTATAAAGTATATAATTTTATTTATAATTAATATAAATATAAACAGAAATAAAATAGGCGTGTTAGCAATGCCTAGTAATAAATTATTGTTATATAAAATAATATTAAACGGAGCGCGCACCAATGCTGTACGCTGCACATTTAATGAAATTTTCTAGACTTAGCTAAGCTTTGTTTACATGAGCTGGAGGAATATCCTGGAAGTAGAACTTCACCAGGGCTTAAGAAGGGTTTTACGAAACCCTGTATGGACTATTAGTTTCAAATGATTTCGATCGCAGCCATTTTCGCTGACTGTCACAGATTTGGCTCCATTTTCACTAGGAATTTCAGGCCCAGAGAGTAACTTGGTATGGGTAATTCTATTGCCTGCCTGTGACTTTTTTTACACGTCCCTTCACGTACTCTGTACGTATAGGCTGTCCATGGTGAAGTGATCTCTTTTGAGCTCGTAGTGACTTTTTCTTTCAGAAATTTTTTGTCCTTTAAGTATTTATTAAAATAAATATTGCTACGTACGTAATAAACACAGTGTATATATTTCACCGAACTCAAAAGTTATCGTCCAAGGCCACAACAAAGTATATTTATCGAATATTATTCCAAATGAGAGGGCTTTCAAAAGTGCTCACTTAACCGCCAATAGCCCGGGAACACAAAAGGCTTGTACCGCAGCACCTGGAAGGCAGACTCGGCACCTAAGTGAGGAGGTCGAGGAGAACAAATACAGCTCGACACAGCAGAGCAAATTGGGACGGGGATCACAGGAGTTGTCGACGCACAGACTGGCGGTAAATCTCGACGAAGTGCCACTCCTCTGACGGAGGGCGAAGTCAGCTGCAAGTGACGTGTACAACACACAGCCGGCGCGGCCTTCTCCGCTCCTCCGGCTCGCGGCGTGGTAGTTTCTTCGCCGGCCACGCGAGGCGCCTTCGTCGTAACCGGTAATGGCCTCGGCGCTTTCCCTCGCCGAGTTGTAGGCAATCTTCCCCCCCATTACCGTCGACACGCGCTGAGCCACTGCAGGGATTTACCCGCCCTCCATCCCGTGTTCCCACTACGCCTGCCCATTTTTCACCGGAGGTCACGCACCACTATAGGCTGTTCGCGGTAAAGCGAGCACTTTTGAAAGCCCTCTCATTTGGAGTAATGGTGAATAAATATATTTTATTTTATTCTTAGACGTTAACTTCCTAGTGCAGTGGAATCTACACACTGTGTTTATTACTTACATGGCAATATTTATTTTAAAAGGTGGTTAAAGAGTAAAAAAATGACAAATATAAAAGTAACTAGGGCCTCGAAACGCGGCACTTTTGAAAGCCCTATTCGATCTTTCTATATGCACATTTTGTACAAAAAAAATAAACGTATATTTACACACACAAATATCTTGGTAATTATACGTTTTTGATGTGTAATTTGTAAAAACAACCACAGTACGTGTAATTTTACACAAATATTTTTGAGAACCCAAAGAGTGCCACAAGTCTTTGTGTTAAAAATAGATTACATGAATGTATATTAGTGTAAATTTCTACATATTCTAAAGTATGTTTAAAAACATGCCCACTTCCTATGCTAAAATCTAAAATTGTGTATTTTTACTGCACTGCATGGTCGTATAAGCACTCAATGTCAGTTAAACCATTATATAGAGACGGCGAGACCAAGAAACATAACTGCGCTCATAACTCGGTTGTCCCAACTCAATGTCAGTGTAGATTTACATCTTCCGCTGTGTAATTTTACAGTTACTATGCATGTGTAAAATTCCATTACATTCTGGAGTATTTGTGAGCGTATAGTTAAACATATAAATTTTCGGCGATTTTACATTTTTACGTGTACTAGGAATTTAAAGAAAAGTATAGGTAAGTATTTTTTAAAACATGCGATCTAGCAGTTTGGCGTCGAACTATTTGGAACTCTATTTGTATTTTCAAAAAGGAAACTTAACTTTCACTGATTGGATATGCTTACTGTTTGCATATAACTACGTATTCTATATATGAAGTCAATTTCTATCTATATTTTGGCGATAACTGTTATCGGTCTGCTTCGCTACGAAGTTATATAACGGATTTCAGTAACGTGAAAAATGTTAACTACAAATACATAGTATGTGAATAATCATGACGCAGCTATATTTAAGCTGGCACTGGAGGTAAAATTACTTGGTAAAAAAGCAAAAAAAAAAAAAAGTACTGAAATGGTGTATTTAAAATTACAGTGGATCTGTAATTTTAGTTTTGAGTAAATAAAAAAAAAAAGAAAAATAAACTGTGGTGAAATTACAATTTCAATGACTTTTTCACTTGCCGTGGAGAAAAAAAACACGAATGATACAGTTTATTTTCTGCTTCATAGCAATTACAATTTTACACCATTATCTTTAAATTAGTAATGTGGTATTGTTATCTTACTCATTTTTAGGATAAATTTACTTGGCTGCAGAGTAAAAAATACATTGACATATGTAGGTGTAAAAATACACTGACTTCGGTGAAGACACTGCTGCCACATACATTTGGGCAAAATTAACACAATTTATTTTTTTCAGAACACATATAAAATTAACATTGCCCTTTTCCTGATAATGTTCTTCATTAGTTGGTCAAGAGAAACTTTGGGATGGATAGAGAAGAAAGACATTTTACAAATTTGCAATTCTAACACTTAATATGCATTAAAAACAGAAAGTAAATAAATATTTTTAAGTTTTCAAATATGTTCACGCAACACTATACATTCAACGCTATGATACGGGACTGTTCTTCCTCCATCGTTACCAACTTGACTGGGTGCAGGCCAGTCAGTGAGCCCGCAGGGGCAGTGACATGTTTGAAAGGTTGGTATCAAAAGAGCTCAATTATCCCTTAACAGCCTATACAGGCCGATTCCTCTTATGTTCAGCTATAGATCGCGCAGCAATATGTTTACATTTAACTAAGAGCAACGTAAATGTAAGGTTTCCAAGCGAGAAGTTGACCCAACTTCATCATAACGGAATCGCAGCGTGTTTTTGCCGATCAGATTCATGGGACGATTCTTTGCTTTTGTTTTGTGTATTTATTTTCATTCCTACCAACTTCCGATTGTATTATTGTTTATTATGACACGATTGCAACAGACGTTGCAGGTAACAGTTTGGTTTCTGTATTTGCGTGATAAACATATAAAGGATTTGAAAAATCACTGTAGTAAAAGAAAATATTTGAATTAAAATTTGGCGTCAGTTCATGTGAGAGGTACTATTTTTGTCACGGAGAGAAAAATGTTTAAAATATTTTAAAAACTCATATGTACGTTGAATAGCAAATTAAAGGTATATGTATTTACTCTATCAACTATTCAGATCTCGGACACAGCAAATTTGGTAGTACTGGAGTACGACTTATGAAAGACGAGACATTCTTTGCTCTAGTGTCAACATGGACACAAATTTGCAAAAAAAAAAAAAAAAAAAACGCAGAGGTAACGCAAAGGTACTGTAACAAACCCCATTTAACTGTAATGTGCTACCGTGAGATATGGCCAAGACAATGGAAGGGGGTGGGATATTTGCCTCGTAATCCGCGACATTAACCCAAGCTCAGCATTAGTTTGATGATACGATGGAAAGAGGGGGTTGGAGAGGGGAAAACTAGGGTAGTGGGAAAATTTGAATTCACAAGGCGAGAAAGGACAGAACACCACCCTCCCGGAAGCGGAAGGCACTCGCCGGACTGCGAAGATAGTTGAAGTAATGAGGGTAGGGTCGGAATTAACCGACGAAACACGTACAGGCACGAGTAGTAGAATTATACTCTTGTCCGACACAAAACCGTCGAGAAAGTTCTAAATTAACTCCGCGAAATCCATTAAGAGGAGAACAGTATTCAGGTTTATCTCCGGATAGCAATTTTATCGCGCTGGTCTGATTAGCAACATTAATACCATCCTTTATCACGTAAAATAAATGCATATTTTAACCACACGTTAACAACAAAGCACAAGAATGATTACAAAATCATAATAAGAAGATACAATTTACTGAAATAAGAAAAATATGAAAAGAGTTGCGAGATAATTAATAAATTATTATATGGCGAACAAACAGTTATTTGATTTATCAGAGGTCAGGTAGTATGGTATGGATTCTAGATAGCAAATTTGTCACTATTTTATAGTTCACATTTTTTGTTTCTAGTTACTTTGATTTCAATTCAGTTTGGTCAGCACATTTTTAATCATATGTCGCCTACAGACTGGTTTTTCATGAGCGATTGTTTCTTTAGTGACCGAATGTGCATTGCAAATTCCACTAGTTTCTGCCATCTAAGACTTTCGTTCTACTCATTTCCCTACAGCTGCGGTTCTAGCATTATTTGCGGCGCATCCTTGCCGCTTAACAAGCGATTTTACCAAAAAAAAAAATGGATGGCCTTCTGTTCACGTGGTACTTTCCCCCACCTTTGTTTGTCTGAGTGCAATTCTCATCTTCTAGACAGCCTGCGACATCTACCGCCGAGAATCTAACATTTTCGTTCTGCTTTTGTTCGACATACTGTGTGCTGCATGAGCTTTCCGCCACGCACTTTCTGCCCCGCCAGGGAGTCAAAATGGCGTGTGATCATCGTGCTCTGATGGCTGTGCTCTTCGGAACTAGAGTTTCGGACTAATGAGTTTATGGCGTCATTGCTGTTGAAGCAATGTAGTCTTTAATTCTTATTTTTCTTCTCTGTGGTGTGTGCTGTAGTTGGTGTTTTGTTGGCAAGTTACACCAACATGTACTTTGATCCGTACTTTCATCTGTACCCTCTGTGTGAGGGCTGTCGTGTCGGTGCCAGCTCAATACTTTCTGGTTTACGGGTCCTGGTTTCTGTTCCCTAACGTGCGGGTACGTCCATATTTTCGAGAGTTTTCTTTACTTGCAGAACTGTGAGTGGATCTACCTCCGTATTCCTGGCTCTCAACTGCTGTGTGCAAGCCATCAGGACAGCTAAGCTACAGTGGAACTTTATCTACACGATATATTCTGTTCCAATTTTAAGTATAATTTCTTATCATGCGCCCATTTTTCTTACAGTGGTTACTTACGAACATTTAATGTTACGACTTCTCCGGGAATTTTATAACTACTTTATTAATACATTTTGTACGGAGCACACTTTTCAGACTCTTATAATAAATTTAAGCAGTTGATCAATTAATCACTTTTCTATTGTTACAAAAGACTTGTCAATTTTTAATTATGAAAGACATTTTAATTATTTTAAAACTTTAAAATGGTGAGAAGCTATTTTACAGTAATCTTATAACTAAGTTAGTTACTTGATTATCATGATATGATTTAAACCAATTTATCGTCAAGTTTTATGTCCTACGATTTTCGAGTACTAATCTTTAATCTCACCTCGGCTTCCATCCCTTATAATTTAAAACTTACTTTAATTTGTTTTGAATGGTAATGAAAATAATAATTTTTTGAAGACAGTAATTTATTAATTTTTTGACAGAAAACAAAATAAAAATCAAGCAAAAAAATTTAGGAAGGTACAACCACAAGTCGTGTCTTTTATTTACAGAAAATAAGTTCTTCGTCTGAGGGTTTATATATTTTTAGTTATACAAGAAAGGTTTGTACAAATATTTTATTATTTGATTCTCTCTTTTGTGCCACGTACCTTCACCTAGCATGCTTGTTTATTTGTGTATATCGCTTACTTTCTATTTGTTTATGCCCGGTCCTTTAGTAATTGTGTTATTTTTGTGGAATTTTTCTTGTGTTTGTGCCAAGGACTCGAAACATTTCTGAATTTGTGGAAGTCGATAATTTATTTGTTATATATATATATATTTGTGGAAGTCGATAATTTATTTGTTATATATATAACAAATAAATTATCGACTTCCACAAATTCAGAAATGTTTCGAGTGTATATATATATATATATATATATATATATATATATATATATATATATATATATATATATATATATATAGGCCGTACATGGGCGCAGTACTCTGCTGACAGAAGTCCACTTCTGTGAGTCACATCTTGGAAATCCTACCATCCCACGTTCTAGTTTGGTAACAGATTTGGAGTAAAATTATGTTCAGGACATCTGTACTGAATAGTGACAAGGAAAATTCCCTAATTCGCTGACATGCAGGTTATAATTCGCAGTCTTCTCTTTACTCAGTTAGCTGTCGTATCCTTTGACAGTGATAAACAAGTTCTACTTTCAACTGACATGGGTTGCCAGTAATTCGTTAACATGGCAAAAATATCAAATCATTAGAAAGAACATTCTCATTATGCCTTTGAGCAAAAATGTAAGCATTTTGACTTAAAATCTTGATTCATGTACATTTTAGAGTGTTATTTTAACACGAAGTTTTATTTGGCTGAAAAGTTTAGTTGCAATCCGACGCTTGTTAACTTCTAGATAGCCTGACTTTAAATTTTATCTAAAAAAAATAATAATTTAAATACGAGCGGGCAACGTAACAATTTTGCAATTAAATGTTTTACATTACATTCTGATGATATGGACTGTTATATTAAGCTGTAGCCTAGAAAAAATCTAAAATTTCTATTTACCCTTTTATTATCGGATGTAAACAAATTATTTCTAAAGGACATATTCTACACAACTCTACATTGAAGAAATAATTTCATTTTTTTGTACGTGGCTCCATGTTTCGTCGGCAGCGAAGTCATTGGAGATAGAATATAGAGCTTGGACAGTCAAGAATTGAGAGTAAATCGGCCATGGAATGCGCAATGGAACAATCCCGACATTTGCCTGAAGTGATTTAAGAAAACGTTGGAAAACGACTGATGTTGTTCACTGTGTGAAACATTTCTGCTATAGGGGACCACTCATTTCTTATTTGCACTTTTCATATGTATTTGTGTTGTTTCTTAGTAAACAACAATTTTAAATCGCATTTTTTGACAGTTAATTTAGTTCTGGGTTTATGTTGTTGGCATGTGTCACAGGAAACCCGATACCTCCTTCTATTTATATGTGAATGCAGTTTCTTCGCTGTCTAGTCGGACAGCTATAACGCACAAAAGTTGTCCTTCAGGTACACAAATTAATAGTATGTAGTATTAGTGAAGTCTCAGAAACAATGTAAATTAAACAACTACTGTAAAAACCAAGCAACTTAAGTCGGTTAGTGACTAACTACTTCTTCAGATACTCAAATACAAAAAAAAAAAAACATCCTGGTCCTGGATCATATTATTGTGCTATTTCATTACATCGATGGCTGAATTTTATTAAATTTGCATTATAGCCCTTGTGAGTGAAGAAATTTGGGTGGCTCTTAACAACGAGGTCTTGAGAGCCGATGATGGTGATTGAAGTGAATATAGAGCGGCGCCGGAATGAAAGGTCAGGGGAAACGGGAGATCTCAGAGAAAACCCGCCGACCAACGGCATCGTCCGGCACGATTCCCACAAGAAATAGTTCTAATGCAAAATATCATTACACTGAGTGCGCACGTATGCAGTGCGCGCTCTCTCTCTCTCTCTCTCTCTCTCTCTCTCTTTCTCTTTCTCTCTTTGGTGTAATTTTATAGACTTTGCTTTTGCTTGCGATAATCCGGTGTCCCGGCCGGTTATTGAGCCCGGTTCGCCTTGGTGGGAGGCGAGCGTGCTAATCGCTCAGCCACCGTGGCCCCATATATAGATAGCCCTTGTATGAGGAAGGGAAGGGAAAGAGCGGGAGAAGATTGTGGAAACAAGCGAATGTAAAGCCAAAATTCCCACCATACAGGTGGCGTGATAGTACACAAGTACTTTAGAATGCAAATGTGAACCACCCACGTGTACCGTGAACTCCAGGTGAGCGTGTCACTTAACAGCACAATGTTGAAACGCCGCTCGCCTCAGCGCCTGGTAACCTACCCAGCAGCCAGCGGGCCACCCAGTCACTGGAGAACTATTCACGGTGTGCTGAAACCAATCAGACACAAGGATTCTTCCCAGAGCATCGCCCAGCAAATGAGAAAACGGGTTCGGAAGTTTCAAAGGTACCACCACGCCAATAATCTTTGTGTGCTTATCTACTCTGTGACGATAGCATGTGGTTCAGAAACAGTCCACTTCCCTTACTCAGCTAGATTTAAAAGTTTACTAATATACCTCCTTCGGCACTGGACTGAGAAACGTTATGCACTGGAATCGTCATCTACAACATGCTTCATGCAAAATGTCGGTTTTCTACTTCGCTTAAGTCACGTCTTTATTTTCTTTGCCCACTTATAACTCGCTAGCTGTACCGAAGAATGTGCAGTAGCCGCAGAATAACTCCGAGCTTGAGCTACGTCACACGTATGGAGGGGTGGGTGGCACACGCGCGGAGGGGCGGGAGAAAGAGGAGGCAATAAACAGGAATAAAACAAAGCCTTCAGAGCAGGTAGAGAAAAATAGAAAACATTGACTACTTACCACTGAGGCATTAAGTACTAAGGCAGTTCTTCAATGCCACTCATTGCTCCAGCCAATGAGTTTGACGTGTATACGTCACTGCTGCCACTACTATCACTGTCCGCACCACCTAAATTTATAATCACTTTATTAATTTCAATGTCTACCGAGTACTACACTTGCTGAGGTTTGTGTTGCTTTATGAGGTCATACAAAGTTGGTTTTAGCATGTCGCTAGTAAACAAAATATTCTCCTTACCTAACAACTGCTACATTTCCATCTTAGTCAAGCTGGAAGTAGGTGTTTTGTTTACCTTTACATTGTGATAGGGAAAATTATCTATCACAATAATACTGCCAGGTGGAAGATTTGGTAATAATTGTTCGTTAATCTATTTTTCATAATTTCCTTTATTCATATTTTGGTGATAATCCCCTGTTACCTGATGCAATTTCCATATTGCAAGAGCATTAGGGACAAAACCGTTTTCATCTCCTGCATGAATCATTATTAACTGCTTACCGTTTGCCACAGGTGCTAGCAGACCGTTGGAAGACATGTATATCCCTCCACATTTTATTTTCACATGAGATGACAAAATGCACGACTCATCCATGTAAATAATTGTATGTTTCTCATTTCTATATCGCCGCATACTCTTGATATATTCTATATGTTTTTGCCGAATATCTGATTTTTCTATTAAAACCAGGCGCTGAGATTTTATTTTTTGCCACCTAAATCCTAGCTTCTTCAAAGTCGTTCTTAAAGTTGAATTATTTCCTTGGTAATTTATGTCATCCTTCAGCTCAAGTCTTAGAGGTTCGACAGTCTGCACACGTTTTTTTCATTTAGGTAGCAATTGTAACCAGTACGTCGTACCACAGCTCCGTCGAAGGTATCAACGTCATATTTAGAAGTTTTCTTCTGTTTGTTGTTGGGTGTTGAGAAAGACATTCCTTCACCTGCTTCTTTCTGATCAGCTTCCCTCTTAATTTTTTGCGTTGTGAGGTCATTGGCGTCTCGTTAGGGCAAGCAAGGCAGGCAGTTTCCTGACATTGTTATATTTAAAATAAATATTAAATTCTAAGTTATGTTTACTTTAAGGTAACTTTACACTCATGCTGTACACTTTCTACTCGGGAAACAATAGTATAAGAAGTAATTCAGGCAATCGAGATAGGTAAACGACCCTACAATGTTTTGGAGTATAACTTGTTTTGAAATCTTTTCGTCAAATTTCACTACCTTATGGTATAAGTGTATCGGGTTGAAAGTGTTAATTTTTAGTGGCCTACAGTGTATCTACCTGTGCTAAAACTGTCAACTGCCAGCTCATTCTGCTGATATACTACTCGGTAGAAGAGAAATCACGGTACTTCTATTCTTCACACTATCTCTCACATACACTACTTATTTGCTGATTCCAAATGTCAAACCGCAGTGCAGCCTGGTTGCTCATTTACATCGTGCTTTCAATCACACCCTGTTCTCAGTCACCTCCATGTAAACACGTTCTGAGTGGAAAACAAATTCAATCTTAACATTACAAATATAGAACTTTACAATTGCGTAGCGATAAAAAGTTAAATGAAAACCTTGGTAAATGCATATATAGCCTGTTAATGGTGAAACGAGCACTTTTGAAAGCCCTAGTTAAGATCTACTTGTATACACTTTGTGTGTTCCTCCGCCTTATGTAAAATTAACATTGCCACGGGCCTCGTCACTTTATTCATGCGTCGATAATGTGAAACTGTAAAATTATTAGAAAAGTAAATATTGCACAAACCTGCTCTCTTTTACACTTCGATGCATAAAAAAAACAGAAAGCGAGATAAATTATTTAAGTTATCACAAATGGTTACCTAGCACTTAATATTGGACGTAAATATATGAAACTACTTTCCCCTCCATCGTTACCAACTTTACTGGGCACAGGTCACTCAGTGAGCCCGTTAAAATGTATGAAGGCAGGGACAGTGACTTTTTTCTAAGATTGATTTCAAAACTGCTCACTTTATCGTGAACAGCCTTTAATGTAATTTTCATTTATGAAACGCTATTTAGATAATATTTATTATTTTTTATTTTATTTTAATTAATAAATGTTTAATGCACGCGCCACCCTACCTGAACACTGTTACATCAGAGATGAAGTAATCTATATTTGGTATCTGGACGTTAAAAAAAGCACACAAGTATTTTAGGAAGGAGACGTTAAGAATTTTATGGCCTGCAGTGTTTACGGCTTGTCATAAACCGCAAATTTTACGATATGTCAGTATCTTGTCACCCCAAAGGCTATATACTGACGGTAATTTGTAGATAAAAGAGAAATGGCCATAGTTAACCTAAATGTACATAAACGGAAACTAGAACCAGCACTGAAAACTCCAACAGCGTGTGCCAGTGTCGCACTGGCCAGAAATGGTGCAGGAATAAGTTCTCTTATCAGTTCCTGGGAACGTATAGTTAAGACTGTGACTTGAACTGTGAATACTGCATCACCACGCAGTGCCCAGTCAAACAAAAGACCTGTTTGCAAAGAAATGCGCGGCCAGTAAGTACGCCTTTACACTTTCACAAAAGGATCCAGTACGTTTCTTTTCTGCTGATATTAAATAATTCACGACTTATAGTATTTTTATAATTGTAAGGGAAGCATTTCGTTTACGACGTACAATGTAGAGTAAATACCGCTCAGGCCAAATATTTAAGATTTGTAATATATAAAAGGAAGCCAGTGCCCAATATAGACAGTCTCCTATGTGTAAGAGACACCACTTGTTTTTTAGTACACTCATAGATAGCTACTGCCAAAAGTAAAAAGCTCAATGCGAGTTGCCTATTAGTTTCAAGGTGCAAACCAGCCTAGTGGCGGTATAAGTACGTACAACCACAGAAAAAACTTTTCACTCGTGGTCCTTACTTACGAACAGAGGCCAATTACACTACGTTCTCGCTACTAACCTGCACCGACAAATAAATACAGCAAATATCTATGACAAGTGACTCTAATACAAGTAGTAGGGGCGGGGGCGTTCTGAAACAAATGAATGTCACCTTTGATTAATTAGATTATCGAATTTTTCGATTGGATTAATCTCATCTTAATCCGATCAAAAATTCAATCCGAACATAACCCGATCAATTTTTTTTAGTTAATCTTTATTCTGATCTTAATCCGATCGATTTTTTTCGAGTAACTTAGATCGGATAAAATGGTATGAAAGTTTGATTGATTGATCCAATAAATTTAACTTAATTAATCGATCAAAGATTGTTGTATGATAAGTGTATAGTTTGTTGTATTTTATTTATTTTTTCTTATTTTTTGGGGTGGGGAGCACCTCTGGTAGATGTTGTCAGCACGACGATGATACCCGATGAGGTGTGATTTGTTGGAGAAGGGGTATATATGTGTTGAGTATTGTGCAAGAGTGTCATATGTGTTTTTGGAGGTGATATTGCTTGTAGATGCTGTTGGGAGATACACTACTTTGAAAGATATGATTAACATTGTGTATATTAGTAATGCCAAACCGAAGAACTTAAGTGTAAACGATTAAATATATGACAACAACTGTTTCCGGATGCAATTAAACCAGTGATGTTACACATGAGAGAAATTAATGGAAATACAAATTTCGAACAATCACAACTACGTGAGTTTCCTGGTGTCGACAAGTGCTTACTCACTAAACGATGACAACTACGTGAGTGTCCTGTATGAAATTAATTAATGATCTACAACAAAGCAAAAATGTCCCTATGAATATATAAATTAAACAGCAGTCTTCCCAAACACAATAACCAGGTATCACAAAACACTTAAAAATTACACTACTTGACGCCTCAGAGTTGTACACTTACCTTAACCTGTTTTTAATACATGTCCATTGGGTTCAGGAGATCAAATAATGAATGACTTATAGCATGTATTTCTGTGATATGAGATCTAGCCCGTCTGATTAGATATGCATTTAGAAATTAATTAAACAAACACAAGTACATGACTATCACTAAACGAATTATGGAACCCAGCTATCCTGTTTTTTAGATTGATGAAATCGCACAAGCACCTCTCCCAAAAGATGTCTGTCCGGCTGTGATGTTTGCTGAAGGAATAATGTTAGTATATGATTTGCGGAGACTTGTATGCATGATTACATACGTGGAGCATGACCGATGTCTGTACGGCTGGGAGGTCAGTCAAGGAATGTGACGTGCAGCTTGTGGCCGAGTTGAAATTATTGAAAAAACTCTGAATATGATTCACTAAACGAATTACAAAACATGTTTCCCTAGAAAACTGGTTTACTGCCTATTCTGATAACTTAAAAATGGAATAAAGCACACATTCAATATACGCACACTTACTAAGAACTTATTTGAATGCACTACTACTTGGATAATTAAATGTTTCCAAACTCCCATTTAGAATTACACTTTTACCAGACACAATATGTATGTTCGTTTTGGTGGCTGATGTAGGAATGAGTTGAGCATACCACTTATGTCGTCTTATAAGCTGTGTTGTCGAGAGCCTGAGAATAGATGTCGAGTGCGGTCGGCAGTCAACTTGGTTGAAATTATGGGAAAATCTCTTAAATGAAGGAAACATTAAAAATCTTTATGAAATAGCAATTAAACATAAATAGAGTAAAACACACACAACTATGTTAACGACGTATCCAAATAAGTAGTTTACTGCTGCAAAAGTTCCTATGGTAAGAAGAAAAATAAATCACTTTTAACAAGCAATCAAACTTCCTCAAAGGAAAATTATTAAAAATAATAAACATACTACATCGAGCTGAATAAGGTTAACATAAATTTATGTTAAGTCTGCGAAATTCTCCTCACTTGTTAACAAAACAATTGTTGAAAATCCTATGAACTTTCATTGACCATGCTCAACAAATAATAAAACAATAGCTGAAGTCCAGGGCATATAATATCGCTTAAGAAGAACTGAAGCCCACTGGCTGTGGGTCTGTTAGCCCTCCGATCGTCGCACAGGACCCCACCAGAATGCCAGAGTTTGATGTTGTGTGTATCCAGGGTTAAGTATGTCTTCAAACTAACATGACAATTCTGAGCTGAATTTGGAAGGACCTCTTCCTTGTTTGCAGAGATTGCTACACACCTTCCCCTCTCAAACAGAATATTCGGTAAGCTGGAGCACTGTCCTCCCCTCTCCAGCCCAGAATGTGTTTTTGTCCCGAAAAAAAAAGGTTCCTGCTCCCACTATTGGTCCAATGCCAGGATCTGCAAAACCTTTATAGCGCTATGTTCCCCATCCCCTCCAACACCATAGCCAAGAGCGCGTGTTCTTCCCAGACAAGAGCTGCCTTGGCTATACCCCACCATGTAACCCTGGCTCAGAATGCTTCTTTGTGCTCTGCATCAGAGACTCCAACTGCCAGACACCCCTCGGGCCAGCAAATTTTTAACCAACCATGCCTGGCTAGCTTCCCTCCCCCTCTTCCCAACAAACGTTCACTCTTTTGCTTCTCTGCTAACTTGATCAGAAAGGGAGGTTTATGCCATTCCCAAAACCCTGCCTTACTTCCAACAGAATAAAATATACTATCCATGTCCCGATGATGACATTTTTTTCTCGAAGTTAAAATGAATTTTAATTCCAAGAAATGAATTTTACTCCAATAAATTTCAATCAAAATATATCAACATTTCCTAAGAAAATCCGTTCTTTAGTTTAATCCTATAGACTTTATCTTAATCCCATTTACCAGCAAACTTATTAATTTTAAGTTTAAATATTTCTAGGAAACTACAACTAACTATAAGACATATTTTCACTATCTAAATTTCAAACATTGGAACAATATGATTCTTTTCCCAAACACACATCTTATTATTTAATCAATATATAAATAAAAGCTTTTTCAACTATTAAAAAATTATGTTAAAACAAAATGACTTTAAATTCATAGGTGTTGGAAAACCAACATTTTCCATTTTTTTTATATTTATCCATATAGCAGAGAAAAATATGTATTTAACATGTCGATTTCTCTGTTAGTTTCCATGCAAGAATTCTGACTATACAATCTAGCATAAAATGTGTATATTTTAAACAAGTATATCCTTTTTTTTTTAACTACTACTTTTTCGACATAATATTACTGAAATAGTATGAATCCAGCTTGAAATGACTGCTATTGAAGCTGAAATCTGTTAAAATTCCATGATATTTAAACTTATTTTGCAAAAAGTCTAAATTGAAGCCAATTTAAAGGAAATCGGAGGTAATTTTTAACACAATTTTCGTTTTTAAAAAAATTGTCAAAAGATGATTTCTGAGACGTGTAAAGTGTGATTTTATTTTACCGGCTCGTGGATTCCTTAGCAGTAGTAGTAATTTGATTTGTGTAACAAGAATTTCTGTTAAAAAGTTCGCTTAACTCTGCCACTAGCTCATGCTGCTGTAGAGTTAAGGGTCAGCGAGAAACGTTCTTGTAGTTAAAAATGGTGGGAAGATCTTGTACCTGCCTCTGAAAAAGGTATTTATATAAGCCTGTCTTCCCCATTTCTTGTGACTCAGGGTACTTCAAGTTGAGTTGTGGTGATGGAGGTTTCCTCGAGATTCTACTATTCCCTTTCCTATTTCGTCAATACAATTCACTATTACTAAAAGATATATCAATGTGTTCTGGTTTATCAATTATTTTACATCCTGGAGCCACCACACATGTGAATTCATGTAGCATATTTGAAGCTTTCCCATTCAAATATGAACTGTCTACAATATTTACATTTATACTACATCATTTACTGACTATATATTAACATGTTTTGATGATTTATGTAATTAATTAGCAGGATATACTCTCTGTCCATAGCCTAACATATTTGCAATTGAAATGTCTTCAGAGAAATTGATATCAGCATTACTATACATCACACTAGTTAATGTATGTGGATTGCCACATAATTGGAAATGCACATCTTTTGATAATACCGCTTTAATTATTGTTTCTAAGTCATCCAACTGATAAGATCATATTGGTATCACAATCTTGTAGGTTTTTTCACCATTGTTAACCATAAATGATTGGGTGTGCATATCAATGTTTGATATGCTGTTGTAAGTAACAAGTTCGATTAGACTTATTTGCCATTATTCATCTGACCTAAAACTGGGGAAATATACCACATGCAATTGCAATGAAATACCACTTAACATCAATATTATTTGCATATTACTAATATGTTTAATATTGCACTTACTTATATATCATATTTATAGACAACAAATGTACACATAAATGACCACAGTTGATTGTTTTGGGTAATTGTTCTGTTTGGTAATTGTACCTTAATTCCTTGTTTTTTTTAATAATTACTTAATTCAGTTGGAGAACCACTTAACATCAATATTATTTGCATATTACTAATATGTTTAATATTGCACTTACTTATATATCATATTTATAAACAAAAAATGTAGACATAAATGACCACAGTTGATTGTTTTGGGTAATTGTTCTGTTTGGTAATTGTACCTTAATTCCATGTTTTTTAAAATAATTACTTAATTCAGTTGGAGAACGTAAATCAATAAAACTGTCATAATAAAATGATTGATTTACATTTCTAATTAATAGTACCCAATGTGTGACTTTGTTTTGTTTATAATCTAAATTAATAGTATTACATTCACAGAGATATGGTTTCTTTGGTAAATCGTATCTCATGTACATACCTCGAAAATAGGGAATATCCAGTTTCTTTACAAATACATTAATATTGTTGCTTGTCAATGCACATTTTGGAAGACTAGCTGTGTTTTTTCCACATTTGCAGATTTTTAGGCCTTGTCCAACTTTATAGGGTTCAAATACTTTCCTTTGCCCTTTGATTAAACTGCTATACTGATAGCCGAAACTCCTCTGAGTATTGAACCAAGAGCTGTTAATGCTGTAAATAGGAATGGAATGATTCCTTTCTTTGTTTATTGTTTAGTTTTTCATTTTAACCCATGCATTTTTTAACCTTTATGCATGTGACTTTGTCAACAACCCAGTCACCTAGCTTTTCACCACTTGATGTAGACTGATTCTTCCTTATATTTGCAGCTTTATCTGCGAGAATTGTATATGCTATGTGTCTTTCTTTCCAATTGTTTGTTTGATTATAAACTATACTGTGTTCTTTAGAAGCATTATCCAGAGAGTTTATTCATTGATCATTCTGTACCAGATGTTTTGCAAGTTTAGTAACAGGTCCACAATAATTGTATTTTGGTAAATGCAACTCAAATGTTAATTTATTAATCAATATATTGCATGCTCTGCATCCTTTTTTATGTTTAGAATGAGGCATTATTTTCAACTGACCACAGGCCTAAAAATATTCCCTCATTCATAGTTTTACATTAGTACATAAGGTTAAATAATAGTGTAAAGATGAAGGTTATAAATCAAAATGTAAATCTTCCTGTGATTTTAAATATGAAAGAAAACATAATTGAACAGAAATGTGGCATTATTTTACCATCAAATAAATGTTGTATAATAAGTGGTCCTTCTTCATGTGGAAAAATGTGTGTTATTATGTCACTATTGGAACATCTAAATAGACTTAAATTTGAAAACATATATGTGTTTTCTAAAACAATACAACAAGAGAAATAGCAATGATTAGCTAGTATTTTATTGCTAATTGAAGGAATGCGATATTTCCTTTTACAAATAAAGACTATATTGTGCCTCCAAATGAAGCATTACCCAATTCTGTATTTAATTTCGACGATGTTTGGTGTGAACCACAGAATATAGCAATTATTTAGTTTTGGTCGACATTCAAATGTCGATTGTTTTTATCTGTCACAAAGTTATGCACACATTCCAAAACATATTTTGCATGATAATGCAAATATAATAATTGTGTTTAAAATGGACAATATGAACCTGCAACATATTTACAGTGATCATGTTTTAAGCAATATGACATTTTCAAAAACTAAAGATATATTGTGTTTTTACTGTTGGAAAAATAAACATGGTTTTTTGATTATTGTACCAACACTTCCCCTATATAAAGGCAGATATAGGTCTGGATTTTACAGTTTTTTGCTTCCGAGCAAGAATAATAGTTATTATTTCAAAGTTTGGACATAGCCGTATAAAACAAAATCATTAAAATATATGTTTAACCAAAAATTGCTATGGTGATTGTGATTTGAACGGACATATATTACATAATGTGGGTATGGCTGTGAAATATATTGATGCAGTAAATAAACGTTATATGGAAGACTTAAACACCATCACACTAAATGTGTTTAATTCGCAATTGAGCGATATTCAAAAGAAATTAATAAATTTATTTGATAGGAATGATAACGTTCATGAACGCATGCGTGTAATTGCAAATATTTTAACCAATATTAGTCATGATTTACAGAGTATGAACATAGAATAGAATAACATTTAAATGGCTTTAGTAATGATTTTAATAATCTGACAAACAAAAATTATACAACTCAACTTGCAGAAATGCAAGATAATTTAAGACTTGTAATTAATGAAGTGGTAAGCACTAATATTACAAAAGAACTTGAAACACGAATTGAAAAAATAACGAAATATGTAAGTGATGAATTGATTAATAAAAAATATGGATTAGTTATGCAAACAGATCTGAGAAAATGAAATAATTATTTGGATACATGATTAAATTGTTTTATTAATGATTTGAAAGTTAAAATTATAACTAAATATGATACTTTTTAAGTAAAATCGATAAGATTGAAAAAAAAGTAAAATAATCGATCTAGTGCAGCAGTTAGCCCACCTATTGCAGCAGTTCGAAAAGCAACAACTTAATTCATGTATAAAGAGCTGAAATTTATTGTAATATAATCAAACATGTCGGCCTCTTATTCGGAATCATATAACATTATATCTGCTGTGAAGAAGAAATATTTACAAGCCAAACGAGCCCATATGGAATGGGATGTTTTTAAACAAAGAAATATTTAAACCTGTTACAAGCAGAATGGGTGTATAACATTCTGTGCTGAATTCGCCTAATGAAACACCTTGGAAAATTAAATTGGAAGAACATTTCAAGAAAAAGAAAAAGTTACCCTTTCTCATTTAAGATGCCCCTATTTAGTTTTAAAAGATACTTCAGCTACACGCGATACAACATTTCGTGTATATCGAGATGGAAACACATGATTTCTGGGAGATTCGGTAATTACATTTTTGTATGACAATAGAATTAAAATACGTGCTTACATAACTGACGTAAGTCAAGGTTTGTTTGAATTATTATTTAAAAACATTTCAAATGGATATTCCAACACCAATTTGGAGAAATATAAATAACTTTGTCATGCGAACAGGAGTAACCATTCAGAAGATGAAGATTATTCGAAATTATATTTAATAGGAGATATTGTCAGAAGTGGAATATATAAAGATGAAATTATCGACCATTTTTCTCCTGTACATTGGAACAATCCTAAATAATTGGTCGATAGATTAAGACTTCTCATCGCTTCGGAGAGAATCTGGTAATAATTCCCATACAAACTCAATTGCTTCTATTTTTCAAGAGTTGAAAGAAGACTGTTATATTACCAGTGAAGTTTAGTAATATTTCTCAAGAATTTCAAACTCCAGCTAGGATAAGATATCCTAGAAGAAGAGTTATTACTAAGTGGTTAAATGATCTTTTTCAAGCCGATTTGTGTGATGTGGCATGGCTTTCCAAATACAATATGGATACAAACATATGTTAACCATAATAGATGTTTATTCCAAATATGGTTGGCTATACCTTTAAAAAACAAAACTGGGAAACATGTTAGTGATGCAATGAAGACCATTTTGAAAGAGAGTACCCCAAAATTCGCTCCAGACCAACGGAGGAACCGAATTTCTTTCTACACCATTCCGGAAACTAATTTCAGATTATGGTATTAATCACTATGCAAAGTATTCATACTTTAAAGCCAGTGTTGTGGAACAATACAACAAATCGATTAAGCATTAATATATAAGCATTTCACATCGAAAGGGACTTACAAAGGGGTGGATGTTTTACCTAAAATACTAAAATTTTATAATTCCAGATATCATAGAACTATCAAGTTTGTGCCCAAAGAAGTTATGGACAATAGTTTGATGAAAACCATTTATAATAATGTTAAAGTAATCGATGAGAGAAAACTAAAGTTCCAAGTTCGTGGATGTAAACATGTCTAGAAACAGAAAGGAATCTTTGAGACAAAATTTATGGTTAATTGGTCTTATGAAATATTTAAAATTATTTCAATTAGGCAATCACATGCCAGAGTGTATTACCTAGAAACCTATGATGGACAGCCCATAAAAGATATTTTTATTACAAACATGAGCTGGAAGAATTTAGTTCTCCAAATGAATGTTTGATTGATAAAACCATTAAAAGGAAAAAAGATATGTCCTTGGTTCGATGAAGGGGTTTCTCAAAAGCACATGACTCGTGGGTTAAGAATAAAGATATTAAAAGATTGTAATACAATGATTGTAAATTTATGATACTAAATAAAAAATTTAAATGATATTTAATGTGATATTTGATTTAATAAACCTATCATTATTAATGGTGTTTGGATGTGTAATTTAATGTGCAATCTGTTGGATTAGCATTTAAGTGGTAATCTACTGGATTTTTTTCATTTGTTATTATATTTATTGCACAATTATTTAAGTTAAAATTATTTATTATTGAATTGCTCCTGTTAATGGGGATGAATATATGGTTTTCTAAAGTTATTTATTTATTTACGTCTTCTTTACCAGAAAAAAGTATTTTAGGTGAAACTTCAAATTTTTTACAAACTGTGTGTATGAAACAGGAATGGGCTTATTGTTCCTGTGTTAATGATCAAATACAAATATTAAAAAATTGAACATAGAGGGGTACGAGTTAGATAAGAGAAAACCTAAGTCAGTGTTCCTAACTAGACTTTCATGTTGTTTCCCTTAAATATTCGGAATGGGTTGGAATATCCTATATGCAGGATTGTCTTTCAATGTTATTATTAGCGAATCTAATGCTATGAAGGAAATTATAGTTTAACACTGGAAGAAATCAAATTACTTTACTAAAAGTTTCATCAAATAATCATACAAAGTTTTCACTGCGCATTTCGAGAGTTGATAGATTTCGATAGACGAGGAAATAAAACAATGATTTATCTTGTTAGCTAAAATTATTCGGAATCGATAAATTGGAATTTCGTAAAAACAGTTGTATCTATGGATATTACTTATTTTTTTAATATAGCTCTTAATATTGAGGGAATATTTTTTAACAGAGGGATTTGGCTAACATATTTTATTTCACTGAAAGTAAGACAGGGTTTTAGGGATGGAGTAACAGTTTTCTCGACAGGTCAGTCTCCAGGTGGAAATGAAGTTTGTAGGGTAGAAGGCAAATGGGAGCTAGCAAGGCAGGGTTGGTTAAAAATTTGTGATTAGTTTTGCAAACAAATAAATGTTTTGGGAGAGACTTGCTTTGTTTCTTGAGGGTAGGTAAGCAGATGGACAGCTCTTGTGATGGACAAAGGTGCATTCTGAGCTGATGGTGGAGGGGCTCGGGGGAGAGGACACTGACGCCAAGGGGTTGTAGGCAGTCCTCGAGCTAGCCGAAATCGTGTTCTGGGCTGTAGGGGGTCGGGGGAGAGATATGCATATCACCAAAGACACTGTCTGAGAGAGGAGGGGTTGGCAGAGGGGGTGTAGCATTCTCTGCAGACAGGGCAGAGATCCTTCCACCTGCAGCTCAGAATCGCCATGTAAGTTTGATGACAAATCTCACCCTGGATACACGCGACAGCGGCTTCCGGCGTTCTGGTGGGGTCCTGTGTGATGATCGAAGGGCTAGCAGACCCATGGCCAGCGGGCTTCACATCTTGTTAAGCAATATTATATGCTCTGGGTTTAACTATTGTTTTAATATAAACATTTTTTATAACTTTTACTTTATCAGGGAAAAAATTTTGTGTGTTAAGCCTATATAGTGCGTCCATAATTGAAAAAATTTTTATAAGCATTTATTGTGTAAACCCCGTTTCTGAACACGGTCGACGAAAGTTCATAGAATTTTCATTTATTGTTGTGTTAAAAATTGCGGTGAATTTCCCGCACTTAACAGAAATTTGTGTTAACCTTATTCGGCTAGATGTAGTCTGTTATTTTTAATAATTTTTCTTCGAGGAAAATTTTGATTGCTTGTTAAAAGTGAATTATTCTTCTTCTTGCAATAGGGAAATTTATTTACAGCACTAAATAAAACCTCTGGATTACTCTTTAGAATAGTTGTGTGTGTTCAACTCTATTTTTGTTTAATTACTATTTCATATTCATTTTAAATGTTTCCTTCATTTAAGAGTTTTTTTCCATGATTTGAACTCGGCCACAAGCTGCACATCTCATTCAGCCAGCTATACAGACAGCGGTCATGCTCCACGTATGTAATCGTCCATACAAGTCTCCGCAAATCATATACTAACATTATTCATTCAGCAACATCACAGCCGGACAGACGTCTTTTGGGAGAGGTGCTTGTGCGATTTCATCAATCTAAAAAACAGGATAGCTGGGTTCCATAATTCGTTTAGTGATAGTCATGTACTTGTGTTTGTTTAATTAATTTCTAAATGCATATCTAATCAGACGGGCTAGATCTCATATCACAGAAATACATGCTATAAGTCATTCATTATTTGATCTCCTGAACCCAATGGACATGTATTAAAAACAGGTTAAGGTAAGTGTACAACTCTGAGGCGTCAAGTAGTGTAATTTTTAAGTGTTTTGTGATACCTGGTTATTGTGTTTGGGAAGACTGCTGTTTAATTTATATATTCATAGGGACATTTTTGCTTTGTTGTAGATCATTAATTAATTTCATACAGGACACTCACGTAGTTGTCATCGTTTAGTGAGTAAGCACTTGTCGACACCAGGAAACTCACGTAGTTGTGATTGTTCGAAATTTGTATTTCCATTAATTTCTCTCATGTGTAACATCACTGGTTTAATTGCATCCGGAAACAGTTGTTGTCATATATTTAATCGTTTACACTTAAGTTCTTCGGTTTGGCATTACTAATATACACAATGTTAATCATATCTTTCAAAGTAGTGTATCTCCCAACAGCATCTACAAGCAATATCACCTCCAAAAAACACATATGACACTCTTGCACAATACTCAACACATATATACCCCTTCCCCAACAAATCACACCTCATCGGGTATCATCGTCGTGCTGACAACATCTACCAGAGGTGCTCCCCACCCCAAAAAATAAGAAAAAATAAATAAAATACAACAAACTATACACTTATCATACAACAATCTTTGATCGATTAATTAAGTTAAATTTATTGGATCAATCAATCAAACTTTCATACCATTTTATCCGATCTAAGTTACCCGAAAAAAATCGACTGGGCTAAGATCGGATTAAGGATTAACGAAACTTTTTTGATCGGATTGAATTTTTGATCGGATAAAGATCGGATTAATCCAATCAATCAAATCAATTAACCAATTAATCAAAGCTGGCATACCTTTGTTTCAGATTGCCCCCCACCCCTGCTACTAATACGCAAGTCGTCATTCGAAAACGCCTTGTGAGTTTGGTCACCGAGATAACCTGTAATATAATATGGCCACGGCTGGACAGTATTTCATATACGTATTTCAATTACTCTGCAGTATTTTGTATAGTTCATCTTAGTACTGAAAGTACTTAGCATTTGGTTTTAGAATTACTCTTGATATATTTTTTCGTTCTGAATGTAAATACAAATACAAAATATTTACGAGGACGAAACAAGCGATTCATCTGATTTTCTGCCACATCAATTGAGATGTGCTACACGCACATTAAATCGTTTTAATTGAAGTGCAGCCTAATTTTTCCATCCCCTAAAAGGTGGATTTCACTCTATTAAGTTAATCCAAATTCCTACAGTTCATGAAACGCAAAAACATATTACCAGAATGTATTAAAAAATTCGGGTAGACCTGTCAGTTGAAGGAATCAGTCATATAGGTAATATTTGTAAGAATATGTTGAAATTATGAGACCAATTGAGCAGGAACTTGACTGCCTACAGTCCGAAGAAAATTATCTTTATGGTCAGTTGTTTCCAACTTAATTCTCATTGAAATATACGTCACTGGGTATTGTATAGAGAAATATGAACTACTGTGCTCAGATCTTGCAAAGCTTTTCAGATGCATTTATTGTAAGATTTAATGATTTTTCTATGCTATATCCAACAGTAAACGAAGACTTTAGGATTCATCTTTTTTTTTTTTTTTTTTTTTTTTAATGAGATGGCTTCCTCAAGACTTTAAATGACCAAGAGCGGAATAGAATACAGAACTTGTGCATTAATGCTGCTGGAAAAGAACATATGGCCTCCAGTCAAGTGTGAGTGAGTGAAGAGATTATGGCGGCTCTTAACAACGAGGTCTTGAGAACCGATTAGGGTGATGGAGGTGAGTATAGAACAGCGCCAGAATGAAGGGGCGGAGAAATGGGACATTGCCGAGAAAACTCGCCGACTAGCGGCGTCGTCCGGCACGATTCCCACATACGAAAAATCGGGAGTGACCCAGCCGGGGATTGAACTCGGTTCGTCTTAGTGGAAGGTGAGCAGGCTAACCGCTCAGCCACCATGGCTCAGGCGTCCAGTCAAGTTGGTACAAATATTTCCTTACAGAATGAAGATAATGATAAAGTGGGAAATTTATACGTCTCTTCCAGCCTAAATAATGAAATTGACAAGCATTCTAACATTGTTTTATAAATCGCGACGTGCGTTAAAAAAAGCAACATCCAAAATGATTCCCAATCATTGTCAAATAGTGAAGCTTTTCGTAAGTTATAATAATACCCTATGTTCTTCAGCATCTGTTGAAAGACTTTTGTCATTAGCTGGTTGCATCCTCAATTCTAGTAGTGTGTCACTGTCAGATAACATTTTTGACGAATTGGTTTTCTCAAAAGGTAATCACAAATTTAAGCAAAAGTGTAAAAACTACGAATCTTCGTTTATTACCTTACGCTGTATAGTTCAGTGTGAAATAGATGTGATTTAATCCAAGTAATGGAAATTTAATACATTACTGGAGACTGTTTTGTAAAATTTGATTAGTGTTTTTGGAATATATGTATTTGAAACACTATTTTGTATTTTGTATTTCAATTACTGTTTCGAGTGTATTTAGTATTTTGAAATACTTTCAGCACATTATTTTGTATCTTGAATTTCAATTACGATTTATTTATTAAGTATTTTGCCCAGCCGTGGACAGGGTACGGCCACAAAACACTCAGTAACACGAACGTGTAACAGCAGCCTAAATGGCGAACTACAGTTGCACACGCCAACAAAATAGCGTCACTGGCCAGAAACATGTCGAAGTGCCGTTCGCCAATCAGCGCCTGGTAACCTATCTTGTTAGCCGGGCACACCAGCATCTAGTATGGAGTGAGTCTTCCGCAGCAGGCAGTAGCAAACCAGACACAAGACACGTTTCCACAGCCTCGCGTGGCCAATCAGCGAGTTGTAACGGCCTTATCAAACCAACCGCCTCGCCATATCGTTCAGAGTTGAGAGGTTTCGGTCCGCACTTAACCACGAAAGTACGAGCGCCGACGAGTGTGAAATGGGGTGAAGCTGAAGCGGTGGAGGAATGCAAGGGAGGGGAAAACGGAAATATCCCTAGAAAACCCGCCGGTGAACAGCATTGTCCGTTAAGTTTCCCACGTGCGACTACCCTGGTGAGCCCGTCTGTGGCAGGTGAGTAGTCTGATTACTACATCACCGCGGCCCCACACGCAATTTCATCTCTGTTTAGTTATCTACTCTATGACGACATGGTCCCCTGTCAGTCCACAATGACAAAGTAAGTTTTCGTTTATAACTGTAACAAACGGTATCAAATTTTATAATTTTTACATGTACACGGGAATAATTCATGTTTTAAATATAGCAGTCTTAATTTTCCTATACGTAGGAACACACGAATTACGCGAAAGGATTTCACGAACATTTGTATTCCATAACACTTTAGCTCAGATCAAATTTAGTGACTGGTTGATCTAGATTTTACGCTTCTTAAGGGTCTACCCACGAATCAGAGACGTAGAATATCGGAGTAACTTAATTCTGATTGACCAGTCAACTAAGAAAATGTCTTCTCACAGACACACGCCGCCAATAAGCAAAAGGGACCTTCTGGTACGCTCGAAGGATATTGGAATCTAGCATGTGCGGAAATCTTTTCGCGAAATTCGGGTGTCCCTACCTATACGGTTACAATTACTTTAAATTAAGAGCCTACAATTTCTTCTCCGAGACCACGAAGCATCGTTGAACAAACATAGCGTGACTCTCCGTAACTGTGACCTCAATTTCAGAAGCGGATCCCAACGGTAGAAATTCATCGACTGTCCAATAACCCGGTGGATATCTGACAGGGTAGTTAGCGCCCAACTCGAAGCTGGGTCAATCGCGATAACAGTTTGCGAAGAGGGGATGGTGGCGACGGTGAGTGAGGGTTTTGTAGTTTCTTGCCGGGGGGGGGGGGATGTTAACCGCAGATGGGGGACATCTTGCTCCCGACTACACGCTGTCGTAGCCGCAAAATCGCATTACCTCCGCACAATTTGAGCGAGCTGTAGAGACAATACTATCCCGTATTATGTATTTGTGTAACTAGTTCCAGCTGAACTGAGCAGTTTTGGAAGGCTTAAATTAAAAAAAAAATTATTTACATTGTACTAGCCTCATGACTGCAATCCTAATGTGTTGGTCAAGTGCCTCTTGTCAAATGTTATCAAAATAAATACTGGCTGTTCACGATAACGTGTGCATTTTTAGAAGCCCTGCGTAAGATCCCCTTGTGTACTCATCGTTAGGATCCCCCGTTTTTTGCGAAAATATTTCAGGACAAATTGTGTTCCAAAACAAATTAGTTCAGAACCGTTTTGGCGATTGGATTATTTGAATTCTTACGCGTCTTATCTGCCTGCCCGCGAATAGCGGAGAAACTCGTGTAACAGACTCTCTTCACAGAAAGTCAAGCAGCCAATAGCCACATTAAATCTGCAAGTGTGCACATAGGACATCGAAGTCTAGCCTCCGCGTTAGCCTTTTGCGAAAAACAAGTGGCGCTACTTCTCGTGTATTCTTACCCAATATGCAAAATTAACTTTGTCAGTGGTCTAATCACAATATTTAGCGTCAGTCAAGGCAAACAGTATGGGTTAATCATTAGAAAAGTAAATACTTTACAAATTGGCTAATTCATACTCTTAATACAACAGAAATATAAAGAGCAAAATTAATCGGTTCAGTATTCGCAAATGTTTACGCTACATTTGAAATTCAATGTTAAGGTATGGAACTACTTTCCCGCCATTGTTACCAGCTTCACTGGGTACATCTCAGTCAGAGTGTCCGTTAAAATATAATGCAGGAAGGGGGGGGGGGGCAGTGACATTTTTCAAATGTTGGTTTTAAAAGTTCTCAATTAACTGTGAACATCTTATAAACACAATTACGCCAATTTACACTAGAGTGAATAAAAGAAAAAATAATCTTATGTAGCTTATTAAAACGCCACAATACGGTGCCCGTACACTATACGGTCAGCAATTTAATTTAATTCACTGGTTTTTAAATATTGTATATACATACATGCACAAATAGAACTATGTATATAAATAAATCAATTGTATACTGAATTCTGGTATCACCGGGCTTATGAACACCACTCAACCAAACACTCGAATGAGCTTGATAAACTGATAATCACTATTTATTCCGTTAGATATTGTGAAAGGGAGATGTATATTAGTACCCTTGAACATAGCGGGCCCTTAAAACCCATTAATCGGTACACCTGATGGGCTCTCTGTGAACAACTGAACAAAACACATGGCGAGAACAGTAAGTAATGGCTAGAGACCGTATCGTTTCACTGTACGATTTTGCAGCAGACTAGCGACGTTTCCGAATTCGTGATTTAGTCATTTAGGCTACTGGGAATTTAGGGTGTTGTAATTCGAACGACACTAAGCAGCGCTCCTGCCGTTCAGTTTAGGAACTGCGTTATTGCACTTTTCGGTATTTCTTTGTTAGTTAGGCAACGGAGGAAAAACAATGATTCACAGGAACATTCTGTCGTGAAATGATATAATATTTTTATTTACTCACTGTCTTAAGATAAAGCTCGATTTAAAAGTAAATTTAAAGAATTTACAGTTTTTGTTACAAAAACTGTATGTAACTTAATAGTTTTACTCGTACAAAGAAAACGGGTAACTAAAAATACTACTTATTTTTGATTTATCGTTATATTTTTCTTCTTTGTAATTCGAATTCATATAATTTGCGTTATAAAAGGCGCGAAGTAAGACGTATACAATAGCAGACACATTTTGCTGAGGCATCTGGGGACCTGGCATGCTTCTCCAGCACAGTAAATTTTGCCCCTAAACTCCAAAATATTTAGGTCCTAAATTTTGTTACGTAGTCGATTAGTAACCTAAATAGTGGGCTCGTTGCGGTTTCAGATACGGTATATAGGTGCATAAAAGTATACGTCAGTTACCTTTATGCTATGTTTAGGGATAAGAAAATTTCGCGAATTAATTTCAGGGCAAGATTGACTTCAAACGTATGTACACTGAAGTCACATTTGCTATTGGATCAGAATTTATAATGCACGCCCTATAAGACTCTGAGCCAATAGCAGACTTGCAAAGAAACAAGAAGCGAATCCCATACTACTAGGATTGTGATAACACTGCGGTAACAGCCAATGAACGAACATCTGTGGCTCGACTGTACAAAAGATTGTGGAGTCTAACCTACAGGTCATTGAACTCGCGAAATTTTCTCATCTCTAGCTATGTTTCATTGTACCTCCAACCATCCGACATGCCCTGAATCCGTGATACAGTCTGGACAAACAGTAAACAAACAGCACTCTGGTTGCTTCATTAGGTTTGGCTGAGTCTAGGGGACTGGGTTGTGGGTTCCGTGGCAGCGGCCAATGTAAACATGTGATCTGCTTGAAGGTTGTGTAGGCGTGTGGAGCCTTAGATTGTGCCGTTTATAACACAACATGACAGGATCTCCAGTAATGGTCGATCAAGTGTTCAGTTGTTCAAAAACACGTATAGATGTCTCGCGTTTACTTGCTGTTTGTAAGCTTTAATTTGCTGTGTAATTTCGCCGAGTCTTTAAAGTGTTGAGACTAGAGACGTGGAATTATTGTTACAGATCCGCTGCAAAAATGACGACTCCAAGCTGCGTTCACGTGAAATATACGCACGTATTGGGTAGGAATGTTTTCCAAAGTTTGTTTTCAAAATTACTCAATTAACCATAATCTCCTGTATGAGTTTAGAACAGTGACACAGAGTAGATAAAAAGGACAGAAACTAAATGGCGTGGCCATAGAATATGTATATATATATATGTATATATATATATATATATATATATATATATATATATATATATATATATAAGTGAAATGGTGAAATGGTTCCTTCAACGTGGGCGTATCCTTATGAAATCGGCAGGCGAACTAATATATTATCGCCTATGTCATTAATTTAATGTTACGGCAAACTCCATACAATTCAGTTAAATTCAGGCGATCTAACGTAACGACGGCAGCTCTCAAAGTGTTAATTTGTATGTGCCGAGGATTTAAGAGACTCGAAATTGCAAGTACGTTAACTTCACATAGATTCCAGATTATTTTTTACTAGTGTAGTATGACTGTTGTTTGCGTGATTACCCTTCTACGATCTTGAGCGAGTGATAAAAGTTTACCAAATCAAGAGCCCGAATTAATGCGTGGTAAGTCGAATTTATGGTAGCCAGCGAACAGGTGGCCCGTGCTCCAGTGTTAGGGTACCCTCAGGGGGTGTAAATTACGCTCCGGCAGAATCCGCTACGTGAATGAGCCGAGCAGAATTCAGTTTCTGCGATACTGACCATTCGTGATTCGTGGGCAGACAGATGAGATGCATAACAATTCGATTTATCCAATCACTAATGTGATTCTGAATTAAAGAGTTTTGGAACACTACTTGTCCTGAATCATTTCGCGAAAAAAACAGGTGCCTTTAAATACGACCCAACACGCAACGCGCAGTTTACTTTTCCGTTTGGTTTCGTTTTCTCATTGCTGACTATACCCTGATTGCCTCGCATGACGACAGAATTGCCTAATGATCTTATATATTAAACTCATCTACATTAAAGTAGCGCACTGTCTTAAAGAGTTAACATGACAATATGTTACAAAGTATTCTGTGTAAAATTTGCGATTTCTTGAAAGAAAAAAAACTAGTCAGTATCTTTTGTATACTCTATTGATTTCCATTTCCCTCATTCCATCCTTTTTTTCTCCATGAATGGTTTTTTTCAGTTTTGGAAATACTGCTTTTGTAAACTAAAATATAGTTCTATTAACATGTGAATAAGAAATCATATAAATTAATTAGTGTAATTATTATACACACAAACTTATACGTTAAGCGGAATGGGACCCTAAATAAATTTTCTGGGGGCTCAACAATAAAAGTTTTTCATTGGATAGTATAATATAGGCTTTTTACGGTAAAAATGAGCACTTTTTAAAGCCCATCTTAAAATCTACTTGTAAGCACATTGTTTATCCTTCCGCCATATGTAAAATCAACATTGCCATGGACCTGATCACTTTAATAATGCGTCGGTAAATGGTAACGGTAAAATTATTTTAAAATAAATAGTTTTCAAATTTTTAAATCCACACACTTGCATATATACATTCAAGCAGTCAGGGAGTAAAATTAATTACTGTAGTATTGGCAAATGTTTACCGGACACTTTTTAGTTCAACGTGGAGACATGGAACTACTCCCCCCCCCCCCCTCCCCCCCGACGAGGTTAAAAACACACGCATGTAGGGACAGCGACAATTTTCAAGGGTTGATTTCAAAAGTGTGCTCACTTTATCGTGACCAGCTTTATCACAGAGTACTTGAAAAATACAGAGTTTAAACAACCACTTATTCCACGAACTCCAGCCGCACACGCTAGCAAAATGGCGTCACCGGCCAGCAACGTTTTGGACCGTCGTTCGCAAACCAGTGCCCTTTGACATACTCGTCAATTGGTAGTCCATTCAACAGAGGATCATTCGCAGCACGCAGTGGCCAATCAGACATAATCAGGCCCTTTGCGCAGCCAATCGGAGAATTGATTCGCCCACATCACTTCGTCTCTGTGTAGGCAGATACTAACTGAAAAGATGAAATTATTACTAGCGCAAATATTTGAGATTTTGCTAATGCTTACACTTATGCGAATTCGTATACAAAAACACCAAAGAAAACACGCCAGTATTAAAAAACATTTACCCAATACTTCAAATCCTACTTTAATACCTAGAACTACTTTGTTGTCGTCGTTACCAACATTGCTGGGTGCATGTCAGTAATTGTGACTAGGGATAGGAACATTTCGCGAGTTCAACGACTTGTAGGCTAGACTCCACAGTCCGGTGTATACTCGAGTCTCAGCTGTGTGTTCATTGGTTGCTGCCCCAGAGAAACAGACCAGTCTTGCCCCACACCTGGCAGTATGGGATTCGCTACTTGTTTCCTTGAAGTCTGCTATTGTCTCAGGGGCGTCCGGGGAGTGTGTAATAAACTGTGATCCAATTGCAAAGGTGACTTCACTGTATATGTACTCGACGTCTATCTTGTCCCGAAATGAATTCGCGAGATTTTCCTGTCCCTAAATATTACGCAGGTAGGAACAGTGACGTTTTTCCCAGGTTGATTTTAAAAGTGTTGTATTATCGGTGAACAGCTTATAGTGAAATATACTTTGAAATTGCATTGTCTCTAATTGATTAACCTCGGGCGAGGTACAGCCCGCTGACCGCCAGGCGGGAAGAAAGGGTTGTTGACACCATCCACTCACCCCCTCCGTGGTGAAATATACGTGAACCCCCGCGGTGCGAGGGAGTGCATGGGGAATGTACGTAGTTAACGAAGTTAGATTTATCTTCCCTGGGGGTCCACCCCGGCGTAGAGTGCGCCCTAACGAGCCGCCAAGGGGAGGATGAGACCCCGAATTGGAAACCAATGCCCCGCCAGGGGTCGAAACCGTTGCGTCCAACTCCTGCGCCGGTAATTGATACCTGCCGGTCCTAATGAAATCTGAATCAACTGCAAAGAAGTTCAGAGTCCGAGCATTTGTAGGGACGGGAATATTTCACGAATCCACCCGATGAAAAGCTACATCAACTTTTTGAGTGCTGCCGATATATAGTCTATTCACGGTTACTTCCAACTTTTCTGAAGCCCTGCCAAAGTTATACTTCCAGAATTTTCGACCGACTCGTGCAAACAGAGCGTGACCAAGTATAAAATATTACACCAAACGGACAACCCACCGCGTTTGTGAGTACTCACTTCGATAATATTATGTTTGAGAATTATTTCGTACCTACTAGGTATTATCAATACGCCTATTTTCTCCCTGCTTCTACTCATGTTTATAATATATGAAACATAATTTACAGGTCAAACAGGATGTATAGGCTGCTCATGCTAAAGTGAGCACTTTTGATGCCCTAGTTACTTTTTCCTTTCAGCGATATGTTTTGCTTTAAGCATATTTTTAAATAAGAATTGCCTTGTAAGTAATAAACACAGCGTGTATATTCCACAGCACTCGATAGTTAACATATATGGCTAAAATTAAATATATTTACAGACTATTATTCCAAATGAGAAATCTTTAAGAAGTGCTCAGTTTACCGTAAATAGCGTATACAAGTCTAGTTTAAGCGAAACTCTTACTGTTATGTAACCAGAAGTATAAAACGCTTGTGAAAAGTGACATATCTAGTAAACAAATAAACACGTCTTTCATAGGGTGATTTTACAACGGTTTGGTTCTAAAAGTGCGAATAAATGGAGAATGGACAATAACATTAATGTCGCCTGTTAACCCATTTGTGTGGAGTTTCCAGTATAGGCTTTTCACGGTAAAGTGAGCACTTTTTAAAGCCCTCCCAATAGACTTTAACCACTGATAAATACATATTATTGCAGAATGCGGCATTAAATTTTGAGGCTGGTGAAATGTATACACTGTGTTTATTCGCCACATTGTAATGTTTATATTAAAAAGCAACAGTAAGATGGAAATAAGAGGAAAGGAAAAATTGAGAAGGGCCTTAAATAGTGCTCACTTTACCGTGAACAGCCTATAACATGGACATGATGCATTGTATACTTTTCTACGTAGTAAATAACATCTGATTGGGACACTTTCAACTCGTAAGTGTATTGGCAGGGAACCGGTTAGTAACGAAGCTTGTGCGGTGTAATAAGCGTATCCGGTGTTGTGAGAACCATGGCAATACAGAGACCAACGGAATTTACGGCAATGCAGTTGGGAATATAGATGAGTCACAGTTCTAGCTTGACTTAATTACCACTATGTGTGCACCGCACTCAAAGTGTTAATAAATATATGTGCATTTGCTTTCATTCTTCGGTTGGATGACGTTAGCCCTTTCGCTACCAGCTTCAAAAATTGTAAGCTTGTTTTTAAATCATTAAATACATGATCTGTAAATACGATGGAATGATCGCAGGAAAATTTGACTGACCCCCTATGTTCCAACGCACTGTACTCTGCGCACGTCAGAAAATTTTCTTTCGACTTCGGTTGTCATCTATAAATGAAGTTCCTGTCGTTTTTCTCTGGGCCAATGAGAGTTCTGACATTCCAGTACTGAACTATTCATGATTGGTAGATATGGTGATTTATCGTGGGAAAAGTTTGCTAGGATTCAACATACTGTACACATGTCCAACAGTTTTTCTATCCTTAATGGCTGCCTTGCATGTCTGAAGATACTGCCCCTTTTCACTGCATCATTGAGGATCCTGATACAATAAGGCAGAACGTTCGTAATTGGTCTGCAAATATCTCAGCCGAGTCAAAACCTTGTTAATCCAATCATGAAAGAATAAACTAGTTGGAGTGTTATAGAAGATATGTTGGCTCTAAATATTTTCGCGATTTTCCACCATCTATAATGATTGCTCTTCCAAATGCCAGGCAAAACTAAATATGCATCAATCAATCATAAAAGCATCAGTACACTACGGTGTTTCGGAAGATATGTTGGCCCAAAAAATTGTCGCTATTTTCCAGTATCTCCAACTTGTATCATATAGACTTCTTAACTGTACGGCTCATCTGACTTTTAGCAAAATAAACATGGGCCTACAGGAAAAAATTAGTCCCAACAAGAACGTTAATTTTGCGTTTCTAGACTGGTATGATAAGTTTACGAAAAAAAAAAAAAAAAGTTTCACTCCATTATTTACTGGTTAACCAGAAACAAAATTAATAACTGCATAAATAAATGTACCTAGGTAAAAGCATTCCACTATTATGCGCCAACGCCTCTACAATTTTTTTCCCCGTCTCCGGCAGCACGCGTGGTTATTGCCGCGATGCCACGTTGCCACATGTGTTGTAACGGCCGCTAGGGGGGTTACCGCAGCGCGGAGGCCTGTAACGAAACTGGCAACAGCGCCGCGCGGTGGTAATCCGTCACGGGCCCGTGCAACAGCAGTGGTAATTCGCGAAACGAACAACTTCCTGCGCCCAACCAGCGTCCTCACAAAACCCCGTAGAATGCATAATTAATTTTTTTTTTCAGTTGGCGTATGTACCGGCCTAATAGGCGATAAGGGACCCACAGATGCACAGTTCCGTAGTCTTTGTCATGAATTTCCGAATATATTCGTTTATTCGCGGCCGTGCTGAAGAACGCGCAAAATTGCTGGATACCCGGAGAAATTCGCGGATTCGATTAGTACCAGGTAATAATTTAACACTTTGGGTGCTGCTGACGTAATATTACTTCCCCAGCATTTTCCTTAAAGTTCGTTGTAAAGTAACATTGTGTCGGCAACAATCAATGTAAAAATTACTCAATTTAATATGAAGGATTATATATTATTATACGTAGGAAAGAACATTAAATTGGGGAATTTTCAACTCGATATTATATTTGCAGAGAGACAGCAAGTAATGACGGCTCTACAGTATAGTAAGCTTGTTCAGTGTTGTGGGAACCAATAGGACTGTTGTAAATTTAAATTACGGAGACCAACGGAACTGATGGTCACGCACAGTCGTGAATATAAGCGACTCATGTCTACTGTGTTTTAATTGTCAATAAGTCTGTACCACGCTGCAAATGTTAAAACGGGTGTAAAATTTCCTCTTTCTTTTTTATTGGCTCGACACGACAGAGAGTATCTACGCCGTTGTCCAACTGTCAGTTTTAGTTTACTAAATGGTCAAGAGTCCCGATTTAAGATACGGAAATGATGTCGTACCCTACTAGTTAGTTGAGTTATTTAGCTTTTAATATGCAATGAAACTTATTAAATACTAAAATAACAAGAGGCCGCGGTAGCTGAGCTGTTAGACCAGCTCGCCTCCCCAAAAGCGACTAATGTTTAATCCCCGGCTGGGTCACTCCCGGATTTTCGCAAGTGAGAATTGTGGATACCGTTTATCAGCGGATTTTCTCGGGGATCTCCCATTTCCCATGCCCTTGCATCCCCGGCGCTGCTCCTTCTTCACCTCATTTCGCACTCATCGGCTCTTCAGACCTCGTTGTTCCGAGCGGCGTAAACCCCTCGACTCCTACTAACTTAGAACACCAATAGCCACCATATATATTTTCAACCTGATGCGTAGGAGCACCTGTTCTTTGCGAAAAGATCTATGCACAGACGGGATTTCAACTTCTTACGTACTTTGCCTCTTGGCTGCGTGTCTGTGTGCGAAGACATTTTATACTCGAGTGGGCCAGTCATAATCAAGGTCCCCGACATTGGACCTCCGTAATTGGCTGGCAGACACCTAAGACACGTGCGAGTCCAATCACGATATTGGTTCTGAACTAACGTGTTTTGGAGTACAATTAGTCGTGGATTCTTTTAGCCAAAAACAGGTGACCTTACTGAAGCGGCAAAGACAAACCAAGCAGATGACTCCATATTGTACACGTACATATATATTTGATCAATTCTCTTACCTGACTGAATACATATATATTGAAGTAAATAACTCTGCACATGAATTTAATTTCAATGACAAATTGTGGAAGGTGATAGATATGGATGTGAAAGTCACCCAACCCGTTTTGTATATATGTATGTTCTCGTATAAATGTAGTTTATTTCTTATTTTATTAGTCTCATGTAATTGCCATGCCAGAATTTTATGCAAATTACAGTTTGGTCGATACATAATTACAGTCACGGGAAAGAAGTGTATATCAAAAAGGTACAGTTGGACGCTACTAAACTTATAATTTCTAAATTACTGAAATACTAACTCTAACTTGACTAGAGTGCTCCAATAATATACAAAAGTCACATGCCGTGCAAAGTGAGTAAAATCATTGCCGTTACTGGGCTCGGCAACAAACAAACGGCATTATGTCGGTAATGCCACTGGCAAGGGCTGGCATACTGCTATAGTTTCATAACATGCTGCTGCTTGCGCAGTCGAGCAACAAGAACTCTTTTCACGGGTTCTTTCGTTTGAGCTTGGGTTAGGTATTCTTCAGAACTTTCCACGCCAATAAATCTCTTCTTTTTCATCACGTTGAACTCAAGAGGTTATATACTCGTAGTTATAGCGTATTAAGAAAAATTTTCATGTCGCGTGGTTTTTCAATAACTGAAGCAGAGCGTACACCATTCTGTCTCTCCCAATTCATTTTTTCCTACGGTGTATTTTTCCTTTCAGTAAATTTCCTAAACTGTAAAGGAATTTATTAACCCATTTACCATACATCAAGTAGCAAACGTAGAAATACGACTTTACACTGTTGGAAACTTAAGTACACATTCGATTATTTCCAGTGGAACGAATTGGGGGAAGCTACCATTCGTATGGGAAAAATAATTTTACATTTATGCTTCCTCATTACGCGTTTGCAATGAAATGGTAAATTTGGGATAAATTTCTCAGTGCGTATCGTCACTGGGTAGTTACTTCCAGTCACCAACCAAAGTTTGCTGCCGACAGCTGAGGAACTATGCCAGTGGACGCTCTAACCACAAAGTAAATAATTTTACGGAAACGAAATAGCCAAAAGGCATTGCACTACATTCGTGCGCACTCACTTTAATAATATTTTGTATAAGAACTATTTTATTTTAGGCCTTACCTACAGTACTAATTTCTCCCTGTTTTTATTCATATTAATTAGTAATGAAACATTTTAATTTATGGGTGAAATATATATAAATGTTCAGTTTAACCAAAAACATGGTACTTTTAAAACGCTTGTTATACATGACATGTTTAGGAAATAACCAAGCACGTCGAAAAAAATACCTGCGTTAACGAAATTTCTCGAAAGAACTTCGTGCCCACAAAGTTTTCACGTGTAAGTAGAAGTCGGTCTATTAAATAGCCTTTCGATAAAAAAAAACGTAACATTCGAGTAACACTATTTTTATTGCAGCGCGTGTTTGATTCTACTGGCATGAGCGTAGTAAAGGATAGCTGTCTGGTACTATACCGAAGCTTATTGTTTCATACACACAACATAAAGGCGATTTTTGAAGTATGTATTTTTTTAAATAAAACCGATTTCAGAGATATTAAACAAATTTATTGGGAGCATTTGAATTCCTTCATTAGTCACTTTATACAAATTATTTCACAAACATCGTAGTTGTTTTAGTAAATATAATACACAGCGAGATTAGTATTATTTCACAACATCGTTCTAAACTCACTTATAAACGGCAACGGGTTGAAAGCAGCAAAAATGTTACGTCAAGTAGAGGTCGGATGTCACGCCTCCACGCGAAGAGCGACGCGCAGTGCCTCGACGCTGCCGACGGCCGCCCATTTGTATTACCGCCCAGTCGACACATTTATTCCCTCTCACTCTCTCCCCTTACCCCTCTGGGTGCCAACCTCACAGCGGCAGAAATATGTCTTTAATAACGGGAATGGCATTTTCTTATTGGTTGCGAGGCGGGGTCGGCGGGTCGGCGCCGGGACAGACGCCAACGCCTCACACCCACCCCTCCCTTCATCCTCGCAACCTCGCCGTTCACAATACCCTGCGTCCTCTTCCCGATGGCGCCTAATGGCTTCTTGAGATGTTCGCTCTGGAGATGAGAGGGCGCCTGTCTTCTGAGGGCGTCGCCCCCAGACCGCGATCGAACCACAATCCCCTAGACTGTTACATTGCAAAAAAAATAAATCTCCAATCGAAAGGATATTCACTTTTAAGGCCCGGTTTCACCCCTTTTGCAGTAATATTTCGTTTTCGCTTGGTAATTTCAGATTCAAAGTAATTACTGACAATATGCAATTATAGAGAATTTGCATTTTACGAGTTGTTTGATATTTTTGGGAGTAATTTCAATTGTGGGTTATTGTCTTGTAAATGTCAGGATCATGTTTATATTTCATCAGTAATTCCCTGCATTTTTGCAAGCAGGAAATAACACACTGTGAAAACTAGAGACGAGGGTGAGAGATTTGGGCGGCTCTTAACAACAACGTCTTGAAAACCGATGAGAGTGAATTGAGGTTGGAATGGAGCACCATCGGAATGCAATTGGGGGGGGGGGGCAACGGGAGATCCCCGAGAAAGCCCGTTGACTAGCGGCATCGTCCGGAGCGAATCGCAATTGCGGATATCCGGGATCGAACCGGGTTCGCCTTGGTGGGAGGCGAGCAGGCTAAGCACTCAGCCACTGCGGCACCGCGAAAACTAGATACAAGAGTATTAACTAGTATATTGTAAATTTTCTACGATCAAATATTTCAAATAATACCTCTTAAAAGTGAAACTATTACAAGAACGAAGAACTTCTGCATGATAGGTGCAGCCGAGACTTAAAGTGTACGCCTAGCTGGTGACTGAATGCCTTGCTTCATGTTTGAAACATTTTGACGGAACTTTTAAACACGTCCCCACTATGTTTGCCTACGAAAAGAAAACATGCACCATACGAGGACGGAATAATACTTTCAAGATATCGCGCATGCGATAAATATTATTTTGGAGCCCTTCAGCACCGTTATAAATGTCTTTTTCGTAGTGCTACGTGGACACGACGGAATCTACGATAGCAGCCGGTGAAAGTCTCCTTGGTATAAGGTGTTCACAGTAAAATGATCACTTTTGAAACTCTACTTAAGATCTACTTGTATGCGTGTTGTGTACTCTTCCACCTTAGGCTGTGTAATATTAACATTACCATGAGCCTCGTCAGTTCATTCATGTGTCAGTCAAGCGAAACTTTGGAATTATTATAAAAGTAAATATTATACAAAACTGGTAATTTTTACAATTCCGTGCATAAAAAAAAACAGAAAGTGAGAGAAATAATGTAAGACATCACAAATGGTTACCTAACACCATTTATTCGACTTTAAATTGTGGAACTTTTTTACATCCCTCATTACCAACTCCCATGTCACTCGGTGCATCCGTCAAAATACAGAACGTTCCGCGATTCAACCGACATACATCGGCAGCGTGTTATACAAATCGTTGGCAACAAAAAATGTCATACACACAAGTAAGCTATACAGCCCCATTTCAGAGTTACAGAGACGTAAATGCAACAAAAACACAAATTGGAATTACTGAATGTCTTTAATGAAACTGACTTCATTCATGTTGAATGTCTTACACGAGCTGTTCAAACTGAGCATCATCTGACCGTAAGCAGGCTGGGACACGTTGTAGCCTACCATGGCGTGTTGCCACTGCATGCCTGCAAGTTCATTTATAAGTTTATTAGTGGCGTCGGTTATCGCCTGTAGCAACTGGTATCGTGTGTTGGATCGCCATCCTCTATAAACCTTACTATTCAGGCAGTCACAGAATAAAAAGTCCAACGGGTAGAGGTCTGGAGAGCGCGTCGGCCATGGGATTGGCCTACCTCTTCCAGTCCACCTGCGCAGATACTCAGCTGCTGCACCACGCCTATTTCCCCCACAGTAACAGTAAACAAACACCATGTCTGCGTACTCTTCACGTGTAAACATTCCTGGCACTGTTGCACAACCACTCGCCTCAACACATTAACAAAGACTGGCCATGCTAGCCACAATAGCAATGTCTGCTTATGGTCAGATTGGGCACATTTTGAACAGCTTGTGAGGGACTTACAACATGAATATAGTCAATTGTATTAAAGATATTTAGTAATTCCAATTTTTATTTTATTGCATTTAAATCCCTGTAACTTTGAAATGGGGCTGCATAGCCAACTTATGTATATGACATGTTTTGTTGCCAATGGTCTGTATAAACACGCGCCGAAGTATGTCGGTTGAATCGCAGAACAACCTGTATATACAGGCAGGAACAGTGACTTTTTTCTATGGTTGATTTCAATAGTGCTCACCTTATCGTGAACAGCCTTTACCCCCAGGATGATAGGACACTGTACCCCAGTTCAGAGACTCACGCTTAGTGGCGCGATGGCGCACTTGCTGCTGCTAGATTATCACTATATGACCAGATAACAAAGCTCTTTGCAATCCAGTCACAAAGGTTATGCTTCAGAGTATCAGAATCCTCATTAACCAAATGAATAGAAGAGTAGCTTCATACAAGCATGACAGCCAGTACCGAAAGAAATGTGTCGGACACGTGTATGTATTGTATTTTGAAGAACCATCGTTTGTAGCAATAGTTATAATCCTCGTTGCTGCCATAATTCTTCAAAACATTTGGAGATGTATTCCTAGTACAGTTTAAAAAGGCATGTTTGGATGACTAGGAATTTCTTTTTATTTTACAGATAGTATTTTAGGTGGCCTTCTGGAAATCAAGGTCCCATTTCTCTTATGATATTGAATCATGGCTTACACTAGTCGCGGACAGCTTCTGTTATTACTAGTGGTGTTTTTGTACAAACAATGGCAGGGTGTGTGAAGGTTTCCATATCCCATGAGTACATTATAAACTGCTGTATGAGTTTGGAGCCATTTATTTATATGTAATTTAAGTGTTCATAAATTTTTTCTCAATGTAAGTTTTGTTGTCTTGTGTGTACTAAATATTTTTATCAATATGTACCACAGCAAATATTTTGAGAGTAAAATATTATGCACTGATAAACACTGCTACTAATTACATTTACTAACTATAAAATAAGCACACTTTGTTAATGAATACATGCTCAAGGTTATCACAGCTACTGTAAACAATTTTCGAATAAAATTTCCTAAATAAAAAAATTAAATCCATTGTGCCGTCAGCGCAAGGTAATTAATCTGGTTATAACGACTAAACGTGTTTACAGGCTATCTCTATTCTAATTAAATATATTGCAGCTCACATAATATTTAGTCTTGCAACTATATACAATTAATTGTAATACGTTCATCTATTTACTATTGTCTCGCTTAAGTCTGTTTTTCATTAACCAGCGAATTTCTCGTACACTCATTCTTCAGTGAACTTACTGCATATATTATATACTTTTAGATGGTGACTGCTGTGTCAGGAATGTGTTCAATGAAAGATAAACCAATAAAGTTATATCTCAGATATAATTGAAGCTAAATTCAGAAGTAAGAGCCAGAAAGTCTCACAGATTCATTTGAAAACTGACTGGACTTAAAATAAGTTACTTTTAATGGAGGTCACAGATTATTGTCACACATTTTAAATATAAGTTTATCTTTTATTTATGGTCTACGAAGTTAACTTGGTAACTGAACAAAAGTTAAAGTGCTGTACCGCTTGGAAAAATTAGCATATTTCTGTGACAAAGGATTTAAAAATTTTAAATTTTGAATCATAATCAGAATGTGACATTCAACACCACCTCAATATTAATTTTCCAACATGATTATAATGGTTCAAGGAGAGATTTGTAAAGTCTGTCTCAAATCACTGCAACAGAGAGCGTGATAATGTCGAGGTGTTGGCAATTTTCTATAGCATCACCTTCATTGGTGCAGAGGTAAGAAGGAATTGGATTCGGTGTATGGACGTCAAATATTTCTTAATAGTGTGTGGCCTTTTGGTCAGTATCATAGTGCAGAAATTAGGCCTTTCAAAGGTGCCCCATTTTAATGGCAATTTTCTCCTGCATAAATATTTTAGGTTTCGTTCCGAGGGGAAACAATTGTAATATAAATTGGAAAAATTATTAATTCTCGCCGACACCTAGGCATTAAATATAACTCAGATACAACAAGATATCTTGTTGATTTCTGAATTGCCCATAAACTAACTTTTGTGAAGGTTGCAGGCTATGGCAGCAACTGTTCAAAAAATAAATAAAAATTACCATTTGCTTTGCATTATTTAGACTATAATTCTGCGATACCGAATTATTATGGTTCCTTTTTGTATGTTAGTAAAACCTCTTCAGTATCACTGAGAGAAAGGCCAGCAAAATATTCGTTTGTGTAGGTTCAATAATATGTTTAGTTGTACCAACAAAATATTTTGTTGGATGAACGAAACTTGAAAAGAAACTAAATGAATTGTATTGATATACTTAACAAAATACATGTTTGAATAAACAAAAACTTTGTGTTGGGCCAAAATAAATTAAGACTCCCAACAAAATATTTTGTTGAATCAACTGTATATGTTTGTTTCACCACTAATTTTGATGTCATTGTTCGAAAATACATCTTAAGTGTTTGTTTGAATTTTTCGTGATAATTAGACTAGTTACAGTGCTTGTTAACGCATGTATCGATGCTCAATAATATCATAAACATCGTTATAAAATAAGTTCAACTCGAAACTGAAAAGGTAAAACTTTAAAACTTGAAATATTTATATGCGCACGTTGTCCAGTATTTTAAATGTACGTATTTAAAAATAACTTAATCTTCATCTCTGGTTACTTTAGCTGAGGTTGCTGTTGCGTAGAGCTCGAACGCAGATGATCTAAGTTATAATTTCGGTAGGGTTCTGGACTTTATGTTAACTGACGTACGTAGACCCAAACAAATCTTTGGTTGCACCTAACAAATTAGAACAGCAAAATAATTTGATTACAACAACAAAATATTCCATTGCCTCTACACAAACTATTAACACACTTGCCCAAACAAACTGTTTGATTCAACTAAACATTTTTTTCAGTGTAGGTCATGTGGTGAAAGATAAAAATGGTCATGCACGATTGGCTCTAGGGCCACCTGTTTTTCACGATTGGGTCTAGGGCCACCTGTTTTTTCCGAAAAGATTTACGCGGAGGCTAGACTTCAGTTTCCTATGTGCACATTTTCAGTTTTTATTTGATTATTGGCTGCTTGGCTTTATGTGTATACAGTTTGGTATGTGAGTAAGCCAATCAGAATTCAAATTTCTTCGATGCTGGCCATCCGTGAATCGCTGGTAGACAAGTACGATGCGTAACAATTCAAATGATCCAATCACGAAAGTGGTAATGAGCTAAACTGCATTGTAACACATAGAGTCCGAAAATTTTTTTCGTGAAAAACAGGTGTCCCTACCTATAGATAACACAGAACCTGCAGCTTTCTTCAAATTACCTCACTCAGCTGGATAAACGCTAGTAACATGTATGTTTTTAAGGATTTTTGTCAGGCCATAAGAGCCCATATTCGGTATTTCGTGAAGTATGTGAAATATTTATGTTGCAAACCAATTCGATATTATAACTGTTGTAACTATAGGCTCTTTGTGGCGGTTTAGGGTGTCTGGTAGGAATATATAACTTAGTTTTATATTATTTTGAGGATTGTCTGATCGATTAACCACGTCTCACTGCAGTTAACATATCGTCAGAAGTAATATCTCCAAGTTCAGTTTTTTTTACTTAAATTCCGAGCTATTTTTAATTCATAAATCCATTAAAAGGAAGAAAAAATGTTCACGAGGTTGATTTCCACTTAAGACAACTAGACTCCTTCCTTCTTCACGCGGCCTGAACGGTCTCGCTATTTATCTTTTAAAATATTGAGGCAGGTTGATATCCCTAACCTTAAAACAAACACTGACATCTGTGCTTAGTTGTGTGTTGTCCAGAAACACTAATTGTAGTTCAAAGGAACACGCTGTATAAAATACACAGGAAACGAAAGGGTAGCGGGCCCTAGACCTAAAACAAACACTGACATCTGTGCTTAGTTGTGTGTTGTCCAGAAACACTAATTGTAGTTCAAAGGAACACGCTGTATAAAATACACAGGAAACGAAAGGGTAGCGGGCCCTAGACCTAAAACAGTTTCTCCTAACTGTAGTGATTGTTGGTTAACCTTAACGAAGGAGCTACAACTGTAAGAAAAACGACTTATTATGTAGTGCCTACCAGCCTGCTGCCTCTTGTTGGTATCTATAGACTTTTTAAACCAATAATTTGAAGAACTTTTAGGTTAAAATATCGCAGGTCAAACTTTAACGACTGTAAGAAGAAAGGATTTTCCTGTCGTTAGTATAAGAAGAACCTACTTAGGTCGAGTGTCTGTACGTCTGACTTCAGGTCTACTGCCTGTAAGTGAAATAACTTTTACGCGAAGTGACAGCTAAAAATATTTCTGGGAGAAACGATTTCGTGTCTACTGCCGCTTTCCTCCAGTGAAAACATATTGAATAGCTTTTGTTTAAGTGCTTAGTCATTTTCTAAAACCATGTCCTTACACTGAACAGCCTGCAGGAGACGACCATCACGACCTTGGAGTTTCGCGTTTAAAGCTTCTTCTTCAAAAAAAAAAAGGATATAATTTCTGCATTATCCTTAAAATCAGATACATTTCCTCACTTATTCGCGGAATATTTTATATAACTTATAGAATTCAATGGGAAAACAACAAGAAAACTTACTTTACCATTAGAGAATGCTTCTACGCGACCATTATCAGTTAATATAGAACGGGCTATGAGCAGTAATTACTAATTAGTAATATGGAAAAATAATTTCATTAATGCTGCTGGAGTATCCGTTAATTAACTTTATGACGCTAATGTGAAAGCCGATGAACGCGTGATATTGCTAGCGAACCTAGGTACATTACGGCTATCACTTAATATAAAGGTAACCTAATGTAATAAAAGCTTTTTTATCATTGAACTAAAATCAGATACTTGTATTTTCACAGTGCGGAAACCATAAACAATATACAACTTTTGTGATTCTTCTTGCACTGTTCCAGGAATATCCCAAAACATTCAGATACCAAAAACTGTAATTTTTTTGATATTATGCATAAATAAAAAGTGTGAATTGCAATTATTTGCTCTGCTTTGTGCCGCATTCTTATATTTTTGTTGGTGGTGACAAATGAAATATTTGAGACTAGCCATGCAGTGCACAACAATCAGTTGTAATTATCATTTACTCTTTTCCACTTCGTTTATTTTTGCCGCTTGTTTCGATGTACCTCGTTAGATGTTAGATGTACCTCGTTAGATGTTAGATGGCTCGCAATATATTAACCATGCGTGTATGAGTACTGGCAGGTATAACGGTTCTTGCTACGCGCTAAAATAATGACGTATACACTCACATGGGCTTGAGAATAATTAAACAGTTTGGCATTCCACCACAGGGACATTTTGTGCTTTCTGCGAGGGTTAGCAACTCTGTATTTTAAACATAAATATTTTGTTTATTTGTTGGAAGAAATTTAACGCCATGTAGCATCCACATTTGGAGTGAATCTTTTCCCGCACGCAAAAAAAAAAAAAGCGTATTTTCAAGCTGAAAATACTTTTACGGAATGAATACAGCTGATATTATTAGTGCCATTTATCATGTGCTTTCGAACTCATTCGTAAATGTGCAATTCATGTAGCTAGTCGGTCAACTAGATTTTAAATGATTGATTACCCGTTGCTCGAAATACGTACTTTCCGCCAAATGACATTGGAAACGATTCTCTTCAAGAGGGAATAGTGATACAAAACCAGCTATATTAGAACAAATTGTGTGTTAGCTGGCGTAATAATGCACACTAACATTACTTCACTTAGCACACAGTCTGAATAAACATCAATGACATTGTACCACGCTGTTGCAATTCTAGTCGAACTTTTTTTTTTATTCGTATCTATCTGTAGTTAAATTTCACGTAACTACTGAAACAAAAGTACGAAACGTTCCGATCACTACATTTCTTTATGACAGGATATCGCTGTGTTTTCTAGTGAAACAATTGCTTTGAAGGAAATAACTTGCAATGCACGATGGAACGTTTTGAAGAAGAGATATATTATTTCCCAACTGCGTAGCTCAATATTTATGAAACTAGAAAGTAATGCGTATAAAAAGCTTCACTTGAAGGTACCGGAAAACATGTTTCGTGGCATGGGCATTTAAGTTTGGGGAAAGCATCAACATTGGCAGCAGAGGAGTAGTGTGCTATAAGGCTGTTCACATATCGCATTATGGGCACTCTTGTATACTGATGTTTACACATCGCTGGTCTCAGTATCTTTGTGCCACTATTAGACATCCATGTTACTGATTAACACACATCACTTAACAAATACAAAAATTTTGTTACAAATCGCAAATACCGTATCCGAGTTTGTGAGGAATAAATATTTTAATCGAAATAAAATAACTTAATTTAATTATTTTAATTTATAATCCTATAAAATACACACAGCTACTATTTACAGCTTTAAACTGTGTGTTCCTATTATCAACACATATTATTCTCATTGAGCGCTACATTCAATTCCAATTCTAATCACTGTCTTTATATCAGTCACAGTCACTAAATTAACGCTTATTTATACACATATTCAATCTAACTTTCTATTGCCATCATTCTAAATGTCTGTCACTCACGCATGCAGTTCAATAATATTGTCCGCCAGTTTCACCTTCACTGTACCGATGCTCGCAGTCCGCGAACTTCTCACTCGCTGATCACTGTCGTCGCCGCTCGTCGTTTCGATGCCTTGGCAGACTTGGCACATAAGCCTTAAGGAGCACGGTGGTTGAGCGGTTAGCCTGCACGACCCTCACCAAGGCAAACCAGGTTTAAACCCCGGTCGGGTCACTCCCGGATTTTTGCATGTGGGAATCGTGCCGGACGATGCCCCTGGCCGGCGGGTTTTCTCTGAGATCTCCTGTTTCCCCAACCCTTTCATTCCGGCGCTGCTCCATACTCACCTCACTTCACACTCATCGGCTCTCAATATGAGGATAACTTCATGAAAATCTACGTGATTTTGTCTCTGACTTGCCCCCCCCCCCCCTTTTTTTGCCATTTTTTTCAGCCAAAATTCAACTGCGCAACATATGACGTTCGTTACCTACACGTACGCAAAAGTACTAGAAGTGAAAATATGGACACAAATTTATATGATTACTTTAATTTTACTTACAAACTAAATATTCGCAAACCTGTGTACTGCACACTGGTGATGTTTTGGCCCGGCGCAGCCGAAATAAACTTTTCATGCCACTTGGTAATGAATGATGCACGGCCGCAACAAGTAGCAGCATGGCGCTCAGAACAACTGAGGCCTGTATTTCACGCACCCGCATCGTGCCTGCCAGGCGCGCTGGCATCACACCTCCCAACCAGGCACGGGTGCATCATCACCTGCGCGGAAAGTCAGCGTGCAGTTCAAACTGACGAGCGTATGATGCAATGTCTCCCTTATTTGGACATTTTTGCAGAAAAATGCTATGATTAGTAGTTCATTTCTAAGATCCCTCTACTGCAGATTGAACTTTGATTTTACCCACTGCTAAATTATAACGATCACAGCTCCATATTTGGTCAACTACACGATTATTGGGTGTTGTATTTGAAGGGTTAAATAACGTAATATCATTGGAGTTTGAATAATGTTCATCCCTCTCACAGTTAATTGAATTGAGATTTTATAAATACTGTAGACAAATGTTCGTTCGAGGTCAGACGATCGGCCTCGAGGGAGCATACATCACCATTAGTAATGTAATTTGAAAATTTATCTTTCTACAAAATATTAGGCTCTTCAAGCAGCAGGTCATGACGTCACTTTGATACAAGGCTAGGTGTCCAAATGGACGAAAATTTTCCAAGTATAAATTACACTTGCAAATATAATTCTGATTGGAATCTGAAACGGAAGACTTAAAGTTTCCAAGTATGTTTTCTAGGCAGTCATCTGGGTGTAGAAACCTGAAGTTTTTCAAATTGTATTTTCTCCTCTAAAGTTAAGGATCTCTTCTTGCGAGCAGTTGCTTTGGTCAATGGATGAGGGGATAAAATTAATGTTTCTTAAAGTATTCGAATAAATTGCAGGCAAGTCAGCTCAGCCTGGCATTTTTAAAATCTTTTAAATATGTTTCACTGATGTCATATTTTTATTAGGAGACCCAACCTATGACCTTTTTGTTTGGACTATCACAGGGCTAGAACAGTTAACATGTTTAAAAAGTTGGTTATCATACTAAGACTGAAAAAAAATATTGCATAGATATATGAAGGTAACAATGAAATTATGTGAAATAACTCAACCTTGAAGCGACTGCGGTCCCATTTAATATTTCTCTATCCACTTAGCCACTGCAGCCCATTTTACATAGTTTTATCCACTGAGCCATCAAGGCCGCACTTGGAATCGCTCTATCCACTGAGCCACTAAGGTCTCAATTGATATTGTTCTATCCACTGAGCCACTGCGACCTCACTTGGAATATCTTTATCCAATGAGCTGCTAAGGCCCAATTTTATATGTATATATATATATGTATATACTGTTCTAGCCCTGTGATAGTCCAAACAAAAAGGTCATAGGTTGGGTCTCCTAATAAAAATATGACATCAGTGAAACATATTTAAAAGATTTTATGTATATGTATATATATATATATATATAAATTAATATATATCCACTTGGCCACTGGGGCCCCACATTCATATTGTTCTATTCACTAAGCCACTGTGGCCCCACTTAACGTAGTTCTATCCACTGAGCTACTAAAGCCCCACTTGGAATCGGTCTATCCACTGAGCCACTAAAACCCCACTTGGAATCGCTCTATCCACTGAGCAACTGTGGCCACACTTAATTAACTCAACATTGATGCGAGACATTTAAAGTAAACAAAAATGATATTCCATTACCTTCATATCTCTATGAAATATACTGTATGCATTAATACAAAACTTTTCATAGGGAAAAAGTAATTAAAAAATTGCAGACCTTAGTGGCTCAGTGGATAGAGCGATTCCAAGTGCGGCCTTGATGGCTCAGTGGATAAAACTATGTAAAATGGGCTGCAGTGGCTAAGTGGATAGAGAAATATTAAATGGGACCGCAGTCGCTTCAAGGTTGAGTTATTTCACATAATTTCATTGTTACCTTCATATATCTATGCAATATTTTTTTTCAGTCTTAGTATGATAACCAACTTTTAAACATGTTAACTGTTCTAGCCCCTGTGATAGTCCAAACAAAAAGGTCATAGGTTGGGTCTCCTAATAAAAATATGACATCAGTGAAACATATTTAAAAGATTTTATGTATATGTATATATATATATATATATAAATTAATATATATCCACTTGGCCACTGGGGCCCCACTTCATATTGTTCTATTCACTAAGCCACTGTGGCCCCACTTAACGTAGTTCTATCCACTGAGCTACTAAAGCCCCACTTGGAATCGGTCTATCCACTGAGCCACTAAAACCCCACTTGGAATCGCTCTATCCACTGAGCAACTGTGGCCACACTTAATTAACTCAACATTGATGCGAGACATTTAAAGTAAACAAAAATGATATTCCATTACCTTCATATCTCTATGAAATATACTGTATGCATTAATACAAAACTTTTCATAGGGAAAAAGTAATTAAAAAATAAGTTTTTCGGGTAAAAGGTAATGATTGCGTAATCTGATCTTGCTGAAATTCGAACATGGCCTGTATTTCACCCTGAGGATTCGCTCTGCAAAATTCGAAGAATTTGTGTTGAGTTTCAAGGGACTTCGAGGTATTCAAGACAGACAGACAGGCAGGCAGACAGACAGAGATAGTCTACTTATTATATACGATAAAGGTGAAAGGAATAGCAAAATTACGTGTGACATTGACTATGAAACATGATTGCAAGTTGAAATGGCATTTTCAAAATATGTTGTTTACCATACACATGTAAGTTGAATCAAATGGAAATAATTTGAATCCAAGTTATGTTTTTCATGGAATTTGGTTGGTCGGTTAGCCAGAGTATGAACTGTCGCTTTCAAAAGAAATTATATAATTTCCATGTTGGACATTTCCTGGTCATATAAAGGCGTTATTTTTGGTTGGCTTTTAGATTGCTTGGTAGCCAGTATTTAAACATTGCTGAGTCATAGATGTCGCCTTTTACTATGCATTTAGTAAAATTTAGATTGACTTGGATTTTTAACCAAATATTTTATACTAGTAGGGTTCTTTAAGAATATATGTACCTGAATTATTCCAATAATTGAAATGTAGTATGAAATTGCTGCATTATGGCATAAAATATATTTGAGGTTATTTTTTCCTAAGAGTTTTTGTAAAGATATACACATATATCAATTTTTTTATTACTCCCTGAAAATGTTTAAAGGAAATGATAATGTTTAAAGTAAAGGGCGATGTTTGCTGAAAACCAGAAGAATAAGTTCAATCAAATAAAATAAAGTTTTTCCATACGTCATGTTTTGAACTTTTCACATACTAATGTTACTCCTGCCCTACTTAGGAAAACTTCTATTTTCGGCATTTTTACCATGGTTCTTTAGTGCCCAGATCTTTTGGGATTGGGGTAATTCCATCCTTGCTACGTCCTTGGGTCAAGGACGTAGCAAGGGTCTGAGTGACTGCGCACTCTGTTACTTTTCTAAGTGGCGTGTTTTGGTGTTGTTTTGAGGGATGTAACATAAAGAATGGGGCGTTGAACCAGTATCAGCAAATAATTTTCAATGGATATTAGGGAAGAGATCGTTAGGACTATTTCTGTGCGTGTTGCTAATTTGCATGATGTCTGCAGTAACAGATTGGATACAATGACTGTCCAAGTCTTTACTTCTTCTGATGTTGTCGGACGCGGGAGTCGAGGTGGAGGAGAGCGAGGCAATACACGATCTTCGTGTTAAGGTGCGGTCCGTGGTACGGAAGGATGTAGGCAAGGAGGCCAGTGCAGGTAACACGGTGGTGCTTGGTCAGCCAATCCCAGTTTTTTAATTAATTAAACTTGTGCCACCAGAATTGAAAGCAAAGATTGGTAATTTTTCTTTTCGGATCTTGCCTGGTCTCAGTTACGACCTTATGCTTGGAGTTGATTTATTTGGGAAAACCCATCTCTGCTGAATGCATCCCAGAAAAAATTAACATTTACTTTCTGCCCTTTCCAACCCATTGAACTAATATCTAATAAATTCGCCACTATTGATATTTCTGTAAAATATTTTCACTTCAAGGATAATAGCAAATGAAGTCAACTAAAACATATACAGAGGGATTTTTCCGATGTTATTACCCATAAATTAAGACACTATAGTAAACAGCCTATTATGTTGAAGCTTAAGGATCAGGACACTGCATCCTCGGTGCCATATCGGGTGGCACCCACGAAAATGAAAATTTACAAAAATTGAGAACTGGAGCAGGAAGATATAGTGGAGATATTTGAAAGTAATGTTTTTAGTCCCGCCTTTTTCTCCCAACGAAAACACCAGGGTAATTTAGAGTATTTGTGACTATTGGAATGCCAATAATAAGATCTTTGTAGACACTTAATAACCCATTGCCAACCATAGAAAGTGTATTCCCGCATGTAGGAAAGGCCAGATAATTCTCTGCATTCGATCTTAATTCTGCCTTCTGACAGTGTGATTTGCACACTGAGTCACGCGGGATATTGGTATTTGCTACTCCATGAGAACAGTATCAGTGGAAGCGACTTCCAATGGGAGTAAATTGTGGACCTCAAGCCATGTCGCGTGTGTTATTTCAAGTGTTAGGGAAGTATCAATGTGAGTTTTGTTTACCTATATAGACGATGTATGAGTATATAGCAAAACCTTCCATGACCGCCTAGAATATTTGAGACTTTTTCTTACAGCTTTGAGGAAATCGGGTTTAACTGTCAATCCAGATAAAGTGACATGGGTGAAGACTTATGTCAGATATCTTGGTTTTGTCATCTCTGAAGGGACCATTGGACCCCGAAAAGATCCGACATGTAGTTAATTTTAATGTCCCCAAAAATTCACGCTGCGTGCTTAGGTTCCTCAGCTTAGTGGGTTTTTACCCAAAGTTCATTCCCGATTTCGCTGAAATAGATGAACCGCTAAATGCATTCAAGATAAAAGTGGTTGACTTTAATTGGGGGGGAGCGCAAAGGCATGCATTCTGCCTACTTAAGGAGAAGATCTCCACTCCTCCAGTTTTGCAGTTGCCACACTTCCACCAGCGCTTGATCTTATAAGTAGACGCGAGTTGGAAGGCATTAGGGGTAGTGTTGTGCCAGCAGTTGAATGGCGGTCTTGCACCAGTTTCATATGCTAGTCGCTTATTAAGCCCTGCGAATTGACAATATTCTGCTTATGAAAAAGAAGTCCTTGCTGCAATGTATTGCATGGAAATATATAAGGATTATCTGAAAAGTGCGGAATTCACCTTGCACACTGACAGTCAAGCATTAAGTTGGTTTTTGTCCACAAAGGAGTCAACAACGGGGTAGCTGATGCTCTATCCCGTATATTTGATCCAGATGAATTTTGTGTTGAGGCCTCAGAGCCTGTTAAGTGTAAAGCCGGCTGGAGTGTTTCCTCCTGTGATTTCTAGTGTTAATATTAATGTTTCCTGTGGTTCTTTCGTAATTTCTAGTGCTTATGTTGATTCTGGTAGTCAAACTGAAATTTGTAGTGATAGTGTATATTATATTGTGCCCTCTAGTTGGATGTTTGAATCCAGAGTCGGTTGTAACGTGTCTGTGCAAACTACTCAAGCAGGCGATCTTTGTGAATGTGGGGTTGTGATATCTAAGAGTAGTGAAGGACGTTGTAAAGGGGAACATTTGAAGGTTCTCTACGGTTTCCCTCAAACTTATGTGAGTTTACAGCATCACCAGAAGAGTGATCCTGAGTGTATACAGATTAAGGCTGATTGATGCGCGAAAAGGGGGGAAATATGAGGTTAGGAAAGGACTTATAGGACATATTGTAACATAAACTTTTGCAATTTCTGAAACCATTATTATAATCTACCTATATTTTTACTAGTTCTGCACTGTCAATGTCAAACACCATAATTTACATACGTTTTCACATATGTTTCATTTTATTTATTTTATTTATTTTCATATGTTTAGGATTTTGACTAATTACATGTTAGAATGGCAATAATTTAGGTTTAAATTCCTTATATAACTAGATTTTATTTTTGTTTGTATTTTAATTAATAATTCAATATTTTCATTTATTTTCTTGGTCTTACATTAGTGTTATTCTTTCAGGGAATTTATTTTGTTATTTTTATTACCTTATACGAGACCTGTAACTCTTTGGCATAGGGAATTAGGCCGTTAAGAGTGTGTCAGATTAATTGTTTGAGTAGGAAGTCGTCCGATTGCCTGGGAGGTTAGAATCCTGCACCCCCATTGGCTAGCATGATAGAGTAGGGCTAGGCGGGTAATTTCAGTTAGGAGATCGCTCTCTCTGCCGCCATCTTTCAAAGGGTTAAGACCTAATTCAGGACGTACATTCAGAAGTTGGACGTAGCATAGGTTTTTTTGGGCAGTATATTGTGGTGTTTTAGTTTCTACAGCTTGCTTAATTAATATTGTTTTGTTTCTACTTATAGAAGTGTGCAGTGAGCCCCTCCGTATTGTAAGCAGCTGTTTAGGAGTTTAAGTAAGTTAGTTAGACGCTATGACGTTCCGTGAGCTGAAAGCCACATTAAGAAACACCTTAAATCTATGAAGTCTGAATACTACTCTACATTTTCCTGAGATCCCGTCCTGCTTTCTACTATAAATGGTATTATCTTACAAGTAAACTATTTCTCTACACTACTAGTTTTTCTACGAGCTTTGTCTACACGTCGTATAGGCCTAAGAGAGCGACCATTTGTAATAGAACATTCTAAACAACGCCATATTGGTACGGAATTTTTAACAGCTAAGAACCAGCATATTTAACCATAATTTAACCTGAGAGACATAGTTTTTATTGTTCTACCACTAAGCTGAGGCAAGTTTAATTTTCAAGTAATAATTACAGATGTTTTCATTCTGTGATTTTTTTTGAAGTGATAAACTGGCACGTCAGGCTAGTTTATGTTTTTTTTTTTTTTAATAAGGGTATTGTTAACGACCGTTATGTCTGACCACTTCCTATCGGCAGTGCTGGTTTGAATGTCTTTCATAAACCCTTTGCTATTCCCATTCAGGATTTTTAATTAATTTCATTTACAGCCAGCACACATACAATTAAATTAAAGAAACCTAATTTGAAATAAAATAATTTGGCTAGAAACTTTATGTAACCTGTCATCTTTTCCTATTTGTATAACTAATTGTTTTCACTTCCTCGCCTTCACTGATAACCCAGTTCTGCATAATATCTGTATCTCCTTATGGAAAGTAAGTTGCATAATTTGCAGTGTGTGACAAATGGTCACTGATTCAAGTAATTGGGGTAAACTAAGATGAGTGTTCTTCGCATCGAACGTCTGGTTCTCGAGCCTGCAAGGGGCAGGCAGACGTTTTCCTCAGGGGAGAAATATTCTACTATCACACTGCTCAGTTGTAATAAATTTTGCCAACAATATACCTAACCTATAACACAATATCAACACATGCTTTTATTTCACACTGTTTTATAAGCCTATGAGAGCGTATGGTTTTGCAAAAAGCTCAATAGTACACTGCCGTTATTCCACACGTTGTCACGTATTTTATATTCAGTGCTACATGGTAATATCTTGTCTGCTCGTATTATATGTTAGTACTATTTGGAATAGGCCTACAGCACGAGCAGCAGATACATATGGCAGGGCACTTGGCATTGTGTGATGCATGTACTGCAGGCAAGATTCGTGTACGTTTTTCACTAAGCTGATGTGCATAAACTATAGTAATAATTTGGCTATAATGACACAGGGAAAGAAGACGGCTTAGTGTTAATTTATTATGTGAATGTATGTTTACACTTCAATGTGGATCCTAAAACCTTTTCGATTTACGTTTTTTGTTCCCACGGCTTTATGTGGCCAACTTTTCCAGTACTATCATACTACATATTTAAGGGGTCACTGGGACAGGACTAGAATGTATCCCGAATAAAGAGATGTTCTTTTGGCCCGGCATGATCAAGGAAATCGAAGATCTTGTTAGCGATGGTCTTGACTGTCAAAAGACAAAACCCTGTAATGCGAAATTTGTTAGTCCCTATAGTGCCAAGGTTGCTACTTTTCCACAGGAACGAGTATATCTAGATGTTTTTGGTCCTTTACTATGCACCACTGCTGGGTTTTCATCGATTCTTGTAGCAGTAGACAGTTTTAGTAAGTTAGTGTTTTTTTCCCCTCTAAGATCTATGAAATCAGTAGAAATCTGTAAAATTCTCAGTCAACGGATGTTTCCTGTATTTGGATCACCCATGAGCCTGGGAGTGAAGTTGGTGTAGACCACCCCTTACTACCCCAAGTCTAATTTAGTAGAAAGATATAATCGAAACCTCAAGAGAGCTTTGAGAGCTTTTCAGACAGGCTCACATAAAGAATGGGATCTGGTATTATATCAACTTTCGTTAACCTTTAACAAAGTTACCAGTGATGCTACACATAATGTTCCAGCTGGGGTTTTCTTTGGAAGGAGTTTGTTTCATCCTCTTATTCATGCATGGGACTTGCATTGTTTCTGTTAGGAGGCTGCCAACAAAAGAGAGTTGGAAAAAGTGTGGGCTGAGGCCACTCAAAATTTGTGACAGTATAATACTAAACTGACTGCTAGGAAAGTATATGTTGATGGTACTGTATATTTACAGGTGAGGGATGAGTAATGGTGGAGGGGCGTTATCTTAGTAGTAAGGCAACACATTTTAGTGCTAAGCTCGTCCCGAAATACCGAGGACCATTTCGTGTGTTGCGATTTCTTGCTCCCATTACTGTGGTCTTCGAGGACATAGCTCATGCAGGGGTAGTAGTTAAGTGTCACGTGACATAATTAAAAATGTGTACTTCCCACTAGGTTGGAGGACTTAGAAATTTTGGCAACAACTGCTGCGGTATATTTGCTGATAAAGTCTTTTTAGGTGTAAGAGTGCTGTAATGTATTATTTAATGATTTTCCTGTATTTTATTAGGGTTATGTATTGTATTTCTTAAATTTTTATGTCAGTTTTGGGACGCTCCCTCGGGGCTGACACTGACCATTTGTAGGTTATAAGAGAGTTTTGTATTTATATTGATGTGTACTTTATTCTTCAAATGAAATTGTAAGGATGGGATTTTAATCCATTTTGTATTTGTAAGATATTGTCTTAATTTATGGACACCTCTCCCTCCTGGATGCTTGTCAGATTTTGGGATGATCCCTTGAGGACTCGCAATTTATTTTTCATCAGAGCTGAGGAGGTGCTCTAGTTTTTGTCTGGAGATAATGGATAAGATGCTTGTGCAAGTGTTATAGTTTGTTCCGGTGGAGTCTGGGATGTTCCTGCAGCTAGGGATCGACCTCTGCATGGGCGTGGCGGATGAAGAGTAGATGTTGGAGACTACTTCGAGGCTGGCCACCGCGTCTTGGGTTCCTGAAGTTTCATCTCACTGCCAGTGTTCTTCAAAGAGGGGGGATAAGACAACTGCATGCAAATCTACTTAATTTTATTGACTCTGGCTAGCTCCCCCTCCCTCCAAATTCAACTGCACAACATATTAAGTTCGTTACCTACAGACACCCAAAAGTACTGAAAGTGAAAATATGTACACAAATTTATATGATTACTTTGGTTATACTTACAAACTACATATTCGCACACATGTGTACTGCACACTGGTGATGTTTTGGCCCGGTGTTGCAGAAATAATATTTTCTTGATAATGAAGAATGCACGGCTGGCGTCGGTGTAACAAGTAGCAGCATGGCGCTCGGAACAACTGAGGCATGTAGTTCACACACCCGCTTCGCATATGCGTGGAGCGCTGACATAGTCACTACCCACCAGGTGGGGGTGCATCATCACCTGCATGGAATGTCAGCACAAAGTTCAAACTGACGACCGTGTGATGCAGTCTCTCCCTTATTTGGACTTTTTGTAGAAAAATGCTGGGATTGGTAGTTCATTTTAAGATCCCTCTATTGCAGATTTAACTTTGATTTTCCCCACTACCAAGTCATAATGATAACTCCATATTTGTTCAACTATGCTCTGATTGGCTATTGTATTTAAAGGGTTAAATAATATAATATCATTGGAGTTTGAATATTGTTCATCCCTCCAATAGTTAATTGAAATGAGATTGTATAAATACTGTGGAAAAATGTTCATTTGAGGTCAGGCGATCGGCCTGGAGGGAGCATCCGTCGCCATAAGTTATGTAACTTGAAGATTTATCTTTCTACAAAACGTTAGGCTCTTCAAGCAGTAGGTCATGTTGTCAAATTGACGTAAGACTAGATGCATAAACAGGCAGAGATTTCCCAAGTATGAATTCTGCTTGCAAATGTAATTCTGATTGGAATTTGAGAAGGACGATTTTAAGTTTTCAAGGTTGTTTTCTAGGCAGTTGTCTGGGTGTAAAAACCTGAAGTTTTTTAAATTGTAATTTCTTCTCGAAAGTTAAGACTCTCCACTTGCGAGCAGTTGCTTTGGCCAATGGACGAGGGGATAAAATTAATGTTTTACAATGTACTCGATTAAATGGTAGGCAAGTCAACTCAGCCTGGAGTTTTTAAAATCTTTCAAATATGTTTTACTGTTGCCATATTTTTATAAATGTGCAAGGAATAGCAAGATTTTGTATTATATTAACTATGAAAATTGATTGCAAGTTGAAATGGCATTTTCGAAATGGGTTGTTTGCCCTACACATGTAAGTTCGGTCAAATGGAAATAATTTGAATCCAAGTTATGTTTTTCATGGCCTTTGTTTGGTCGGTTAGCCAGAGTATGAATTGTCACTTTGAAAAGAAATTATTTAATTTCGATTTTGAAAATTTTTCTGGTAATATAAAGGCTTTATTTTATACTGTCTTTTGGATTGCTTGGTAGCCAGTATTCATACATTGCTGAGTCATAAATGTTGCCTTTTACTAAGTTTTTAGCGAAATTTATATTGGCTTGGATTTTTAACCAAATAATTTATATTGGTATAGTTCTTTGAAAATATATAAACCTGAATTATTCCAATAATTGAAAAGTAGTATGAAATTGCTGCATTATGGCAGCATATTTCGTAAGAGTTTTTGTAAAGATATACGCATATATCAAATGTTTGTATTAGTCCCTAAAAGTGTTGAAAGGAAATGACAAAAGTAAAGGGTGATGTTAGCTGAAAACCAGAAGAATAAGTTGAATTCTTTATGGAAAGTTTTTCCTTGCTACATATTTTGAACTTTTCACATACTAATGATACTCCTGCCCTACTTAGGAAAACTGATATTTTTGAAATTTTTGCCATGGTTCTTTAGCACTTCAATCTTTTGGGATTGGGGTAATTCCATCCTTGCTACGTCCTTGGGTCAAAGACGCCGCAAGGGTGTGAATATCTTCACCCACTTATTCACTCACGCTTAAGACTTACAAGGCTTCAGATTCCATACTGTAAACTCGGAGGACCGCTGCAGTTATTTAGGCCCACTGGCCCGGTCCAAACCGTTCCCCGAAATTCGAGACACGCTGAGGGAGGGTGGGGGCAATGACCAGTACATTGTTGAAACGATAAGCCAGGACATTTGATCTCCAATGACAGGGGCGGCACGAGCCCTGATAGGTTTATCGTGGCACGCGTGGCAGCCTCCCCTTTGTAAATCACCGCGTACTTCTCGGGTTACGAGTGATGCTCTTGGCACACCGCGCCTCACATGCTCGAGTGGGAGGACACAAAAAAAGACACAGTGTAGCAGCATGTAACAATGTAAAGCTCGTACATTTACTTTTAATAATCATTATAATTAGAGACGATGGCTACAGATGATGGAAAATCGCGGAAATTATTTGAGCCAACTTATCTTCTATAACACTCTAACAAGTTTATTACTTCATGATTGGATGAATATGGTTTTGACTCGACTAAGTTGTTTGCGGACCAATCACGAACGTTCTGCCTTATAGTACGGAAATTCTCATTGGCCCAATGAAAAGGGGTAGTCGCTTCATATATGCATGCCAGCCAATTAGGAAATTTTCCCGCGATGAAGTATCATCTTTAACGACGGCTTATCGCAGGAATAGTTGATTTTTCCTAGCACTCACCGTACTGTAGTATTATATATGTCCGGAATTTTTTTTTAGTTAATAGATCTCATACATAGGCTATATAAAGCCACTACCCCATATCGTTGGACCAATGACGAACTTGATACGTTTGTGATTGGAATGTAAAGAATTTAGCCGAGACAAAAACGTAATCATCCAATCGTAAAAGATAAAACTACCTGTAGTGTTATCGAAATGTTTGCTGAAAATTTCTTTTACCATTTTCCAGTGTTCTATTTATAATTAACATTTCCACATCATAGGTAAACTATCACAAGCAGAAGAGAAGTGTCAGTTATGGTGTAGTAAGTAAAAATAAGCCAAGGAAAAATGGATTAACATGTTTAAGTCGGCTTTGTGGTAAATATAACTATTCGTAAGATTTTCATCATTTCATGCCAACAACAACGTGATATAAAAAATTACGAAACATAAGATAACCATAAAATAAGAAATTGGAGTGAAGCGAGATTTTTCTCCAAGTACATGAATACATACTGCGATGTTATATATTGTAACAATATCTGCACCTGCATACTGCGGTTGAGGCTATCCGTAACTTCTTTTAGTCACAGGACATTTCGGACATTTCATTGAAGACTAAGTCAACGAAAAATAGAGCCATGCTATAAGTAATAATCACCGACTTTTCTTCAACAAATATGCTTACCAATAACTTCAGCGTTATTTAATGAAATACTCGTATAAAGAAGATGGAAAAAACACGAAGGATAAAAAACATTGTTGTACATGAATCGCACGTGGTAGAAAGCACATTTCGCGTGACTTCACTGAAAGGCTGAGCATTAGCGAATGAGTACAGCTGGCTGCAAGGTTCCGCCCCCTTTCTCTCACTACCACGATTTCAGAGCACTTAGCAGAGCAGTTCTGGCGCACTTAGGACCGAAGTCACTTTTAGCACTCGAACTGCTACACTGAAATGAACGCTGTGTAGCCGGTAAGGGCAGAGGGAAACTAAGCTGGACTATTTCGCCAACCAGTATATGGACCCACAACTAGCCCGCCCATTGACATTAATGTAGTAAAAAAGTAATTTGAAAAGTACCAGGACTGCTGCTAGTATAACGAGGGGTGACTCGCGAAAGGGAACATCGAATTAAGTCCACACAGCTCGAAATACAATCAAAATAATTAGATTTTCGTATATAGGCATATCTTTTACAACTGCAAATATAACAACGCTGCGCAAAGTTATCAGCTGTCACAAATTACTTTTGTTGTGATGGGATTTATTTACGGGGAGCACATTTGAAGACATTTTGCGATTTTATTCGTCTACTGATTTTTAATACATAGCATGGTCATGTTCGCTTTGCTTTAGCCACTGGACTGTAGTTTAGTCAGCGTGTCCTGGACGACTCTGGATCAGTAAGCACTTCGCAGCAATGTTTTAGAGTAACGCGCATCTTTTCAGTAGATAACATGTCATAGCTACAGCAGCCAATGGACAAACGGCGACTAAACAAGTATGTATAGCACTGTTAAAACAACCCTGCTACGAGAATACAACTTTTCAGTGCTCCGTTTATTGTACGGTATTTTGTTCGTATTCAAGTTGCGAGTGTACACTTTAAAAAATGCTTTCTTGCTGGATCGCATGATTTGTTGCCGCAAAGAAAAAGTTGTTTAAATATGAACCACTGCAAAGTAGGCTTGCCACAAATAATTATTTTTGTTTTGCTTATGTACTAATGGCTACCATAACTTTGCATCGTCATCAGCAGACGTCTTTGCAGTAATGTCAATCAAACTGTAAAGAAAATTTGTACTTTGAAAAATAACAATGTTTATTAAATAAGAGAGAAGTTAAAAATTTTGAAAATTATATTAACTATAACAGTACTAAGAGGACTTCGAAACTCGAACCCGTGCCCCCGTGCTATTGGCTCAACTCCCTTCACGAAACGACTACTAGTAATGTCGTGTTCTGTTTTCTTTTGATAGGTAGCTTGCGTCAGGTGGTGACGTGGGCCAGAATATGTCACCTGTTGGGGGAAAAACTGGGGTTAGTTATTTGGAGAATCATAGCACGTCAGAATTACATTGAAAGTCTGCAGGAGCACTGTACTTGCTCAATTGAAGTTTCCTAACTGCACATTATATTGGTTTACGAATACTTGCGTCGAGACAGCAGCTACGTGCTGACAACTGCAGTGTACGACAGAAAACCTTGAGTGTAGCCAAACAGTTGCCTATCGTACGACATGCAGTAACTTTTCTTTCAAAATACGCCTTTCTAGGAATGATTATTTCTTGGCTACAAAGGAAGGTAATCTTTCCACGAAACAAAGACGCATAAAGAAAACATTTATAAACAGCAAACCTTTGTCACTCTAACCTTCTTTTTTAAATTACAGCAATGTTTCGTTACTTTAAACAAAACAGCCTCAAAGTAATGGCATTCTTTAGCATACAGAAACTTTTGAATGAATTATTTGAGAACATTGACACGTGCTCATAATCCTGCCATTATTTCCTTATTTATATAGCATCGTAAAAATTCCACATTAAATTCGACAGAGGTAACATGCCCTATTTTAGGGACACACTGGTCGCGATAAGAGCTCCATGCAAGCTAGATTTCAAATAATGTTTGTGAGAAAACTACGCGATATTTGACTGTGCTTAAGGGAATAAGTTTTCTCTAGAAGTGAACGTCGGCGATCTGCAGGCAGGCCCATAAGTAGCGAAGGCCGCTAATAATGGTTTCGAAACACAATCTTTTCGCGGAAACTTTTCATCCCATTGTTTCTGTACGTGCGCAGTACGATGGAAAAATTGTCATTATTGGGTCGGCAGACAGAAAATTCTCTTACCTTGCTTTATCGTGATCAACAACAATCGCATTTGACAGCATCGCCAGCACGTTGCATAAAATTGCAGTAATGCCTAGAAACTACCTTATTTTCAACGTGCCGAACCAAGCCGCTGGTCAGCGTGTTTTCTCGGGGATCTCCAGTTTCCCCCTGTACGTGCTTTCCGGCGCACCTTCACACTCACCTCACTTCACCTTCATCAGCTCTCATGACCTCGAGATTAAGAGTCGCCCAAATATCTCCATTTTTTTTCTTCAAATAGTACGTACGTAGCCTATATATATATTTACTTAATTTCAAGAGATTCGGTGATTTCCTGGATAATTTTCTGCAACATAGCAGCTAATATTACAAACACACATTTTCTTATTGTTGTACTGAAATGTATACATAAAATGAAAACTTTTTACTGGCGGTGGTAGTAGTTTTGCATAATTCTATGGTATAAATTAGTTCTAGGTTAGGTTTTTAGTTAGTTACATAGTTAACTTGAGAATTACACCCTCATAAAACTTGTTGACTGCATGTTTACGACCTAGCATCACACAGCAGGTAGGCATACTGAGAAAATATGGCGTGGCTCTTCCTGCTCGTGTGGGCATACCATTTCTCTTATTTGCTGCGCGAGCCTCTGGGAATGGTCCTTTTTGTCTGATTGGTCTTAACGTGCTGAGAAATATTCCCCATTGGCTGAAATGGCAGCTGGCGAGTGTTTTACCAGGCGCTGATTGACGAACAGCGTCTCGAAATTTCGCTGGCCAGTGACGCCATTTTGCTGGCGCGTGCGACTGGGGTTCGCTGAACAAGCGGCTGCCTCGCCTCTGAATACTCAGTGCCCGCACACAGCTTACCACGTCCTTCAAAGTGCTCTTGCTTTAATTCGCCACCGGAACACACTCTGCTACCATCGCCGATCATTAACACCCCTTTCTTCCTCTCCCCTTCTCACCACACACACTTAATTGCAGCTACCCGCTACCGCTAAAGGTTCGGTAAAAGATCCTACCTAAAGACTGTTCACAATAAAGGGAGCACTTTTAAAATCAACCTTAGAAAAAAGTCACTGCTCCTGCCTGCATATATTTATAACAGGCGCACTTGCTGATGTGCGTCCAGTAAAGTTGGTAACGATGAATGGAAAAAAGTTCCATATCTTGACGTCAAATTAAAAGTGTTAGATAACCATTTGTAACACCTTAAATTATTTATTTCCCTTGATAGTTTTTTTAACGTATCGAAGTGTAAAAAGTGCAGATTTGTGAAATATTTACTTTTTAAATAAATTCAAAATTTTATTTGACCGACGCATGAATAAAGTGATGAAACCCATGGCAGTATTAATTTTACATGAGGCGGAAGATTACACAACGTGCATACAAGTACAGCTCAAGCATGGCTTTCAAAAGTCCTCATTTGACCGTGAACAGCCTTTACCTGACAGAAAGAGGCACGGCTTTTGGTGTTTTCTTGCACTTCCGCAGAATTAGTGTTTAGCGAAAATGCTACATGCGATAATGCTACAAACCACCTACCCCAGCGATGGACTGCATCATTTAACTGTATGTTTCAGAGCAACTGAAGTTTTCGCGCTAAAGAAGACAATGTGAAGCAAATAAGAAAAGAGAATTTCCTTCTTTTTTTTTTTTTTTTTTTTTTTTTGTTTTTTTTGTGAGAATTATTATTTGATCATCCCTTCCTTTGCCTTGCCAAGCATTTTATTTATTTATTGTAATTATTACCGGCTACAAGCTCACATCAAAACTCGTGTTAAGGGTACCGCCTGGTGAGAGCTGTGTTCGGTTGTTTCAGACAAAAATCGAAGAAGCGCTTTGGGATGACGCCAGCTGGCGCATATACAGCGATATCGCCTCTCCTCGCAATATTGTGAACTCGTGTGCAATGTTCCCGTCGTACCGCTGGAACTGTGGAACTTTATCTCAGCGGTGGCCAAGTCATTTTATTGGACGTGAAACTGCAGTAAAGTTCAGCGCACCCTTCTATAGAAATTGTGTGGGGTCGCGGTGGCGTAGTGGTCAGACTACTCGCCTCCCACGTAAGCGAACCGGGTTTGAATCCCGACGGGGTCACTCCCGGATTTTCGCATATGGGAAGCGTGCCGCACGATGCCGCAGGTTTTATCGGGATCTCCCACCCCCCCCCCCCCCCTTCAATTTCGGTGCTACTCTATACTCACCTCGCTTCACCGTCATCCGCTCTCAAAACCTCGATGTTAGGAACCGCCAAAATATATCCATCCCATTCCACTCGTGCTTACGTTACTGTGAATAGCCAATGAATTAAATCACCATTGGTTGCGAAAGGAATATATTGGCAACAGCATGGCAAGAACGAAGGACATGTGGGAAATATCACATGAATATCATAATGTCTGCAAATCACTCAGACGAAAACAGCAACCTATCGCTGGAGGCAGTGAGGACAACGTATTGTTACAATTTCTTTCTCTAGAAATTAAGTGGGCTATACCAAGTTCGTTAAGTGATGGTGGTCTTATTAAATAAAAGAATCAATTATAATTTCCTCACTTTATTTACAATAATTACAGCAAAATTCTCTGAACTCAAAATCTCGCAATACATTTATACCACTTACTGTTCACAACTAATTACTCCAATTTCATACAATTTATAATTACCACAAAGAAATCGATTAAATAAAATAATTATGAATCAGTCCAAATAGACAGAGTATCAACCTATTCAAATATTCTATAAGATATGTGTCCAAATCGACAGTTCGAATATTTACAGTAAAATCCGTGTTACACTTCCATTCAGTCCCACCTCAGTTCAGTCCATGTCTCGCCAGTCAGAAGATTTTAGATTCCTCCAAGCGCCCTCACACACCGTAGGTTTCTCTCGTCGGTTTCACACCATCTAGTCCATTCACGCCACGAACACCTCGCTCGTCGTCGTCCCGCAATCTTCATTCAGCGTCCACACTTTAATTCACTCCCGCTCACTCGGCCAGGTGACCTTCGTCAAAGACTGCCGGCCGCTGGGTTACGGCAATATTATAGTGTCTTAGGCCGACACCTAGAATCTTCCCCAACTCGCCTGATGCGTCGCGGAGGGCTGAGGTGCCAGCCAGTCCCACCAGAACATTCTTGCAGATGAGAGACGGTCTGTGACGCCAGCAAGTCTCGCCGCTGTTGGTATTCGCCGGATTCCCTAAAGGAAGCAACAGGCCGCGAGCGCATCGTTCTAGGAAGAGGAGAGGGCGAGGTGATTCTCCGATTACGGTGCGGGGCAATTGAGTCGGCGCCAGCTGCAGCACGTAACAGTATCCTCTCATTCTCCTCAAACCCGCGGCTGTTCACATGAACACGAAGTTGCAACAGTGGGCGCTACGATGACGTCAGAGTGTTACGTTGCTGGCACAGCATAAAAACAAACACTGGCGAGTGACACAAGCGCGAATAGTTCATTTAAAGTAAATTTACGCATCACTTTAAAGCAAATGTAATCCTTTTAATGTTATATTTTTGGTCAGAAATGCTCATATTAAATACAATCACTGTTATTAAGTACAAATTAAATTCGAATAAGTGAGAAACCACTGATTCGCAGTGAAATTCAACTACTCTAATCAGTGAAAATGACTCCACATAGAATCAGTGGAAAACCACTTATTGTTTCAGTGAAAAAATTTCACTGATTGACTTAATGACGTAAAACAATTTCACTGATTGAATAAGTGATGGCCGGCTGCAGTGACGAATTAAATATTGCTTTTCTTGTAAATAGGCAAATAATTCCGTGAAATAAACGCACTTACCATATAGTTTACTATTTATATTGTGCAATTTACCGTAATTTAAAAGAAGTAGAAGCAATTTCGCAGGTCACCGGGATTGAACTCGCGCATCCATCTACTCTAGGCCGTTGCCTTACCATCTGAGCTACCACACCACCTGACACAGTAGGAAGAAAATGCATGTGTTATAATTCCTCTGCGAAATCGTGTAGCTTGAAATTGTATGCTCATACTTTTCGTGTTTGGTTTGATTGGTACCGTTAGGATTGTTAAAACGAATAGTATATATGAGTTCACTCCCTTTGTGTGTTCAAATCGCCCGTAAAATGTCATTTAGTAAGGCGAAACACATTTTAGAAAGTATTTTGTATTAGTTTTATTCGTTTATTCGTTGTTACCTCACTTGGTACACGTTGTTTAACGGCCATTTTTACACGCAATTTCACTGATACATCGATCAAAATTAATTAGAGACGGAGTAAGTTGCTGAGATGTTTCAGTGGTCCATCAATAAAAAAATAAACCCCTGAGAAAACAGCGGGGAAAAATAACTGGCGAATCACTGGGGGAATGTCACTGAATCAATCAGTGAAGGGAAAATGGCATTTTTTCACTGGTTCATCAGTTAGTTTCACTAAATTGACTGTTGTATCACATACGTATGACTGATTGAAACAGTGAAATTCTCACTGATTCAGATTAAGAGTGTAGGATACACACCAACCAAACTTTACAAAATAACTCAAAAGTTTACGAAATAAGTCATTTCAGTCAAATTACAATCTAGAACGTATTTTCGTGGACCCAATATAACTTCATTACTTACTACAATAAAATGGCCTGTCAAACAAATGTAAAGTTTTCCAATTTTAATTATATATAACAGAAAGTGAATAAGAACACTTTTTGTCCAATGTTAGGATCTCTTTATTCTCCCCGATAACATTTTTCATCTTACAAGAGCGTTTCACGTAAGAAATCGACTGTGATACCTTCTCTCGAGAAGCAGATCGCAACCTCGCCCACAGCGAGACCTCTCAGCCAATGACAGACGTCCGCACAAGTAAAACTAGCACTCGGCATCTTCACTTCAGATGTATTGAATTTATATAATTGAATTAGTATTTAAACCAATGACTAACACTTTATAAAATTTCAATTACACGCCCTCCGCGTATTTTTGCGGCATTTTATTAACAAAATCACTGTTTTCACTCCCCGACCTGTCAGTCACTCTTCGGAGTAACACGTACACACAAACAAATCGCGCAAATAATTACTATTAGCTTATAAACAAACACAATAACTCAGATGTAATTACGTTTATTGTCAGCAGTACCTCACAGTCACGATTGAACTTGGTAGCAGATTCCTCAAACCATTAACAGTAAAAATTTCAGTAACACTGGATAGCACCATCTTTCCCAGGCCATGCCCTCACGACGTGCATATTAAATTTAACAACAATTTTGGCATTCGAGTACAATTTGCGAAATCATTGAATTGAAACCTCCACTCGTGGGCCCAGCGCTGGTAACATAAAGACCTGCATTATTCAAAATGGTGGTATTATGATCAAACAGGTGGGAGTTCGCTACTTCCACCTTTCTCCTTTCTGCAAATGCATGCTTGATGGATGGGGGGGGGGGGGGGAGTTAAACATTGTGGGAACCTGGCCACCGGGGAAACCTGCTGGATATGGTATATAAACACGCGCTGGCGCCGCCGCTCGTGTCACAATTTTAAGTGTTACCATGGGGAAGGAGAGGGAGAGCTTCTTCTCAGCGCAACCTAGGCATTAATAATGATAACTAGGGCCACCCGATTTACGCGAAAATATTTTACGCCCAGTTATATTTCATAACACTTCAGCTCAGATCCACTTTCGTGATTGGATGGTTTGCGTGTTACGCGCCTTAGACGTCTGCGCGCGAATCACAGACGTGCAGTATTGACGATACCTAATTCTCATAGGCCAGTCAATCAGGAAAATGTGCAAAGACACGCTGCCTGTAAGCGAAAGACAACTGCTGGCACGCTCGTAGGGTATTGAAATATAGCCAGTGCAAACCCAATGTGTGGACAAGAGCCCCCCGAGAGGGCCTATCCCTCCCCCGCGCTGAGGGTAGCGTGCAATGATGATGAGCGACATACGCATGCAGCAAGTGAGCGAGGTCAGGCGTGTTCAACGCCCCTCTGGCACAATGCTCCCGCTTGTCTGCACGTAGACACCAGGGAAGACTTCTTCGCCTCTCGTTCTGCCACACAAAACTCGGTACGCGACACCAACAGTTTGCAGGCACGTACATTTTCATCAGGCGTGCGTAGATTGTTCAGAGCGTAGGAAGATGTGACAGCCGATTACACTAACTCACAAAACGGCTGATTTGTGAGAGTATAATTTTTTAAATTTAATGCTGGCAGAGTAAATTGTCAACATATATTGGCTATGCTAAGACATATCTTCCAAAAATATTTTAATGACCTCAATTTTGAAAGTAATTATTTGAAATGGTCGAAAATTCTAAACGTTGTGTGTTTCTACTATTTACCTTCAATGTATGGTTATGGGTGAATTTCGATCACGGGTTCCAAAGTTTTCAAGGTATGTGTTCTCATAAACATAAATTTACTCCCGAAATGAAGCATATAAATAAGGTATATATTGCTGTTTGTACATCTTAAATCGCAGCAGTTTTCTACAGTCCTTGATGTTCAAAAAACTACCTTCGTACTAATGAGCCTACTTTCCTCTGCATGTGTACAAATAAACTGTAGTGAAATTCTTAAAAGATTAGCTTGCAAGTAAGCATTGACGTCTCACTGATAGCAATATCATTAGATATGAAACCAGAAACATGTGGAATATTACCAAGAGAATTAAAATACACGAGTCACTTACCCGGGATTCAAATTCAGAAAAACTTGTAACATAAGCTAGCGTGCAATTACTGCACCACGTAGGTAGGATTCGGAGCATCAACTTCGGATGTAATCAGTCTAATGTTTTGAATCTTTGGGTTCCTGACCAAAATTATTTACACGACCATCATTTTGAAAATAAATGTCTGAGCCATTAAAACACATAATTTTACATGGCTTAACATAACGCTACTTGTGTGAAAAATTTGGTGGAAATCGTTTGATTGGCCTCCGAGATATGACATAAAAACTTTTTTTTTCTTCTAAAAGGGGCTATCTTACAAAAGTACTTTAAAAGACGCTCTTCGCACGATGTCTCTAATAGCTACTATCAGCATATAATGTTTAATTGAAATTGTTAAATAGTTAAATAAATCTGCTATACATATCAAAATATTTATATGGCTGCCATTTGGAAAATAATTGCCTGGCCCCATTTAAATCATGTAACTTTACATGGCCTTCTATAGGTGTACAAAATTTTGTGTAAATTAGTGAAATTTTTCGGAAATATGGCAAAATGATCAATATACTAACCTGGCATTATTTGGTTAAAAAAATCCTGTAAAAGAGGGTTAATACTGTTTGAGTATAAAATTAGGGGGGAATTCGGTGAAACGTGTTAATTTACATATTCTACTGTAGCAATACTTGCGTGAAATTATTGTATGAATTGGTTGATTGGTCCACGAGATGTCATAAATACTCCATTATTCATGTGACGATCTTCATAAATGGAGGACAAAACGTTGTTAGACTGACGAAATGGCGTAAACGCTAAATTCGCCAAAAGTGTGATATTTTACCTAAGGATTTATAATGTGTGCAGCTATAACCTGACGAAGTGGCGTATCTCTATCTTGTCTGTATTGCTGTAGGGAGCAATCGTGTGTTGGCGTAAGCGGCATATTTATACGATTCTTGGACACGTAAAGTGGAGCAACAGTATCTACGCCACTTCGCCATTCCACGTTTGTCTCTTAAATGTTTATTACGCCGTGGCGCTACTTTAATATAATGTTTTTTTTCCTCTACTATCCTAAAGTTACAGTGTGTTTTATCATGTCGTAGGTAATTAATGTATATTTAAACTTGTGCAGTATGTGTTAACTATGACAATTATACTTAAAGAGAGTGCAATAATTTACAAACGTCGTGTGTCGAAATACAGTTTTACCATTTATAACATTGGAAACATACACTGCCTCTGTTTCTTGTGGCACGAGGCGATCAGTAGGATAAGTTTTGCGAAATAGCTACATGTTTTGCTATCTTTCTTCGCGTTCTTGATCAAGAAGGAATAGAGGAAGTTGATATGTTCTCCGATGGAGTTGCTGGGCAGAACTAAAACAGCATAGTGATTACAACGCTCCTGTATGTCGTGAGGCACTCCGCCAGCTTTCGAGCGATCACCCTCGACATTTTTAAGGTAAGCCATGGACAAAGCGAAGGAAAGTCTGCGCACAGTGCAATTTCAACAGCTCTGCCTCACGGCCGGTGATGTTTTCATTCCTTGCCAACTACCTCCGATAGCGACTTTTGCACGCCATGCTGTTCCATATGGAGTTCGAGAAATGCAATCAAAGGAGTTCTTCGACTATATGAAACTCTCTGGAGACATTAGAATCAACACTATAAAGACCTTCGACTCAGAAAAATCAGACAAACGGACTGCAATTTGTGAAGTTTTGGTGACAAAAGAGGATGTCAACTTTATTTACATCAATAGTAGTCACACCGATGCTACCTACGAGAGACTATCCCTCAAACGTCAAGCTTTGGATTCCATGAAACACACTCAATCTTACCCTCACACCTTTGACCTAGGGGAAGTACAAGGACTTGGTTCACACTTTGTGTCGGCCGCAATCCTGAGGTTTGTAACCCTGTGTACCAGCAGTTCTACAAGGGGCTACCACACCTTGCACAGCCCTCGAAGACATCTGCTACAAACAAGTGATTTTTCAGTGAACCACTGTTGTGCTGTGTCAGTATTACCTTCACAACAAACACTATAACCAGTGCTATAGTATAGTATTATACGCCTCAGTTCACATTTTTACCTGTAGTGTGCCCTTAGCGTGGGTAAAATGTCATCGCATTGTATTTTTCTTTATTCAGAACGTTAATTCAAAGCAGATATGAACTGGCGTAACTATCAAGAACGATACAATACCCATTCAAGACAGTCGAACTACCGCAATCTCCATTTAGGCCCTTTTTTTATGCAAAATGGCTACAGCTATCGAACGTTTCATACTGTGGTATAAACGCCAACATATTATATTATATAATGGTCCATTACTTTACACTCTGCTATACTACTTATTAAGCCAGAGGGTACATTTAATGTCACTTTTCTTTAAAGTCCTCTCCTGTAAAATTGTCTGTGTGGCACTTACGCCACTTGTTCAGTCTAACGACGAAAATGTTTATGTATAACCACATTCGATGATTGTTATAGACACATTATGCAATGCTATACGTCAATCTGTAACTTAGTTTCGTAGATATAGGACACTAAGCAAAATTGTTTGTATACGCGCCATTCGGAAAATAAGACACTCAAACACTTAAAACATAAATTAATATGGTATGCTGTAGTACAACTTCTTCGTCGAAATGAAAGTAATGGGTTGATTGATTCCCGAGATAAGAAATAAAAATGGTATTATTAAATTTGGGGATATATTTCAAAATTGTGGAGTAATGAGGCTTTGCATAAACAATTTTGATGGATATAATTGATAATATCAGCATAGTCGAAATTTGTTTTGTAATTTCGTCGATAGAAAATTCTGAGCTACAATTTTACATGGCCGACTTTTGGAAAATATGCGTGTCTGACCTCTCAAAGTTTATCAGTTTACATGGCTTGCCATAGTGCTACTTATTTGCCAAAATTGGTAGAAATCTCTTTTTTTTCGGAGATATCTCGTGATTTTAATTTGTCATGTGATAGTACTTTACAAAATGGTGGACAAAAGATTTTGTGTGGACACATTAGATGGTTGTAGTATATACAGCCACGTACATAAAAGTTTCATTGGAATTAATTACATAGGTAGGACGATATAAGATACAAAACTAAAATGACTAATATGACTCATTTTGAAAATAAGTGTTTGACATACATGACATATCAGCTAATATCACCAAACGCAGTCCTACTTGTTTGCCATATTTGGCAGTAATAGTCAATTGCTTCCCGAGATATTACAAAAACTTAATTTATTTGTGTAGTACTATCTTACAAAATGGAGGAAAAAAGAGACTCCGTGAGGACACATTTGCTGTATGTTTATATACGTCCAGCATTCAAAGTTAAGTTGTAATTGATTATATGGTTTCGAAGATATATTATACTATGCTGAAATAGCTAGATGGCCGTCCTTTTCAAATTAAGTGTCTAACATACTAGAAACACATTTGTACACGTCAACTGCCACATACTACGTGTTTGCCAAATTTGTTAGCAATCTGTCAATTGTTTCCGAGATATTACGTAAAAAAATTATATTAATTCATTTAGCACAATATAACAGAATTGCAGTCTACGCAATAGATACCTTTCGCAGAACACAGTAGCCAATCACACACAAGGCCCATTTCGAAAACCTTACGCTGCGGTTGGAGTTCGCGGTGTAAGCGGGTGTGTCACCTCTCTATGAATACATAAGTGTTTTTGTCGTCAAGCGCCGAAATATGATAGTACTGCGGGACGGTACAATAACCGCTTGATCGTATAAGGCATGTTGGCCGAAACAGCGGAGACTTCATACTGCACGTAAAGAAAATTTTTCAGCTTCAGTGTACGCAGTATACACTTTAAACTGCACAATATAAACACGTCATATAGATAAACGCCATTAATACACACAACCCTTTTAGAGGATAATTTTCCTTCGTAACTCTTTCGGCGGCGGACAAATACATTGTTTTAGGTGCAGCAACGAACGCATATTTTGTTTGGAACTGTACAAATACTAGAACAACGCTCTGCCATGTCTGAATCAATAAATCATGTATGTGTTTGATTTCATTTGCAGTAGCTGCCTATTAGACTGAGGAATTAAAGTCTCCAGAACGAATAATGTCCCCCACACGTGTGGCAATTTACTTCCTGGGCCCATGTTTCTGCTGTGTACAACTTTCATCGTTAAATCAACTAAAGGCTCTTCACGGTGAACTGAGCACTTTTGAAAGCCTTGCTTAAGATTTACTTGTGTGCACGTTCCACTACATTTATGTACGTACATGCGGTAAAGAAGTGGATACTTTTTCCGTATTTTTATTTGAGATTATCACTCGGCATAAACGCAACTGTAAATAATTACCACGTTTTGTATAATTAGATGCGCTTGAATGTGAGCAGGAATAAGGATTTACATGTCAAATACTCCTAAGCTTGTCTCGGCCACCTTTTACTACATATCCTGTTTACATCCCAACCGCTTTTCAGTTAACACTGTGTGTCTTTTTTCCCCCAAAAAGTATGTATCAACATTACGTAATTCAGTACTAAACTGCCAAATAATACCAAGAAAAAATAATATATTTGTGTCAACACTCAATTTAAATCTCATAAAATTGCATTTGTTTTTAATCCCCAGAATCGCGTCATTTGCGTTTCTCTATAGCCACCTTTTATTCACCTTAATCGATCCTCGACAGTGGCCAAAACGTCTCCACTCGTACTGCGCACAGTGTTCGAGGCGATGTAATTCGGCCACGGTGTAGCGAGCGGCACCTGACCCCCCCCCCCCCCCCAGCACCCGGGACGGCGCGGCGTGCAGCTGTTGCGGCGCCCCTGGTGTAGCCAGGGTGTGCAGGTTCCCACAGCTCGTCGCAGTGTGTTAGTTCGCCGGGAATTATTAACCATTTCCCCGCGGCAACCCGCGAGACCACGACACTCCATCAAGCGGAGCGCACGGCTGCGCCACAGTTGCTGCCGGCTACACATGCGGCACACGGCCATACCTGTCCGCGCACACGTGTGCTGCTGTGTCCGCCTTCTATTTAACTTCTCCAGCTCTGGCCGCCCCCAGCTCTACATATCACTGTGCGGAAGTAGGCACCTTTGGAAAATTATCACTCCCAGCTATAGGCTGTTTACGGTAAAGCGAGCACTTTTAAGAGTCCTGCTTAGGATCTACTTGTATGCACACTGTGTATTCTTCCTCCTTACGTAAAATTAACATTCCCATTGGGCATCATCACTTTATCCATACGTCGAGCAAGTTAAACTGTGAAGTTATTAGAAAAGTAAACATTTTATAAATCTGCTGATTTTTACACACTGAGGTCTTAAACAAAAACAGAAAGCGAAATATATAATTTAAATTATCATAAATGGTTACCTAACGCTTTTTATTCGACGTTAACACATGGAACTACTTTCTATCCACCGTTACCAACTTTACCGGGAGTATGCCTGTTAAAATATATTTCAGGCAGGGACAGTGACGTTTTTCTAAGGTTGATTTCAAAAGTGTTCACTTATTCGTGAACAGGCTTTAACTGCATGCATGCTATGGTACACACACACACACACACGCGCGCAGGCTCCCAGTTCAGTTGGTAGTGATGTTACGAAAATAGTTCCAAGACCTCACGTCGTATTGCAAATGTTACGTTTCAATCTATGATAAATCTATTTGTTTTTTTTTTATACGCACTTAAATACGAAATGGTAGTATAACATACACATTTAGGTTCCCAAAAATTTAATGGTTTCATTTGAAAGTGATTAGGACCATGGTGATAGACCTAGAAATTTAGCGGATTCATTCGACAGAAGCTAGACTCCCCATTAGTCTGTGAACTCGAGCCTCAGTTAGTTGTTCATTGATTGTTGATCCAATTTAACTCCAGAGCAGGCATCGCGGTATTAGGTCCTTGTTTCCCTTGCAAGTTCGTTGTTGGTCGAAAGTGTTCCGGGGTGTACCTAACAAATCGTGGTCCAATAGGGATAGCAACTCAACTGCACATGTCGTTGAAGTTTAACCCATTCTGACCCAGTGTACACAATTGTGTACATCACTCTCGTGTAGGTGATTTTGGTTGTGTACTATACACTGCGAAGCCAATGATCGATGAGCTTACATGTAAGTTAAATGATCCGCAAACCGTCTTACCGGTCTAGGCCGTAATTGGTTCACACAACAGCAGCCGAACATACAGCGTACAGCTAATTGGCTGTGACAACGAAGCAAGTGTTGTGTCGTCTTAAGTACTGGATGCATCATAAATATTTTTGTTTGCAACACCTGAAACTGTAAATTAAAGTGGGTCTGAATGGGTTGAATTGTCATCATATGAATTCGCGACATTTCCGGGTCTCTAGCCATGTTTATGTAAATTTTACATGTAACGGAAAGATATAAAAATGGCGGAAAATTATATCTTAAATTATATCTTATCGATAGGAACACCCGAATTTCCTGAAAAAAATTCGCGACCATATGTACTTCATAACACTTTATATCTCAGATCCACATTTGTGATTGTATGGTTTCCGTGTTAACGTGGCTTAGGCGTGTGCGCACGAATCACAGACGTGCAGTATTGAACTTACCTAATTCTGATTGGCCAGCCGAGTAGGAAAATGTCTACTCACAAAGCCACGCCGCCAATAAGGAAAATAAAACTGCTGGTGCGACCGTAGCGTATTGAAATATGGCAAGTGCGGGAATCTTGTCACGAAATTCTTGGGTGTCCCTACTTATCGAACGACAGAGGCGATACAGTCGCTTATTCAGCAAACTCCGGCCGCGCGTGCCAACAAAATGGCGTCACTAGCCAGCAACATGTCTGAACCTTGTCAGTCAGCAGCTCAGCCAATGGTATTCTTTTCGCAGCACGCAGAAGCCAATCAGACTCAAAAGCCCTTTCCCATAGGCCTAACCTCGCGCAGCCAATCCGAGATGGGGACGTCCACGCCAAAGAAACCCGCGCGCCATTTTGTGTCCGTGTATTTGTATACTCTGTGGCGTTTCTCGTGTTATTTGCAACAGCTCTTTATAAGAGTACAAAATAAAGTCTTGAAAACAAATAATATAGTCTATTCGCGGTTTATTCGTACTTTTTGACTCAAACCTTTCGAAAACCACCCCATGCAGTACGTGTGTGGTTCTTTCCTAAATATGCCATGTATAAAACCCCGAATATTTGGCGGATTGAGTTGGCAGCGAGCTAGGCTAGACAGTCCTACATACACTCGTGACATTATCGTTTGCCTATTGGTTGCTGTTATCACGTGAGGTGGCTGTACAGGACTGTTCAACACTCACTCAGACTACTGCTTCCTGATTGTCACTGGCTCATAGTTAAACGTGGAGTGTCTAAACAACTGACGTCCAAACACAACAGTAGGAGAAAAAGAACAAGTGTTTGGTGTCTACCTCGACTCCATATGAATTCGCGAAATACTGGTAGTTCTAGCCGTGTATTATAAGTAGAGACCTGAAGAATTCGTGTATTCATTTTCGGGCTAGCTGGAGTTCAAAACACGTGCGTTTGTATAACTTAAGTAATTGGCCCACACGGTGTTTGACACCTCCTGGAGAACGGTGCCAAATTGTCACCTTCCATTGTGACAGCAGACAACCAATGTGCTGTTGGCATTGGCATATTTGTACATAAGACTGCAGGGTCTAGCCTGCAGGTCATTGAACTCTCGAATTCTTCAGGCCTTTAATTACAAGCGTTTTATAATTCTGTTAACAAAAAAGTATCCAATTTTTTTTGTTCAATTTAACTTTTACTTATATAGCTATATAGATGTGTTGGTAATGCCTAGTACAAAGTAGTTCCTAAGGAAAATATAAGTACGCTGAGGGCGCACGATTGCGGTGCGTCGTCCCTTTGATGTGATTCTCTAGACTCGGTTAAGCTTAGTTAGCATGGGGGGGGGGGGGGTGATGCCCTGGAATTAGAACTTTAGCAGGGCTTCAGAAAAGTTAGAAGGAACCGTGAATATATAATACCTCCCTTACGTGAGGGATCTCCTTTATTGGAAATATTTTTTTCCTGTCCACAGTGCAGACTATAAAATCCTCTTCCTGGACAACGTCGCTGCTATGGGGCACTGCGACTAGGAACGGTGAAGGTCAACGGATGGTTGATGTTTTTAATCTCTGATTATTTTATAGGATGTTGAACTCCAAACTAAATAATATATTTTCTACGAGATATTATCTTCAGAGACCTGAATAATTTGCGAGGTCACTGAGCTGTAGGCTAGCTATAGAGTTTAAAGTTCTCGGGCACACTCAAGCAAATATTGTCTACTTACTTGCTGCTTTTTACCATACTATAATACTATGATTAGCATTGCATTTAAGAGCGCGTTTATTATTCGCTCGTAGCCTTCCAGGATGTGCCAAGTAAAACGTGGGCTAGTTCTGAAAGTAACACACTTTTGTCTTGTTACAGTGTTTGTATTGATGTTCGTCTCCAAATTAATAAGCGCATTTTTGTGGCCATGCTTTAAATTTAACGGGTATTCATTTCCTAGGATTCTACCAAAGAGTAGGCCAATACACAGGAAAGAAATTTTATGGCGGTTCGTTTGAGGTGGTCGTACCCATACTCAGATTCGCTGCGCGAGGCTCTGACAACAGGTCTAAAGTCTGATTGTATAATGCGTGCTGCGGAAGGCACTCTATTGACTAAGTTTCTGGTTAACAAGTAAGTACAAGGCGCTGATTAGTGAACGGCTGGTCAGTAACGAAATTTTTGCTGGCGTGTGCGGCTAGAGCTCAGCGAGTAAGTCGCTATTTCACGTCTGTGTTTTCGAGTACTCTCTATTGATGTGAAACGACGTTATAGGCTGTTGTAATTTATTCTAAAAATTTAATTACTTTAACATAATTTTTATTATTATAATTTGATTGCGTTGGGGGGATCCTCCTTCATTGTAATGACGTAGAATTGCGGTTCGTAACAAGTCACTACATCTACTTTCTTCAAGAGCATTATGTCTGAACTGACATAAACGCAACATATAGTTCCAAAATAATAAACATGCGAACTAACATCTTCGTCACAAAACAGACTCTTCCCGTGAAAAGGTCTCGTGGATCCATGTTAACAAGGCTTTGTGTAAGCTGTTGAAATGATTCTCTTCGTTCTCAAGAAGGAAAATGGATGAATCGTATGAGGTACAGTATATAAAACACCCCAATATTGCGTGTGTTTGTATGTGTGTGCGTGTGAGGGGGCGTCAAGTGCAGGTAGAAATAAAATAGTGACAGACAGCTGAACTACATGACCAATGTGCCTGGGAAAGTGGCCGGGGTCAAATTAGAGCTCTTTCTTTAGCGTACGGAGATAATACAGTATTATGCTTTTCACTACCACTTCAAATTTTTCTGAATCCTTGCACTTCCATGCTATTCCTCCGCCTCATGCAAACAAAGCTTAACTTAGTATTGAAAATTACACCTAACTGACACTGCACCAGATTCGTGCTCGCAGTGTAATATTATTTTCCATAAGAACTATTTATCATTAGGCATTGGGAACACACATATTATCTCGTTGTATTTACTCATATAAATTATTAATGAAAGATTATATTTTACAGATAGAATATAAGTAAAGTTTTAATTTAACAAAAAGTAATGAACTTATATATATACATACATACATATATATATATACACATTACATCATGCTTATAAAACAACCGAATAAGTACATGGGGTGATTTTTCCAAAGGTTTCAATCAAGAAGTGCGAAGTAGCCGTGAACAGCCCATATAGTGGATTCACGATAACTTCGGCCTTTTATGAAGCCCTCCTAAATTTCTACTTTTGGTTACTCATTACTAGAGACCTGCAAAATTCGCGTTATTATTTGGGGACAAGTTAAACTTGAAACACATATACCTTTGCAATGCTTTTATCATTGGAGCATATTTTATGTGACACTCCCTGGATGACTCTGCGCCAATAAAGGAACACTTCGCAATTGTGTGCCCCAATCACATGTAGTTCAGTCTTAAGAGGGAGTCACTTCAGTTCTGTGCAGCAGCCAATGGAGCAACGACGCCGGCCCTAGTGCATACAGTACTGTGAAGTTCAGCCTGATGCCAAATAATAACGCGAATTTTGCATGTCCCTACTCATTACATATCCTTCCGCTTCACGTAAACATAAACACTGCCATGGACTTCTACTTTTACAACTGTCAAATGCGTTGGTTGCTGTTTAGAGCTGTTCAAAGAATTATGTCATATTGCAGAAACCATTTCCTATGAATGTTCACTATTCAGGCCTATAACAATATTTAGGTTAGCTTTATAACTATTTGTTACCCGCGATATAGCACGTTACACATAATACACATTAATATTTTGCCACGACGGTGTTTGTTACAACTATGGCGGAAACAACAGTAGTATTTAACTTCATATTATTAATATGTGTTTGGAATAAGAATTAAAATGAAGGGACAACCAGTCCAACGAAACGAAGCAGTAAGTTCAAGCACTCAACTCGTGTCGCTTATTTATTGTACTATGTAGCATCGACAAACGTAAAATATAATGGCGAACATGCAAAAAAATAGGCCTACCGTAACATTTATTCTGCTAATATTTACATGCATTGGTACTGCCTGGTTTGTAGGTTTATTTTATTATTTATTATAATTTATCTTGTTGGGCTTAATGATTTTTTGGGATTGTTGCACACATTCAAATCACAGAAACGTAAGCTCGTTACACAGCTGTTTTTCAAAAACCTAGCCCAAAGGTACAATTTTGTGATAAACAGACGTGAATGTAAATAATTAAATTCGTCATAACATCAGTTCATGGTTAAAACGTATGAATTTTGCACATATTTGAAATCCACACACACACCTAGCCTGCGTAACGATTACAACGCAGCCACCACGCCCTTTCATACGCAACGATAACAACACATTCCACTCTGCCGTGGAAACACATATTTATCACAACATTGTAACTTTCCTAGGATGTTTAAAAAACACGAGTACGAACTTGACGCTTCTTTAAGAAACACGCCGTATCACTGACATGTCGCCACATCACTGTCAGTCGTAAGGCCATATAAAAACTGGATATAATCGCCCGCCATATTGGGACAAGCGCGTGGAAGGTGATCAAGTTCCAGATTCTCCTTTCCACACCACTTCTGCCAACCTGCTGGATTTGTAAGTATTGCGCGTCGCGCCAGCGCATCTTAATAACATATAATAGGTATTTAAACAATAAAATCTCTTTTAAGTTGTAAATTCCAAATTAAAAAATCATTATTTTGCTGTAATAAGTACGAGATATGCAACAATTTTAAACATGTATAATTTCTTACTAGTGATGGGGAATTTCCCGAGAGAGTGTGACAGATAAGGTGGAAGAGAGAGAGAGAGAAAGAGAGAGAGAGAGAGAGAGAGAGCGATAAGTTCCGCCCAGTCGACAGTTTCGTCGATCGAAAAAACAAACACCACGTCACTACGGCCCACGCACGTTATTTTGCGCTGTTATTTTTAACTGTAACAATGAAATATGTTTCTATCGGGGCTACCTGAATATTGAAATATTTCAATAGCAATATTTAATTTACAATGAGCATACCAAAAACCTACGTTGAAACAATATCTGAACTGAGAATTATTTCTTACTAGCCTTTGCCAATACAGCGCTGCTCTCCCTGTTTTTATTTCGTATATAATAAAAAATAAACATTACAAATTATAGAAGATATTAAGAAAAGTTTCATTTATTCAAAAATACAGTACTTTAGAGTTAATCACAGTGTTATATGTTTGTGGAATACAAGTGATTGAACAAACCAAGGTGACACGTTACGCCTAGGGTGATTTTTCAAACGTTATATTCCAAAAGGTTGAAGAAAGCGCGGATGGACTATACCAGACGATCACCATTCTCTTCGAATTCGACGCCTATGATACCCAAAAGTCAACAGTATTCATACAATGTCAGCTCAAAATTCTATTAACTCTGTTGTTCGGTTAGTTGTCAGGAAAAAATAATTTATTGTATTTAACGTCTAGATTATTTTGAAGATGCCAGAAAATAATATTGCTAGTTTCACATAAGAACGTATTGCGATATGCACGCTAGCAAAATTGTTTAAATTGAGTTCTTCTGGGGCTCTTATAACAAGTCAGGAGCTAGGTTAGATGTAATTACCAAACACCTAACCCAGCGTTAATTCCATTCTTTTACGGTTGATGTGAATCCAGAACGGGGAACTCACTACTTGATCTCAAGTACAAATACTTGCGTTATATTACCGCATCCGTTCGCCGTCCGGGAAATGAGCGAGTTCCGGTCGGTCGTTATCGCGCGTAGCCTTTCCCCCTCGAGCCCCAGCAGAAGCCGTTCGAAAATAGCGGAGCCCGGGAATTGAGTTCGGGCATGCGCCACATAAAGGAGGCAGGGTCGCGAACAACAAAACACTGGCGCTTTATTTGACGGTTTTTGTCGTAAAGGAGGGGCGGGAGGGCTGACGGGCCGTGAGCTTTAATAATCACGAACCACGCCTGTGTTGTGGGTTGTATACTACCCCTCCCCGTCCCCTTCTACATACATCGAAGTTCTACTTCGATGTATGTAGAAGGGTTATGTAGAAGGGTTATGCACAGGGTATCTCCTGCGGTCACAAAAGCTTCCGCGTCAACGGGGTCCTGGTTACAGCGTATGAATATGTGGGCGGTCATCATTATACTACGCAACTATGCATGCACGTTTCCGACCATCGTTTTATAGGCTGTTCACGGTAAAGTGAGCACTTTTTAAGGCCCTTCTAAAATTTTTCCTTTCGTCCAATTTCCATCTTCCTGCTGCTTTTTAATATAAACATTGCAATGTGACCAATAAACACAGTGTATACATTTCCCCACCCACGAAATTTAATGCCTGAGGCTCCAATAATATACATTTATTATTGGTTTATGCTTGTTGGGAGGACCTTAAAAAGTGTTGACTTTACTGTGAACAGCATATACAACGTAGTAAACCAACATAACATGAAGGGGATTGAAGAGATTTGGACGGTTCTTAACATCGAGGTCTTGAGAGCCGATGAGAGTGAAGTGAGGTGAGTATGGAACAGCGCCGGAATGCTGGGGCGGGGGGAACGGGAGATCCCCGAGAAATACCCGCCGACCAGCGAATCCGGGAATCGAACCAGGTTCGTTTAGTAGGTGGGAGGCGAGTAGTCTGACCACTGTACACCGCGGCCCCGTCCTTCAGTATGCGGGAACACAGAAGTGAAACAGCCACATATACAACGAACTCCAGTCTCATACGCTCGCAAAAGGGCGTCACTGACCAGTAATGTGTCAGGACGCCATTAACCAATCAGCACCTGTTAACTTACTCGCCAGCCGGCAACCCAGCCAGCAGGGGACGTTTCGCAGCTCGCAGTAGCCAATCCGACATAAGGCGCATTTCCAGAGCCCCGCGTGGCCAATCAGTGAATGGGTACACTCTCACATCAAAGAAACCGCCTCACCATTTCGCTTCTGTACACTTACCAAATCCTGTAAATCAACAGTGATTTATGTCAAAGCAGCAAGCAGGTGACAGTAAAGCTGATATTTCCCCACTGAAATGATGTCACTTTTCTGTATAACGAGTATTACCTGCCTCACACTCAGGCGAACTGGGTTCGATTCCCGGCGGGGTCACTCACGGATTTTCGCATGTGGGAATCGTGCCGGACGATGCCGCTGGTCGGCGGGTTTTTTTTTTGGGGATCACCCGTTTCCCCCGCCCCTGAATTCTGGTGCCGCTCCATACTCACCTCACTTCTCCATCATCATCTTCAGATCCGCCCAAATCTCTCCACTCCACTGCATAACGAGTTCACTGGGTGTAGGGAGAGCTGTATTTTTATTGTTATTTATTTTGAATTATTTCGCTGTCCAGTCAACAACATGAGACGTGATCTAAAGTATTCTATATATAATTCACTGTTGATGACTTAATTTGAGTCTGTTTAAAAAATAATTGTGGCAGCATTCTATAAGAAACCGATTGTGGCTACAATACACAAATGACAGTGAAATCTACCGTGTGACTAAAGAATTTTATACATTTAACGGCCTCCGTTTATTTTGGATTTTATTTTTCTTACACTGAAAACTTAATAATGCACGTTTGAGTTTGTTCACGTAAATAAGACGTGCCTGAGGGCTCAACGCCGCACTGTTCAAACATGAATTCTTAACGTCTTGCCTCTAAATTTTCTTTTCTTGCGGCATCAGGAAACACTACGTTAGAACACTTGTACCGACAAGGGAGGAAGGTAGCCGCCTTTGCAAACATATTATAAATTTATGCGGGCCCGGGAGGGCTGATGTGCGCGACGTATAATTTCCTGGAAGGAAATAAAAGTAGTCCTTGTGGGGTGGGGGAGGGGGGGCAGGAGCAGAAGGAAAGTTTTACTGCCACGGGGATTCCACAGGGAGCTGAATCGTAAGGCTCGCTGTTATGTGGAGGACAACAGACTCTACGATGCAGTGAGTGCTCCTTGCAGTTCTGACAATGATGCTGTGGCGGACAGCTTGTATCATACACGCTATAACACTTGGTCACTAACTGACGGTGTAGCAAGGCAATTAGATCTTGATACGATTGTGAAATGAGTAAGTCGTACCGGCTACTCAATCAGCTTAATGTGAAATCTTCTACAGTAATTAACTGAAAACTTCTGGGGGGGGGGGAAGACAGCACACGAAGGCAGTATACTGTAAAATTGAATAACTTACTTGCTTTGCCTTAAAGACATCTCAGATTATGTATACTTTCAAATGATGTCAAGATATGCTAGAATTAATATTGTTGGTAATGCACAATTTATATAGAGCTAAAGACGTTAAAATAGTTTGTTTTGTTGTATACTGCCCAACATTTTTGGAGGTACACTGTACCTCTGTAATCCCCTACCCACTTTCCTAACCACTGCAGCACTCTATTCAGTTGACCTATGTATGCTCACGTGCTCTTTCGTTCTTCTCAATCGTACATGATTCGGCCATTATATTTCCAATTTTTTTTTTTGTAATACCGCAGATTCCTCATAACCATGTTAAACAAAATGTCAATCAAGTGACAAAATTATAGCAATTATATAGTTGACTGTAATCTAGCTTGTCACTAAATGACTCCACGAAATATTATGGAATTATATGCGAGTAAATTATTCCTCTGAGAACTAATCAAAGAAGAAACTTAAAACAGTACACAGTTTTCCCGATGCATTTCAATATCTTGCAATGAGTGGGAGTACAGCCGCGCATCGTTGTAAGCCACCGACATACCAGTTTACGACACTATAACACTAACTGATAGTACAACCATGCCTTTATTGTGCAAACTATAGTTTGTCAAGACCAAAGGCGTTCTTGATTACATTTTCAGTTTAATCCGTGTGGTTAAACACTATCGATGTACATCATGTTATGATGATTTGACCTTTTAATTAACTATTGCATTTAAATGATAGTTAAATATTAGTGGATTCATTTCAGGACATGCTAGACTTAAAAAAAAATCTTGCGATAGTGTTACTTTCGGTTGGTCCACGATTTCTTTGACATACATTGAAATATTCTTCGTCCAATAATAGTGTTACATGGGACGCCTGAGGGGCATATCCGAGTTCGTGAAAGATGGTCTTAATAAAAATAAATGAACTAAATTCAATAATTATAATTATTCTCAATGCTCAAACAGTCAAACGTATGTTATTTACCAGTCTGATCATCCTGTCAACTATTATTATTCTTATTGAGCGTAATATATAATTACTATCTCCATTTCAATTAAAGTTTTTATAACAATCTTTACACTTGCTAATGTCCCTTAAACTACTACACTTATTTTCACACATTTAGTTAAAACAGTATATTTCCATCGTCCCGAATGTCTTTTCACACACGCATCCAGTCCACAGTCCCGCAGATCCACTCTTCACTTCACGAAACCTCGCCGACGCACTCTCGCAAATCGCTGCAGTTGTCCCTCGCCGCTCCGGAATCGCCCAACTGTCGTTTAATGTTGCACGAGCTACCAAACCCTCGGCTCTTAACCACTCAGAGACCCGCCTGTGATATTCATACTTAAGGTAGGTGTCGTCTAGAACGTTCTTGGCCATCCAAGTTATTCTGGGAAAGGTACTGGCGATTCCGACTACATTCCTGCGTGATAAATGGAGAAATATGAGCTTCTCGGGCTCAGCGAGGCACGAACTGCGATCAGTATATCGGCGTGTGTGCGACGGCATTCTTTATGATATGCGCTCGCTTCATCTAACATCACAAACTTCACCTCCAGCTCTCGGCGCCTTCCCACGCGAAAGAAACGCCGGGCCGCGAAAATAATCATCACGTCAGCTCGCTTTCTGTAACGGATACGCGGCCACCGGCCTATCGCTCGCTTTCTGTAACGGATACGCGGCCACCGGCCTATCGCTCGCTTGTTCATTCAAAACAATCCCCTTTGTCTCGCTGCCACCGCTATCATATAACGACTGTCTGTCCTCTTATTCGCTTGCTCGCACGGGGCGGGTCAAAGTCAGCGGCGCAGACCAGCGACACGTAACAGTAGATAAACGAGCGATTAAATGCAGGCTCTAGTCATAACCTTCCATTGCAGTAGCAAGTAACTACTACCTGAGTGTACTAAAGACTATGAATACTGGACTACAATTCATTGAACTGCTTATTTTCTCGCTCTCTACTAATGTTAAGACACAATTTTGGTTTTCCTATGTGCAATCAGAGCCTCGAGAATAATGACAGTAGTGCTAACAACGTAAGAAGGTGCTAAAAGTTGTTATTTATGTCTTGACGAGACAAAAAATTTGAAAAATCCGCTGTGAAATAAGTTATGACAAGAATCATATAAATACACTGCTTTCATGCACCAGTGGCCTTAAGTCACAATTCTGTGTTGTTGATAACGGGGCTTGTTTTAAAGTACCAGACAAGGTGTCTCAAAGCACACGAGAACATCGGCGATGCTGGACTCCAACCCAGGACACTTGGATAGTAGCACGCGCTCTACCTAGGCTTGGGCTCCTGTGGGACTTCCAATACCCATATCGTTTCTCTAAAAATCTAAATAAAAAAAAGGCGATCATAACTGTAGGGGTGGGAAAGGCGGTGACGGATTTGCGTGCACGATGGCATCTCCTGCCGTCTCACTCACTCTCATCCCCTCTGTCGCGCCCAACCCTATTTCCAGTCCCATCGCCGCCAGTATATTGTGATTGATGTGCCCTGCGCGGTGCGCTGTCGCGAACTGAAACACACCCCGCACCGTGCATCACCCCCCCCCCCCCCTTCATCATCCCACAGCGCGGACGTGATAACAGGTAGGCCCCTGAATGCGAGGCGACACCCCTCTCTACCCGCTCCCTAAGCATCCACAACCGAGATTTGAAATACGAGCTTCAATAACCCCCGCCGCATGCCTATATTTTATTTTTATTTACTTTTTTTTCTCAGGAAGTGCAGGAGTGCTTTCACCGATGTTCTACTTTCCTCTTCTGCCTTGTGCCCCGAGGTTATCTTTCAAACGCCTAGCGATTATCGCCTGTGTCGCCTTGTACAACTTCTCATGCTTCTTGGTTCACTGACGCTTTCTAAAACTTCAGTATTATTCATTTTAACTTTTCCAACCTTTCAGGTCCCATTTATTTGTTACAAATGAACACATTAGAGCCTGGAGTACTTGAACCGACATAGGACTCGTTTATGTTATCGCAACCAGTAAGTTGTAGTCTGTGCGTTTGGTTATCATTAACGACTAGAAAATTTCTCAAACCCGTTTTAGAAAAAGTTAGACTTTAAACATACAGTATATACATTTATGTTATGTTCGCGATTTGATCGCAGTTTATTATTAGAACTGCAAAATTCGCGTTTGGGACACATTAAACATCAAACACATATACTTTTTGCATTAAGTTTGTCATTGGATAATAGTTTTTTTTTACACGCCCTGGGTATCTCTGCACCATTAAATGAACAGTTCACAATTGTGTAGTCCAATCACGTGCAGTCCAGTCAGAAAGGGGGTGATTTCACTTCTATGGAGTATCCAATGGAGAAACGACGCCAGCTCGAGTATATACAGTACTGTGAAGTTTAGCTTTATGCCAAATAATAACGCGGATTTTGAGATCTCTATTTATAGGGATAGGAAAATTTCGCGAATTCATTTCAGGGCAGGATTGACTTCAAACTCATATACACTAAAATCACCGTTACTATTGGATCAGAATTTATAATGCACGCCCTATAAGACCCTGAGCCAATAGCAGATTTGCAAAGGAACAAGAAGCGAATCCCATACTACCAGAATTGGGATAACACTGATAACACTGTGGCGCAACCAATAAACGGAAATTGGAGGCTCGAAAATGCACAAGACCGTGGAGTTTAGCCTACAAGTCGTTTAAATCGAGACATTTTCCTGTCCGTAGCAATAGTATGAAACGCTGAGAGCATAGAGCAATTTCAAGGTTTACAAATCAGATACTGAGCCTCGTATTATGCAGTACCGGTAAACAGTAAAATTTATGTTCTTTATGTGCACAGTTATATATACTGGATATGAATGGGTTAAGACAAACTAATATGCTCTCTCTCCCGTGATCAAATATGACCAACAAACTTATTATTATCATAAATCATTTGCTGGAAATTACGTTTGTGAATGTTTGTATTTATATAAGTACATACACCTACATATAAATATACGCCCACTTACAAACGTAGACCTACATAATATTTACGCAGAATGGTGCCGCGGTGGTATAGTGTTCAGACGACTTGCCCTCCATTTCGGCGAAAGGAATGCGATGACCGGCGAGTTAAACCCATATTCTCGCAACTGGGCGATGAGTTTTCTTTGGGTACTTCCTGTTTCCCCATTTCTTTGTTCCCTCGTTGCTCCACCGTCACCTCGCTTTACCACCTGCGCCGACGCTGAGGACTCCAGCTGTTAAACCCCGCCAAAATTTCGTTGATCTTCATAGTAACTCACGAGACATCTTCCAGATTTTCCTAATCCCTGTGAACGTAATTCTAGTTTGTAAATATTTTCTTATGTCATTTAAAAATTATGGCCGCTCAATTGAAAAAATAACATACAGCCTCTTCTGATTATCTACATTAGATAGCCTATACATTAGTCACGGCTTTAAAATTCTTAGTACTATGCTCTTTGTCATCTTTCGAAACTTTTCGTTTCTGTTTACCAACTCTGGAAAGTGTATTTGCTCAGTCTTAACGGTTGATAATGGCAGTGTTAATGAATGAGTTAATTAAAGAAAAGTTCAGTTAGACATTTGCATTAAGAAAATTTACGTCAGAGATCTGTTATCAGTTTTAGAAGTAGCAGCAACCGAAATTCATTACCAGTATCAAACATATGCCGTCGTAGCAGAAACTATTTAAATATCTCTGAAGTCGTTATGTTGAAGGGACTTTCTTCTCTCCAATAAAAACTGAGCGGCCTGTCATACAGATTATAATTTCTGAAACATGAAAGGCAGTTATATTGGTATTACTACGTAGCGCTAGTAACATATAAACGGTACCAACCGTACAAGTAAAATGGGGCCATGTGGGCATGCGAGATTTGCAGTAGCTCCTTGTCGTTCCACCACTGGACTGCTTCTCTGCCTGTACCACTACCTAAAAAGATGAGGGTAGGATTTTATGTTAGATACTGTTTATATAGACTGTTCACGGTAAAGTGGGCACTTTGGAAAGCCCTACTTAAGATTTACTTGCATGCACGTTGTGTATTCTTCCACCTTATGTAAAATTAACATTGCTACGGGCCTCATCACTTTATTCATGCGTCGGTCAAGTGAAATTGAGCAGTAATTAGAAAACTAAATATTTTACAAATCTGCTCATTTTCACACTTCGATGCATAAAAAAAAGACAGAAAGCGAAATAAATTATTTAAGTTCAAATAAATGGTTTCCTAACACTTTTTAGTCGACGTTAAGATATGGAACTACTTTCCATCCATCATTACCAACTTTACTGGGCACATGACACTCAGTGCGGCTATTAAAATATATACAGGCAGGGCAGTGACTTTTTTCTAAGGTTGATTTCAAAAGTGCTCACTTTATCGTAAACAGCCTTTAGAAGTAAGTACTTTAATATGTTTATACGCGTCGTCTGACCTATTTCCAATGCAACTAAAATACATTCAAGTTAGTCACCGAGTTTTATTAATAAAAAAGAGTGGATGTTTTGGAAATTCGAATGTAAACAAACACATTAATTACTGTCGACCATGTGACTTCGACAGTGGGTGGGTCAATTTTGCGGGCGTGCGCAGAGGACGAAAATCTGTCTTCGGCAACAACAGCTATTTCCCTGACGTTTTAATATAAACGGTCTCGAGGGGGAAAGGCTTCTGTGTTCCTGAGGCAGTACTTCTTTCTCGATGTGCATCTATTTCTGGAGTAAATAGCAATTTAACTGAACTTCGATCGGGAAATAAATTCACGAACCCCGCATGGCAGAACGGCGTAACAGAAACTTGTCCGTGCACAGCCCTATTCCGTGACCAGACGTTATTCATCAAGGCATACGTCAACCTCCGCCTGGCAGAATCTGAAGCATAACTTACTTAAACTGTACAGGACACGGACGAAGGACCTAACCCACGACACACCGTCGAGCGTTATGAGCTTTGACCTACTTGGACGCCCACATAATAAAGGCTGTTCATGGTAAAGTGAGCATTTTTGGGAATAAAATTTTATATAAATGTAATTATACCTGTATCTATTCTAACGGGCGCACTTGAGGTATGCGTTCTGTAAATTTGGTAACCTATTAAAGGAAAGTAGTTCAATTACTTAACGTTGAGATAAAATAGATCAAACATTTGAAAAATCTGAAACGATTTCTCCTGTTTTCTGTTTTTTTTTTTTATGCATCTAAATGTAAGTATTAGCACGTTTGCATATTATTTACTTTTCTAACAAATTCAAAGTTTCATTTGAACAACACAAAAACAAAGTGATCAGGCCCGTGGTAGTGTTAATATTCCATGTAGCGGAAGAATACATATCGTACATGCAAGCATATCTCAAATAGGACTTTCAAAACTGCTCAGTTTACCGTGAACAGCCAATAAGTTATAACACTCGCTGCAAGCAAGAACGATATATAAAGGCATATTGTTTCTTTCTAACGTAACGATACGTGTTTCTTGCATCTCTGAAACATTTACTCCCTTACCTTGACAACGCCTAGTGTAGTGAAATTCGGCTACTGTTAAAACAAAACATAGGGGAATGCCTGGACATGTTACCGGATCAAATAACATTTTCATGTTAGGCGAAAGTACCTTACAAACACGGGGGAGAATCACACAATTAATGGAACGTTCTGTAATGGTTGTTGCTAGTGTAAAATTTACCAAGGCTTTTTTTGTTTGAGTAATTTGATCTACGATTGGTTATTGATAAGTATTTCTGCACTAAAGGAAGAATTTGCGTATTTTTTAAGAGTTCGAATTTTTACGCATTTTTATACTGCCTATTTTACACGCAGTGGGTACCATTAAAAGTGCAAAACATGTTTTTTTATCGAGTACAAAATGAGTAATGAAGCCTCTAGTTATGGAGAGCTAATTTTGTAATTATGAAATTTAGCCAATTTTCATTGAAAATATTTTACTGGCAAATGAGTAAACAAGACCAGACGAGCTTAAAACACTCTTATTTCAAATATACAGATATATATCCTCGAAAATACAGCAGATATATATATATATATATATATATATATATATATATATATATATATATTTCCTTCTGACGTGTCTGATTGAAATCTGCTTACGAATAGCATTTAAGAAACGTTACGCGTCTGTATGCGTTTATCAATTCATCCATTTCTCTCTAAAGCATGAATTTATGATAGTGAAAATGGCTCAAAGGAACGTTTTCAAGGTAATTTTTAAGAATGAACGTTCCGGTAGAAGACATTAAAAACGGAATATGAACGTCCATCAAACTTTTGTTTATTATATTACGTTATAAAATGGTAGGGTGTCCGCTGAAAGTCCCATAGAGGCGCGTTATCGACGGCAAGACTGCACCCCAGTACAGTGCTTTGCGCGTAGAGGCTATGAGAGAGTTGATGTACATATCTCGGCCGTCCCTAGCGCTGCCACTCTTTTAGGCCTCAGAAGCGCAAAATTCCTTCAACCAGGCGGCCACCTCGAGGGGTATGTAAAGTTCTCACAGTGCGCGAACTCATGAAAAAATAAAATAAATAACGGACTTGAACAACGTAATATATTTTGATGAGGTTAGATTCATTAGCAATATATTCGAATGTTGGTAACGAAATTATACGACAAAAATTGGTACAATGTAGGATTGGCCCACCAACCGTGCCAATAGGGAAACAGTGACGTCACAACGCAAGTAGCGCCCCACATCACCGGAGCTAGGGCGTGGTTATGCTGCTGTACTCGTGGTCTGTGTTCATGCGCCGGACCTCGCTCGAAGTCAACCGTCGTCTACCAGCTACGACCGGGCGTCTCAAATCTGTACCTTTCGATTTAAAATTTGCCAACTTTTTTATGTGGATTAAGGATATAAACCATAAAATCAGTAAAAATGCCAACATAACTGTTTTAAAATTAACAAAATAATTTTATCTACGGTTCTATAATATCATTCGCAAAGAAAAATTACTAATATTTTTACCAAATTTGATGACATAAACTTTTAAAAAACTAACATTCGGTTAGAATTAGGGTTTAAAAAATAACTTTAAAAGATGTGTATGGTAACATTTTATAAATTTTGAAAGCAGTAATTTTTGCACATTAACTTATTCTGTAGTTTCTGTGCGTTATTATTTGAACATCAGTCAAAAATATATATTTTCTAATACTATACGTATCAACTAACGTCGTATCACGGACATATTTGAAGTTGTAAGATGAGAGGTATTGACTGGTTCGGTTGTCGGTCCTGTCAAAGTGGTACTTATTTTCGCGAATACACTTCGAAAAAGTGCTTCACCTCTTCCTTATTATTCATTACAGTTGTTTTGGAGAGCACAAAGTAATTCTATTTCCCCTTATTTGAAGAAAGTTGGAATACCAATACATATATTCTATTTCTTAGAAAAAAATTGTATTACTACAAAAAATTGTCTTGGCAACTTGTTTGCAAGATTTTTCTTGTAAATGTCAAAAAAATATTTAAAGTGTAGGAATGAATATTTACTTATCTGAATACAGATTAACAGGCTTGAATGAATAATCGCATCTTGTAAACCTGAACAAGTAAAAATATAGCCTTCCTTAATGGCTTAATATGTCGAAGAATTCCTTAGTAAATGCTCCTTGCGATGTTTTTATTGAAATTCTGACAGGAGTACTTTATTAATATAAGTAGCAAATTGTGAGAATTATTTTTATGTCTTGGTATATTATATGAAGCGTATTGTTCAGTTAAGTAGATGCTGAACTTGGTTAAATATCATGTTGGGTTTATTAGAGTAGTAACTGATACATTTACATTGTTAACAATAAATTTCACTCGCCGCGTCGATATAGACTATTCACGGTAAAATGAAAACTTTTGAAAGCCCTGCTTAAGATCTACTTGTATGCACGTTGTGTATTATTCCGCCTTATATAAAATTAACATTGCCACGGGTCTCATCTCTTTATTCATGTGTTGGTCAAGTGAAACTGTGAACTTATTAGAAAAGTAAATATTTAACAAATCTGCTCATTTTTACACATCGATGCATTAAAAAAATTGTAAGCGAAAGAAATCTTTAAGTTATCAATGGTTACTTAACAATTTTTATTCGACGTTAAGATACGGAACTACTTCCCATCCATCGTTATCAACATTGCTGGGTGTATGTCACTCAGTGCACCCATTAAAATATATACAGACAGGAGGCAGTGACTTTTTTCTAATGTTTATTTCAGAAGTACTCACTTCATCGCGAACAGCCTTTACTAGTTATGCGAACCACGATAATGTTAATTTTTACATGTGGGGAATATAATGCTATGTACTGAAAGAAAAACAAATACAAACTTTCAAAACTTATAATAACCGTGAAGCAACAGCGTATATTTAAGTTTCAGTTTGATTATAAATGTATCGTGCATCGCCATGAAATACAGAGTTAGCACTCAAGGAGAACAACTAGCCGCGTCCTGCGTCTGTTCTGCTTTGGGACTCAGCACTCTCTCGCTGCGCCGAACTTCTGATACGGCTACAGGTCTAGACAGCTGTCACTTGCCTGTAGAAACTGATAAGTCCTCTGTTGCACTGCCTGCCTTTTATACATTTTACTCCCACGTCTAGTGCAGAAGCACTTTTATCAGGAGGTCTTTTGTTGCGCGCGTCCAAGTCCGGACCACATCAAAAGTATTGCCGCGAGGATTGCTGTCTTCTGTATTCCGGAAAATGTTCTGTTTCTGTGAAAGTCAGTGAGAGAGTGAGTGAGTGAAGAGATTTGGACGGCTCTTAACGTCGAGTTCTTGAAAGCCGATGAGGGAGATCTAGGTATGGAGCAGCGCCGGAATGAAAGGGCGGGGAAACGGGAGATCCCCGAGAAAACCCGTCGACCAACGGCATCGTCCGGCACGATTAAACCCGGATCGACTTGTTGGGAAGCGAGCAGGCTAACCGATCAGACACCGTGGCCCACTTTTCTGTAAAAAAAAACATGATATTTAGTCGTCTCCTAAATGCACTTTGCTGTAATTGTTCAATTATTTTTGTATCCTTGATTTAAAAAAAAATAGCAATATTGCATATTTTTTCTACTCTATATAAGTTCTTTGCTTACTAAAAACCGTTGTATTTTACTTTAGAGCTACATTTAAAAACTGTTTAAAATTTACGTGATTATAGAGCTTTAAGAACTAATTTTCGCCGTTTCAAATAACACACTGATTATGTTTGTCTACAACAATTCACGTACCTTTGTAATTTGTTGTAAAACATATGTATTTCTTTATGTACAGAACTAAAGATCTCTAAAATTAGCGTTAAATTTTGACATCAGGCTAAACGTCATAGTACTGTGTATACTGAGGCTGGCATCGTTTCTCCCCTGGCTGTTGCACAGATGTGAAGCCACTCCCTTTCTGACTGAATTGTGAAGTGTTCATTTATTGGCGCAGAGTTACCCAGGGAGTGTCAGGCAAAGTAAGGTCCAATGACAAACGTATTGTAAAGGTACATGTAAAATAAATTTAACGTGTCCTCAAAGAATAACGCGAATTTGCAGGCCTCTATACATAACGCAAAATTATCTTACTATAAGCTATTCACGGTAAAATGAGCGCTTTTGAAAGCCCTGCTTAAGAACTACTTTTATGTACGTTGTGTATTCGTCCACCTTATGTAAGATTAACATTGTCATGGGCCTCATAACTTTATTCATGCGTCGGGAAAGTAAAACCGTGAAATTATTAGAAAACTAAATATTTTAGAAATCTGATTTTTCCTCTTCGATTCATTACAAAAAAAAAAAAAAACAGAAAGCGAAAAAAATAATTTAAGTTATCGCAAATGGTTACCTAACACTTTTTATTCGACGTTAAGATACGGAACTACTTCCCATCCATCGTTACCAACTCTACTGGACGTATGTCAATCATTGCACCAGTTAAAATATACGCGGGTAGGGGCAGTAACTATTTCCTAAGGTTGATTTCAAAAGTGCTCACTTTATTGTGAACAGCCTTTACCTTTTAAAGCAAACTTAAATGAAAGGCCAATATTTTGAGCCAAAAAGTCAACATACCTATATATTACCTGTATGTATTACCTTATAAAAGCGATTAATTAATTATGCGTGATCAACGAAGCAGTGCGTGTTGTTTAGTCAGGGTGTAACAGAGAGTGCTCGCGTTTGAGAGGATGTGACTTACATCCCAACCGACTATACTGGGAAAATTTTTAGCGTACTTTCCTAACGAAAAATATGCTTATCAGATCGTGTTCCTGCCTATGAGTGCGTGTAGCTGTCTGTGTTTGACTGCGCATGTCCGCCTCCCCTCTAAAACAATTTTTAACGCATGAACCGAATTTCTCCGAACTCTGTAGGCATATGGTACTGAGTAAAGACATCCGACATTTACAGTTTTCGACCACTTTCAAAACGGCTGCAATTTGAAAATGTATACTGCTATTCCATATCCCGGGAATCATTTAACCGATATAAACCAAATGTTGTATTTTGATAGTGTATCACGTAAGCATTGAATTTACAAATGTATAGTATTATTGGTCACCCATTTTGGAAGTCAGCAACACTATAAAAGCAAAGCTTTTACATTTATCTCGAAGACTAACCTACCAATTCTCGCCAAATTTGGCATGGAAGTAATAATATGGTAGGCCATGTAACCATTTACGATTAAACATTATACGGTCATTAGTTACACAATGACAAATATTTTATATTTATTTCCTATATCTACTATACCGTCCTAGCAATTTCGACTAAACTTGTTAGGCTGAAAGTACACATTGCAAGCAACATGCCAACACTTTAGCCACTTTTGTCGATCATTTCATAAGATAACGCTCAATGAATAAATTGAGTCTTTTTTTGTAATATCTCGGGAAACAACGGATCGATTTCTATCGAATTTTGCAAGCATGTAGTACTTTGGTAGGCAATATAAATATATATATATATAAAGTGGATAAGACACTTATACTGTTTACAACCGAAGTTGATTTTATTTTACCGGTACTGTACTCTGCGAAGATCAGAGCTCAATTATCGACTGCAAACTCTAGTTTTTACGTTCGTGGCAATGAATATATCAAGTAAAATAGAAAAGCATAACATTTCTTTTAAAACTGCCGAATTCAACCGCGAACAAACCTTTCGAAGAAACAATTAACAATACTGGCTAGCCATAATCAGTACTTTAATCTCTCATTAATAATTCCTTCCTGTGGTAATGTACACAACCCACTTGAGCAAAGCATTACTAGGAATCGTGACTGTTGTCAGCTGGATAACACTGATGTATTTCTACGTCTACATTCCTAACTATCAAAGAAAGGGTAATATTCCATCAGAAGAGCCGGAAAAGCAAAACTGAACGTGTTCAGCTCCAAAACTACGGTAGTGCTCTATTATGTTCCCTCATAACGTTCATAAAATACGTTCTGTCCAGATCTTCAGTGTGTGTGCATTCCAGCGTTCATCTTTCCAGCATAAAGTTTTACCACAAAGACAGGGAAAGGCGACGTATGCTCGTTCAAACCCTCATATTATCTGCACACAGCTGTACAAGCGAAAGAGGAAATATAAGGATGTACATGGCCTTGCGCTCATTTTCTACGCACTTCGCTGTACCAGAGATGCTAGAAAGAGATAGAAAGATAAGCAGGCGACAAAGACAGGAGACATCAGGATTGGCGGGGACACAGACGGCGCGGGAAGTGCCGTAACACGATTTGAAGACGACGAAATCCTCTTGCCGGGCGCGCGCTTCTCCGCTCGGAATATTGGAAACAAATGAAATTTTGGAGCGCCACGGAGTGATTTGGTGGTTGGTTGCGGCGACGTAGGCGGCAACTTTGTTGGGCTTTCGTGAGCGGAGCGGCAATCTGGCTGCAAAGAAATAAAAAAGACCCCGGGAATTACGCTGGTCGCTGGTACGAGATCCAAGGAGCTTTTTCCCCCCGAAACATTTCAATTTCACAGTTCAGCTGAAGTGAGTCTGTATTCTGAGGGTATCCTTAGTTTGCTCATGCCGCTGTTTAACTTGATATTGCAGGATTTTGTTTGTCACGTGTTTCAATATACTAAGAGTATTTCCGCAAAACAAGCTAACAGTGTCAAAGTTACTAATTGCTCTAATACCCGTACGCGGCCGCCATGCTTTTATTCTGAATTTTCATAAGAAGTAGCACACAGTTTATATATATATATATATATATATATATATATATATATATATATATATATATATATATATATATATATATATATATATATAGTGTTTTTGTTCTTTTAAAAGAAAAATCGTTGGAAAAACCCCATTGCTAAAATGTATCTTTTATAAAACTACAAAGAGTATTATTTTAAAATCTGCAGTACCTACATTTGTAATATTATAAATTCTAAGCTTTTATTTCAGTTCGCACCGTTCATAAGAGGAAACAAAATCATTATTTTTTTGTTCTGGAAAATAAAAATGTGATGAATAAATAAGACAGAAGGAGGTAGAACTTCTTTTAAAATTTAATTCACGAAGAAATAATTAAAAATGCCGCTGCACCTTGCCGGCACAGAGAATCAAACCCATATCCTAGCGTTGGAATCAGTCTATGTTAAATACAGCACCAACCTGATTCGTTAACGGAAGCTTCGTTTTCAGGAAAGATACGGTGAGATACTGACTACGGAAGAAGAAAAAAAATGCACGTTTTGGAAGAATTGAGGTTAACAAATTATAGAATTGCTGTGCTTCGTAATGCCATTAAATTTCTGCAGGCGGGTTTGCACATTTGCACAGTTGCAGTTTTTTAATGCAGAACGTGCGTCGAGGCAACATGTATTAGCATTTAAATAAATTAGATTAACTAAATATTAGTAGGCCTGCCCTTTATTCGTTTATGAAGCACGCATTTAATTCAGTTTATGGGTACAGTGTAAATTCCAAAATTTAAATTTCACCAGTTAAGATAGTATTGCGTCACGTGCATTAAAATTTCCATCATTGTTGTATAAAGGATTATTTGAGTTGTTCCTTTTTGTACGCAACTACGCCTAGTTGTAGGTTTTTCACGGTAAAAAGAGCACTTATGAAAGCCCTGATTAAGTTATACTTGTATGCACCTTGTGTATTCTTCCCCCTTGTGTAGAATTAACATTGCCATGGGCCCGATCACTTCATTCATGCGCCGGTCAAGTGAAACTGGGAAATAATAATTCATGTTATCACAAGTGGTCACCTATCACTTTTTATTCCATGTTGAGATATGATGGAACTACTTTCCCTCCATCGTTACCAACTTTACTGAACGCATGCCACTCAGTGCGCCCGTTAAAACATATGCGGGTAGGAGCATTTACTTTTTTTCGAATGTTGTTCTCAAAAGTGCTCACTTTATCGTGAACAGCCTTCGGAGCTCTAAATAGCGGGTGTGATTTTTATACCATTTACCCCACGAGTACGTCCCTGTCTGTCCTCGGGCTGACTGGTGGATGAGAGATCGAATAAGGAAGTCGAACGTCTACTCATTCACAACACCTACCCACGTGACCTTGGGGGTGAATTACTAGATGTAGAGTTTAGGACATTTGCCATTGCGAAACCAGTCTTGTTTTTCCCTGGCAGACATCTGAATCACAATGGCGAATGTCCAAAAATCTCCATCTACTGTAGTAACCTCTATCCACTCCGCATGAGAGAACCTCATCAGGGCGAATAACAGGTCAGTATGTACTATTCCTTCCCTCCCTCCCCCTCCTTCACACACGTGTAGTTTTACGAATGCATATTTCTATCTTTCGACCAGGAAGCCGTTCGACTCTAAAGCCAAGGACACACTCGCAACAGCACCTAACTCCGTGTGCACTCTAACTCTGAATCAGTTAAGAACGTCACTGTGTAAATCAGTTAACAGCACCTGATTGATTCATCAGTCACTTCAGTCAATTTTACTGACGAATTAGTGAGAAAATACCAGTTTCCCTTCACTTATTGACTCAGTGACATTTTCCACTGATTCGTCAATCATTCCACTCGTTTTTTAAGTGATTCGCTTTTTGACTTATTGATCAGTTCAGTTAAAGAAGGTGTATCAAATATAAATACAATGCATAAACTAATAAAACCCGTAAAATATATATAATTTTTCTAAGTGAATTTTGTCTTTTATAACCTCATTGTACGACGAAACATTTCGTTTTTACGACCTCCATTTCTTCCTCACGTAATTATCAAAGCACTCGGTTTGAAGATTTAAACTGCATTAAATGTGGTGAAGTGAGTGTATTCATACGTATTATTTGTTTCAACAGTCATAATGTCACCAACTAAACTAATAACGTAAAAAAGGCAGCTACATATTTTCGATAAACAATATAATACGTATATTCCCACTGTTATTACCAAAGCTGGCTTGGCAGCTTGGTTGGTGATGTGACTGTGCTGTAGTGGCATACTGCGAGTTCAAGAATTGGGCCCTTTAAAATGTTTTTTGTTTGCTTTTCTATGTGGTAAATTGCGCAATATAAAAACTGACTATCGGAAATATGTTTAATTTATCGCAAATGTTTGGTAAAATTCAATAAAAACAATATATAATTGGCCCCACGCAATTGGCTGTCACTCATTCAGTCAGTGAAATTGTTCCACTGGAACAACCAGTGGTTTCCCACCGATTCTAAATGGAGACATTTTCACTGATTCGATTAGTTAAATTTCATTGCGAATCAGTGGTTTTACACTAATTTTAATTTAGAGTGTGGGTTTTACTACCTCGAGGTAGTGAAACGGCACTCGCCAGACCCATTTCGGCTCTTCGAAACCGCGTTGACCCTTCCATTTACCAGCATTTTGGCTACTGTAATTTCTTCACGTTCAAATTCATTTTTGTATCACGACTTCATGAATGTTAAGGAGTTTATTATCGCACCACCATGCCAATATCACCACTATTGTCTATGATGCAAGCACAATCTGAGATGTAGATAACCTTTTGGTAAAACTGGCATGTGAACCGCCCAGAAGCTTCCCTCTTTGGGTAGTTATTTAGCGGTGCAACTAGAGGCGAAGGGTTCTCTTGGACTCCAAGAGGCTATGTGAGATGTATAACTAGTACTTCATGAAGATACAGCACGTTTCGCATCTGACACTGGGACTAGCAATAGTTCCGACATGTCATACACCATCAACTGTCGCCTGAGCGAGAACAAGGCCACCAGAGGGCCTATGCTTGAAAAACCACTCGAGTGTTCGTATGCGAGGAATTTCAGAGTGGTCATTTTCGTAAACGAATATACGTGTAGTAAAATGGTATGCTCCAATGCCTATCTTTTCGTAGACGAATTTACCATTCGGATTCATTTCGGCTGTCAGTTGTTTCTGCTGTCCGACTTAATTTTCGCGGTGACTAGCCAATCAGAAAAGTGGCTTATGTTGCTATGAACGAAATATAAATTTGAATAGTAGGCCATACTCTACGCTGAAACCGAAAATGTAACTAACGATATTTAATAAACGTATTTTGTAAACACGCCTTTCTTACCGATTTAAGAGCCGTATGCATGGACATGCCTAGAAAAGAAGCACCACGCACCATTATAATTACGAGATTTCTTTAAAGGTATTCACGAGGAAAGGAAATAATTAAAAGTGTAGTTATTTTAGTACTATTTGAACAAATCGACAAAATTTAAAAATGTGGCGCAGAAAATAAGAGCCAAGTACGATTTTGTAATTATACTTTGGAAAAATGTAATTTATGATGTGGTAATATGCTTAATATTACAGAGAAAAATACTTTGTTTTTAAATCTTAGACATTCTGTGTACCTTTACATATTTTATATAAACTGATCGGTATACATTTACATAATTTATACCTACATACAACAACTAACAATCTATATCAATTAATAAAATTTATTAAATGTAGCGCTATCTAGTTACTGCAACATAACTATTGCTGCTGTATACGAATGACGTGTAATTTTTGCGATACGAAACTGTATGGAAAATTACAATATAACCGTATATGTTGTGTTCCCAGTTCCATGAATACATTCTTTTAAGAGCCAAATACAATATTTTAACAGGAATCAGTGAATATGCAGCCACATACGAATTGGCATTATTTAAACTGGAGTTTACTCGCTCTCGAGCACACGGACAAAGTTTGTACACGAATCTCGTATTCGAAGACCAAATTGTTGTTCAAGCATACCAAAACTGCAGTTCACTCCGTGCGGTGGGCAGTTCGTATACGATTGAGAACTTCAGCATAGGCCCACAGAATCCGCAGGCTACGCGCCTGCCGGAGCAAGAGTGCCTTTCTCTTAGTCAAAAATACCCTAAGCGGTATCTTGATACTGGTGCTTACAGAGGGATATCATTGCTTTACGGAGGATTATCTCTCGATCACCACGAAGAGCCAAGCAAACAACATCCCACCTTATAGCCATTTCAGCTCGATTCCTCGGTGATTGCGAGGAGAAAGGCAGCCGTGACAACCTAGCAACTCGGGCCGACATTCACAACAGGAGCATGCAGCTAGACACTACAAAGGACATGCTATCCTCCCCCCTCCTTTTTTGTCATTATGGATAACTATTGACACTACTGAGTTGCTATATGAATATCAAACACTTTGAGCACTACGCACAGGGAAATACGCAAATATCTCTACCCCTGAAGAAAAAAGTTAGGCAGATATAGGCCTAGTTTTTTTGCATAGTTTTTATTAGTATTTCATAAGAACACTTCACCTCATTAACAAAAATTGTCGTGAGCACAGTTCTGAAATTTTATTTAATTGCGCAAATGAACGCGAATGGCTGTAAGCCTATATAATGTTGAGTATGAAACGACGTTTGATTGTAGCACTGTAAAATCTTATTTTCATTTTCAGGCAACCAGCCAGTAATAAACGATGCTGAGTGCTGTTTAAATATCCGGTGTATTTTGTGCCAATAGTGTAGCGGTAAGTCAGAAAAAAATACAAACTGAACTTGTGCTCCTGCAGAGGTGTATATGGACGATTCGCTTCTATAGTATAGCTTGTCTCAAATGTCTGTAAGTATCTCCAGACTTCAAAGTGTTAGTAATAACTAATTAGAGACGCGCTGGGATTTGAGCCCTGGCGTGAAATGTTTCTGTGATGCTACGGGAACAATGCATACATAAATGTGTACTTTTAACTGTTCTGTAAATATCAGATGGAGAACAATTCGCTGGTTATAATTAACATGTTTTCCAGATATTTGTTTATTTTTTTTATAATCAACCAGAATAATAGTGGAGTGCTTCATTTCCTTCGTTCCTCTTCATATAAACCATTTTAAACACACCTTAGTTCATGCTTCCAAGTGTTGCACACATTTTTTTTTACCAGTGCAGTACTTTAGCTGAGGGAATGTGTATCATTAACACAAATAATGCATTGTTGACTTTGAACCTGTCAAAACGTAGAGCAGTAGGACGGTGTACGAATCATCCACAAGAGAGATCATTGGACATTGAGTCTGGCGGAGTACAGTACTGGCCGAATGAAAGTTGATGTGTGTTATGTACACTTTTATATACAACAGTTCTGAATATGTTAAAGTAAAATTCCTGAATATACGCGTACCCTAGTTATATTGCATCACGCTAAATTTGGGAAATGGACCATATATATATCACGCAACGTTGATTTACTTGTGTCACTGGACAATCGCCCATTTGAAACGACTCGAACAGTTATTAGTTCATACCTGAAAAATTCGCGGTTTCATTTAGGGACAAGATAAACTTAAAAAACGCGTATTGTTACTTTCGCGGTTGGTCCACGAAGGAAGTAAGTAAAATACGAAACCAATCACAGTCTACCATTGTGGTAGTAGTAAACAGCCACAGAGCACTTGATACCTACTTTCGTGTATAAAATTATATAAACTACAACTCACTGAACAAGCGAATTTATCACGTATGTACGACCCAGATGTCGAGCTCTGTGTCGTTAAATCAAAGATTCTGTTAAGAGAAGTGCACTGTAAGAATTTTTTCTGGTAAACTTACTAAATGATAATGGGAGTTTTTAACCTGTACACTGTTTGGAAATAATACAATAGATCAAGCTGCTGATATAGTCATGTTCAACGTCACTACTATACAAAGTTGGGTACTGTTTCGTGAGCAAATGTAGGAACGTTAAAATTAATTTATTGGGGACAAAATTACAATTCCCTCTTTCTCACTAAGCGTTTAGACTGGTGTGGTAAATTTCCGAATAATTTCTTACTGTAGTAAATGAACACTGCGCCAGTTTTAGAGCATGTGCAGAACGCGGAGTTTAACCTGGCGGTAAAAGTAACTCGTAAAATTGTAGGCTCCTCGGAAAATCCTCTTTCATGAGCACATTTTATTTCGAATTAACTTGAAAGGAACTGGGAAAAATGAATTCCGCTAACGCGCGGTAGCAAAGAGCTGCCGCGAAGCCTCGCGGAAGCAGATTAGCAACTGGCGGCGAACTTCAGAGTTCCAGCTAACGCGATCCTCGTGCTCCGGTCCAATGTTCAGGTTGCAAAAACTCTTAACGGAGCAAGCGACGGACACTCTTCTGCCGGAGTTTCCATCTGTGTACGAACTGCCCGCCGCGTACGGTGAACTGCAAATTTTAACGCTTCGACATCATTTGCACCTTCATACACGAGATACTTATACAAACCTCATTCATGTGGTCGTGAGCGAATTAACTGTGAAGCCCCGAGCCAGACTAATAAATCTGCTGGACCAAATGTAGAGAATTTTTGCTTCTGCTTTGCGAGAAATTCGCATAAGCCTATTTAAGCGAATTTAAGCGCTACAAATTTAGTTCGCATTCTCTACATATTTGTTATTTGTGATAGCTTTATCATCACTGTCTTATGAATACTAGTTCAAAAGTGCAGCACCACACTATGAGAAAGGTTTGTTTGAGCCAACAAATTCTCGTTTTTATACAGCCAAATAAAAATGTAGTTGTTCTAACAAAATATTTTGTTGACCAAAAATCTGAGAGGTAAGAAACCAGATTTCGTTCAGATAAAAAAATTATGCATGTGAACTGACAAAACCATCTAGTTCGGCCAACAAAATCCTCCTGGCAACAAAATATTTGTTTGGATCAACTGCATAACTTTGTTTGGCCGTCAACAAAAAAACGGAAATTATATATTTTTTCGCTGTGATAGGGTAATTGAAATTTCTATTTCCTTGGATTTCAAATAAAATATATATACATATATATATATATATATATATATATATATATATATATATATATATATATATATAGAGAGAGAGAGAGAGAGAGATCGACCCCCGGGGGGGGGGGGTGTAAATATACCCCTCGACAAATGTGACATTTCTCCATGCGAAATAACAATACAGTCCATTTTCCTGATTGGATAGTCCCCACGAAAACTGAGTCACACGAGATAAAACATTTGACAGCTGAAATGTTGTTCGAATAGTGAATTCGTGGAGCATTCTATTTTTACTACGTGAACGTTCGTCTATGAAACTGACCACCTGGGAATTCTCCGTATGCCATCATTCTAGTGCAGTTTTTTTAGGGCATAGGTCCCGGTAAGCCGGACACGAACCGATATAACCCGTACAGAAATGAGGCACACATTTTGGTGACGTCAGCTGCATTCGAAGTCTCCTTCCTCACAGGATAGCCAAAAACGTAGAAGCGAAGCGAAAATCGCCGTTGGATGCGGTAACAAGATGCTCCTACTTGCCAGCAACCCAGTATGATGGTGTTCAATGGTGCCATATCACTTATGGCCTCGATAACGACAGCCTATACCTTAAATAACTCATTTAAATAAAATAATGATTTTAACCCGAAATTATAGTTCGATCAAAATTTAAAAAATTACGACCAGTAAGAAACCGGAATCAAAACACAGCTGGTTTTTCTTCACACACCTGCGTTTTGCAATCAGCCTATATACGTTAGGCCTACATATCACAAACACGAATTTTTCACCTGCCTGCCGACGTGAAGAAGAAAAATAATATTATTCTTTCCCACATTAATTTCTTGCAAGTGTCGCAGAACGATATTATTTTACTCCTGGAATTACTTTCGTTGACTTGGCACTACCCTGCTTTTCGCAGCTAGTTACCTGCCTACTTGCTGTGAGTCGTTAAAAACCAGGAGTGTAGAAAGTCCATCCATGAGACAGCCAGTGCCTGCACTGGGTACTGATAACTTGTGTTGTGCGATAATGGACTAACGTGTACTTCCGGAGCAAAAAGCCCCCAATCGTAAGCATACACAGTAAAAATAGTTTTGTACTTTATCGAAAAAAAAAAATTAATACTAGTTGCCAAAAAATTCAGAATAACACTACAAAAAATATTTGTGAACTTTGCAAGAAATTGTTTCCAAACTCGTATGGGATTTATTCAGTATTTGTACAAAAATTGTGCTATAACCTATCGACGGATATCGTATAGAATTACAATAATATATGTAGTTTATTCTTAAGTTTTTTCTTGAAAAATCACAAGATACTATTTGGACTTCTACAGAGTAATTTGTCTGCTTAACGATATTTAGGAATTCTTATGATATAAGAATTATAAGCAAGCCAGGACTGCACTAAACATACTTTATGTGGCTCTATCAGGCATGTCACACCCCAACCACGATTTTGAAAATTTCCGAGTGGGGTGAAGAGAATCTAACGCGGAACCTATACTTTGGAACCAACTACACTTACTACTACACAACAGATGCAACCACACGTGGGGTTTTATTATAATACGTTACAGACCCTAAGTCGTTTTCGGCAATTTTATCTTGTTTTAATATGCAGTATTTCACCTTCAAAAGAGACGTGCGAGATTCGCGTTATCTTTCGGTGGAAGGTTGGACTCCACTGTCTTATAAACAAGTGAGCACAGTCCGTTGCTTCTCTGACAAATGCACTTCAATGAACATTACCAACATACTTTATCTTCTCAGAAATGATTGGCCACTTAGCCGCTGAACTAATATTACTGAATCAAGAATTCTCCGAAACGTCCATGACATATTTCCGGCTAATGACAAAATCGGTTATACGCGAACTTGCAGTTCAGTCTGTACCTCAATAATAATGCGAATTCTGAAGTTCTCTACTTTTTGCAATGAATAGGTTGCTCTCACGTAAAAAAAAAGAGGCAGCTTTGTACTACATACACAAAAAAAATTAATGCTGCCGACAGCTGTTGATTGGTATATATATAGATGGATTGGTCGGGGAGATCCAGTAAGTTGGTCTTCACGTTCTCCTGATCTTAATCCCTTGTATTTCTGGTTGTGGGGACACCTGAAGGCTTTGGTGTATGCAACTCTCGTCAATGGCGTACAAACACTACAGGAACGCGTCATCAATGCCTGGCAGCACATCCTAGACTATATATAAATACATATACATACTTTTCCATAAATATTTATGCATATACATACATATGTATATACATATACGTATATAGATATATACATATATAGGCTATTAATGGTAAAGTGAGAACTTTTAAAAGCCATCACTCTTGGAATTATAGTCTATATATATATATATATATATATATATATATATATATATATATATATATATATTAGCTTTAGATAACAACTTCCGAGTGCTGTGGAATATAAACACTATGTTTATTACTTACATGCTGATATTTATTTAAGAAGGTGGTTAAAGGACAAACATGGCTAAAAGTAAAAAGTAACTAGGGCCTCAAAAATGCTCACTTTACCATGAACAGCCTATATACAGATAACCATATATATGTATATGTGTACACACGTACACACACACACACACACACACACACACACACACATATATATATATATATATATATATATATATATATATATATATATATATATATACCGGCTGCTAAAAAAAAAGTATTCCATATTTTGCGGGGAGGTAGTATGCACCAAAATAAGACACAGAAATGTCTCATAAACATGAGACTTCAAACCCCTACCTTAATAGCTATAAGCACTTGTTCACCATCGCTACTGTGAAACTGCATATCTCCGTAACGTGAGCTGGGATTATTAATTTCCATAATAAATATGTATGGACTCAAGAAAATCCTCACCCAGTTGAAGAAGCAAGGTATCAGCACTGATTTTCAATCAATGTGTGGACAGAAATTATTGGCGATAGACTAGATGGACCTTACTTACTACCAAACATATCGAATGGTGTAATCTAGCATGATTTAATAGCAAATGAATTGCCTGCCTAGCTGGAGGATGTGTTGTACCTTCAAAGGCTATACATGTGGAGCACCGGCCCATTTTCCTCGAAATGTCCGACGACACCTAACACAAACATTTAATGGGCGATGGATTGGTCGGGGAGATCCAGTAAGTTGGCCTTCACGTTCTCCTGACCCTAATCTCTTGTATTTCTGGTTGTGGGGACACCTGAAGGCTTTGGTGTATGCAACCCTCATCAATGGCTTACAAACACTACAGGGACGCGTCATCAATGCCTGCCAGCACATCCTAGACCAACCAAGAAAGTTCAAAGGGTGCGTGATTCCCTACGACGCGACTTAGGGTACAAGGATGTATTACTATGAAAGGACGTCACATTGAGCACCTCCTGTAGCGATGGTGAACAAGTGCTCATAGCTCTTACGGTATGGGTTTTCGGATCCATGATTACAAGACTTCTTTTTCTTACTTTGTTTCATACTTCCTACTCGCAAAATATGGAATACTTCATTTTTTAACACCCAGTTACGTGATAGCTGCTTTGGCCCGCGCGAGCGAGTGGAAGTGGACAGAGTAGTTAGATGATTCATGGACGCGCATGCTATCAGTTGCAACCGGACACGCTACTACTTTTCTCAAAGGAATGTTTACAAAGCGTGCCTGTTATCCATAGCAGAGCAGGTGCTGCTCCCGACCTCGGGTATTGGGGGTCTTGAGACGTCCGAAGAATGCTCTAGATTACAGACCTTGCTTCTCTCAGCGTGACTCGGGGTGCGGCAAACCTTTCAGGCCAATGCCAGTGGCTATATTAAGCGCGCCATGCACTCCGAGCCAGCAGTTGTTCAATGGATGAGTGTCAGCGATACACGACTAGCGAGAAGAGAAGTGCGCGGCGAGAGAAGTGACCAGCGGGAGGAAAATCTGCAACTGTGATCATCAGAGCAGTGAATAGTACGACTGCAGGCTGGACTGTTGGACTGGATGTGTGAGTGAAAGACATTACAAGTGAGGGTAACATACAGACTGAACGTGTGTTAATGATGAGTATGAGTTAACAGACAATTACCAAACAGAAACATAAAGAAGGAAGTTAGCTAGAGTTGAAATATACATAAATATTGCGCTCACTGTGAAATAAAAAGAGTAATAGTGGAGACAGATGATTTAATGCTGTGAATAATAGTTGTGTGAATAAATTAATAATCAAATTTAGTTATTTTATTTTTATTCAGATCTCCATCCCTCACGAACTCATGTACGCCCCGAGGGCGTCCATGTAACAATATATAAATGCATACATACATACATCTAATGTCCGTGTAAAGTATTTACTTATTGTAATTTTCTCGCTGCTTGTTTCTTTTAGCTAATTATTCCTCGTGCGACTCAGTATTACAGCCAGTATCTATTTACCTCCGGGTGAAGGACGTGTTGCCTACCCACCAGGTCACGGTAGTGCTACAAATGAAACCTTTCTGTGCGTTTTACACGAAAATTGTGGTTTACTAGAGAACAACAACGAGAGTGCATTTTTGATTGATTATGGCGTACTGCTTAAAATGATGGCATCAGACATAAATTTCACCTAAAGGTAAAAAAGTTGTATATATTAACATGGTGCAAGCTGCTATTTTTTACATGATGCGGGTACAATCGACATTCCATGCCTTCATTTTATCAATATACTGGTTTAATTAATTCGTACACCAACTTTTGTTCTTCTAACGCTAGTACTCTCCATAATATCCCACATAATATGCTTTTCGGGCCCCGCCTTTAAGATGGAACATGGATGTCACATTAAAAATTTCTTCTTTTCACGTCAGCAATCTCTGGTGTAGTTTGATCACATGTTTCCGACACACCTTGTGTATATATATATATATATATATATATATATATATATATATATATATATATATATATATATATATATATATATACATACACACACACACACACACTATCGACCAAAAGTAATTGGGCACATGTTCACAATGTTTGCTCGATGGTTGTCACCCCGTTAGAATCTCGTAGGGCCACGGGCCACCTCTTGCGGCTATAACAGCAGTCACCCTGTCTGGCATGCTCTCTACGAGTGTTTGCAGGACATCCACGGGGATTCGTCGCCATTCCTCTTGCAACCATTCCATGAGTTGAGCAATGTATATTGGCCGCACCTGACGAGCCCTCACCCGACGATCCAATACGTCCCAAAGATGTTCTATGGGGTTGAGGTCGGAGCTCTAGGCGGACCAGTCTAATGGCCGAACATTGCTTTCGGCGTACCACTGCATAGTAGCCCTTGAAACATGCCACCTGGCATTGTCATCCTGAAAGTAACATGGGTCCATTCCGTAAAAACACCACAATGTTGGGAGCATTTCATTATCCAGAATGTTACAATAGGCCTCTGTGTTCATGCTACCACGGATAACCACCAGCGGTCCTACGCCGAAGGCCGTGAAACAGTCCCACACCATCACTCCTCTACCACCGAATTTCCTAGTTGGCATTATACACTCCGGCGGAAGCCGTTCCCCGGGTAGACGCCACAAGTAGATGTAAAAGGGGAGATCTGGCTCACCACAATTTTTAGGGCTATTTCTCCTAAAATTACAACAAAAAACGCAGTGCACTTAATAGGGTTATTTCGTCTAAAAAAACAGGAAAAAATTAAAAACTCAAATTCTGACATTCGATTAAAACTATGTAAATCAAATAAATTAAAGTCAAAATCAAGGCATTTGAGGGCTAAATTTATGCCCTAAAAGTTTTTTTTAGTGAGCTCTCAAAAACAAGCAATTGTAAGCAAAAAAAGAGAATGTTCTTGCAGGGTAAAACATGCAAAATTATACAAAAATTAAGTAAATTTATCGTTTTCTAGAAACGCAAAAAATATATTTTCTTTATAAAATTTGTATCTTATAAATAGTCGTATTAAAAAAATCAAAATGGACGGTCATTCACACACAGATAGCGAATCTGGTTATGAGTCTATAGTGAGTTACTTTTACGTGAGTTACGTTGAATTTCTAAATGGAGGATGCGATATTTTTCTCGATTACGAGGGATCTCCAATTGTATATCACATATCTAATTCTGATGTATCTGGTTATGTTTGAGATGATTCATATGATTCAAATGATTAATATGATTTAGATGATTCAGATGTTTTAGACGATTTAGAAAATTCAGATTCAGATGGTTTTGACAATTTTAATCAATTTTTAGAACTCAGAGGAGGTTTTTTGTTGATTCAGAAAATTCAGATGATGAATATTTTTCACAAAGTTCTATTGAGAAAGAATCTGGTTACAGTGATGATAATGAATCTGATTGAGAAACGAAATAAATTCAATTAAATCATCATTATCGAAGTTATACTAATTTTTTAAAAACGTGTTCTATTTGCTCTAGATTTTCACCAATTTCTCGAGGGTCATATTTATGGTCAATATTTTCTAAAATGATTATTGTAAGTTTTGTAAATTTGAATGAAATTTATAAACTATATTTTTAAGATCTTAAAATGTATCATCTAATCTATAGGAAAGGATTTTTGACCTGCTATCACCTTTTAAAATGTTTGTCAAACTGCAAGGAAACACATGCATTTTGTATTTATAAGGAAAGAAATTTATTTAGAAATATCAAAATTATATTTTATTTGATCTAAAAATCGTAGAACTTTTAAATGTAACCACTCGACTATGATTCTAAAATATTGTATTAAAATATTGGAACAATTTGTTGATTTCTCCATTTAATAATACTAAAATTTATTAATCTTCAGTAATTATTTCTTTCAAATGAATAGTAATTAATATCACCATCAAAGTTTTCAGTTACTTTATAATAAAGTTTATTATTTTTAAGTTTGTGTCTTGTTTGGTTTTCGAATTTCTAAAATCATTATAAGCAAGAAATTGTTTAAGATAAACACCATTTTCAATGTCTAGATTCCAGCTTCCTTTAGGAAAAATTTCATTTTACCGTTTTTAACATGAATTTTTCTCACATTACAATGATCAAACATAGCAGCGTGTTTATGCTAATCAGCACGATTTTTTCTAATAAATTGAAAACCTACAATTTCAAAATCAGTCATATCAAATTGTAAATTATTAAACCGATCTTTTATATCAAAGTTAAAAACATTTGTTGCTTTAGGAACTTCTTTTTCTAGAAATTGCCAATAATCAAAACTAATAGGTATTTTAGGTTCTTTATATATATTTACTTTAACTGCAATAGCCATGTTCGATTCATATTCAACAATAGGCCACATAATTTCTAATTTTTCAATAACAATTTTCCCAGGATTAGAATGATGTTTCGTAATTTTTTCATCTTTATCTAAAGTTTCATAAAGAAATAAACAGTTGTTATCAGATGAATAACGAAAAAAAAAAGTAATTTTATAGCCACATTTCCAATAAACTTCATTGTTATCACGAATAAAACCAAACAGATATCTAAGACGATAGATTACTTATTTGTTTCTAATTTGTTTACAGAAAATTCACAAGAAGCTCTTATGGGTAAATATACTGTTAATGACTATGAAACTGTTAGAACAACCTATGCTGCATTCCAACAATATGATCCTTATAAAAATCCGGCTTCGAGTGTGGGGTGGAAGTATAATAACATAGTAAAACAAATTTTTATGACTATATAAGACCATATTTAAGTGAATTAAGATCAGAGCCGAACACACCAAAAAGAACAAGTTCTACAAATTCTCCTAGAACTGGCGGTGGCATAGGAGTTTTTAATGTAACTCCGCAGTCATTTTGGAGTTCTGAATATCATGGCAAAGGTATAATAAATTGGGCATTAAACAACTTAAATCTACCTGAAATGCATTTGCCAGGCTATAATTATTGTGGCCCATATACAAAATTAAATGTAAGATCAGAACGAGGTGACACAGGAGTAAATAAACTATATGAAGCATGCAAATATCACGATATTGGTTATAGAGATCATAAAGATTTTGAATCTAGACATACTGCTGATAAAATATTACAAAAGAAGCAAAACAAATCATGTTAGATAAAGATACGCCAATTGGTGAAAAAATTGCCTCTGCTGCTGTTGCCTCAACAATGTTTACAAAAATAAAATTAGAATGGGGAATTTAAATGTTTTATTGAATATATATATATATATACACATATAAATGAAGATAACAAATATAACTTTCGATATTTAACAAATTATAAAATTGCGAGAAAAATAAATAAAAAATTGAAAGAAGGTAAAAGCTTCAAATTAACTTTATCAGTTCAAACAGTCAAAAATATGGTCAAAGAAAAATCTTGAAGTGGTTTAAATCGTGGAGGAATTATTCCCCTCGTACTTGCTGCTTTAGGTGCAGTTGGTGGTTTAGCCGGCGGCTTAGCTGGTGCAGCTACTGCAATTTATAATTCTGTTGAACAAACTAGAAAAAATGAAAAGAACTAGAATAGCAACAGAGACACAATTTAGCAACGGAAAATAAGGGTGGAAAAGGATTAGTTGCCAAAAGAGGAAAGCCAAAAAAAATTTGAATATATGCTCACTATCTAATATCGATATTGAAAACTATGAAAAGTAATTAAATATGAATCATTTCAAAAATGTTTATATGATTGACGAACTACCGAAAAGTACGCTCAAAAATGAATGTGCTGTGGTAAATTTTGATATTTCAGCGAATTCGGGGACTCATTGGGTTTATTATTATAAAGAAAACAACGATGTTTACTATTTTGATTCATTTGAAATTATTTTCCTAGTAATTTAATGAATTTGTTCAAAAATAGCAATGTTTATTACAATGATGATCGAATTCAGAATTTTAATTTAGATATCTGTGGACATCTATGTTTAATTGTATTACATATTTTTTCTAAAGGATTTAAGTTAAATGATATATCTATATTATTAAATGACGAATATATTTGGGGAACCATTAATCATATCTTAAAATAAAGTTCTTGACATGCTTTAAAATCATATGTAGAATCACAATGTAATTCTAGTGTTTCTTCTTTGCAAAGTGAACTATCCAACTGTTTTGATCATACAAAAACTTATGTTTCTTTTCTAGGACGTAGAATTGTTAATATAGACAAAACCAATAAATAATAAAGATGCGGTCAATAAAAGATATTTCGATATACATATAGCAGATTATGCACTAAGAAAGGATGCCGATTCAAAATATAAAACTAGCGTTTCTGATAATGCTTTAATAGAAGATACTATTTCTGATTGTATAAAACGAATAAATAATCCGAAACAGGCATTACAAAAGGCTGTCGATTCAAAATATAAAAGTATTGTTTTTGACTATGCATTAAAAAATGACGTGGTTTAAAAATATAATACTGTTGTTTCTGATTTAAAATCATATGTAGAATCAAGATACAATACTAATGTTTCTGCTTTAAGAGATCAACATAGTAAGGTTTTTGTTTATACAACAGAGTTTCTCTTCAAAATCGTAGAATCAATAATGTGGCTGACCTCGTAGATGGGAAAGATGCAGTCAATAAAATATATTTTGACAAAGAAATAGCTACAGAATTACAAAATTTAAACCAATCAGTTTCGAATTACTGTGATACACTTGTTAACACGAAACTTGAAAAATGCATGGAAGAAAAGTCTCGTATTTAACTGCAAAGCAGGACAAAAAGAATAATATTTTTCACCTACATAATAATCAAAATTTTCTTTTCTTTTTTTATGGATTGTACTGGTTATAAAATAACTACTGATGATCATGTGACTTATTAAGGGGACTACAAAAATAGATTACAGTAAACCTTTTGATGTTAACATGGGAGATAATTTATATTTTAGAGTAATATATAATAATAGGATTATTTGTGAAATATAAAGATTATCTACTGAAGCGACTGTGGCGAGCTTGTCCGCGACAGGAAAAAGGCATCTCTGCACAGTTTTTCCTCGTCCCCAATGACAGCAAGCTCTGTCTGTGACAGGAAGTGTTATCACGATTGTACTGCTATCTCTACTCGCCGCTGCAAACTCACCACGAGGCACAGGAGGCACAGTGGGGCGAGCATGATAACAGGCTACCAGCTCGCCACATCTCGCCCCATGTGAACTTTTAATTGTTGCCTCGCTCGCTTGACCACCATGGCTCTGTGGTAAGAGTGTTCGTCTTATAACTAAAAGGTCGTGGGTTCGAAACCTTGGTCGGAGAGGATAATTTAATAGTGGGAAAAGGCGCCCACACCCAAGGCATTCAAAATTTGAGCCAAAGAAAAACCATTTCAATTGCTCATACAGCAGTGTATGAGTATTGACGCAAATTAAGTGGTACTGTCAAGCTCCCAGCAAAAATTGCTCGCTTTACTACACTTGTAGATGACAGATGTAAGGCATATTATGTAAGGCTTCAGTTTTCTGGTGGCTAATTAAAGCCGGAATTTCTTTTTTTTTTTATTGAGTCACTGGCATTGGCATTAACTTGATCATAAACTCAATTAAATAAGGGTCATTGGTATTAAGTTGCTCATAAATCTTTTTGTATATTTTTTAAAGAAAAATTAACTTTGTAAACGAAACGAACAATGAAGGAACGATGAACGAGTGTTGATTGAATGTTGAAAGTGTTTTATATTCGTTAAAAATGTGTTATTATGTTGCATTTGTTTAAAAATATATAAATGCATAGTAATATTTTAATTTACAAAACATCTGTTTTATTAATCCAAGAGTTATGTGAATTATCGAAACCTAACCATTTTACATTAATTTTATCGCCTTTTGTTTTAAAACATTTTCAACCAAATATTCATCTGGATAGTTTGTTTTTATAATTTTGTATTTATAAAAACTGCCTTTCAATTCATATCCATTGGTATCTTTCAGAATGTAGGTAGGTACATTATTATTTCAAACCTCAACAATCGTAAATAATTCTGTTGTCCAATTAGCTGTGTAACCCTTTTCAAATATTCCTTTACTTTTACTCACATGGACGATATCGCCAACTTTGTATTTCGGTTTAGTAATCATGTCTACAAAATTTGTTTGCATTAAATTTTTTTCATTTTTTTTCATTGACTTCAATTTGTTTCATGGCAATGGTATTGCGCTTGGGTTGTTGTATTCTTTCACTAAATAATCTAATATATTTACCCATTATAATTGCCATTCAAAGCAAATTTCTTCCACATTTTATTCTTCATAGTATGATTATATCTCTCTACAACACTGGATTTAAGTTCATTGAATGTAGAATAGTGATTGATGTTATATTTTTGCATAAGTTCTTTAAATATTCGATTATAAAATTATAAGCCCATATCACTTTGAGTACTATGCAGTTTTCTTTTAATTAATATAGATTCTATAGCAATTGTTACATTCTTGGCTGTTTTATCTTTAATTGGTATAGCAAATGCATATTTTGAGAAAACATCAATAATTGTCATAATATATTTGTATCCATTGTTTATATGTGATATGCCTTTCAAATTATTAGTATCCATCTCAACAAGATCGATTTGTCATAAATCATCAATACTATATCAAATTACTTTTCTTCTGGGGAAATTTTTTCGTGCAGGTTTATATAATTTATTAGTTATTCCCTCTCTCTCAGTGGGCCATTTTTTTTTTAGAAATATTGATTTTTTTTAAATTACATATCGAGCATATACTTTTCTGAACTAATCGCCCATTTTTAGTATTTTCATTTTTATATTATTATTTTAGTGATATTCTTACACTTCAAGCAACAAGTGTTATCAATTTAATAGTATGTATATATATATATATACATATATTCACGAGAGAGAGAGAGAGAGAGAGAGTTGAATTATAAATTCTTTTATTTGATTTCGATACTTACCATTGTCCATTTCTCTACTCATATATAATGTAATAAAGCCATAATCTTCATCCCAACATTACCAACAGTTCTCTTTAAACTTTTCATAAGACATATCGCCACAGACAAAATCATTAAAGATGTGTCTCAAGTTTTTGCCATCTTGTCTAAATATACATAGAAAATTAGCTTTGTCTCTCACAAGTTCTTTGGTATTTTCGAATATGTTTGTGCTAAATAAAATACATCAATGTTTTTATGCCTCTCCATAATAAAGTACTTGTGGACCATGTCTTGATTGTCTAAAATTACATAGTCAAATATCATTACAGATTTGTCTTCACATTTATCTAAAGGGACCATTTTCTCAGTATCATTAAAAAAGTATGACATTCTTTCTTTAACTTTTAATTTTCTAAAGGCCTCATCAAAATCACCTTATAACAGAATATATTTGGCTTAGTTCAAACTTTTTGAGCAAACATACAGTATATTAAAATTTAACCATCCAAACTTATAAATAAGATTGGTCATTGAATTGGTTTTCCCACAATTGCTTGGGCTTATATTTATCCCTCTTATATCATCAGGGAACAATTCACCATTATTTTTATGCTTAGAGTTTTTTTCAGAAGTCAGAACACCGACACCCCAATTAATTTTGCGCATCACAGGCTGCTTTGGCTGCTGCTTTTTCATTTAATAAGATAATTTTTAGTATTATATGGATAATATCATATTTAAGTTAACAAATAATAATTCCATAATGAAGAAGAAGCTTTATTATGATATAATTTATCAAGATAAATAAATCACATTGGTTAGTTTTCATGCGAAATTTTTGACTCTAAATATAGGTAATACCGATTTACACTGCTCCAGTGTCCAGTTGCGTCGGTCCAAACACCACGTGAGTTGCCGAGCTTTATGTTTGTCGTGATATGGGGCTTATGTGCAGCTGCTCTTCCGAAATATCCAAGTCGGTGAGCCTCTGTACGCAATGTTCCAATGGAAACAGATACTCCTGTTGCTGCATGAAACTCCTGTCGGATGGTAGCCATGGGTTGTGCCCTATTTTTGACAATTTCACGTTTCAGGGTTCTGCAATTTCTGTCGGCCAAGACTGGAGGTCGCCCAGAATGTGCATCATTGGCACAATGCCCATCGACCTTTCACTTATGCAGGACGAATGCAACCGTTGATTTGGGCCTGTTTACCTTCCGTGCAATCGCCCGGCTAGACAGCCCACTGGGATGGCAGCCCACAATCACGCCCTTATAGAAGTCTGATAGCTCTGTACCTCGTGCCATCTCCTTGTCAACTGGTTCTACACTGGCCTGTAGCATATGGCGGCCACACAAGTCAACTGACGTACTGAAATACCTATCTTCACGGGTGCCCAATTACTTTTTGGTAGATAGTGTACATTATGTATACATATATACACGTACAAACATATATATGCATATATATAAATATGCATACATATACCTACAGGCATATATGAATATATACTCACATAGATTATACATATTTATACAAACATATATACATATATACACACCTATATACAGGCTTATATACGTGCATAAACACACACATATATATGTTTGTATATGTGTGTGTGTGTTTGTGTAATAGTCGTGAGAATACACAACTAATTATATATAGATATAATAAGTTGTGTATTCTCACGACTATTATTTTATTATTATTTTTCTATGCGGGTATGATTTTCGAGATGAAATAATTTACGCTGAATTCATTACTTGGTTTTATTGTAATCCTTTATCGAAAATTTAATCCCTGAATTCAAATTCACTGTTCAGACTCTTTTAACGACGAATTTTAAAATACTACGTTTATCTACGAAATTAAGGTCTATAAACTATTTTATATTAGTCATAATTAAATTTGCCACTTTTCTGATGTAAGTCACAGCAATAAAATTCTTCGAAATGATTTACTGTTTAGAAGTACAAACCTCCTTGACCCAGGTAGGCTATTCTTAGCATGTGTGGAATTCCCACAAGTGAAGAGTGACGCGCGGCTGTTTACAATATCTTTGTAATAATGCAAACTTATTTCGATTTTCACACTAATGCTATTCTTGCAAATGAACAAACACTGTAGATTTACAAAATATTACTTTGTGAATGAAAGAAATTTTGTAATTACAAAAGAATTTTTCAGATACAGTTACAAAAATGTTTTACAGTGGAGGGACTGAAAAAGCGATACAGAAAATAAATTATACATCTGGCTGGTAACCGTAAGGGGTAAGAGGGACGTAGGTGTGAAAGATACTCGGCGGGAACGTTCTCGTTCGGCGAGAAGGAACGATCGTGGCCCGACTTCCCTCGCCTTGGGGCTCTTAAAAAGCAGCACGGCCGATAGACGCGCTGCGCTCGCCGCCGTCAAACGGGACAAAGAAATCCAATAAATCTGACGGCGAGGCAACCTGTGCCGGCGTTCCGCGCGGGCGCCTACAGCGGGTGGGAAATGAGCTGCTGGAAGGCGCCCTATTGCCACCAGACGTCGACGGCATCCTCACACCTTCTCACGGTCTCTCTTACACGTCCAAGATGGAGCAGCTGTGCCATATGTGGTTCACGATAGTATGGTGTGAATACACTCCTGAAAATTCCCGGATTAATAAGGGACATTGTAAACCTGTTTAAATTAATTACATTTTCAAGAGATACATACACACTTGACACACCCTTGAGACCAAGGTAATAGTAACCCTATGACGAAAGAAGAATCCAGCCGAGCTGATTCCTCGTTGACGACGCAACCTACGGACACATTACTAATGGTTGAATAATGGTGACAACTGTGGGGGGTAGTCTTCCTTGGGGCGCTCCCGTTTCCCTGCTCTTGATTTTCGTCGCTTTTCCATCTTCACCTCACCCAGCCTTAAGCACTCTCCATCTTCACCTCACTCCATCTTCACCTCATTCCATATTCATCTCACTCCATATTCATCTCACTCCATCTTCACCTCACTCCATCTTCACATCACTACATCTGCACCTCACTCCATCTTCACTTAACTCCATCATCCCCTCACTTCATCTTCACCTCACTCCATCTTCACCGGCACAGGACCTCGCTGTTAACAGTCGACAAAACCTGTACATTCGGCCGTCTTAAAGGGGTAGTATCCATCCCATTCTCAATTTTTATTACAAATATTTGTAATGAAAATCAAAGCTAGACATGACATGCAGGACAAGTTAATGATTTTTTCCTTCGAATTTCTACGGTTTCAATTATAGTTGTATATTTTCATGCTGGATTTGCGTTATTATATTGTTAGACCATATTTGATTACGGTTGCAGATGTGAAACTAATCATGTAAGGAAATTAAGTTGGATTTCGAAATAATTGTTAAGATGTTGCCTATACCTTGACTAGCTGGTTAAGAATAAAAATTAACTGCGGAAATTAAGTTATGGAGGAAAATACGTAAATCCAAGATGGCATGGATACTTCCCCCATATCACTTTGCGTTAGGATGCGGAGAACTGGTGTCAGAGCCAGTTCATCACCCTCGCCCATCTCGCCAGTTAATTAGCATAGGGTCGTGTTTGAAGTTGCTCAGAACATACTGTAATCTACAAGCTCACCTTTGTGAGCACAACAGTCCGAAGTATATCCGCGGAATACTTACGATTACAAACACACGCTTATACCGCACGTGCCAGCAATATGTCGTAACACCGCTGACCAATAAGCACCTGGCAACTTAAAGGCCCTTACACAATTGAAAACCTTAACATTTGAGTTTACGATTTGACTTTACGTTTGCTTTCCGACATGTTTCTTATGGAACCTGGCACAATGGAATTGTCAAAGGTCTTGACTTTACGATTTCTTAAAGTTGAAATTCAAAGTCAAAGTCAAGCAGCCATTTTGCCGAGAATCCAACAGAAGTTATGTGGAAAGTGCGTTATTTTATTTTAGGGCGATTTTAATCTCGGTATATTATACAAATCTCGTCTTAAATTAAATAAATGGCAATCAAATATAATGTGCAAAGGAAATACTATGAAAAGATATATTTTAATAAAATAAAAAAATGAGTTTTTTCGTTTTGAAATATACTTTTAATATAAATTTTAAGCTTATTTTTTGAAAATACTACGTAAAATGCATTCCTGGATAATATCATAATTATTTACATAACAAGATACTCATTTTTACGAAGCTCGTCGAACCGATGTGCAATTTTCAGAACTCTGACTTTACAATTGCATTGTGTAATGGTGGTTTTGTCAGAGGAAAGGAAACGTAAAGTCAAGCGCTAAAGTTTCCTATTGTGTAAGAAGCTTAAGACCGCCGCACCCGTAACGAATTATCCCGCGATATCGTATGCGAGAAGCATTACTTGCCTCTAAACGTGCTGGCCCACTTGCTTTATTTCTTATTCAACACTGTTCACGATAGAGTAAGCACTTTTGAAATCAACCTTAGAGAAATGTTGCTGCCTCTGCCTGCATATATTTTAACGGACGCCCTGAGTGAAGTACGCCCAGTAAAGTTGGTAAAGATGGCTGTAAAGTTTTTCCGTGACTTAACGCCGAGTAAAAAGTGTTAGGTAGATAACCATTTCTGATAACTTAAATTATTTCTTTCGCTTGCTGTTTTTTAATACATCGAAATGTAAGAATGAACAAATTTGTTAAATATTTACTTTTTTAATAATTTCACAGTTTCACTTGACCGACGCATGAATAAAGTGATGAGGCCCATGACAACGTTAATCTAACATAAGGCGGAATAATACACAACGTGCATACAAGTAGATCTCAAGCAGGGCTTTCAAAAGTGCTCATTTTACCGCGAATAGCCTATACATGTAGAGCTGCGGACTGGACTGCTGTTTTAGGCCAGTGAAAACAAACGTTATCATTGCGTGATTATTTCCCGCACACGTAAAAAACAAATATATGTTTCCATTTTGTCTGCTGTTTTTAATGCACGGAAAATAAAACAAGAAGTGAATGGTTGCCTACGGAGAAACGATATCACAAGAAATTTACAATGCGTAAATCGTCGACACCAAAATGTTGAACTGCGGGGTTGGCTATCGGTAAAAGCATAAGAAAATATAGTTGCTCGGGATTTGGTAGTACAGGTGTTCCATTCCAAACCGAACACAGGTTTTCGTTATTGACGTCAATAGTAATGAAGATATTGTAACGAGATTTTCACCAGCCGTAATTTGCTTTGTGTGAAACATGATGAGGGCATAACAAGTGCTGGAGCCGGGTGCCACCTGCGTCCAAACAACGCTGAAATCAACGCTCCATATTTCGGAATGTTGAGGCCAGCACGTCCGGCGTCACTGACCGAATTACTGTGGCGATGCTTGCTTTCAAGTTGTCTACGGTACGGGGTAGTGAAATTTAGCGAAAAAATTATCAAGTCAAATTATATTTAAAAACACTGTAGAGTCGTTTACCTAACTCAATTGGCTGAATTACTTCTTTGACGCGTGTTAGCTGTCTGCACACGAATCACGTAGGAGCCATGTCAATGTTGCCGAATTCTCAGTGGCCCGGTAAAATACGAAAACGCCTGCTCATACAGACATCAACAGACAAACTGTTGTTGGGTGCTTATAGTATTGTAGTCTACCATGAACTCGATTTTCCTCGCGACAAATCACTAGCTCTATCTATGGTGTTTGGTTTGTTTGCATATACTCTGCCCTTTAGAAATCCCCATGTGTATAGATAATAGAGTGGAGAAAGTTCTGGAAAACCGCGGTGGTCAAAGTCCTTAAATAACACGAGTCTAGGAAAAGGACTTCATTATAATGAATAATTTGGTAGAAATTAAATTTTGTATTCTCTTATAGATATGTTTTTTTACAAGCATTAAATTTTATACTAGCTGTTCCTGCAGCTTCGTATGCGTGGACTTTTAGGATTTCTTTAAATATTTTTAAAAAAGATTTAGAACATTGAAATAAGGCGTGAATAGTGTCTATCGAAATTTATACATGGTAATTTCCATAATAGAAATGCAAATTTTAAAGATTTAAATATTAATCAAATAGAATTCACAAATGTATTTTTATGTATATATGGAAATTAATTCAATGCCTGTGACTTCGTTCGCGTGGACTTTAGGATTTGTTTACATATTTTTAAAATAGAATTTTTGCTCCCGTTAGGTTTAATGGCGATATTAATTTACATCCCGCCATCGCTTCGTCCAAGTTTTATGGCGTTATTGAAATACATACGTATATAATGGTTTCAAAAATTGTTACATTATTATCGTAAATAGTTTTAACGCCGCAATAGTGTTGTTTTTTGATAATATATTATTTTACTAAGTTTTTCGAAAAACTTATATATATTTTTGTATGATGATTATATTGTATGATTTGTATATCAATGATTATTTTTAAAAAACTGTTTTTATTTCAACAATGCCGTCACTTAATGCCACCTTATAAATTCACCCGCGTGAATAATTCAAACCTTAATTATAATGACAAAGTGCTCTATCTTAATGGTTGGTAACATATTTTATATATTCCCTAAGAAACTGTTCGTTTTACCGGAATAAAAAATACCCTATGTGCTAATACAGAATATAATCCACCCCTGTACTAAATTTCATCCAAATCCGTCTAACCACTGGGCCTCTGTGGCCCCACTTTATATATTTCTATCCACTGAGCCACTGTGGCCCCACTTGAGAGTGGTCTAGCCACTGAGCCACTATGGCCCCATTTGATATATCTCTATACACTGGGCCACTGCGGTCCCACTTGGAATCTCACTATCCACTGAGCTATTAAGGCCCCACTTTGAATCGCTCTATCCACTAAGCCACTGCGGCACCACTTGGAATTTCTTTATCCACTGAGCTACTAAGGCCTTTTATATATATCGATCCACTTTGCCACTGCGGCCCCACTTGGAATCGCTCTATCCACTGGACCACTGTGGCCCCACTTGTAATCTCTCTATCCACTGAGATATGAAGGCTCCACTTGGAAATTAATTCAACATTGAAGCGAGACATTTAAAGTAAAAAAAAATGATATTCCATTACCTTCATATCTCTATACAATATTCTCTATGCATTAGTACAAAACTTTTCATAGGAAAAAGTAATTAAAAATGAGTTTTTAGGGCAAAAGTTAATGATTGCCTAATATTATCTTACTGAAATTCGAACTTGGCCTGCATTTTACCCTGAGAATTCGTTCTGCAAAATTTGAAGAACTTCTGTTGAGTTTCAAGGGACTTAGAGGTGTTAAAGACAGACAGACAGACAGAGATCGTCTACTTATTATATAGTAGATAGGACAGTCTCTGTCTATCCATCCCTCTTTAATACTTCTAAGTCTCTTGAAACTCTACAGAAGTTCTTCAAATTTTGCAGAGCGAATCCTCGGGGTCAAATACAGGTTAAGTTCGAAATTCAGCAAGATCAGATTACTCAATCATGACTTTTGACCCTAAAAACTAATTTTTTTATCACTTTTCCTTACGAGAGTTTTGCATTAATGCATAGAGATTATTGCATAGAGATATAAAGGTAATGGAATATCATTTTTTTTACTCTAAATGTCTCGCTTCAATGTTGAGTTAATTTCACATCGTTTCATAGAACTATATCAAGTGGGGTCGCAGTGGCTCAGTGGCCAGAGCGATTCCAAATGTGGCCGCAGTGGCTTATTGGATAGAGAAATATCAAATGAGGGGGTAGTTGGGGGTGGTGGGTGGTGAGTAGGGAGAGGGGAGAGGGTGGGAGGTGTATGTATGCATTTTTTTCAGTCTTTGTATGATTACCAATTTTTTTAACATAGTAACTGTGCTAGTCACGTGACAATACTAAAAATACGGTTGGGGCCCCTAGTATACCAATAAAGAAGGAGAAATGACGGAACCTATGTACATCCCTGATTACCATCATATCTTCGGGACCGTTTGAGATATCACGATGAAACAAAGACTATGTTAGTTTGGAGGTTATTATCTATAGACTGTATAAATTTCATGTCAGTACGTTCAGTGATTTTTTAGTTAAATCCGGTCGTACAGACAACAGACAAACAGAGATGAAAAATTTTAAAACTAGATATGGCTTAGTAATCGATTATACTACGTGAAAAATAATTAAGTGTGGAAAATTCGAAAATCACAGACAGCCACTTATAGCTTATTTATTTGTATAGATTCTCTTCATATATACTGATAAAAATTAGGGCACAAAATTATTACAATAACATTTTTTTAAATATTTTATTATTATAAAATTATTATAGTAAAATTGTATTATTATAAAATTATTATAAAATGTATTAGCACGACAAACACCACAGAAAAAAAAAAATATATTATTTTCGAGTAATAGTAATTTCTATAGCGGTGTGTTACGATTAGTGAACAGGCCTTAGCTGAGCGGCTTGCCTGGTCACACCTTCACATATTTATCCAGGACACGGGTCATAATTGCTGAAATTAGTTATGAAATAGCAAACCACAGAAACCCTCTCCACCAGCAAGTATACGGGGACAACACAGCCGACACAGGGCAGTGTAGCCCATGGACGGTGTATTTTTGTTGTCTGGCCACTGTACCGAGAAGATAATTGAAGATGGGTATGTTCGGGTGTCAATTTTCGCCTTATTAATCAGCCTCCGGAATCGTGAACAAGGTGGGGACTCTCCAATTAGACTTTACTCAGAATGTGGCTGGTTAAATATTTATAATTAATATAAATTAATATTTCAGTACATTTTTACAGCTCCGCCACGGATATTAAATCGTATTTATATTGAAATAATTTTGTACAACCTTACTGTCAAATAAACCCCTTTCATATAGTGCTCACTGCATAACTCTTATCAATAACTTGCTATGCCCCTATAGTCCCATTTAAACTGTAGCCCCATTTTTGGTAAGATAGACTCGTAAATCATATCATAACAGGTGCGACCAGAACAACGCTCGCGAACTTAACCCTATGAGTTCAAACATGCACACGACACAGAGAGTAAGTGAGAATACAGAAGCGAAACAGTCGTTCGTACCACGAACTCCATCCGCAGTGACAAGCAAAGTGGCGTCACTGGCCAAGAAACTCGTCGGAACACCAGTCACCAACTAGCACCTGGTAAATTACTCGTTAGCCGGCGACCCAGCGAATATGGCAACTTTCGCAGCACGCAGTGACCTATCAGACTCAACGCCCGCAGCCAATCAGAGAATGGGCACGCCCACATCAAAGGAACCACCACGCAATTTCGACTCTGAGTATTTAACTACTTTCATTATTAATGTTGAAGTAAAGCATCAGCCTACGGAGCACTGCACCTGACTATACAACGTGAATAACTCATTAAAAAAGTAGTACAGACGCATTGAAAATCGTCAGCAATGTAACGTCTCACTATGTAGAGCATCTAATTAACATTGTCAAACCTTATAGCGGTATGGAAATCTAGTATACGAGTACATACATGTTTATTTTATAAAAGTGATATTGTTGTGACGTGTTATACATATATAATTTTATTGTTCATTACTTTTATTTTTATTTTATTTTACATATTTACTATCGTGTACGCAGCAGTTCAGTGGTTATTATTCATATATTCAATATTACGTATTTATTTTCATATTGTTAAGTTTTGAGCTACATGTTAATTTGTGTAAGTTGGTAATGGTTGATAACAACGTATTGATTGTAATCTTAAGGAATGCACCCTGATATAAGCCCTATGTCACACAGGTAAATTCAAATCAGGTAACCGACGTCAAATTGAGTTGTAGAAAGAATGTTCTGGTCTCCATCTTGTTTGAAATGGGTCACTAAGGTAACAGGTCAGGTAGACCTGAGCTCCGTATGAAAAGTGAATAATTATAATTTAAAAGTGAGTTTGACCCCGACAAATATGCTCCGTTTTACGTAAATAGCCGACAAAGTGTTTTAAAACTGTCCGAAGAGGGCTCAGGAGCTTAGCAACTTCGATTATTACGCAGATATGTAAGGTATTTCTATCACTGCCATACTAAGTGACCGTTGGTCCAGCGGTGGAGTGCTAAAGACGTTTCCTGTTAACTACACATTTAATGCAACACTTTCTTGCTGATCACACAATGCCTGAAAATAAGAACTCGTATTTTACTCTACCGAATTTGGACATTGCTAGCCAAGAACAATTTTTGTTGAGTGTAAACGCATAGGCAGATATTTGTAAATTGTTACGTGTGAGTGTGATTACTATTTGAACACTAACCAAACTTTCTGCACACTAAAGTATTTTAAATTTGGTACGAACATTTAAACACTGCAAAGACTTAAGCTATGGTTGCCACACACACACACGCGCACATGATTGCTATTTTTGTGACGCTTACAGAGTTCAAAATTTAATATTCTTATCCTACTGCTGCGTGTTATTTGTATATACTCTGTGGTTACAATGTAAAGATGGCAGCATTATTTAAATTGAGAAAATATTTTGTTTGCATTTAACTCCACTTCACCCTTGGACTTCTTTGATTGATATGATGGTAGTTGGTTTCCATATTTTTCCCAGCAAATATTTAAAGCGTGACATATGTATAGCTATGTGGAGACGGAGATAAGCCTGGGTACAAAGGAAATATGCCGGTAAGATGTGAGTCTGTTGGTGTTTTGTGGTTTTTAGTATTTTGCAGTGTGTGTTCTGTCACCTTCACATTCACTTGTCTATCTGCAACCCTGTCTGCATTTTGCATAATAATTACATATATAAATATCTCTCTACTTGTCTACACGCACATTAAAGAGAACCCAATTCATTTCAGCAAATTTGTGATTTATGCTGTATACGAAAGAAGAGTATATATGTAGGTACATTATAAAATATTATACTAAAATATACTTTTTAAATGTAAAAATTAAATGATCGATAGAGTCCGCATTTTTAACAACATTCAACGGCATTTCAATTCTAGATACTTCAAAAAGCATAATTTACAATAAAATCTTCTTGAAAAAAGATAATCATAATATTTACTATGATTGCATTTAAGAAAGTTGTAATAATAATGTATCATATCAATTTTAGAATTAATTTTCATTTACGTCACTTTCAGCTATAAATTTTTGCTACAAATGGACGTACATAAAATAAATTGCAAAAATTATTTCTACATTATTATTACAATTATCTTACATGCAATCACAGTAAATATCATGACGATCTTTCTTGAAGACGATTTTATTCTAAATTCTGCTTTCTGAAGTATCCAGAATGGAAATGCGCTTAAATTTGGTTAAAAATGCGGACACTATCGGATTTATTTTTTACATTTAAGATGTATATTTTAGTAAAACATTTTATAATGTCTGCAAAATATATACATTCTTCTTCATATTCATCATAAACCGCTTTTTTTCTGACAATTTTCATGGTGTCTGTACTATTTCTTATGAGTTATTCACTTGGTATAGTTGGGTGCAGTGCTCCATGGACAGTTGCTTTACTTCATCATTAAGAGTGGGATGGACCCCGTGGGAACCCCGCGTCGAAGGACAAAAAGCGAGGGAGCGATACGGGCGACACTAACACGCACGTCTAGTGCCTCATCGCTCCTACGTGCAAGACGGGCTGAGTTTCCGTCGTGACTCTATACTGTGCAAATTAGATCTGTAACAGTGGGGTTTCATTACTCGTGAAGAAATTCCACAGATTAAACTACTACTGTATCATTGTACTTTCCTCTTGCCACTTAAGGAAACTGCATAGGCAAGCTTTAAAATTGTGATGTTTGACTGTTTTCACGAATTTTTTTCCTCCAAGAATACACTTGATATGACAAAAGTAAAAAAAAAAAAAAAAAAAAAAACCAGGGGCATAGATAATTGATTTTTTTAATCTTTTCTGGCAAAAAGTCGTATTTGCAGAACGTTTATTTACCGAGATAAGCGTTTTCGCGCAAACAACTATTTCACAAAAAAAACGGGGAGTCCATTCTTCTTTACACGTGTTGTTTTTCTGCGGTAGTTTGCAGTTTATTTTCCGCCTCATCTGGCTTCGCTCGCTCCGCGGAGGGTGTAGGGCAGACCACACTTGACGTTATTGTTTTCCAGACAAGCTGTGTTCACGCAGGCTCGTCAAACCGTGCGAAATGTTATTACCGTCGCGATGCGGAGGAGTTACGTGACTCCGGCTTAACTGCCCCCAAACCGCGCGTCCCCATTCGAACTTCATACACACCGCTTCATATTTCCCCATCGCCGGGAAACACCCCCCACAAAATGCGTTCGCTGCTCGCGCGGTGGGAGAGGCTCGTTAATTCGGGCACTCGAATTATTTTCGCGGCCATTGAACACGCCGGCAGCAGGACGCCGAACAGCTGCCACGCAAAATTATCAACATTTCTGTCATCGCCGTGTTTTCTGCGGAGGGCGTGTCGCGCGGCGGGCAGATTTGTGTGCGTCTGCCTGTACGCAGCGTGGAAACAACTGCCCTGTGAATTTAATCACTTTCATGAACAATCAGACCACACGTCATGTTTGTAAACAGCTGCCGGTCGTTATACGTGGCATTTCCACGCCGTGAAGTAAGCTGCTGGCTTTGTATAGTCCGTTCGCGGTTTCTTCGAATTTTCTGAATCAAACCTTTGAAAAATTACCTAGTGTATGACGATTTTTTTTCTCTAAATATGGCAAATATCGCAAATTTATTACACTTCTGTCAACGTAAAAGTGCATTTTTATTGAATAAATTAAAAACTTTTACTTATATTTTATTAACAAATTAATAGTTTATATAAATAAAACAGTGAGAAAACATGTGTGTTGGTAATGCATACTAAGAGACAGTTCTTATGCGAAAAAAGTGTAACACTGAGTGAGCACGAATGCGGTGCGTTGTCCCTTTTGTGAAATATTTTGGACTAAGTTAATCTTTGTTTGCACTACGCGGAGAAGTCTCCCGTAAGTAAAACTGCAGCAGGGCTTCAGCGCCGTTGTAAATAACGGATAATGGACTATAGTACCGAGTACCGTAAGGCAGTATTGACCATTGTTAAAGGCTGTTCACGATAAAGTGAGCACTTTAGAAATGAACCTTAGAGAAAAATCACTGATCACTGCCCTTGTATGCGTATATTTTAATGGGCGCGCTGAGTGACATTTGCCCAGTAAAGTTGGTAACGATGGATCTTAACGTCGAAGTGTAAAAATGAGCAGATTTGTGAAGTATTTACTTTCGTAATAATTTCACCTTTTCACTTGACCAACACATGAATAAAGTGACGAGACCCATGGCAAGGTTAATTTTAAATAAGGCGTGTATAAAAGTATATCTTAAGCTTAGCTTTCAAAAGTTGTCATTTTACCGCGAACAGCCTATAGCTATACCTACGCATGCTGGCTTGTAGCATTTTATTGTCATGCGCAGAAGAAAAATGGCAAAATAAATCATAAACTTCATGTACTACTTTTTACATCTAGAGTGGTAAGAAATACGGGAAATTTAAGACATTTTTTCGTTTGTGGCCCAAAAATATTTTTATAGATTTGGTACTTTTTTTTTTTTTTTTTTTCCGGAATTAAGTGCTAACTTCGTTTTACAAAGAGAAGCATGTGGTTTTCGTGAAATTATGTTGTGATTATCTGTGCTTCTAAATACTTTCGTATAACGGTGATATAGTTCTGTGAATACTGTTATTAGTCTATGGCTCCTTGCCCAGGGGCGACTCGGTCGCGCCACTGCTGTCGCGTGTACAAGGGACTAAGTGGCTCGTCTCTGTGGCACGATGTCGTTGCTCGTGTACAAGAGACACGCGACAGAAGACGCAGCTGTACACATGTACTCCGGTGAAGAAAATCTTCTTCATGTGCTCCTCCTGAGGTGGCGTCGTCGCCGTCGTCGTAGACAACAGCGATTGTTGTGGATGCATCCATTAACCGCGGATCGTTGACGAGTGGACAATTTACACCATTATGAGTGAATTAAAACAAGACTGCTACAAGTTACATAACTATTTCAGGATGTCGAAAAACTCTTGCGACGAACTTTTGTCCTTACTGAAAACACACATCCGGAAAGCTGGTAACAAATATGAGGAAGAGTGTACCAGCCGAGGAGAGATTCGCGATTACACTCAGGTGGGTACTAGTAGCTAATTCAGCAAAATTATGTTAATCTATAAATAAAGAGAACATAGGCTAATCAGTTACATTTCTGGCATCTGGTTTTTATCATGAACAGTTGTTATTGGTTTCCCACAGACACATAGTAATTCGCAGGGTGTAACTTACTTTTATCAGATTTGCTAGGTTAAATAAGTAGGGCCGAATGTAAGTACGTACTGAGATTAATTTTAATGGATAAATAAAATATGTGTTTCTACAGGACAAGGTTTTAGGTCTACATTCACAAACACATTATATATATATATTAATATATACAAATTGGCACAGGTATTCAATAACACGTCGCTGTTTATAAATTATTAACAATATATGGAGTATTACTATATCTGTTTTAATATATGTAAGATAAATCAATATTGGCATATATTATATGTATTCGAAACTTCTGTAATGTATAGAAATTCACATTATTATTAAATACTCTGTGGAATTTCATTAGAAAAAGGCTTCACAAACGCTGAACATACCAGAGTGCGGAGACACAGCATGGCTTCTTGCCGCTGATGTGCAGGGGATTGACTCTGGAACTGTGGTTGACTATCACCAGATGATGTCGGCGCAGATGGATACAGGGCGTTGTAATGATGAGTATGAAGAACGTAGGATGGGCGAGATTCGTCATTCGAGGCTGCAGGAGGTCCTGTGTTTGTGTTCTGGTAGTGGTGAAATGGCAAGTGTGGAGCTGTAGTGCCTGATAAAGAGTGCTGTGGATACATGTAATTAAATGTAGAGGAATACAGCCGACCAGCACTCGTACATTGTTTGTACTTCTGTACAATGCTTATAAACTCACCCTGAAGATCAAGTTTAACATTGTCAGGAAGATCTTTGAAATGGGGTAAGAGACTTAACAGAAAGTGCCTGTCTCCATCATTATCATCACAGTGTTGTGCTGCTCTTGTTTCTATATTTTTGGATACTGCGTGAATAAGCTGTTGTTCCTCTGAATCCACTGTCTTTCTCTTCATCTTTTATCTAGCGGGTGAAGTAGGCAATGCATCTGCAGTAGGTGTTTCCACTGCATGGTCGTCGTACGTTTCCTCTGGTGGCTTTGTCTCGCAGACAGGAAGAAGAAAGGACAACCGTTTGTAGTAAATGCACTCTTTCCTAGCAGTGTCTGCAGCTGAGTCGGATTTCGTTTTTTTTTTTTTTTTTTTTTTTGGCCAGTTCCCTTCGAAATGAGTCACGAAAACTCTTCCACCGTCGCTGTAGGTCCACAGCTGAAGAAAAAAAGCCTCATTATTGTAAGATGAAGAATATTAATACTTACTATTTTTCACAGGTATCTTGATACCGACTGCACATTTGCAAATCTACATTACATATTTCGATGTTTGCTGCAAGAAATATTTCTTCATGGTATTGTTAGCTGTTTGCGATTCAAATTACAGGTTCACATTTGTTGACATTGGTTCATATGGTAAGACATCTGATTCAGCAATTTATCAAAATATTCTGCTGTTCCAAAAACTGAAGGTAAATGCTTTACACATTCCAAGTGACAAACCAATAAGAATGGGTGGCGAACCTCTTCCTTTCGCTTTCGTTGGCGATGAAGCTTTTGCTCTTTCCACGCACACATGCAAAGGCCATACGGTGAGAAAAATTTGTCGCGGGAAAAGAAAACATACAACTATCGCCTTTCGAGAGCGATACTCTACATAGAATGCTCGTTTGGTATTCTCACAAACAAATGGCGCATCTTTCACAGAGCATTGAATATTAACATTATTGATGCGGCAACTCTTGTTAAGGCATGTTGTGCACTTCACAACTTTGTCAGAGAAAGAGACGGTGTAGACTTCGACTGTACTTTGAGCATAATTGAACTGGAGGACGGGGACGCTTTAATACAACCAGCGAACATGCGATCTGCATTAACAATCTGAGAAAAGTTTGAGCAATACTTTTCCAGTGAAGAAGGATCTTTCCCGTGGCAGCATAGCATGCAATACTAGACAATTTACAAAATACCAGTTATAGCGGTTTTCAATTTCTTGTATAAACTGTGTTTTATCTTTGACATTGTTCGAATTAAATGACGGTACTACTTAGAAGAACAATGTATTCATTATAAGTTATCTTGCATTGTATAGCTCTATCATAAGGTACGCTGTTGATGGTTAGAATAGCAATAAATTGTCAACTGCATACACAAGAAAATATCTTATATTTGCATGTTAATCGTGTCTCTAGTGTCTTGACAAGTTTCTTTTCTTCCATTAATGTATATTTTGCACATATTTACTATTACTATAGTTACTGTGAAAATAACTAACCTGCGTTGTTTTTTTCTGATGCACCCATTTATTCGAAATTCTTGACGAATATACCGCATAATTATTCCCAGGCTTTTCCTCTAGCAAGTTTGTTGCCATACGTATCACTTCTTGTATCCCAAATTGCAGGACGTGATTCTACTTCTATTATGAATCTGTCGGAATCAAATGACGCCATAGTGTAGACGCAGCGGGCAGGCAGAGACTGACGGCAGTAGTCGCTATCACACGCCACCAAAAGTGGCTCGTGTGCAAGATTGTACGCGACTCTATGGTCGCCGCTGGTGGCGGGGACACGCCACAGTCGCCCGTGTGCAAGCATTTTCGCCTCTACAGTGCTCGCTTATTGGATACTACCACCCCGCGACCGAGTCGGCCGTATGTAAGCGGCCTTTAAGTGTCTGTCCCCGCAAATCATGCAATTCAATATCGGAGTAACTTAGTTCTGTTTGGGACCGTCGAGGAAGGAAACATATTTCCACAAAGACGCGCGTTATAGTAACCATAAGAAAATTGCAGGCGCGGTTTGTAACGTGTTACTGAATAGCGGTGTCTTATACCTGGTTTCACGGCATGTCGTGGTCTGCTGAGGACTGTACCAGTTAGATTCCTGGCAGGCACGTCAGTTCTTCATTGACTGGCATCACTGAGATGTAGTCAATGCCTATAGGCTCTTCATGGTAAAGTTTGCACTTTTGAAAGCCCTGCTTAAGATCTACTTGTATGCACGCTGTGTGTTCTTCCGCATTATGTAAAGTTATCATTGCCATGGGACTCATCACTTTATTCATATGTCGGTCAAGTGAAAGTGTAAAATAATTAGAAAATAAATATTTTTACAATTAGATACATAAAAAAACAGGAAGCGAAAGATATAATTTAATGTATGACAAATGGTTACCTTACACTTTTTACTCGACGTTTAGATATGGAACTATGTTCCATCCATCGTTACCAACTTTACTGGGTGCATATCATTCAGTGCACCCATTAAAATATACGCAGACCGGTGCAGTGATTTTTTCAAAGGTTGATTTCAGAAGTGCTCACTTTATCGTGATCAGGCTATAGTTAAGTTGGCAACAACGACGGAGGGAAAGCATTTCCATGTGTTGAAGTCGAATTATTAAATTTGATAAGTAAAGCACTTTGAATTATTAAATGATTAATTTGCTTCCTTCTTTTTTTTATGCTTATAAGAATACGAATAAGCACATATTTTCAATATTTACTTTTCTATATATTTCAGATTCATTTGACCGGAAAGCATGAATAAAGTGACGAGACCCGTAGAAATCTTAATTTTACACGTGGCGCAATAATTCACGTCGAACATACAAGTTGATCATTAGCAGAGTTTTCAGATGTGTTCAGTTTACCGTAAATAGCATTTATCACATTTACATTAATAACATCTGCGCTGCTGCCCTTTGGTGGTGCATATCAATGTTCATTTTACATGTTAGAAGGATACGAAATTATAAATGTTACGTGCTGCAGCTGGCGCCGACTCCGCTGCCCCGCGCCATAATCGGAGACCCACCTCGCCCTCCCCTCTTCATTGAACGATGCGCTCGCTCGCGGCCTCCTGATTCCCCCTTCTGGGAATCCCGTGAATGCCGACAGCGGCGAGACTTGCTGGTATCACAGACCTCCTCTCGCCTGCTAGAGTTTACGATACGTCCCCAGCCCGAGCAAGTGTGCAGCGTTCCTCTTCGAGTTGCGGGGGCTGGCCGACGATAGCTCATGTCTACGCCACTTCGTACTTAGGGGCTTCAGCATGTTAGACGCGTTTTCGCGTAATATGAGTACACAAGTTAAGTATTACAATGAACGTAGTTTTTGTTATGACGGGGTTAGAGTTTTTTTTTTTTTTTAGGGAAGTGCTTCTTCATTGTTTTGACTGTGTGAATTTTCAATATGGCATTTTATGGGAATGTTTGTAAGAGGTGGATTCTTCCTTTTTTTTTTTTTTTTTTTTTTTTGCGTGCTGTAGGCATGGTCTCCTGGGCTACGATTTGCCAAAATAATTCTAATGCCAAGGAGTTTAGTGGATATTTAATGGCAGGCCTTTATGCTCATGGTTAAGTGTAATGAGGGTTTTTGCTCCTTCCCAATGGTATTCTTGAAATTAGTATTCCATGCTGTACTTTTTAGTGAATCATCAGGCGTACTTTACTTTTAAAGTTGTAATGGTGCTTGCTTTACTCATTAGTCATTTTTCATTTTACCTTTTTTACTGGAATTTCACAAGTGTTTATTCTGGTTGGGTGGTTTCTCAGGATAAATTAATATGGTTGTTTTTTTGTTTGTTTCAGTGCATGTGTGTTCTCTCCTTCCCCTAGTTCACCGATTGGTAGCAAGCAACAAAAATTTACAAAGGCAATTTATATTTTTCAAATCAAGTTGCAAAGTTTTTGTTCTTGGTGATAATGTATAGATGGGCTTCAATATATTTGTATTGATTATGGAATTTTTGTGTCCATGCATTCTTGATTTTTAAAATGGTGTGCGTCCTTCTCCTTGCCTTCCTTTAGTCCTGCTACGCCCTAAAGCGGCGTAACAGTCTTACAGTTGCATAAACCAATAAAAAATGACACATACTCCTAAATATATTGGCTGATGAAGTATAGTGCGTTGCCAGACAGTAACCAAAATTTTGCATGCCCCTATTTATAAGTGGAATATACTCACGTTGTTCTTGTGAGCTATTTTTAGTTTACTTATTGACAGGCTCAAAAAGCTGCATCGGTATTTGGAGACACAAAAAAATGAACATGCACTTGGAGGAGCAGTCTTCTTGTAATTTTTGTTACTTTCGACATTTATATAAACTCAGAAATCTGTGCGACACATAAAATTATAAAAATTGTGGCATTAATATGGGGATAAAAGAACGAAGATTCAGTAAAATTGATATGATGCAAAAAAATCAACTGGCACAGAACACACGAAGTCAAATAAATAAATATGTCTAAAATTATTGGAATGAAATTTTTATACATGTAGTGTCGAACTACATTTTCCAAGTTCTCGGTCTGTAAAGAACAGAAACTGTACAAGTGAGATTAATTATGGTTTCTTAAAAAAGATTAATTTCTAGCTTTTCAGCCTCACTTGTTTAAGTTACGTAAATGATTTGGTTTCTCCCACTGCATAATAACGAAATTATTTGTTAAACAAATAATTACACTAACACAATGAGACGGAATATGTTTTATTTTGATTTCCTGGTAACTCATTTTTCTCGTGCAGCAGCAAAAAGAACATTGTTTCAAATAAACACAGAATAACAGTTTTACTCCTCAGTAAGGCAGATCAACCATTTATGCTGGAGTCACAATAATCCGGCGAACACGATACGACACACCGACACGACGTCAGAGATCGACGGTATTTCATATTTATTTTATGTAGTGTTTACAATACCACGACGAAATCTGCCCTACAAGTGAGTTTGTTGGCTGTTGGAAAATCCTAAAACGGCAAGATATTCTATTAATATCCAATATTCACTTTTTAAAACTCGCGATAAAGAAATTATTATTTTACTTTTGGCAATACTTGAATTTATACAAGAGGAAAAAAAAAGTATTTAAAAACAAACCGGAACATTTTTTTTTTTTGGTGTCAAGTAAATTTATTATTTACTACAGCAATGAAATATGCATGAAATTTTGTTTTATAATGTTGTATTTACATTTTTTGCGCGCTTCAACGAGCCCGTTGCGATGAAAAGTAGAAATAGAATATACTATTTTCGGACTGTCGGGGCCGCAATTTTGTCGGACTGACGTCACAGTGACCTTGCTTTTCATTGGCTGCTACTCCAATTTCGTAGTGTCGGGGATGTCTTGTCGGATTTGTCTGGGTATTGTGACTCCAGCTTTACTCGGCCACCTCGTCAAAGCGACCGACCATTTTCAGTAGCGCCAACGTCGTCTGGAGAAAAACAGTCTCGCCAACTCCAGTCTTGGTTAGATGTGCTCCACCTCTCTCTCTCTCTCTCTCTCTCTCTCTCTCTCTCTCTCTCACACACACACCTTCCCTTATCCAGAAGTAGCCGAGCCTCGTTGGAAAATGCTCCAATCCACTCTCGCGCTAGCCCTGTCCCCCAAAGCTGGGCACGTACCACAGCTCCCAGCCCAAACTCCCGGTATTTATAGGCTTCGGAAGTGTCCCATAAATTTACAGCGGGCGATCCTGTCTGGGAACAGACCGGAAGAGAAAGGTGGCTGTAGCCACTATACATCGCAGAAGGAAAAAAAAAAGTGTCGATTCCACCAGCGGCAGTGGAGTCCTTTCGTAGCAGAAGGTCCGGCAGCCGCTGGAATCTCAAGTTGGTTGCGAAACAGGATACGTGTAGGCCGTTCACGGCTAATTGACCAGCACTTGTGAAAGCCCTGCCTAACATCTACTTTTATAGTTAATTCACGGTTCCATAGTTCTACTTTCAGGTTATTCCTCCCCCTCATGCTAACAATGCTCAACTGAGCCTATAAAATTACACTGAAGTGACTACGCACAGTATTTATGAGCACTCATTTTGATGATATTTTGCATAAGAACTTTTCTTACTGTGTGTTACCAACACTCCAATTTTCTCTCTGCTTTTATTCGTAGGTATAAGTTATAATTTAAATAATATAATTTAGTGATAAAATATAGGCAGGAGTTCAGTTTAACTGAAAATAAGATGTTTTTATGTTATTAAAAGTATAAAACACTTGTGGTCCATGTCATAAATTTTCAGAAACAATCAAACACGCCATACATGCGGAGATTTTTCAAACGTTTGTTTCAAAAATGTGAAGAAACCGCGAATTTACTATAATGTTACAATTTCTCTCTCTAGAAATTAAGTGGGCTATACCCAGTTCGTTAAGGCATGGAGGTCTTAATCAAATAAATAAATATTAATTTCCTTATTTTATTTACAATAACTACAGCAAAATTCTCTGAACTCAAATTCTCACAATAAATTGAAATCACTTACTGTTCACAATTGACTCCAATTAATTAAATTTATAATTACGACAAAGAAATCAATGACATTAAGTAATTAAAGATCAGTCCCAATAGACAGTGTATCAACCCGTTCAATTATTTTATAATTTATGCGTCCATATTCGACAGTTAGGATATTTCAATTAAAATCAGTATTAAACTTTCATTCAGTCCCACATCATTTCAGTTCATGTCCCGCCAGTCGCAATGTTCTAGAGTCCTCCAAGCGCCCTCACGCACAGTAGGCTTCACTCGTCGGTTTCACACCCTCTCGTCCATTCAAGCCACGAACACCTCACTCTCCGTCATTCCGCAATCTCCCACCATCGCCCACACTTCACTCGCGCACACTCGCCAGGCGGCCTTCATCAAAGACTGCCGTCCACTGGGTTGCGGCAGTATATATATTGTCTTAGGCCGCCACCTAGAATCTTCCCCAACTCGCGTGATGCGTCGCGGAGGGCTGAAGGGGCAGCCAGTCTCACCAGAACATTCTTGCATCGTCGCCAAACTCGTCGAAACCTACAGCAAGGGAAAGGGGCCGTGATGCAAGTAAGGCGCCGAGCAGCGCGACAGCCCGACGGGACGCTGTCCATTATTCGCGGGTTTCCCAGAAAGGGGATCAGGAGATAGTGAGCAGATCGTTCCAGAAAGAGGGGATGGCGAGGTGGGTCTCCTACCACGGCACGGAGAAACTGAGACGGCGCCATCTGCAGCAGGTAACATTAATGTGCACCTCCCACAATTTCCTGTCATTTTTTTATTAAAGATAACTGAAGTTTCCTCATGTGCGCTGCTGTGACCATTTTTCTTACAAGTTCGTATTCCGACTGGAACGAAGTTTCGTAGGCTAGACATTTATTGAAATCACAGAGGAAAAAGTCTAGCTGCTTCTAATTCACACACGAAACATTTATGGTCGTAAGAATCATAATGAAATCACAGAGGACTTAAGGATTCTACAGATGTGCAACATAAGCTTTCTTTTGTCTTCGCACCTCGAAGCTGGAGTCCAGAGGACCAGTATTGAAACGCTCGTTTGTCGATGATCAACAGGGTCGATGTTAATGTTACACAATCTTAATAACTGATACATGTATGCCCGCATATCCATATTGTCCAGCTTCCATGGTCTACTGTGTTTGTTTCTTAAATGCAAATGTACAATCTTCTTTGTAAAATTCACTGTAAAGGAAGTGGGCACAGCTTCACCACTGGCCGCTTAAATGTCTGCTGGTCAGTACACACACTGACATCTCGGACTACATTGTCCTTCCCAGATTGGAGATCACAGATTATACCCAGGTGCTACTTGAGGGGAGGTACATTGTCGTACTTGATCACCACAAGCTGTCCCTCTTTGAGATCTCGATGTTTGTGAGTCCGCTTGAGTCATTGTTGCAATGTGTTGACATACTCCAAACTCCATATTCTCTGGGAATGTTTGACCTGTTACGTATGGTTCGAATGGTTCTCAGGAAAATAAGTCAGGTCTTGATTAGGTGGTGCAGCAAATGGAGATCCAATAAGCTAACGACCTGGAGTTAGTGATTTTAAGTCTTAAGGATGTCCACTGAGGGTACACAATGGCCGAGAATTTAGATTTGCCTCCACTTGAACGAACAATTTTGAATGCTCTTCAAAAGTGAGTGCCAAGTCACAAACAACACGTTTCGAGTGAGTCTTGGCTGCCTTCATGGCAGCCTCCCATATGCCATCAAAGTGACGTGAATATGGTGGATTGAAATGCCTAATGATGCTCCTTTCTGCCAAACCACCTGTGATGTCTATGGTGGTCTCCTCTGACTGCATTAGTGTTAGTAAGTTTGTTAGGTAACTGCACCCAACAAGGTGGTATTACAGTCACCATAAACATCACAACAGAGGCCACGATGTGCAAATAATCTGTCAAAGACAGCTAGAAAAGCACTAATGCTCAAATCTGACATCACCTCAAGATGCACTACACTTGTTGACAGAAACACGAAAAATCTCAAATACACATGTCAGTCCTGGCACCCCTGAACCAGTGATGTTTAATTGTGAACAGGCCTCCATAGTCAACAACAGTGTGTGTAGATGGCTTTGTTTGTAGCACATGAACTGCTGGCAAATCACCCATTATTG